>JARPVV010000017.1:0-600000 GCA_038502285.1 Trichoderma sp. 2475
TTATTTTATTATTTTATTATTTTATTATTTTATTATTTTATTATTTTATTATTTTATTATTTTATTATTTTATTATTTTATTATTTTATTATTTTATTATTTTATTATTTTATTATTTTATTATTTTATTATTTTATTATTTTATTATTTTATTATTTTATTAATAAAATAAATATTTGAAATAATTAATATAATATTTTAATTAAAACTATATAATTACTTTATACTTTTAGCCATATATTACATTTAAGTAATTAAAAATCGATTACTTAAATAGTAATATTTATAAAGTAATACCTAAAGGGACTATTATAACTAATAATAACTCTAAGAAACGCAATGGATAGAGAACTACAACCTAATAAGAACTATATGTTTTCTCCTCTTTCCTTATATTTCCATGATGAAGAAACTCCTACTGAAAGGAAGGGTAAGAAAACTATGATCGGTCAGAATGGCTGGCTTGAAGTCACAGAGCGATCAAGTTGCTATAACAAGCAAACATCACCAAAGAAGACAGGTGTTCTAGACGGCATTAAGAAGATTGCCAAAGATATAGTGAGTTAATACTGTAATTGCATAAATAAGAGATGAGGCTGACAGGAGGAGACCGAGGTACACCACAGCCGACGATTGCAGCCGGCTGTGAAAGGATCAATAGAGCAACATGGGGCAGTCTCACTTGAGCCTCGAGAACAGAGTCTTTTATATTGTGAACTAGAATTCAATCTTACAACGGCTTTAAATGCATATATTAGCAGCCAGCTTGAGAAGGGCCGTCTCTCCCCCGACAACCTGAAGAAAATATCAGATACATGGCACCAACGAGGCTATCCCAGAGTAATCGGGTTCAGATACGATTTGGAGACACAGCTGGAGCTCGTCAGTCTTCACATCAATGACTTCAGCTTCTATGGCCGCCGGCAAGGTAACGCTACTGAGATCAGCCTTTTGCTGAACGAGATGAAGGTGAACGCACGCAATATGCGTGTCCGGACATATTGTCAACTGGACTCCACTATAGCCAAGCACCTAGTTGACTCGCAGTCACTGTTCAACTTGATAAATGCAACAGCAAGCCAGCAAACCGCCCTCGCAGAAATCGCACAGTTTTTCAAGCTAGTTTTAAACTGATTTACTGCTATAGTAACGATGATGATTCCGAAGAAAGATATAAATTCCGAGCACTTAACAGATGGTTTAAACGAAGTACCATAATTGGTATAAGCAGCCATGCAAGTGGACTATGTCAACTGTTAGTCTTATTTTAGCCCCAATTTCAGAGAAGGCAAAAAAAAAAAAAAAAAAAAAAAAAAAAAAAAAAAAACGGTTATGTAAGGTAACCTATATGGAGCTACATGTACCTAAACACCTTTCTACCACTAAAATATATATAAATTTGATCTCATGCTCTTTTATAGGGCACTTTTCCTTCTTTTCTCCATCTTCGTGCTTTGAATACCATGGCGAAGACAGGAGCAAGTCTAGGGTCGTCGGCCCTGGACGATATGGTTATGGGGGTATGTGTATTCGTTTATGCTAGGATTTGACTTGATATCATGCCCTGCAATAGCTCTATTTAGCTGCAATTTCCACGGTGTTTTCGTAGAGTTAGCACTGATGATAAAATAGACCAATAACAGCAGCATTGCCTCCAAACGCAGTGTTGAGCGACTGTATTATGGGAATGAGCCTTCTTTTTTCCGCTACTTTGTCCCAAAGTTCCAAAGGAGAGCCCCTCTGATTAACAGAGGATATTGGCTTCGTCTTCGGGCGATTGATGTCATTGTGCAGAGATTTCTGGCCAAAGAGACGACCGGGAAGAAGGTCATTATCAACCTTGGTTGTGGGAGGTAAGGGACTGCGCAATCTATATATTTTTTACTGTAATAGCAAAGTCTTACAAGCCGAAGTGATGTCTTGCCCTGGCAATGCAATGCTCGTTATAGAGAGCTGGGCAATGATGCTCTCTTTATCGACATCGACTATCCTGACCTCATTCAGAAGAAACGAGCTGTTGTTTTGCAAACTCCGGAGCTGCGAGATCTTCTTGGAGATGACTTCGCTGTGAGCGAGGGTAAAGATGGAGTGCTCCTGCGCAGTAACAAGTATTGCCAGCTTGGATGTGATCTTCGTCAACTCGACAGCCTACGCAATGTCTTGAAGACGGTTATTGATCTACCTGAGTGTGCTATTCTTTTCGTGGCCGAAGTTTCAATCACTTATATGGACACTCTATCTACCGACTCTTTGATCCAATGGGCAAGCACTGTTGGCCGAGGTTTGTCTGCGTCCCCCGATGTTACGATAACGCGTGCCAGAAGCCCCCCGACAACGATTCCTCTTCCCCTCCTTTGTTTTTCCAGCTATCTCACTCAATATACATCGAGAGTCCTTTATGCTAATCAGTGTATAGAAAACGATTTCTGTCTTTTGGAGCAGATATTGCCTTTCGGGAAGAACCATCCATTTGCTCAGCAGATGCTCAGTCATTTCGAGAAGCTGAGCACTCCTTTGCGCTCTATTGAAGTATATCCTACGGTCAAGAGCCAAACTAGTCGGTTCCAAGAACGTGGATGGTCTTTTGTAGAAATAAAGGATCTATGGCAGACGTGGTCGTGTGACCAGTTCGTTAGCGACTCAGAGCGAATTGCCCTCGATGATGTCGAACCTTTCGACGAATGGGAAGAATTTATACTCTTCGCACGGCATTACTTTGTACTTCATGCTTCTACAAGTCGCAATCAGCCTTCTTCATTGCAAGACACCCCTTCAACGTGGAGCATAGACCAGAAGGCAGTCACAGGGTTGCATGTTGAGATAGTAGGCAAAACTTCCCCGAAAACGACTAGACGGCGATTCGGGAATTCCATGATATCTAGCAATGCATTCGGACAAAGATTTGCTCTGAATTTGCTGGGGATGAGTCTCAACAGCAGAGAACCCACTTATGATATCTTTTCACTCGACGGCGAACCACAGGCCCCTCAACTGCCTTCCTCTGGCCCGCCTGCTCGGATGTGCTTCACTTTGACCGATCTGGGAGATTATGGCATCATGTTAGTTGGCGGTCGCACATCGCCCTCTTGTGCTTTGTCTGATTGTTGGCTCTTTGAAGGAGGTACCAGCCCACGGTGGCGGCAAATGCCACGATTACCCACCCCTTTATTTCGGCATTCGGCGGTTCGGCTGGGCAATTCGTCACTTCTCCTGATTTTCGGAGGAAAGAGGAGTTCGTCGAAGTTGTCAGACGAAGTCTTTCTATTTAACCCTGACAAGGCTTGCTGGCAAAGCTGCCAAGTCTTAGGATCTTCTCCCGATCCTTGTTTCGGATCGATTGCTTTCAATGGAATTTCTCCTCCAGATCAGCCGGGAACTTTCCGTGGAATGCTGACAGGAGGTATATCTCGAAATGGTTGCATCAATACCAAGCAGTACCAGTGGCAAATAAATGCCTTCGATCTCCAGGTATGTTTCGTTCCTCCTTGGTCTCATATACTCAATCGCTCTCAAAAGCTCTATATGCTAACGACTTCAATGTTGCGCTAGCCAACCATTTCATTTTCTCTTCTCCCAGACACCCTTTCAAATGGACAGCTTCTATCTTCCTTTGGCGCTCAAGTTGTTCATTTAGGGGCCTCCATTATAATATGTGGTGGAATGGGGGCAGACCCTCTCCTACACGGCCAGACTATCACAGCTATGAGGCCTTCTGTCGATGGAATAGAAGTCACAAACTTTTCAACTCCAGGCGATGACGAGCGCATGCCATTTATGATTGGATCGTCAATTGTACCCTATGACGACTCTCTTTTGGTGATGGGCGGGGGAGCGACTTGTTTCTCCATGGGAACGTTTTGGGAGACGGCCATTTACAAAGTTCATATGCCCGATCATATCTTGGATTCTATTCTTCACACATCAAGGCCTTGCGCTTCGTCCAAATTCGCCCCTTATATCATTGGAAGTCGCAAATTTTCAAATGTTTCTGCTACTACAACTTCGGATGATATTGGAAGCTTACATCGAGGAGAGCATCGGGTTCAAGTTACGCCCGTGCCTCGAATACAGCTTGAGTCGGCTGAACAGTTCCAAAAGATCCTACGAGATGGGAAGCCTGTTATTTTCAAGAGCTGCAATATAGGGCAATGCCAAAGCAAATGGTCTCCCGAGTTCTTGGTGAGCCAGATTGGAGCAAATGAAAAGGTACGTCGAAATGAGTTTGGAGATTCCCAGGGCCTGCAATGAACAGTCAACTAAAATGTAGAGTAACTAGTTTGTTATACACGAATCCCATGAAGATAAAGGAACAATGGATTTCAACAGTAAGAATTTTGCGTATGTCACAGACTCATTCGGAAGCATCATGGACAAATTACAGTCTGGGGCTAGAGTTTACCTACGAGCTTTGTCTCGCAATAAACCGTCCGAAATGCCAGCCAAACTGGAAGAAGATTTCCCACGGTTGGCAGAAGACTTTACGTTGCCGCCCCAAATGGCCCATATTAAGGACCGTCTTTTCAGCTCAGTCTTGAGATTGTCTGGACGGGTGAATATGTGGTTACACTATGATGTTAGTTTAAATCCCTTTTCTGCGGCAGTGTGCTCGCTATCTCTTGTTGCTTACTGAACTAACAAGATATCGCACTCTCATGGCAGGTTATGGCAAACGTTTATGCGCAGGTTACGGGGGTTAGGAAAATGATCTTATTCCCACCCAGCGACGTAAAATATTTGTCTTTCGCACCTGGCGCTTCTAGCTCTAGTATTGACGTTTTCAAGGGGCTGGAGTCTTCAGCGGCCTCGCTCCACGGAACGCGTCCTCAAGAGGCTGAGATTCACCCAGGCGACATCTTATTGCTACCGGCTCTATGGCTTCATACGGCTGCACCAATGTCCGACATGAGCACCGCGGTGAATGTCTTCTTCCGTGATCTGGAGCAGCAAGAGCATTACGCGTCTGGACGAGACGTCTATGGAAACAAAGATCTGGAGGCCTATGAGAAAGGTAGGCAGGCTGTTGCTCGTATTGCGAAGACTTTACGGCCGTTACCGCCTGCTGCGAGGGAGTTCTATCTCTCTCGAATCGTCGACGAACTGCGGCTGGCTGCGGAGGAGTAGATTATGGCCATTACGAACCCGACGGAATTCAGCCTACACTGCACGCCTTCTCTGAATGGCGTCTGATCAAAGCACCCTTTTTGCAGGGAGGTTGGGATAGTGTAGGCCCTGCGCGCACATGCGCTGGACATGTTTCTCTCTCTCCTCATTCCACAAGCCATTCTTCGATATTGACCCCGATACCTCTCCCTATGCCGCGTATAATCTCCCACCCGATATTTATCCTCCACTTACCAGACCTGTCCATAATATCTCCGGTTCCCACTCGTATAAGTAGTCTCAGACTGGCGAGAGTGGCCAAGCCCATACCGATATCGCCATCTATGCCCGATAAAACAGCCAAGGGGATCCATTCTGTTCGCACAGCCTCAAATATCGCTAACAAGCGTTCTAAAAGAAATGCATGCGCCCCAAGTAATTTACGAGATATCTTACGCTGTTTATTTCGATGATTGGCCCGAGTAGAGTTGGGGCCGCCACGCCGGCGCTTGCGACCGCTGTAATGGGTGGAAAATAGAGTTAAATCATGGCGGACGGTGTTATGAGACGCGATATAGGCTGAAAGCAAGAGTACTCGAGCGGTAGTGGGTAGTAAGCCTGTCAGTCCCACGAGAGGTTGTGAGGTCGAAATACTTGATGTTAGTGATGATTCGAAATATCGGCTTGAAGGCTGCTTGCCATTCTCGATGTTTGTTTTCGATGTTGAAACTCGGGGCGAAATAATCTTGGGATTTAGGAAGGCTTCATCCTGAAAAAAGGGTCTGGCAGCAATGAGCAGCTTCGAGAATTGGTGCGGTGTGTTTGTTCCGGCAATGATAGGCACTATAAATCGCGGCCAAAGAGTATGGCAGCTGCTTCTGAAAGAGGGCAACGACCGTCCAGCGGACTGAGCAAGAGAATCATAGACTGCAGCACAAAACTTTGTCCATAGATTTGCTTCGTTCGAATCCAATGTTGTTTCTTCTGCACCCTCGGCCGCGCTTGTCGTTTTACGAGTATAAGACGGAGCCTCCTTTGACAGAATATCGATCAATTCGGATTTGTTATATGGAGGGAAGTAGAGGTACGAAGTTGGACAAGCTCGAAGAAACCCAGCTGGTGGAGTTGTAACGATAAAAACGCATGTAAGGAATGAAACCTGCCAGTTTCTTATTAGTGGTTGCTCTCATGTCGTATTGTTTTCATAACTTGGATAGTTGAATAGTTCCAACTTACAGTTTCGCATAACCTCGCCAGCGCCGGCATCAAAGTTGGAGGCGCGTCCCTTTGCTTGTCCATACCATCTAATACCAACACAAAATGCTTTAAGTTATCTTTTATCCGAGGTTGGTCGAATATTGAGCTTAGCGAGGCTGCAAGCTGGGCTAATGTCTCGCATCGTTGCGGCGAATTTTCGCTATCTTCGGTGCCATCCCATGCGCTGAGTGCATTGGCTACTGCAACAACGATGCTCTCGAAGAAGTGGCGCGCAGAAATGCATCGGGCAACGCCCACAGTTGCGTAAACGAGCGTGGGAGCACGACTACTCGCGGCGCTATCATCTGTGCTATCATCTTGTGCCAGCCGTGCAAGCAGCTGGGTCGTGACGCTGGATTTTCCCGTCGCTTCGGAGCCGTGTATGACAAGATTTCGACAAGGTGCGGCATCCGTCTGGTTTACATATCATCATTAGCGGCAGGTTGCCTTGGTATGAGGAGCGGAATACGCCGTACATGGAGTAAAGAGGCAAGCGAACGGATTTGGTGATCCCTGCCAGGGAACTGACGTAGGAGAGGAGCTAAGACTGCCTCGCCTGGAAGCTCAAAGGTATTTGACGCCATTGAGACGCGTTCCGAAGGGGTTGAAGGGCAGTGACAATATAGATTGATGCGGAAACAAATTTGCTAGTGATGCGGCTTAAGAGAGCCTACACAAGCAACACCCAGCCCTTAGAACGCGAACAGAAATCGATTTTTGAGCGTGCAGAGCATTCATCAATTATGTCGAGCTCTGTATGCAAGACACGCTTGCAAGGGAGGCACGCTAACTCTTTAGGTAAGCTTGGAGCTGCAAGGAACGTATTAGACTCTTCCAGTACCTATATATGTGTTTTCATATAATGAATCGAATTGCTTTATAAGATATTTCTTTATACCTATTTCCTCTTCAAATGAATACAGCTGGAATAAATTTTCTTTTCGTTTGTCTCTATGGATAATACCAAGTTTACGTATCGATAACTTTTTTTTACCTTACTTGTACATCCATGTACGTTTTAAGCTTCCCACTTTCTGATCGCTGGATCGGCCAAGTGGATTTGCCCCACCGCGCGAGCTATATATAGGTTAATATCCTCTGTGCGGCTCTGAGCCCCGAGTTATCAGGGCTCCTGTTGACATCATCTATGTCACTCTGCCCAGACAAGGAATGTGAGGCACGATGACTGAATATGGCCGAATAGATCCCTTTTCTTTCGCCGCCTCTAGAGATATTGAATCTCCAGTTAGCATTAGAATGTGAGACACTCTTGAGCTTGGGCGTTGTGATCTGTCTAACCGCCCCTCTCAGCATAGGCATAGATGGAGACGAGCGTCCTGCTAGATATTCGACACTCCTTGACAAGCCGAATGTCCGCCATATTGGCTCAAACAATAGGTGCGCCTTGCAGCGATGCGCAGCGATGCGCAGCGATCGAATATTTAGATTTCTAATGACTGCAGACATAGCCCTTCTTCCGAACTCTATGTTACAGTACAAGTCTGGGCTGGATCCAAGGCCTTGACGGTGCCGATTCAAACATCATACAAACCTCCTCGTCCAGAGCGAAGGCATGTGCTTCACTGTTTACACAGATACAAGATAAGACATATAAAACTAAACTGACGATTCTACCTCCCAGATGGAACGAGTGGCTGCGTTTACCTATTTCTTACGAGTCCATCCCGGTTAACTCCCGGCTGGCCATCACTATATGGGATCTTTCGCCAGATCAAGGCATAAACGATGTCTCTCATGCTACTCCATTTGGAGGCACTACCCTTTCTTTGTTTGGTGACGATAACCAAATCATAAGGGGTCGCCAAAAGTGCTACATTCATAGGAATAAGCATGCAGATGGGACCGACGATACGACGACGCCCGCTATCGTCGGAAACAATGGCAAGGGAGTACCACAGCTGGCTAGCTACGCAGAAGAGCTTGAAAGAATGGAGAGTCTGTTCAAGAAGCACGAAATGGGCGAGATTCCACGAGTAGATTGGCTTGACCAGATGGTATTTAGAGGATTCGAGAAGAAGGGGTTACATGCCGCCAAGCTCTCCACGAGATTACGCCAGCAGGATCGCACTGCGAATAAAAATGATCTCGACCAGACGACCGACCTTCCAAACCACCATGGCGACACGCCCGATCCTTATACGTGCGTCCTGAACGTGGAGTTGCCGCGATTTGATTTCCCTGTCGTCTTTGCAGATCACGAGTATGATCCTCCCCCAATATCGGCTTTACAGCCCTTATCTGCTTCGCAAATAGCAGCGCAAAGGCAACCAGAAGTCCATTTTGGCCCTGGCATCAATGCCATTGGCGAGAGCTCGACCGATATTGGGTCACGTCTTGTAATGATCTATGACCCTGAGGTAGGACAAAGGGATAACCCGGCTGAAGCAAAGCATCGCCGCCTTTTCCGAAGTTCTCACCGACACGGTATCCTCGATAGAGACCTAAAACCCAACGCAAAGGTCCGAGATGAACTGAATGTCATCATGTCCTATCCGCCGACACAGATTCTAACGCCAGAAGAGGCAGACCTTGTCTGGAAGTTTAGATATCATCTAACCAAGGACAAGAGAGGGTTGGCCAAGTTTGTCAAGTCCGTTAACTGGAACGATCAGAGTGAATTGAAGCAAGCAATTCAGGTTCTGAGTCGCTGGACCGAAATCGATGTGGACGATGCTCTTGGCATGCTGGGGCCATCTTTTGATAACCCTACTGTTCGATCGTATGCCGTCAATCGATTGCGGAAAGCTGATGATGATGAGCTACTACTATATTTGCTTCAGCTTGTACAAGCACTTAAATATGAGCACATGTCTACTGACTCGAGTGAAGAAAACATTCAGGATTCACCGCTGGCACAGTTCCTGATTCAACGCGCTGCAGCAAATTTCATGCTCGGAAATTATTTCCACTGGTATCTCATGGTTGAATGCGACGACTATAGCCCTGAGCAAGATGTTCGCAACCGAGACATATACCGGAAAGTGGCATATGAGTTTATGACAGAACTCATTAAGCAACCAGAAGGCAATGACCACAGGAAGACCCTTCTCAGGCAGGCTGAGCTCCTGGCCATCTTGTCAAGGATTGCAAATGACATTAAGCTATCAAGCGAGTCAATCGCTAAGAAAACAGACCGAGTCAAAACCTTCTTTGGAGACGCGAAGAATGAACTCATCAGCATCGATCCGCCGCTGGCCATGCCGCTTGACCCTTCCGTTAAAATAACGGGCATCATACCAGATCAAGTCACAGTATTCAAATCCTCGCTGAATCCAATAAAATGCACGTTCAAAACTACAGCAGGAAGTCAGTATCCCATAATCTTCAAGCTCGGCGACGACCTAAGACAGGATCAACTCGTCATTCAAATTATTACCCTGATGGACCAGTTATTGCAGAAGGAAAACCTTGATCTCAAATTATCGCCCTATAAGATCCTTGCCACAAGTACTACGGCGGGTGCCTCTCAATTTGTCCAGTCACAAAGCCTGTCCAGTATTGTCAGCAAATTCAAAAACAACCCAGCCTTGGCATATCTCAAACACCACAATCCAGACGACCGAAAACCCCTGGGAGTGCGTCAAGATACGCTTGATACGTATGTTCGATCCTGTGCAGGATACTGTGTTATCACCTATATCCTTGGAGTTGGCGACCGGCATCTTGACAACCTGTTACTGGCACCAGATGGCCATTTCTTCCATGCTGATTTCGGGTACATCCTTGGTCGAGACCCTAAGCCATTCGCCCCTGTCATGAAGCTCTCCAAGGAAATGGTAGACTGCATGGGCGGAGTACAGTCAGAACATTACCGCCAGTTTAAGCAATATTGCTTCTTAGCCTATACTGCATTACGAAAATCGTCCAATCTGATTCTTAACTTGTTTAGTCTTATGATTCACGCCAACATTCCGGATATCAGGTTAGAGCCAGACAAAGCTGTACTGAAAGTTAGAGAGAGGTTTCATCTTGAGATGGGAGAGGAGGAAGCAATTCTTTACTTTGAACGGGTTATTGAGGATACATTAACGGCCTTTGCGCCTGTTGTTATTGATAAACTTCACGAGTGGGCGCAGGCTCTTAGGGCTTAATGCTAATTCTTATAGAGAAGAAATGCATACATGCATGATTAAAAGGCGTATCAACAGGCTGGATGACATGTGACGTAAAATTTATTCAGCAAAGCATATTATTACACTGGCAAGCAAGCATATCGCTTCATTCTATCGAAGCCTTTCAGCATGCTGTGGGAAAAGAGAGCGCCAAGCTCTAAGTATGTCGTGGATCCAGCCGCACAGTTGACGAACCCCAAGTGGGATTTATGCAGCGCGGTCAAATAGCCGTACTTGTACCATACCCCTTCTCAAAGCGCCCCGTCTATTTTGTTCCTACAGCCTTCGTTTACTCGCCCTTGAGCTTGTCTTGGGTGACAGAGAATGCCATCTGCAAAAACTCCTGCTCTTCTTGCTTGTGTGTGTTCTTCAAACCAGTTGCCACAGAGGCAGAGGGGTTACGACCAGCATACATGACGTGCTTGCGATCGTGGTATTGGGTCTGGTTGAGCAGAGTCTCGATTCGCGGCTGTGTGAAGCTCCAGGCTCCGGCGTTAAGAGGCTCCTCCTGTGCCCAGACAATAGTCTTGGCATTGGGATACATGTCAAGGTTCTCCTTCAGTTGCTGCCAAGGGAAGGGATTCAGCTGCTCGATACGAGTCAAGGCCACGTTGTCAATCTTGTTCTCTTCGCGATACTTGTGCAGGCTGGCCCAAACCTGACCAGTGCAAAGAACGACTCGGTCAATCTCCTCAGGAGCCTTGATAGCCCCAGTTTGGTGCTCAGGGTCGGGGATGATCCACTGGAATTGAGCGTTGGGGCCAGTGAAGTCCTCAATGTTTGATCTTGAAAGCGGGTGGCGAAGGAGTGACTTGGAGAAGAAGATGATGAGGGCTTTATACGAATGTTAGTGCACGGTACAATTTGAATACGCATCATAAAGGTCAACTTACGTTTTCTGAACTGGCGGTGCATCTGTCGACGCAGGACGTGGAACAAGTTAGCAGGGGTGGTCATGTAGACAATCTGCATGTTGCAATCCTGGTGCTGGCGGGGAAGCTTGTCCTCGGATGGGAAGACGCGAGGATCTTCGTTGCAAAGCTGCAGATAACGCTCCAGACGACCAGAAGAATGCTCTGGGCCCTGGCCGTCATATCCGTGAGGCAGAGACATGATCAGGCCTGTCCTTTGCATCCACTTGACTTCACCAGATGCAATAAACTGATCAATGATGCACTGAGCGTTGTTTGCAAAGTCACCAAATTGGGCCTCCCACATCACAAGTGCATTTGGCGATGACAATGAGTAACCGTACTCGAAACCCAGGGCTCCGAACTCGCTAAGAGACGAGTTGGAGATGACAAACTTTCCTTGGTCCTTGCTGATGTGCTGCAGGGGAGTGTATGTCTCTTCGGTCTCTTGGTCGTGGAAGACGGCATGGCGCTGTGAGAAGGTACCACGCTCAACATCCTGACCGGAGACTCTCACATGGTAGCCCTCCGTGACGAGAGTGCCGAATGCAAGAGCTTCAGCGGTGGGGAAGTCAATGTTGGTGCCCTCAGTGACGGTCTTTGTTCGGTTGTTCAAGATTCGCTTCAGGTTACGGTGGATATGGAAACCCTCGGGGGCAGATCCAATGATTTCACCGATATGGTTCAATGTCGCCTTGTCGACGCTGGTATCGTTGTGGGGAAGAATTTCCGTAGCGAGCTCCTTGGGCGACTTGAAGCCATTCCAGGCGGATGTAGTCCACTCTTTAGACGTAGGCTGGTAATCTTTAGACTTGGAAAAGCTCTCTTCAAGCATGCCCCAGACCCACTGCTTGTGCTCCTCAATGTCTTCCTTTGTGAATGTACCTTCCTGTAGCAACTTGTTGACGTAAACGTCGATTTGGGGGACCTTCTCCTGAATGCGCTTGTACATCAGGGGCTGGGTGAACGAAGGCTGGTCTGTCTCGTTGTGGCCGTGCTTGCGGTAGCAGATCAAGTCGATGACCACATCGTGCTGGAACTCAGCTCGCCAATCAGCAGCCAGTTGACAGACGAAGTTGACGGCTTCCACGTCGTCAGCGTTGACGTGGAAGACCGGAGCGTCGATGGCCTTGGCAATATCCGTGCAGTAGGCCGTGGATCGTGCGAAACGAGGATCGGTGGTGAAACCGATCTGATTGTTAACGACGAGGTGAATGGTACCTCCGGTGGAAAAGGCGGGCAGCGAATGGAATCCAAGACATTCGTACACAACACCTTGAGCGGCAAAAGCAGCGTCTCCGTGCAGCAAGACGCTCATGGCGGTCTTGTGGTCCTTTTCATCATTGTTGTAGTGCTGAATGGCACGAGTCTTGCCCAGAACAACAGGATCTTCAGCTTCCAAGTGGGAGGGGTTGGCGACAAGTGAGAGCTGCACACGCTTGCCAGAAGGCGTGGGTCGCTCAAAGTTCATACCCAGATGGTACTTGACGTCACCAGAACCTTCGTCTCCGGCGGTCAGGGTTCCAGCAAACTCACTGAAGATTGACTCGTTCGGCTTTCGGACGACGTTGCTCAGAACGTTGAGTCTACCACGGTGAGGCATGCCGATGACGATATCCTTAACACCGTAGTCGACGCTGCGATCGATGAGAGCCTTCATACCGGGAACAAGGGTCTCGCAGCCCTCAAGACCAAATCGCTTGTCGTTGGGGTATTTAGTGGCGAGGAAAGACTCGAAGCTGGAGCTCCAAATCAATCGATCCAGGACGCGGCGCTTCTCATCGATGGAGTACTTGAAGGGCTGGGGGACCTCGAGGCGCTCGCGGAGCCAGTCGCACTTCTCACGATCAGGGATGTGAATAAATTCAACGCCATAGGAGCCGGAGTAGATCTTTTCGCAGGCGGCGACGATCTCGCGGAGAGTCATCTTATCACGGCCGTCCCGTTTGAATCGGGGCAGGATACCAGGGCCAAGAGTGTATTCGGTGTCGAGATCCTTTTCGGTGAAGCCATAGTGTTCGAGCGTCAATTCCTTGGGCTTGATGTTACCAAAGCCGGCAGAAGTGTTGCGGATGCCAAGAGGATCGATATTGGCCTTGTGGTGGCCACGAGCTTGAAAAGCGCGCACCAACAGCTGGACCTTGAGGTGGTTTGTGACGTCGGAGCCATCTTCAAGGGTGAGACCGCCGGACAGGCGAGGGACGCCACCGGTCATGTTGGGAACGAGGTTCGGGGGCGGCTGGAAGGCCTGGGAGATGGGCATGTCGCCGCTCTCCATGTTCTTGAAGTAGACCTGCCATGATACGTGGACGCTCTTGGGATCCTGCTTCCACTGCATGTACATTTCATCAATGTAGTTGGCAGTGCTTCCGGACAGGAAGTTGTCACTCGGATCGGGGGCCGAAGAGGTGGCATTGGGGGCGGTGGTCGCGGCGTACAGGCGCCTGGTAGTCAAGGGCAGAGGCTTGCGGACAGCAGCAAGCCTCGTCGTCCTCGATGCCAGGCGGGCGCTCTGGACACCCCTCAGCAGAGAATTTCTCCACATGGCGAACAGCTATGAGTCGTCGGAGTCCAAAGAAGAACAAAAAAAAAGATTATCTTTGGGCAGGCATCAGACCCAATTGCACGGGTAGTCGCAAAATGAGCGGCGGAGTAAGTCGAGATGCTGAGCGACAGCAGAATTTGCTTGGAGAAGGAGAAATGAATTGGGGAGTTCGGGCTGTCGCAGCGAGGTCATGCCCTCCGTTAAAAAAAAAACTATGACGGCAGCGGGACTTGGCAAATAATACCGCTCTTTACCCAGCTGATAGCCTAGGTTACACGAGAATAGGGCGGGTTACCGGGACTTTCAGCCTGGCAAGAAGGGAGCCACAAGGGGGTCGGGCGTTCCGGAGCCAGCGCCCCCCCTAATGCGAGCAGCTTGGATTTTACGCTGCACCTGCCCCTCCATTTCAGCGGCTCTTCCAATAGAAAGCCCACGGCAAGTAGCCCGGCACGGCTATATTAGGTAACGAACATGTCCTCGTGCAGCGCATATAACAAGCCGTTGAGTCACTGGACAGGTGTTTGTTTTGTATAAAAATAGGAGAGGCAAAAAGTAATCTAAGTAAAGGAATAGAGAGTAAAGAGAAACATGAATCAAGACTGAGGTGGTTCAGTACTGCTTGCTCATACCTGTCATGGACGTGCCTTGTAGCCCTATGTAGAGGTCATGTCCTGGATCCCTGTTTCAGAGACTTACAAACACAAGCACATACAACCCGGAGCAGTATTTCGGGTTTGGTGTCGTGTCTACCTAGGGGGCTTCACTATTCCGTGCTTTGCGCACTTCCTACTATGTAGACCAGGTAAGTTCTAGCTATGAATTTGCCGCCATTTTAGCTGGCTCTATATAAGTGCTCATGTTGGTTGGTTAGTGTAGTGGTTGAGTTGGCCAAGAAGTTCAATATACGTGCGACCAACTTCAGTGACACTGTATAACAAGATTTCTAGGTGGAAATTAAAAAGATGTATTTCATTTTCTTTTTGACAAAGATATCGCTCTTTGAGGGCGTTTCTTTGCGACACGCATTGTTCAAAGGGAGAGGGGGGAAGAATAGGGAAAAAATAGGGAATAGAAGAAATTTGAGCACATGCTCTTGGATTACACACATACAACATCAATGGATTATCAGTGTTACAGGTGTACACGATTCAGCCTTGTACGCACTTGTTTCTTTGGCGGTCCCTATTTTCCTGCCACCCCACCTAACTCTCTCCGTAGCAACCCTTGTTGGCGGCTGTCTACAGGCAGTACGTACCTGCCATCCCAGTAGTGCCCGCAGTGGGCTGGAGACAAGGCGTCCAGCTCGACACAAGGCCTGCTCCTCCTCTTCTGTAGTCAGTTTCGACGTGCTTCATTCCATGTCGCATCTTGGATATCAACATTATATCCCTGTCCACGATTCACACGCCGCCGCCTTCCGCATTGCCGCCGCGTTTGAATACCCGTCCCGTGCGGCTCTGTCTATGCGCATATTCCCACTTTGTTTCTATTGGCGCGACGCTTCAGAGCTCCATCGACGTCATACCATCCAGCGCGAGAGGCCCATATCGAGCGACCTCAGCTTCAGACCTCCCGCCTGGCGATAACCATGGCAACTCCAACGCTCAACTTCATCACATTTAATCAAGACCATAGCTGCCTTGCTGTTGGTAAATAGAGCGCCCCTCTTCCTTCTGGTGTACAGAGGCTGACATACCCTCTCACCTGTTTTTGTCTCTAGGCACCTCCAAAGGCTTCGGCATCTATCACACGGACCCGTTCTCCCGAATATTCAGCAGCGATGACGGAAACATTGCGATTATCGAAATGCTTTTTTCGACCTCCTTGGTCGCCCTGATTCTCTCTCCCCGCCATCTGATTATACAAAACACCAAGGTGGGTGCCTGGCAGTAACTAACCACATTGACTTGTTGCTCATCGCTGCAACTGCAGAGAGCTTCGGTCATATGCGAACTGACCTTCCCATCCGCCGTCTTGGCCGTCCGACTGAATCGCAAGCGGCTAGCCGTCGTGCTCGAAGAAGAGATTTATTTATACGACATCAGCAACATGAGCCTGCTCTACACCATCCCTACCTCGCCGAACCCGTCCGCCATATGCGCCTTATCGGCGTCCTCCGAGAATTGCTACATCGCATATCCGCTCCCTAAGCCGAGAGAAGAGTCAGACAATAGGCGACCCTCCCACGCTCCGCCGCAGTCCGCATACGTCGCTCCCACATCAGGAGAAGTTCTCATGTTCGACACATTGACACTCAAGGCTGTCAATGTCGTGGAAGCTCATCGCTCCCCCTTATCATGTATCAGTCTCAACAGCGAAGGGACGATGCTGGCAACTGCAAGTGAAACCGGCACCATCATTCGAATATTTTCAGTACCTCGAGGCCAGAAGCTCTATCAGTTCCGACGCGGAACATATCCGTCTACCATTTATAGCATGTCGTTTAATCTCAGTTCTACGCTCTTATGCGTTTCCTCTGCGTCAGACACTGTACACATATTTCGTCTCAGCGCTCCTCCAGGCCATACCACTCCAGCTGGTGCCCCAATAGAGTCTCTAGGTTCTCCAAGGCAAGATCGGTGGTCTCGAGGGCGAAGCCATGATGGTGCGGACTCGCCTAGCAATAACAGTGCAACGGAGTCTCCAAAGAGTGAAACAGCAGAGCCCGCAGGTAATGGCACTGCTCCAGATTCCAGCTCTCAGCCGGTTAATCGTAAGCAAAGCGGCTCTTTCAGCAGTATGCTACGACGCTCATCCCAAATCATGGGTCGAGGTGTTGCTGGCGTTGTTGGCTCATACCTTCCACAATCAGTTACTGAGATGTGGGAACCGCTGCGAGATTTCGCTTATATCAAAATACCCAAAACTACTGGACTTGGTGCTGGAGCACGTCCACCTGGCCAGAGCTCTAATCCACTTCGCAGTGTAGTTGCAATGAGCAGCAGCAGCCCCCAGGTGATGGTGGTGACAAGTGACGGAGGCTTTTACGTCTACAATATCGATATGGAACATGGCGGAGAAGGTTATCTGGTTAAACAGTTTTCGTAAGAGTTCTCTATCCCCCGAATCTCGATTTGCATACAGACAACTGCTGACTTTTCTCTTACAATACAGGGTTCTCGAAGGGGACAGTAAGAGTGATCCTTCAGCCTACACAGGCTAATACACTGGCATAACATAGCAAATACCCTAATCGTGAGGGCCTCAATATGAGACTGGCGTAACCAGTATCTCGGGAAGAGGCCTCGACTTGTTGTTACCTTTTATTCATTTGTGTACTAATGTAACACCCCTGTCTCCGGCGCCGGCTCTGGTGTTCCCCTGGAATAGCATCATTTCGTTTAATAAGTCTTCAGACGTTACTAATAGGCCAATGCTTAGACACATTTCAGTTTCTTTCGTTTGTTTATTGAAAAAAGAAAGGGGAGAAGAGGGGGGGGGGGTAAACACAGAACAGCTCAAGCAATTTTTATTATAATTATTGGTGATAACCTACGCTATATGAACCAAACTCGGACACTCGAGAAAACGCTCGAGTTGAGGGCTTAAAGAAGAAGTAGGGACAAACAAGTTCCGTGTGCGCAAAGCTCCAAACATAAGCCAAAAAGTTCGCTCCATACAGAAAAATCCATACCCTGCGGTAAAACAAAACAGCCTTCTCAAAATAGTAAAACAAATACCATTATCGGGAATAAGGACGGTTCATAAGAGCGATTTCTCTGGCAATCTCTCCCCACTCCATTTCCCTCTTATACGGTTCTTTGGAGCCACCTTCGTGTCGAAGAAATTCCTCCCAGCGTAAAAGCTCATATGCAAAGAGTAAATGAGGCTGAATGATGACGTTGAGACGGCGAGCCCTGACAAAACAATAAGCGCGCGGAAAGGACAGATTGAGAGACCGCATGACTTCCGCTATGCAGATGGTGGCACTCCTGGAAACTCCGACACGGCAGTGAACTAATGTCGCCGTGCCTTTCTGTATTCCTTGATCTGTATCATCAGTTAGCTCATATGACTCAACTTTTCGGTATGAAGGTTACACCGGAAGGAAATAAAGAGAGGTTTGTGAATCTTACCAATAAATTCAAGGCATCGCCCAAACTCCTTAGTCAATGGATCAATACCATTGTCTTGGATACCTTCGACAAAGCACATGTTTTCCAAGCCCCAGTTTGCTCGATCTTCGTCTGTCCACGAAGCAGATTCTCCAATACTAAGAATTTGACGAATATTGAGGCGCTTCAAGAGATCTGGATTGTTGGCATGAACAAGATTACCCAGGTACAGATAATCCAGGATTCTGCTGGGGAGTGAGCCATCCAGATCTGAAAACCACTGCGGCTCAGCTTTGATATAACTCGTAATGTCTTCCAGACTTTTCCCTGAAGACACCGGAGATTCACACAACAGGCGAGGCCCGATGGCAGATAGGAGGGATACATCAGAGGGATAAGCAAAGAAGTTGCGACGTTTCGTCGTGTGAAGTTCCAGCCAAGCATCAGGTATAGATAAGCCAGTGCTATAACTGAAATAGGCGATGGCGAGCAATGTGGATTCTGTATATCCGTCGGGACAGTGAATAAGTACTTTCCGAGCGCCTGCAGCAGCAGACTCCTCCATGGACGTGGCATTTTGCTGAGCATCGCTGGATTCGGGCACAATGTTATGGGCAATGTGATATATCCATTTACAGGTTTCGACAAGTCCGTCAGCTTCTCGCTGAGACCAGGTTGGGGGCATTATACTCCCGGAAGATGGAAGGCAAACAGAGGAGGGCAGGGACTGGGATGAGCGAGGATGCTCGGCAATAAACTGCAAGGCGCTTGGGTCCAGCCGACCCGTATCGCTGCATTCAATGAGAACATCAAAGTGTTGCTCCTCAACGCCACCAGGGTCTGGGCTAGGGCCCAGCCAGACGTTGTGACATATTTCAGAGGCTTCCGTCATGTTTCGCATCTCCTGACGCTCCTGCTGTATCAAGTCCAGAACTTGACCAGTCGGTTTGCCAGATGCATCGATAGATACCAAATTCCTATGGTATGTTTCAAAAGCAGAGAATGGGCTTGTGCAGACAAAAGTGTTATACGTGGGCAGGTTCTTGGCCTCTGCATGCTGCTTTTCTCGCCATCGTCTCTGAGCAACAGCAATTTTCCACGCAACTCTCCGAGTCTCATCAGGATCCAGGCCATATATGATGATGTCGGAGGTTGCGGCAACCTTGGCAGGCTGGATGTGGAAGTTACGGACAGACAAACCACTCAAGGGGTCTGCATCGATGAACTCAGGCGTCGCCCCAGGCCGCATGAACTCGCCCGGGGCAATGGCGCCTTTCAACCGTGCGATGCTGAGATTGCCATCTGCTTTGACAAGAGTAATTGTGCGAAGACAGCTGGGCGTGTTTCCGGTCGGGCACTGATGCCCATCGAAGTAGGTCCTTTGGGTTTGGTTTTCAGGATGCAAGCCATGTAGCCAAGGAAAGACCTCTGAAGGATGAGGGAGCTGCTGCTGGGATGCATAATGCAACGCCTCTGCCACGCTCGCAGCATCTATCTCGTACAGAGAAGCATCCTCGCTGTCGACTCGCACATGGCGATCGGGAGAGCACAGGAGGGAGGCCTGTCGCAGCTCTGGAGCAGGGCTTGGGGAGGAGGAGAGCGTATACTCGTACGAGCCGGAGTCGTCCGTGTCGTCCAGCACCGGCTGGCCAGCAGCATACAGCGAGACAGGGTTGCTGAGCGAGACGGACGCAGCTAATTGTGGGGGTGACGCCAACCCGAGCGTTTGGAGTGGAGAGACTGCGTTGACTGGAGTGCTTCCGCGCTGCGACGAGCTCTTTGGAGACAGAGCGGGTCTCGGGACGGCAATTGTCGCCATTGCTGGATTTGGCAACCGGGGCTTCAGTGCAAGATGGTGAACGGATGGTGGAGGAGCGGCACTGGCATTTTGTCTTGGAAGCGTCAAGGGCCTACCTTTGCCCAGCGCTCGAGTCCGAGTCGGTGTCGTCGCCCTGTGAAGTCACAAGCGCTCGCGACTAGCGTTTTGGGAAGCTGGCTGGTCGGCAGTAGAGGCAGCGTCACAGGCGTGCCAGGCTAAGCAGAAGCTTGGTCTCCGCAAATAAGCAGCAGCAAATGGATCGGTTCAGCGCGCGCCGTCCTACCGCTCGGCGCTATGTATGGGCTGGAGAAGGTGGGAGATTGCAAGGTGGGCGAAGTATCTAACGAGGCATAGGGTCTTGCGCGCAAGAAGGAGGAGGCTGGTTGCGAGTCTTATAACGAGACAGCGGGGGAGGGGCCCGAGAGAAAATCGCAAAACAAGGCTCGTGCGACAGCGCAGGCGGGACGATGCTTTGTAGAGGTCAAAGTAGCGAATTGCCAATGTCGCGAGCAAGCTGTACCAAGTGGCCGTTGCACCATACTGTGCCCGCCAAGTAGGTCTATTGGCCGCACAAGCAGAGGCTGTCGATGATCAGCTCCTAGAACGGTCGCCTGATGAGATGAGAGAGACGGTGATGCAACAAGCGAGATCCTATTGGGCGCAGCCGAGTCGCCACCCAACAAGCAAGGAAGACGGCACTAAAATGGGGAACTCAATTAGAAGTAATCTTAAGATTGCTGCTTCGCAACGATGAGAGAAAGGTTTGAGTTGTTTCTTTTATTTTTGCTCTCAGTTTATCATAATACTAATAACGTCAACACAGTTAGCAAGAGCTGTCTGGATTATTCATATGAGTCTAATGGAGTTGCGTCAGAGTTGGTTTCACGTCTAAACCTTTGGTTGTGATATGCCCTGACGCTGCACAGTGCGCAGTACTTACTAGCAGGGTATGATAAGCCGGTACAAGTAGTCAAACATGCAATCATACATCTCTATTTTGAACGCTGCATGCAAGGCTGTTAGAGCCTCAGTATAAACGTTTTGAAACCTACATGCACTTCTTGTGAGCGATGCTCTCCGTGTAGCTCATACCAGTTATCGCCTTATATAGGTAGGTACTTGCTGCTGGGAATTTAGCTGTAGCGGCCTCTTGCGGCGGCTGGAATTCAGCTGGCGCCACAAAGAGGCGTGGCTTGAAAATTAGAGGGTGTAAGCGTAAAGAAATTCTGCATGCACAGACCACTTCTGTTCAGGAAGGAATTTTGACTTCTTCATACCAAGTGTTAGTGCTGTAACGCAGCTACTACTCAGACTCAGAACCTCAGCAGCATATCGCCTCAGCTGAGCTCATTTTTATATCCCAAAATTCTAATATCGATTTCTTCCAAGGCGACCATCGCTTCTCTCACAATATGGCTGGCGGCTTCCAGAGAGCGGTGCCAATTGGACTTACAATATTCTGCGGCGTTTTGAGCGGTTAGTAGACGTCGAGCATCTAAGCTCCTCTATGTTTCACACGATGTTAACCGACTGTAAGGCTTTTACACATTCAAGCCGGTATTTGCTCCTAAAGAGATCTCAGCTGAAGAAAATGTCCCAGGTAAGAGGCGCAAACATCTTCTTCGGAGAATCGTATTTAATAAGTATGCATATGTGTAGACTCGACGAAGAGATAGCATCCAAGGGGACCTAGAGGCACAAATAATGACGCATGTATATTAAAATGAGACTATCCTAACGGTAGCTGTAGAATTCATTGACAAGAAAGAATATTTTGTGTGTGTGAACTGTGGTACACTTCTGCTGAAGAGAAGAAATCACCTTACTTATGGCTACATCACAATCGACACTTCTCAAGGGCAAGATGTCGTTTATCATTGTTTATAGGGAGTATTGCATTCGCAATGTGCAGCAAGCTTTGTTCTTTATCATTCAAATTCAATTAAGTTTATTGTTGTATCAAATGAACGGTGCGTCGATTCCCCAAAACAGCTTATCCCAGTCTATCGCATTCAAATCCATCTTGCCTTCCAACATCTGCCAATGCTGCTCCAGCAGTAGATTCTCGGTTTCCGTGCCGGCATTCTGCTGCATACAACTCATTCGGATCTCTTGGTTTGCCGATTCTGGCGTCATGGGAAATGAGTCGCTGTATGGAGATATCCTCGAGACTTGTTGCTGCAATTGATCCAGAGCGCGGTGTTTAATCTTGTACTTTCGAAGAATCTTGATAGAAAGCTCCAGCAATTTCGCTGCTGGAGGGAATTGATCTTGTACTTCGTGCAGAATCTTCCATGCCCCGGCCACTTCATCTTCTCCCTCTACACTGTCCTCCGCATCGCCTTTGAGACAGGCATTCAGCATGAGAGCAATACTGGCCAGGAACACACTCCGCAGCACCATCGATAATCTCAAACGAGATTGAGAAAAGGGTATATTTTCGTTTTGCAGCTGATGATCGAGCTCGAAAATGATTCTGGCTGACCTCATGCAAGCATCGCGTGAATATGCATACGCCGGATCAATGGTCCCCTGAGCCAGATACGGGAGATGAATTTTGCACAGCTGCCGGTGAACTAGCAGGTTCAACGTATAGCGCTGTGTAGTGATGAAAAATGAGCGTCTAATATCCGTGGCCGGAAGGTCATCCAAGCTTGGGCCGTCAATCGAAAAGAAGCTCGGGGCGTTCTGGATAAACTGGTTAAGCTTTGCGTCGACATCTAATACGTCCTGGTATGCTATAGACTCGGAGGTCTGCGTGCCCATCGGCGTTCCGTCAAGCAAAGTTCGACAGATCTCTGATAAGCGGATGCGTTGGATAAAGTACGACATGCAAGTCGCCTCAGTTTCCGGCCTGTCGATGATTTCTCCTCCCTCGATTATGTCTTCGTCGTTTGTATTCCGTGGTTTGTTTACTGCCATCTGGTTTTTGTGGATGAGGCAAACCCCTTCTTGTGGGCAGCTGAATTGAGCGAGCGTCCTGTGAGCCAGTTAGCATAAACTTCCTGCAGAAAGGTAGGTAGGTAGATGATGGGACTCTTATATCCATAAACTTACCAGTCAGTTGCAACCATGAACCACCAAACTCGCCTGGCGATTTCCTTCTTTGCCTCACTCATTCGAAGAAGCATCGGCATTGAGGCGGCGGTAGGGTCATCGATGCGATGCAATAGCAGCTCCGTGGCCATTGAATTAGCGTACATAAAGACATTACGAGCACGGAACGAGACGCTCTCGTGATTACAAAAGGCAAAAAAGAGGATAATGAGGCCCTGGATGCACTCCAGCGATGCATGCGCAGTTTTTTGCGAATGGCTGATGACATCCAGAGATTCTTTGATCCAAAATGTCGATTGGCTGTTTGCTTCGGCTGGATTTGCGAATAAACATCTGATATCGTCATGGGGCGACCACGCATATGTTGTGCTCGCACATATGCTCAGAAGCAATAGTACGCCGCCAACATCAACGCGCACGTTTGCTTCTAAACCAGCGTATATATCTTCAAGCAGGCTCTGGAGTGCAGGAACATGGACAATGTGGTAGAAGAAGGAAATATCAGCTATATACTTCTGGAGTATAACGCGCATCTCGTCTCGCTGCGGCAGCCAGATGCACTTCACAACGTCCATTGGCCCTATCATTGAGGGAGCATTGTTATTTTGAAAAGTGTTATTCTGAAAAGTGTAAGACGGTTGACCAGGGGCCAGCCGGATGGGACAGGTGCGGAAAACAATAGGTTCAGATATTAACGAGTCCTGCTGGACGTCTCAGCCTCGCATATCACTTATTACAACGCGGGAGACAGTCCCCAAGGGAAGGGTTTCACGAGCTCACCGTCAATACTTGATCTGAACAGGTCCGCTCAAGCTGCAGGGCATCTGCTGTCAACCGCTGAAGTCTGGGAGGCACAGGACGCGATACTGTGGCAGGGCTTGGGTGCGTTGATCTCTCAGACTCATTCTTGGGCGTTTCTCTCTGGCTCTGGGGCGGCTCCGTCCTCTCCCTGCCCTGGGCCGCAACGATGCTCTCCAGGCGCTCCAAACGGGCCAAAAGGTCCATCGTGGACATGTCTTTCATGGCAGGCGATTTTACCTGCTGCTGGCTCGCTGCCGCAGCTGCCGTGACCGCAACGCCTTCATGCTGGCAAACGACGCCGCGAGACGTGCAGTTGGAGCACGGAAACTGGCGGCTGCAGCGTAACTTTCGTACCCTACACAGGTGGCACGAAATTGGACGTTGTCTCGGTTGCCGACCCATCTTAGAATATCCTTCGGTTGGTTAATCCAACGATTTTACTACAGGAGAGTCCATGGAATAAGGTCGCAGCCGCAGTCCAGGTCCATGGGCACTGGGGGATGGCTCAAGGTTGAGAATTTTCCGCGGAGTTTCCACGGAGTATCTACTTCTGACATCATGTGAAAGCAGATGGACAAGATTGTACCTACATAAATAATGAGCCACAGCACCTGCTGCTTCTCTTGTTCTTCTTAATTTTCCTTTCTCTTTTTGCTTGCCTGTATTGGCGGTCCTAGGATAGAATGTAGAAGAGCTGCCGCTTCGACTTGACTGGAATGAGTCTCATTCACGTGCTTTGACACAGCATCTGATACCCGTCTGGTAGAGAGCAAGTACTTTATTGAATGTCTTATCTCAAAATGTCCGATCTCAGGATATCCGATCTCCGTGCTGGATAAACAAAAATCCCCGATAAAGCCTTAATACAAGCGCATGCAGCTACCGGTGGCGCATGAACTTTGGAGTGCCGTTCACAGAGGACAGTGCCGTAGAAGCAACAGCTACAAGCTGGTTTGATTGGCTGCGTGACCTGCTGATCTAAAGCTCTGGGGAAATGCTTATTCCTCGTCAGCGTCCTTTGGCTCAATTTCATCTGAATTTCATCCATGCTGCTTCAATAAAACCAACTGACCCTTGTGCTGTGCTTGAAATATCTTATCTAGAGGATATTCAATTCCCACCAACAGGCCTTGAACACTCAGTAACGTGGAATTCGCGGCCCGCCTTTGCCTTATTCTTGATATTATCTGACCCCCCATGCGATGATCTGAGTGAGCTGCAACACCCATAAATCTACCATACTCCGCCTGGACTCCTGCGGCGGCCATTCCGATCCCCAAGACATCTCCTATCGTGTGCCTCATTTTCACAATGATGTCGCTATGCCGGCGGCGTTCTCTCCCTCATTGGATCTCTTCCATTCAGAAGCACAGGGATGTCACCGCTCAAGCAGGACGCCAATGCCGGTATCTCTCCGTGTACACATCTCTTCGATCCAAACAGACGCCGGACTTCACTTCGGGCTTCACCAGGAGCTATGATCCCACGGTGGAGGCTGGCCGTGGCCCAATGTTTAGAAAAGTAAATTTCGGAGTGCCGCAGTTTTATCCTCGTGATTTGAAGAGACGTGTGGACGATTATGTCGTGGGCCAGGACCGTGCTAAAAAGACGATATGCTCTGCCATCTTCAACCATTACCAGAATTTGAGGAGGCGGCGCCAATACGAACAAGAAGACAAAGAGAAGCACGAGAAATTGATGCGCCAGCGTTTCGCACGCGAGAGGGAGCTATCTCAGAGGCGTTGGGACAGTCTTCCTGTTGAAGGTAAGTTGACCACTCGCAGACATCGAGGTCTCTATCGTAACACAGTCTATCAAGAAGAAAACGTTCCACAAAGTTCGGCGGCCCGTCAGATACCTGAGCTATGCGTGCCCGAGGCAAATTCCGCGGCTCCCATCTTCAAACCAGAAGAACCGGGGATTCCTGAGCATATCAAAATCGACAAGAGCAACATTCTCGTGATCGGGCCGACGGGTGTGGGCAAGACATATATCCTAGAGTAAGAAGCAAATATCCCAACAACTCAAGCATTGAAATTTTGCTGATGATGGATATCAGAACTTTAAGCAAAAAGATCCAGGTGCCGCTCACCATCTGCGACTGCAACTCCCTGACTCAAGCGGGTTATATAGGGCAAGACGTGGAATCCTGCATTGAAAGGCTTCTCATTGAAGCCAATTATGATGTGAAAGCCACAGAACATGGAATAGTAGTCCTTGACGAATTTGACAAGTTGGCGAGGAGAGAAACGACGACGGGTCGAGACGTGAGCGGTGAAGGTGTGCAGCAGGCTTTACTCAAGCTCATTGAAGGCACAAAGGTCACCATCAATGTTAAGGACAATCGCTCATCGCGTGCGACCACGCAAATCCCTACAAATTACAATGCTTCTGGAGCCCCAACTCCCACACTACCGGTTAACAGCCCCCCAGGTAAGGTGGACCAATACACCATCGACACCACAAACATCCTCTTCGTCTTCTGCGGTGCTTTTGTTGGACTGGACAAGATCATCCTCAAGAGAGTTACGAACCCAGCCATGGGATTCGGAGGAGACCTTCAAAGTCGCCATGCCGGACCTGGGAATGCTCACATTTTGCCGCCCGAAATATACTCTCATTTGGCACATTTTAGCCCACAATCAGCATCTTCCTTTACGCCGATAGATCTGGTAACGTCTGATGACCTCCAACGGTTCGGTTTCATTCCCGAGATTATAGGCCGGCTACATAACATCTGTGCTCTCAGTCCTCTGTCTAAGGAAGATCTTTTTCGAATTTTAACAGAGCCACGCAACAGCCTGGTAGCTCAGTACACAGCCCTATTTGAAACATATCCATCCCAGCTATATTTCACTGGAAAAGCATTGATTGCAATTGCAGAGCGTGCTCTTGCAGCTCAAACGGGCGCACGAGGACTGAAGATGGAGATGGAACGCGTTTTAGCCGAGCCAATGTTTGATGCTCCAACACCATATGTCCTCATCACCGAAGCCTGCGTCAAGGGATTTGAAAAAGCGGCTTACTGGGGCAAAGACGGCCGACATGAGCTCATTAATCGACTGCAAGAAGAGCAGCTCGACTCATACAGCCCACAGCACTCACCAGAACTGGGGCAAGCAGATGAAGGTAGGGGGTGAAACCAGCCAAGCACGTGGAGATATGGTTTTCCGAAATAGCAAATAATGTGTACCGATGATTTTGAAAGATGCCTAGGACAATATTTCTTTGCAACATTGATGGCGCCATCTTCACTAAAGCAACAAAGAAAGGGGTGCAATAAATGAAAGCAGCACTGGCTTCTGATGTACCAACATTTTTAGAATCGTCACTTGAGCAATCAACGCCATGCGAGAACCCTGTCTTGCATACTCTCTAAGACTAAGCTATACATGTACAAATATCAATTGACAAAGCCCCCCAATGCCCGCTCCAATAGTGCGAAGCAATGAGCGACAGTATCGTGTTTTTCTTTTACTGTGATTTGGGGGGAGACTGAACAACACCCTTGCCGGTATATCCGGGAGAGGAGATACCAGTGAGGGGATCGGCGGCTTGAGACTATTCCAACCAGTTAGACATGTTCCTATGTGCCAAGGTCGAAGCGTTTGGAGGCAGATATTTACCTTGAGGTACTCGTTGGTAGCCTCCTGCCACTCCTTGTTCATGGTGTGAGGAGCAGGCTTGGCGGCCATTCGGATACCGGAGAAGAGAGCGAGACTGGAGGCCAGTCCGATGACAACGCCCCAGGCAACGCGGGCGCCAGTTCCGGGAGGGTCAGCGGTACGGGGGCCGTGAGGTCCGAAAGCAATCCAGTATGCTACATGAAAGGACTCCGAGTTAGCAGCTGCTTGGGCAAAGAAGACAAAAACACAACAGCAACAACAACAACAAAGAAACGTGGCGTGGCGTGGCATGTGTATGATATGCCATGTTGACGGCAGCTCTTTTCAAGGATCATGAATGAACCCCACTTCGCCCGATCAAAGAATTGACAGCAAACAGCTCAGCTCCTTTTCGATTGATGCTCGATTTCCACCGCAATACAGAGCAAAAGCTTTCCAATCAATCCTTTACTCAAGCCAATGTAGATCCACAGCCTCCCAAGCGCTGCCGTTCCGACCAAGGCGAGAGCAGCTCGGCAAAGCTCGTTTCGTGCATCCGGCGGGAATTTCGACACAAAAAACTTTCAACAGCAGCAGCGTCACCTACCGGCCTTCTTCTCCTGCAGGGTCAACTCCTTCCAGTTGCCCTTCATGCGGTCGCGCAGGGCCATCCACAGATCGGCCTGCTCCTGGAGAGGCATTCCCTCCCATCGCTTCTCGATGTTGCTGAGGGTCGGGTTGGACAGGGCCTGGGTGGACATGGCGCGGGACGCCAGCCGGGTGCTCTGCGTCAAGGCATTGCCTCGCAGGACCATGGAGCGAAGCATTTTGGACGATGGGGGTTCGACGAGCTTCGGCGGAGGTTCAATTGGGAGGACGTGGCAGCGTCGTTCGTTTGCCGGTGGTTGTTCGGTGGGTAGTGCAGCAGCGAGGGGATTTAATTGCCGTGCTCCGTATGGCCTTTTGGCTAGAAAATCATACGACTCGAGTTTAAGCTGTTTGGAGTATGGAGCGATTAGTGCAAAAATCTTGACTCTAAGCAGCTATATTATGTAAAGCGAGTCCAAGACAGCCAATGGCCGGAAGATTATTAGCAGGCCTTGGTTTCTACGCAGCGCCGAAAAATGGGAACCATGTGATTCAAATACCTACAGTACGTCGGTATACTTGACGAGCGCTATTAATGTTCAGTCTATTCTAGATTTCTTCAATACGATGCTTCTATGTAAATTGTCTCTCTCCCGCATTCTCTCTTCAATCATTGCCCACTTCTTAGATTGCATAGATTTTGATTGTCGCATATTGCGCTAATAACAGCGCAGCGCAAAAAAAAAAAATCAAAATTCGCGAGATGCGTGCTAGGGTGGTCCGGGTACATCCCAAAGGTACCTACATTCATGGAGCTGCTGCGACGAATCAATAGCGGGTATCGCATCCTGCTGTAGGCATCTTGCGTCAGGCTAGGCTAATTCAACGCCGTCATCAGAGCAAGCCTCTCTCTCCCTCGCAGCCGCACGCAGTCATTGTTGCTCGTGCATGACAATCCCACATGCAATGTCTAACAGGGCGCTTCTTCGCCGGGCATTATGGCTGAGACATCGCTCGATAATACTTCAGCTCCAGCTGCCGAAGTGAAAGACGACGTATCACCGCCGAAACCCTACCATGCAAAGCGCCCTCACAAAAAGTCCCGGTCCGGCTGCCAGAACTGCAAGGCGCGCAAAGTCAAATGCGACGAAGCGAGGCCAACCTGCCGGTCATGCAAGCTGAGACAGGCCGACTGCGTCTATCTGTACCCGCAGAAGACACAGCAGTCCATTGAGGCGACTTCTTCTTCTTCTTCATCGCAACACTCGTCACCCACACAGCAGCTCAAGTCTGCAACTGCTTCTGCGACTGGCATCTCCGACATAGCCTCGACGTCGTCCGTCTTGTTTTCGGCGCCCATCCTCGCATATGCGGATAAATACAATGGCCAGACCCCGCCGATGCCCCTCGAATTACTCTTCCTCCCGACCGGAATCGACATGTCGGATATGAAAGCCCTCTGGTTCTATGCGACCCAGACATGCGGCTCCTTCTCTACAACGGGCAATGAGGGACACCGGTCAATCATGAGAAGCTTGCTCGTCCGCTACGGATCCGAGTCGCCTTTTCTCATGGACACCGTCTTCGCCCTCTCCAGCTTGCACATGATGCAGTTGAACCAGCAGTTCGATGCGCAGCGTGCCCTGACGTATCGGGTCAGGTCCCTGGCGGGATATCGCAAGGCAATCGAGGAAGCCAATCCAGTAGACTTCCCTGCCCTGCTGGCAAACTCTCTGCTTATAACTGCATTGTCATCCCAGAATTTCAGAGACGCCGATGGCAAAGATTTGTATATCCTCGACTGGCTCGTTGTATGGAAAGGCATCGTCCTCGTAATCAACCTTGTCTCCAAGTCTACCATTCTTGAATCCGGCATGTGGTCTCTATTCTTCCGGCCTCGCATAGATCTTGACAAGTGTCCCTCTTTCATCCCCGAGAAGCTCCTCAGCATGGTTTCTGCCATTCAGCCAGGCGATCTCGACTACCCTTTCAAAGACGCATATGACCAGACATTGAAATTCATGGGCAGCTTATACATGGACTTGACGGAAGGCCCTTCTAACCTTATGTGTCTGAGAGTCATAACGATATTTACCTTTGTCCCTAGAGAGTTCATTGATATCGCTCGCAGCTTACAGCCGCGCGCTTTGGTGATTCTTGCTTATTTTGCAGCCTTCTTCAAGCTAGTGCAGTCAGAAGTATGGTGGGTAGAAGGCATTGGAGACCGCACAATACGGGACATTTGCAAGTACATTACCCTGGAATGGTATGAGTATATGCGAGTTCCTTTCACAGCGCTTCATACAAATGACAACATAGAGCTAGCTAGAGTCATACTCGGAGACATGGAGAGCATTTCGCCTCGAAAGAATCTCATAGACTATGCTCTGCAGCTAAGCTGAACCAAAGCTACAACAGACTCCGTATCTCAATTATATACTACTAGTAGATATAGCTCTAATAAAGTATTAAAGACACTCGTGGCATGTTTACTCCAGATAACTTGAATATGATTTTTTTTATATATATTAATAGTTGTAAATGTCCCAGCTATTGTACATATAGCCCGCGGATAGCATGTTTGAAGAAAATCTTACTATCAGATAGCTGTTTACTACTATACTAGTCTATACACAGGCTTACTATTCCCCAGCTCTTGGGACAAGCTAGCTAAAGCCTTTTTAGTTCTTCTCCAACTCCGCCAGAATCTTCTCACCCTTAGCCTTGGCTGAGGCAAGGTCACCAACCATGTAGAAGGCAGCCTCGGGAAGGCTGTCACCCTCACCGTTGAGGATGGCCTTGAAGGAGGCAATGGTGTCCTTGAGGTCAACGAGAGCACCCTCGATACCAGTGAAGACCTGGGCGACGGTGAAAGGCTGGCTGAGGAAACGCTGAATCTTTCGGGCACGCTCGACGGTAAGCTTGTCGGCCTCAGAAAGTTCGTCCATACCCAGAATGGCAATGATATCCTGGAGACCCTTGTACTCCTGGAGAATCTGCTGGACACGGGTGGCGGTGTTGTAGTGCTCCTGGCCAACGATACGGGGGTCAAGCATACGGGATGTTGAGTCAAGAGGGTCGACAGCGGGGTAGATACCCAACTCAGAGATACCACGGGACAAGACAGTGGTGGCGTCCAAGTGAGCGAAGGTGGTGGCGGGGGCAGGATCAGTCAAATCGTCAGCAGGGACGTAGACAGCCTGGACGGAGGTAATGGAACCCTTCTTGGTGGTGGTAATTCGCTCCTGCATACCACCCATGTCGACGGCGAGGGTGGGCTGGTAACCGACGGCAGAGGGAATACGACCCAGCAGAGCAGACACCTCAGAACCGGCCTGGGTGAATCGGAAAATGTTGTCAATGAAGAGCAAGACTGGAGATGAGACGTTAGCAAAAGTTTCCATCGTATTTGGGTAGTAATCGCAAAAAACTTACCATCCTGGCCTTCCTGGTCACGGAAGTACTCGGCAATGGTCAAACCAGTCAGGGCAACACGGGCACGGGCTCCCGGGGGCTCGTTCATCTGACCGAAAACCAGAGCGACCTTGGACTCGCCATCAAGCTGAATGACAGAGGTCTCCTGCATTTCGTGGTACAGATCGTTACCCTCACGAGTACGCTCGCCGACACCGGTGAAGACGGAGTAACCACCGTGAGCCTTGGCGATGTTGTTGATCAGCTCCTGAATGAAGACGGTCTTGCCGACACCGGCACCACCGAAGAGACCAATCTTTCCACCACGAGCGTAGGGAGCGAGCAGATCGACGACCTTGATACCAGTGACCAGAATCTCGGCAGAGGTGGACTGGTCAGTGAAAGAGGGGGGGTCGGCGTGAATGGGCAGGAACTTGTCAGTCTTGACAGGTCCTCGCTCGTCAATGGGGTCACCAGTGACGTTCAGGATACGACCAAGAGTGGCAGGGCCGACGGGGATGGTAATGGGAGCACCAGTGTCAGAGGCCTTGGCGCCACGGACGAGACCCTCGGTACCGTCCATAGCAATGCAACGAACAACATTTTCACCCAAGTGTTGCTAAACCAAGACGTCAGATGAGTTACTTTTGGGGCGTCCCGCATTGTCTACTTACAGCAACCTCGAGGACCAGCTTCTGGTTGTTGTTGGTGGTCTCCAGGGCGTTCAGGATAGGAGGGAGCTTGGCAGTGTCGAACTTGACTGTGGCATAATCAGTTGTCTGCTCAATATCGCTATATGGCGTTCCGCGAGCGAATATAAAAAAAAGCGCAGGGTTTTTCACTAACCGTCGACGACGGCACCAATAACCTAGAACTGCTGTTAGCCGCAAATCCCACCATTGAGTCTTTCTTGTAAGCTCAGCCTACCTGGTGGATCTTGCCATCTCCGACGCTCTGGGTGCTGGCGAGTCTGATGGCAGAGGGGAGTCGGAGAGAGGCTGGTCGGAGAGCTCGTCGAGCGGCAAAGGATGGGCGGGCAGCCCTGGCGAGGGACGAAATGCCGCTGTGGGGGGGCAACGCAGTTAGAAAAGGCTCCAATTCGCATATGGGTGGGAGTGCAAAAGCTGAAAACACCAAATTGAGGCATCTTTACTCACCTCTTGAACATCTTGGCAGATGACAGAGAGCAATCAGCGATGGATATGCAAATGAGTTGGTTAAGGCCGGGAGAAGTTTTCAAAATGAGCAGTTTTGGTCGGGACAGCGACTACTCCAGTCAAAGCTTTCTTCCGGGTCACGTGCAGCCGCTAGGATTGGCCTTTCGGCCTTGGACGGACCCCATTCCCCATCGATCCGTTCACCCACCCAAGAGACTGAGAGATTTCCAGCTAAACTCGCAGACTAGGTGGAAACGACTGTGGCCTCCGTGTCTTTCCGGCTAGCAGGGCTCTACGTCCTTTTTGGTTCTTGCTTTCAACACGGTGTTTCAACGATGATGCACTTGTTCTTACGCAGGTTTAAGACATGATTCTGCAGCGCACTTCACACTAAATCATTGAGATCAGGCAAACCTTTCCAGGGTCGATGCTCGTATAGCCAATAGAAGGAGAAAAAAATATTTCAATTTATATTGATTGTCCATGACTTGAATTTTCTCTTGCCTGATTCAAGACGAGATGCGATCAATTGTTTACAAACATTGACCTTCTGTCCAGGCAATATACCATGTGCCAAGTACCTTGTACTTAGCAGCCGAAGGTCGCGGGGTGCAGAAAAAGAAGACGCAGTCTCGGATACTTGATATTCCATGTTTGATGCACGCTAAGCTGCGTACACACTACTCCGCCCGCTCGATCTGGTGAGGAGCCGGGCGTACTCTATTTTCTGTTCAAGTACTTGTACATACGCACGACTTCTCTTTCACTGTCGTCCCATGCTTCCAACTCTCTCTCGTCAACTTAGAACTCAAATGGCGAACAACAGAGCGATGATCATATGACTCTTGAATAATGCAAAAACTTAATTAACATTAGAAATGAAACTGAGTGATACTACCAACTAATTGCGCCTGAAAAATCTTTACAAGGTATCCTGCCACCTATACCGTTGGTCTTCGTTCAAGATGTGATTGTCAAGGTCCCTATTACAACCAAGAACTCCCATAATGGTAATTCTGCGACTGGATTATCCAGCAGATGCTTTCTAGTAAAAGAATTGGCTTGCGTCCACCTTTCTTTTTCCATGTGCGTTTGCACTAATAGAAAAAGATTTACTAAGCAACACAACGGAGTTGCTATGCGAGAAAAAATACACCTTATGAGCTTTACGAATAGGTACGGCATCTCCATTGGCGATGTCGACTGACATTCATCAAAGAAGTGAAGGCACGCTCCACGGATATCAGCTATGGGCGTCTGCGTGGGATGGGAAGTTGCTGATGATACCGCTAGCTGAGATGGCGACGATGGTGATGGCGATGACAGTGGTACATGGCTTTGCATGTCGGCTTCTTGCCCGTTGTGCGTTTCGGCGTCCATGCCAGCATTGACACACGCTGCTATTTTGTCCGTATCCATCAACGGTATGCTCCGGGTCTCCAGTTCTGCAATCGTCTGTTGAAGCGAAGCTGTCTGCGCTTCCATTTGTCTGCGTTCTTGATCGTGTTGCTCTTTCATCTGCTTGCACTTTTGAGCCGTTTCCTCTTCCATTTGTTTGTGCTTTTGGGCAGTTTGCTTTTCCATTTCCTTGCGTTCTTGGTCAACTTGCTTGCGTTCTTCGTCAAATTGCTCTTTCATTTGCTTGCAGTTTTGAGCCGCTTGCTCCAGTTGTATGCGTTCTTGGTCAACTTGCTTACGTTCTTGATCAATCTGCCTGCGTTCTTGATCGTTTTGCTCTTTTATTTGCTCACACTCTTGAGCGGTTTGCTCTGTTTGTATGCGTTCAAGAGCCATTTGCTTGCGTTCTTGACCAATTTGTATACGCTCTTGATCGACTTGCTTGCGATCCTGATCGATTTGCACTTTCATTTGCTCAATCTCTCGGTCAAATTGCTCTTCCATTTGCTTGCGTTCTTGAATTGCCTGCTGGCGAACTTGTTCAAACTGCTTGCGATCTTGTTCGATTTGCTCATCTGACTGCTTGCGCTTTTGAGCCATTTGCTCTTCGATCGTTGCACATCTTTGGGCCGTCTGCTCTTCCATTTGCTTGTACTTCTGAGCCGCTTGCTCCTCGTCTTCTTGGCATTTTTGAGCCGTTTGTGCTTGCAATTGTATACGTTCTTGGTCGAATTGCTCTTTCATGCGTATACGTTCTTGATCGACTTGGTTTTCCAGTAGCTTGCGGTCTTGATCGATTTTCTCTTCCAATTGCTTGCGTTCCTGGTCAGCTTTCCTGCGATCTTGATCGATTTGCTCTTCCATTTTCTTGCATTTTTCAGCGGTTTGCCCTTTCAATTGTATACGTTCTTGCTCAAACTGCTTGCGTTCTTGGTCGATTTGCTTTTCAACGCGTATGCGTTCTTGATCAGCGTGGTTTTCCATTTCCTTGCATTTTTGAGTCGCTTGCGCTTCCAACCGTGTACATCTTTGAGCTGCTTGCTCTTCCAATTCCCTGCATCTTTGAGCCGCTTGCTTTTCCATTTCCATTCGCTCTTGATGGAATTGTTCTTTGACTCGTGTACGGTCTTGGGCAATTTGCTTGCGTTCTTGATCGAGCTCTTCCATTTCCTTGCATTTTTGAGCCGTTTGCTCTTCCAACTGTATGCGATCTTCATCGATTTGTTTGCGTTCTTGGGCGATTTCCTTTTCCAAGCGGATACGCTCTTGATCGACTTGCTCTTTCAGCTGTTCGCGTTTCTGAGCCGTTTGTTCTTCCAATCGTATACGATCTTGAGCAATTTGCTTGCGTTCTTGATCGAGCTCTTCCATTTCTTTGCATCTTTGAGCCGCTTGCTTTTCCATTTCCATGCGCTCTTGATGGACTTGCTCCTCCATTCGCTTGCACTTCTGTGTCGCTTGCTCTTCCATTTGTCTGCATTTTTGAGCTGTTTGCTCTTCCAATTGCGCACGCTCTTGATCGATATTCTTGCGTTGTCGAGCCATTTCGTCCTCCAGCTGTATGCGCTGCAAATTGACTTGCTCTTTCATGAGCATGCGCTGGTCTTCCATGCGCAGGCGTTCTTGGACAAGTTCCTCCTTCAATTTTACGTATTCCTGATAATCTTGGCGAGAAATACTTGGATCCTGGTTCTGATACTGGCTTTTCTTGCTTTCAAAGGTAATTTCGGCTGCATGGTTCGCAATATCGCCTGCACTACCACCTGCTAAATCACCGACAGAATCCCTCGCCATAGAAATGTTCGAGTACATTGCTTCAGGGGCAGCGACGTTTCTATGGACAGACGCGTTGCGTTCGCTCCCAGAGTCACTATCACTGTAGAACATGTCATCTGAAAGTTCATTAGCGGCTGAGCGATGCTCGCCGTGGACTAAAGCCTCTGCACCAAGATCCGAAAGACATGGAGATCTACCCTTGTCTTCAATCCCAGGACTTTGCCCATCAATCGAGAAGAAAGCGGCGCTCTCCATTGGTGATCTATCTTTGTCCATGGAGTCGGGTATCTCCATTGTAGATGCCTGTGCAGGAGAATTCCTCTCATCATCGCTGATAGCTTCCAAAATAGGTTTCTTTGCTGCTACAGGGCTGATCTGCTCGTTCCATTCGACTGCAGCCCCTGGTGTCGATTTCTTTCTGGGTTTGCGAGGTGGAGAAGACAGCGTAATCGCTCCGGCAAAGTGATTAGGCACATTATTTTTCCATGAATCCAGCGGAGGAGTGACCGCACGCTTCGACATAGTTGTGATCCAATGGCAAGTATAGGAGAAAAAAGAAGGTTCCCAGGAAGTAAGCCGATTTGATCAAAATAGTCAGCTTAAATAGATGATAGACAAATGAAGAGATATGGAAATAGAAAGAACCAAAGGTACCTCAAATGGTTCTATCGTTGAGAGAGTAAATAGGATAAAGGTCTGGGTCGTGAGGCTTGCACTGCGGGCGTCAAAACTGGCTTTATAGCATCTATTAAGTCCAACACTCAGCTGCATAAGAAAGGAAAACTGGTTCATAAGGTTAGCAGGTGCCAAGGATGAGACCGCATTTCTCAATAAAGAACCTGATCTTCAAAGATTTTCATTATTTCTTTGTTGCTCACAAGGCTTTCTCCACATCGGGTTTTTTACGCTGCAGCTCTGTCAAAGGTCAAAAGAGCGCCTCTCCTTCTTTGATCACAGCCAACCAGACTGGCTTATACAACAGGACATGGGAGAATGAAAGACATAGTTCGTGATATGCGTACATAACAGACTTGGTCTTTGTTTGGTCAAAAATTCGGGTTCCCCCTTTCTAAATTTAGATGCAGTGATTGATTTTTTTTTTTCCTTCAATGAAAAGCCAAAGCCTCCTTTCAGCTATTGTGAGTCATACAATAGCTATCTAGCCGTACCAGCCTCTGGCCCCTGGGCCAGTAGCAGACAACTCCTGACGATGTTTGATCATGGGCTCCTTGAGGCCCAGTGTATCAATTATATCTTGCCAGGTTTCCATGTCCATGGATAGAATAGCCTGATGCTTAGAAGTCGACTGGCGAATAGCCCCGGCATCATCTCCCTCTCGATCTACCGGTGCTAAAAAGAGGATGTCAGTATCAAGATGAATGACCAGAACGAATTACTGTAGCAATTTGCATAATATGGCACTTACCTAATGCAGGGAGACCATCTTCGTCGAAATCAATCTCCACTCTTCCATCTCGGATAAGAAAGCTCACATAGAACAGATTCTCGATAGTTTGCCCGAAAGACTTGGGGTTGACCACAAATCTCATCAAGTCGATACCACCTGTGCTCCGTAATCCATGCTCATGCATAAGCCGGGTTTTTTCATCCTCTTCCATATCATCTGTAATCAGGTCTGCGACTGTTTCTTGAGCATTGGCCTGGATCTTGTAGAGTTGCTGGAGTATTTTCCCACAAATAACAGTCAGATCATTCTCCTTCTTGGCTAGATCATCGACATTGAGGACTTCGGGCCTCGTCTCCGTCAGACTATTTGGACGAAACGGAGCACTCCGCTTTGCTGCCTTGCGCGCCTTCTTCTCGACCGATAATGGACCAAGAAGAAAGCCAGGCAGCGCAGGCCGCCTGACATATGGCAAGCATGCAAAATGGCCGAGATGAGCCCAGTTCATCATGTCTCCTTCATCTCCAACATCCCCGCCATCATCTTCATGGGCTCTATCATGTACCGTTCGCCGGCGTTGTCTCTGGGTGCTCGAAAGTTCTAGTGATTGGTCGTTGGCAATTCCCCCACCATTTCGCATATATGCGATGCACTTGGAAATGAAATCATCCCCGTCGATTCCTTGTGACAGGCTGCCTTGAGTGAGTCTCAGGGTCTTACGGTATGAAAGATCGGTTGTGCTGACAAGCAGCCGTGAATCGATGGTGGCTTCGGTCGTCTGTCGTACTTGCTTGGACAGCTCGTTGGCCCGCAAGATGGTCTCATGCAGACCATGAGAGTCGCCTTGTAGATATTCTTCGCTATTTTCCGTTATGTTTCGAAGAAGGTCGCGAAACCCCTGCTGAACCTTTCTTCTCTCTTGTAATGGTTGGTCTGGGTCGTATACATCGTCTGAATCGCCATCGCCATCGCCATCGCCATCGCCATCGCCATCGCCATCGCCATCGTCATCGCCGTTGTCTGTTGCTCGCTGGGGATTCCGCTTGCGCTTGGTGCTCGACTGCGCTGATGGAGCTTCTCTCTGCCTCATTACCAGACTCTCTCGACGTAGCGGTTGACGGGGCGACTGGCGTGAGCCATCAGAATCTGAAGTTGGAGAAGCTGTCCGTCTGGCTGACATGGCGGCAGATGGGAATTGTCATAGCCGTGATTAGATGACGGTTAAAAAAGAAATTTCATGATTGTAGCATGATTGCGAGTCTATGTAGTAATAACGGGAGCTTCTTGTTTACTTGGCAGCAGAAGAGTTTGGAGAATCCATGGGCTCGCAGATAGCGATAGCTGCTCAGAAGTCAAAAGTGACGGGGCAGAACGCGCTTCCGAGACTCTTTACGCGGTAGGGCGTGTTAATGGCCTGCGGTGCTTTGGGCCCGTTAGTGCTTGGTAGGCACAGTCTGCAAAATGCAAGTGCTCCGCATTTATACTGGGCTGCTATTATACCATCAAAGAGATCATAGTAGTTTACTGCCAAAGTTAAGATTCATATGCTTGCAAACAAGTTTATAGTACCTACCAGATGTTCATGCCAAGCCAATAGCTAAATACAAGGGCAACCCCCTCCAGCAAGAAAAAGCTCCATTGCTCGCAGCTCAAACCTCTCCATCATAAAGTCATAACGTTATCCCGCATTGCACACAAGTCAATTCACTTTGGTTGTCACAAGGCAACTTTCAATAACAGAATTTCCTACTTTCTTCTTTTTTTTTTAAGAAAAAACGAGCCACCTGCAAAAACACAAGGCGCTGCTGGACGAGGCTGATTCTCGCCTCATCTGTAGGGTAGTATTTCCAATATTCTGCTGAGGATCCCAAGGCTCTGATTCCGCTGTATCCGAGTAAGATTACTATCGAGCATCTGGATTTGCTGAGATAGGGCTGCTCCGAAATAGCCTGAGAGGCTGATGGCTGCAGCTCGAGTCGGCGAAGTTACCTGCACTAAGCTGCACATATAATCTGTCCTGCAACGGAGCAAAGAGTACATGCAGAAAGCCCCAACAGGCGTAATCCTTCTAGGCACCGGAGCCTGCACTATCAGCTTGTATGTTCTCGGCTCTATGTAAAATGCCAAGATTTGCTCCGCCATAGTCGTGCTCCCCGCCCCAATAATTCTCTGCGGAGAGCCAGTCGCGTGCCGATTCCCGTCGCTTGCGGCTCGTCTCTGAGAGTTGCCGGAATGCATGAGAACATAAGTAGCATGTCTGCCCCTTTGGCTGGGCCTTTAATTCTTGTCATCTTGTGTGTCTATGCCAGTGATACTCTCAAATAGACCCATCTTGTTTTGCCTTCGAGCTTCGTCGCTTGTGTTGTGGTTGCAGCTCTATGTCATATCCATCGTCACTTTCGTGGATGTTCCTCTATGGCTTCGATTGCTGCTATATAGTATCCGCCAACTAGGTATCTAGCAGTGTTTGCACAAGTATCAATTTCGAGCCAATCTAGCTGAAAGGCTTGATATATTTGGCCCGGAACTGCTTTAATTTGATCCATAGCATTTTGTACTGTTTGGTTACTTCGTCACCGCCATCATGACAGGATTAGCCTCTCTGCCCCGGTACAGCGCAGACGACTTTGATACAGCCTCAGTTCACTCTGCAGCTCCCTCTTATGGTATGTGAAGCTACAGTGATTCCGATTTATAGCTGGCAGCGGCCATTGGTGGTGAGCGCCTCGGAATATGGAGTGTTTAAATCACTAACGCCAAGGACAGTCTCAGAGGTGCCTTCATACCGCTCCAGGACGACGCATAGCGAAACCCTTCCATCATATGCGGCCGCAGTAGCAGAGACAACATCGCGGAGAGAAGCCTCTAGAGCACAGCGCTCTTTGCCCGGGAGGCAGACTATCGGACTGCCGCCACTTCCGCCGCTTGCTTCACCAAGTGCCTTGAACACCCACAATTACAGGATCCCTACGTGGTCGGCCAATAACGCACCGGCGGCCCGTCACTACCGCAATGTAGCAGAGAGGCGGGCTACGGACAGATGGCTTCAGGCTGCGGCTGCGGAATTGCTGATTGGCATGCGAGACTCTGCGATCAATCGACAAAATAATAGTAGAGAGGAGCCTCTTCGCCCATTGGAAGATCCATACTTGGTCGGTGAGCAAGCCGCTGCTGAAGCCCGCCGGCGAAGGATTGCTAGCGAGGTCAATGAGAGCATGTTGAGAGAAGAGGATAAACAGTGGGACTGGATGCTGGCCCAGATGAAGACACGGGAAGAAAGAGATAGATCTTCGACTCGGGTCCGACAAGAGGCAGCTCAAAATCGGCAGAGATCGGTATTCGGGCGGATCGGTGAACGGCTGCCACAATGATAGGCACCGCCACTCTCGCTGGCTCATCCTAACAGTAGGCCCATCGCTATCTATCTTGTATATATTTTTTTGTGACCCGTCTCATAACGTTAACGTTTGCCCTGACTTATATACGGCCAAATACCTCGTATATAGTGTACGGAGAGATGGAAACAATGATATTTGCCTGCTAGCGGTTTTGATTTTAATCTTTGCATTACTATTGCTTTATGAAGAAAGAAGCCACCCTTAACAGTTCCTGGGAGTGGATGAAAGATTTGTTATACATTACCGTGGCCTGAATCAAAAACCAGAATCTGAACACAGTATTTACGTGTTTCGCCATGTTGCACAGCGCGTCGCAAAAAAAAAAAAAGTATAAAGACACCCCCTTAACACACCTGACATCTAGAGAACACCCAATGAATATGGAACACGCTGATCGGAGCCATTTAGTTGTAAACATCCGTTAAACTGTGAAACGCACTCGTCTCGGAAATCGAATTCAGCTCTTCGTGTTGAGCAAAAGAGCAACGATGAGCCTGTATGGAGCGAATATTAGCATAGTAAAAGAGAATGAACAGAGTCGATTGCGTACCCGTAAAGACCCAACACTTCGCCAAAAATAAGAATTAGAACCATGCCGACGAATATCCTAGACTGTGCCATGAAGGCACGGACTCCGTTATCGCCCACGATACCGATGCAGTATCCAGCTGCCAGTCCGGTCATTCCTACAGATATTCCACATCCAAGGTGCATAAAACCTCTAAGCCGTACGTTAGCAGGTATTATACGGTAAGCTTTGGGTTGATCGACTCGACGAACGTGAAAAGACTGTAGCTCTTTGCTGAGGGGGCGGCAAGATCTTCTGCGATGAGGACTGCAATAACAAGAGAGTAAACTGCTAAGATACCAGACATGATGACTGGAATTAGGCACTAAGATACGGTCAATGAGTCTATGGTTTCAAGGTTCATGATAGTTTGGGCGCCCACCTTCATGATGAGGTCCGGTCGAAAGGTACCAACGCCGGCAATACCGATGCCTGACTTGGCTGTTCCATAGGCAGCACCGATAGCTAATAGTCCATATAAAATTTAGCAAAGTCGAAGAATCGGAGGATTAGGAGTTAGTTCGGCGAAGAGGAAGTCGTACATCCGAATATCATTGCAGCTGCAATGCCGCCCTAGATCAAGCGTGTCAGTCAGCTAAAGTCAAGGTCTCCTTTTATTGAGCGGCGAGCGCTTACCATCCCGATGAAGGGCGCAAACTTGGGAGCAAGCTCTGACTCCATGACTGTGATGTAGTCACTGCTATAGAGAGAATAGAGGTAATGACGGACGTCGATAACAGAGCTATGCGCGACCAGATGGGAGAAGAATGGCTTCGGCGGCCGGTGTCGAAGCTGGCGTCATGGCAGCCAATCGAAGCAACTAAACACCACGTGACTTGAACGAATCGAATCCTCTCATTGGCTGGCCTGGCTATTCGCATCCCTGAAACAGCGTCGGAGTACAGACTAATGCTCCGTGGAGGCATGACTACGATTAGCAGCCATAGGTAGGCAGGCGTCTATATGAGGTATTACCTCATCTGTAGCGGCTGGGTTGATTGCTCAAAGCTTTTAAAATTACTTGAAGCTCTGAAAGCGCAGTGCGAGCTCTCTTTAGTCCAATAATTGAGGTAGCTCTGACCGGATGCCACCTACAAGAGTGCATGCACGGAGCTCTCTAATTCACGTGAGATACACCAGGCAACAAGTAAAATCTCCCCTCCAGCGTGCAGAAAATAGCGCTCGTCGCAAGTTTTATCCTACCTGGGAATACTACGGTATGTAGAAACTGCGCCTTGCTGGCGCGGATGGTATCTGATTGAATTGAGGTTTGTTGCATTTCAGCAGGCGGTACATGCCGGATGAATTGCGCTGTTAACTGCGCTAGCCTGTGCAAACTCGGAAGCCAATAGATTCTCTTGCCTTCCAAGTTCCAAATTCCAAGTTGCCAATAACACTGAAGGGCAAATCTTTGGATTTGGATAACATGAAGGCTACTAGGCTAGAAACTTGTTGTTCAATACTGGGGCTCCCGATACTGAGAACAAAGGCACTTGACAGCATCAACATGCTTTAGCAGGCTCTCTGCAGAAGTAGGTCATTTTATGCCCCATAGCCCTGAAAGAGTTGCGCTAGGCCTGGCGCTGCCTTCCATGGATGTCTTGCGGGTAGGTTGCCTCCCCTGTAGGCGGTGCGGCGGTGCTGTTGGCACCGCCGACTCAATCCCACTATCCCTGAGCACTCCGTAATACGCGGCGACCACTTTACGTACTTCCTATTTCCCAGCCTAGCAGTTATCAGAGCCAAACCACCTGCTAGCCACAAGGTAGGTCGGTCGGTCGCCAACCAGCCATATCTGCCAGTCCAGCTGCGAAGGACTGACTCCCTCGAGTTCCTGTTCCGCTTGACGGCTGCTCTGCATCGCAAGGCGTCCGCTGGGCTGGAGAAGAACGGCTTGTCTGGGTTCGAAACGCGACCAGCCATCGTCACCCACGCCGCAGGCAAATCTTGCGCCCACTCCCCTGATGCACTCTTGACACGACACAGCGCCCGTATCCCAAGACTACAAGATAGCGGCATTGGCGGAAGCGTTGAGCACTGGGGCTTCTATTGACCTTGGTCAGTTCCTCTGAACGGCTTTGAGAAAGGGAGACGAGCGCTCCACCACTGGTCCCCTTTCTGCCACGGCCGAGAATCCATTCCAAAGGGGAAGCGCTTTCCCACGCAAGGCTCCAAATCTCGAGATCCTCACTACGCCGGGCTACGACGACACGCGAAGCAACGCTGCCGACCTGGACATCTGGCTGGCTAGAATCGTATCGAGTCTGACCGCCCCAGCGGCTGGCCCTACGCACCACTCTCAGCTCGTTTGTCCCCCCTTCTCCCCTTGAGTCTGCCGAGAACACACGATCTGACTGCTGCCGCCGTCTGCAGCGCAGCAAACATGGCCGACTATCAATACAATCCCCGGGCACCTCCTGGCCCTCCTGGCCAACGCCAGCCGCCGCGGGGCTATCCCGACCAGAATGGCAATTATCAACGGGATGCCGCGTTTTCGAATATCTTTGGTGCTGCTCCCCCTCCAGGAAGGTCCCAGACCATGACATCGGCCTCCGTCCCGCCAATGCTCGACCAAGGAAGGACACATACAATGTCGTCTGCCTCTGGCATGCATCGTCAGCCACCTCCTCGTCCTGGCCAAGGGTATTATAACGATCCACAACAAGCCCCGAGACCTCGGCCGGTCGATCACATGGCGAATGGCAACTATCCGGGCCAGCGCTCGGCTTCAGGGCCTCAAGTTCCTTCTTCTCAAGCACAATACCTACAGCAGCAGCAGCAGCAGGCCAGGCGTCCTTATCCAGGGCCTCCGGGTACAGGGCCTCCGGGTACAGGGCCTCCTCGATTTGACTCTCGCGGCCCTCCGCTACCATCCGGGGGCCCTAGAGGCCCGGTCCAGAGGCCGTACCAAGGAGGACAGCCTCCTGCTTTGAATAGCGACGCATATCGATCGCAGTCCCTGGCGTCCATGCCTCGCCCACAGATGTATCCTGGGCAAAACAACTATAACCAGTCATCTGCAAATCAATTTCGGCAAGCGCCCTATAACAATCAGCATGCTCTTTCTAGGACAACCGCTCAAGGTAGGGTAGTCCCGGACCGCCATGATGACCGTTCAATGTCATTAACTGGTGTTTACCATCCTCAAGATCGAGATGGCACACAAACCATGAGTGGGCGAGTTATTCCTAACCGGCGAGCGCCGACCGATGCCAGCTCAAGCTCAGGGTACTCAGCCCAAACTGCCCACTATGCCCCTATGCCAGGGACGCAGACGCGGACACAAACCATGACCTCTACAAGTAGCACTGTGGACCATGGGAGAACTTTCTCTATGGCTTCTATGATGTCTACAGCCTCCACGATAACCCCGCCTAGTGAGTCTGACGCAGGCACGCTCGTCCAAAGACCAGGAAGAAGCAGATCCATCGACAGCGAGCGCCCGACAACTGCGACGACGAAGATCCGAGCCCCGCTCGTATACCCGGCCCTTCTTTCACGAGTGGCCGAATGCTTTAGGCAGAAGATTATCGTGGGCGACAGAACGAAGAACGAGCTGACATATAAGAATGCTTTTTCTGGTTCAGAGGCAGTCGATGTACTATCTTACATCATTAGAACGACTGATCGAAACCTGGCTCTGTTACTCGGCCGCTCTTTGGATGCTCAGAAGTACTTTCACGATGTCACATACGAACATCGGCTGCGAGATTCACAATCCGAAATGTACCAATTTCGAGAGAGTCTGATGGATGAACCTGAGGATACGCCCGTGAACGGCGTCTTCGTGCTGCTCTCAGAGTGTTATTCGCCTACTTGCACGAGGGACCAGCTCTGCTATTCTATTGCTTGCCCTAGAAGACTGGAACAGGTTTCTAGATTGAACCTGAAGATCACCTCTGGACTGCGCAAAGAAGACTCTGCTAATGTCAACGATGACGAGGTTGATAAAACTGATGAACAGAAGCTTTGGATCAACTCGGTGCCAAAGGAGGTTGCTGACGCAGTCAGCGAGCGAGAAAAGAAGCGACAAGAGGTTATATCCGAAATTTGCTATACCGAACGAGATTTCGTCAAGGATCTTGAGTACCTACGTGATTTCTGGATTATTCCTCTGCGGTCTAAGGCGTCGCCGATTCCTCTCCAGCGTAGAGAGAGAGTTGTCAAGAATATCTTCAGCAACATCATCGACCACCCAAGTGTCCATAGTGTCAGCTCACGTTTTGCAAGCTCTCTGACTACCCGACAACAGAAGGATCCTATCGTGGGGAATATTGGTGATATTTTCCTGGAGTTTGTACCGCAATTTGAGCCCTTCATCTTTTACGGTTCCAGACAGCTGGAAGCCAAGTTCGAGTTCGAAAACGAGCGTTCCATCAACCCCTTCTTCTCCAAACTTGTTGACGAAATTGAGCGGCGAAAGGAATCGAGAAAGCTGGAGCTTAACGGTTATCTTACCAAGCCAACAACGCGTTTGGCCAGATACCCTCTGCTGCTGGAGAATGTGCTGAAATACTCGGAAGATGGCAGCCCCGACAAGGAAGATATTCCAAAGGTTCTCACCATGATCCGAGATCTACTAGGAAGAGTGAATGCAGAGTCTGGCAAAGCCGAGAACCGCTTCAACCTGCGAAGGCTTCAGGAGCAGCTTCGGTTCCGACCCAACGAGCGCGTCGACCTGAAACTTACCGAAGATGGCCGCGAACTTGTGTTCAAGAGTCAGTTCAAGAAGTCGCCGACTGAATCGGCTGAGTTGACTGCTTTCCTCTTCGATCATGCGGTTTTACTTGTTCGCATAAAGCAGAACGGTAAGGCTGAAGAGGTTAAGGCTTATCGACGGCCTATTCCCCTGGAACTGCTTGCCATTCGGGAAATGGAAGAAGTGATCCCGTCTGACGGCGGCGTCAAGCGGTCGGCATCTAGCTTGTTACCGGCCATACGAGCCAATGCGGGAGATGCTAGAAAAGGAGAAGGCTGGCCCATTACCTTTAGGCATCTTGGCAAGGCAGGATATGAACTCACAGTCTATGCCTCCAACCAGGCAGCGCGGAAAAAGTGGCTCGAACACATCGACGCCTCACAACAGCGGCTACGAGCGCGAGCCGACTTCTTCACGACCAATATCATCTCTAGCAACTTCTTTGTTGGAACGAACCAAGTTAACTGTGTTTCACCGTTTGGTACGTCTTGTAATCCCTTTGCTTTCTGTCTTATCGTCTTTTGTCTTTTTAAAGCTTGAGAGCTAACTAATGAACAGACGGAGGCCGCAAGCTCCTTTATGGTACTGATAACGGCGTCTATATTTCGGATCGCAAGAACCCGGATGCAGTTCCTCGACGTGTCCTTGAAACGACTAGTGTCACCCAGATTGATATTCTTGAAGAATACCAGCTTCTCCTTGTTCTTTCCAATAAGACACTACTCTCTTACTCGCTTTCTGCCCTGACATCTGACGATCCTGCTCTGGCGAAGAGGCCTAAGAAGATTCAAAACCACTGTAGTTTCTTCAAGTCTGGCATCTGCATGGGTCGACATCTCGTGTGCTGCGTCAAATCGTCAACACTGTCTACTACCATTAAGGTGTTTGAACCTAATGACGCCATGACCAAAGGAAAGAAGCAGAAGGGTCTCGGAAAGCTCATGGGTGGTGGTTTTGACGAGCTTAGACCTTTCAAGGAATTCTACATTCCAACTGAATCGTCTTCTGTGCATTTCCTCAAGTCGAAACTGTGTGTGGCATGTGCTCGAGGCTTTGAGGTCGTCTCGCTCGAGACACTTGAAACGCAGTCGCTGCTTGACCAGGCGGATACCTCTTTGGATTTCGTGGCCCGCAAGGAGGGAGCCAAGCCCATCCATATTGAACGTCTCAACGGAGAATTTCTGCTCAACTACTCAGAATTTTCCTTCTTTGTTAATCGAAATGGTTGGAGAGCTCGACCAGAGTGGAGAATTGATTGGGAAGGTTCGCCTCAGAACTTTGCGCTTAGCTACCCCTGGATTCTTGCATTTGAGCCAAACTTTGTTGAGTTGCGCAATATTGAGAATGGTGCTGTGCACATTGTTCCTCACAAGAACATCAGGATGCTCCACAGCAGCACTCACGAGGTATGTTCCGTCACTTGAGATCAACTGACAAATCATGTGCTGTTCTGTTTACTGACTGGTTCATGATAGATTATTTTCGCTTATGTAGATGAACGAGGGGAGGATGTAGTGGAATCCATTGATTTTTGGAAGAGCAGCAGGCGATCGGACGTGTTTGGCGCGCAGCCGCCCGCGCAAACTATCCAGCAGCGATAATGGTAGCCTTCGTTCAACAACATATTAGAACTCTTTAATTTCCAGGAAATTCTTCTTGGATTCCACGAAATCGCAAAGATACGGCTGCCTCAATTCCGGGAGCAATATATTTGGGAAAACAGTCTTTAACTCTGTTTCCTTTTCTTCTTTGCTATTTCCCTTCTTTTTATTTTTCCAACCTTTACATACACCCGCATTGAGCACTACGACTCTAGTCGGTGCGAGATGGGGCATCTACGCTTGATACGAGCGCAGAAAGAATCAGGAGGCGTCCTTGCAATCGCCTTTAGCGCCCACAGAGGCCTGTCTTAATGTCATTCCGCTTTTATTCTTATTCTTTTCCATTTCTTATTTCTGTTGTTTGTCTTTACCGGTTTTTTTTTTCTGCTTTTGTTCGTGAGTAGGTGGCGAGAGTGAGCAGGCGAGAGTAGGAGTAGCAAGCAAGTGGATGAGCTCACCCAGAGCGACTCTGGGAGAAGGGATGGAATTTGAGCATCAAAATGAAGAAGGAAGACGTACGTAGATGAGGGTGGGAAGCTTTGTAACTTAGGGGCATAGGTCTTGAAACCCGGTACTTTTTTAAGAGGACTCTTATAATTGGAGGTAGATTCATTTACACACAAATACCTGTAGTAGACGTGGCGGCTCGCAGCTTTTAGCATATTTGTTTGAGATTTCATGTAACGAGTGATTGATTTAAAGAGTTTCTAGACAATATTTACTTATGAATAACCTGACTTGTCTCAGTATTCCAAGTCCGCCTGCTATTACAGCGAAAACAGTGAGACGAGAGGCGGGCTAAAAAAAAAGGACAGATGAAGAAGCCACTGTGATGTAAATCGATCACCTCCTAATCATCACTCTGGTTTTCTGTTCTTGGCCCACTGGCGGTGACATTAATTATACGGCCATTTCGAGAAGTCACAGTCGTCCAGCGCTGTTCTCTTCTCTTCCTCTGCCCCCTTCCCCCTTCCCACAAGCCCAATTCATCCAACAGCACTTCCACGACCGTCATAGCACGGAGTGACGTAGGCGCTGCCCTGCTGGGGCGCGGAGCTCGCGTGCAAAGGAGGTGGAAATCAAGCAGCTGAGTGAAGACGAGGCCAAAGGTTGGTTTGTTCGCCTTGTATGATGTGCCGGCGTGGTGGGCTGGGTTGAAGATGGATCGTAGCGTTGGGTCAGCGGAGGAAGAAGCAGATTTGTAGGCCGTGGAGGACGATGACTGTTGATCTGGCAGCGGCAGCGGGATCGAATTCATGTTTGAATTACTCTCATGGCTGTGAGACTCTGAGGCGTGGGCACCGGAGTCTGTAGAGTTGAGGAGGAGGATGAGCGGGTTTGAGGGGAGCGTTCTGGAGAGATGGCGGAGACGAATGGCGAGGAGGCGGAGGGCGGCGTGGGCGGCTGATTTGTCGCGCTGGGTGAAGAAGCTGGTGAGGAGGGAGGAGAAATGGGTGACCAGGATGATGTCGGGGGTTGAAGAAGCTGTTGTGGCAGTGGACTTGTCGTTGCTTTTGCTGTCGACTTGTTTATTCCGGATGCTGTGATTATCCGGCTCTATTGCCGCTGCTGTATCTTCAAGGTTGGTGTCATCAGACTGAGGTTGAGGAGAGTGAGGTATTGATTTTGGAGATGGTGGAGGGGATGGCGTCTCATCTTCGTCTTGGCTGTCTTGGATCTCGGCGACAACGGATGCTTTCTGCGGCTTTTCTTTTTCGTTTGAGACAGCACTGTCACCGTCACCATCACCATCAGTGACAGTAGGATCAGGCTGCACTGCCATAGCAGCTGTTTCTTTGGCTGAAAGTATCTCGACAATCTCCTCCTCTTCCTCGCCACCTCCAGGAGCAGCAGCTGAGACATCCAGATCCGCCAAAACCTCATCCAGCCCATCCATATCAAAGACTCGCGAAAGCATGATGCGGTCCAGACAATCTTTCCTCCGGGCTGCAATTCCATCTGATTTTGAGACACTCCTTGCTTTAAGCTCGGCTGTGATGGCGTTTTTCAGCAGCACGACAATGGTACTGGGCGGCTTCGGCGTGATGACTTGAACCTTTTGGGCGGCGCTGTCCAGGAGAGAGCATGCCAGCACTTGGAGACCTAGCTGTGACGACGAGTCAGTAGCTATTCCATGCTTTGTAAGAATAGGGCAGAGTATCTGAGAATGAATGCAAATCCAAAGCACTCATATATATATAAAGCCAGAAAAACTCACCATCACGCCCACTCCATCTTCATCCTCCGCGCTTATCCCAACAACGCTCCCCCGCTCAAACCCGCCCGCAAGAAGAACGTAATTGTCCAGATCCTCGCATCCACTCCGAAACGGCCCCAGGCCTCTGACAAAATCTCGACGCTGCTTCTCAATGGACGCAAGGGTTGCGGCTGACACAGGTCTGGGCCGTGAATTGGGGTTTCGTTGATGAGCTGGCGGGGTGAAGGTGAGATGACGGCGCGAGGTTGTCGCCATGCTGTATTTATTATACAGCAGAGGTTTTCAATGATATATTTCTTGGGAATAATTTTGACGTGGTGTGTCTGAAGTAACTTAGCTGTGAAGCTGTTTTACCCCAAGAATGATGTTGTTCGTCTTATGGCTCTGTGAGGCATGATTAGCAATTGTCACTGCCCGCTCTCTCGAAGATTGTATTCTTCTCAAATTGCATACCCAGGAAAAGGTGCCGTTCAGCAATACGAGATTGAACATATGAATTCAAGAGATCATGATTGATGATTTTGCCATACCGGCGTGTATGATGTTGAGAGAAGACGTTCATTGTGGAGCCGCCATCAAAGGTGAGAGCGGGCGCCGGTGAAGAAGCCACCAAGTCCATCTTAAAGAGCATCTTAATAACACACACATAATAAAACTAGATGAGCCAGGTCCTACTCTCAGATTGTAATATGTTTATTCTACAACATGAGCAGATAGGAAACACTTTTTTTTTTTTTTTTTTGTTTTGAACTCCTAGTTCGGCTCGACTAAAAAGCTTCAGCTACATCCTCTCGAGCCGCCTTAGATCGCGACGCAAATATTTGGTTTCCGATTTCCTATATCGCAGCCAGCGGCTTGGCATCACACACTGCTGAAGTTCAATATAAATAAGACTAGAGATTTTCTTCCTCTCAGCCGTTGATTAATCAAGTTTAAATAATTGTCTTGATGGCACAGAATAAAACATCTCTTTGCGCTTCTGTACAGCCAAAGACATGGAGATAATAGTTCACGATCTATTTTGTCTTATTTTATCTTTAAACAACACAGAGTGAAAAACACAATTTCATATATTAAGTATACAGCCCGCTGGAATAAGAAAAAAAGGTGTAAGAAAAAAACAACAAGAAAAAAAAAACTGAAAAAAGCAAGTTCTCTCATATGCGGGCTTTGACGAATAACCAAAGGCTCAAGTCTTTAAATGGGCAGGCATCTCTCTCTTACGCCCCAAATTACTCCTCGAGGGAGTATTTAATAAAAAAAAAAAAAAACTCCTCTTCTGTTTCATCTTTCTCGACCCTTCCCATCTCCCTCTCTCCCTCTTTCTCCGAAAAAAATGTCATGCGGATATCATTTTTATAGACCATGGGAAACCAAACACATTCGTATCGTCCAGCTGCTGCTTTCACAATTTCACGCTTTGCCAAATCCAAATGCAATGTGCTTTAGGAAGCCATCCCCGGTGTCTCGGCATTCCGGACTGGTCGCCTGCCGCCCTTCAAACTCTTCATGCGGCCCAAAAGACCTGATGGCTTGGAGGGCATCTCCTCAGATGGAGATGGCAGTGCTTCCGAGGATCGTCCCTCCAACGCACCTGCTGCTGAGTTTTGTCGTGGCTTCAATGGCGGCGAAGGCCTGCCGTCGCGCTCGCGCTCGCGCTCACGAGGAGGTGGTCTTGGGGCTCTGGTCTCTTCACGACCGCCAAACTCGCCAAAATCGTCCGAGTCATACCGGCCGTGGCCTGGCATGGGTCTGTTGCTGTAGTCCGGTCGCACTCTGTTTCGGATTCTCTGTGCTACAGACTTCTTCCGCTGCAAGCCACCTTCGGCAATCTCCTGAGCCTGCTCTTCGTTTCGGCGGACAATGGCCGATCGTGCAGCCGGCGTTCCTTCGAGGAAGGTCGAGGTACCCAGTCCGTGGGTCTCATCTCCGTGCACCAGACTAGTACGAGCCGCCGAGTCAAAGATCTCGGGTTCTCGGCTCTTGCTCTTGCCGCTGGTAGCATAGTCGTGGAAGGCTTCGCCAGATCCGTGGCCCATAAAGTTGGAATGGTCACCTGAGGTGTTGAGCGGGCCAGAACCGCCAAGTGTGTTGTTGAGAGAGCCCTCCGGGAAGGCTTGCATCGGAGACAACTTCTTGCTGTTCTGGCGATTTCGGTGAGGATTGAGGGCGTCAAAAGGTCCATCATGATGGAATACTAGAGGGAAAGAAGGAACCAGGTTAGAAACACATCCCAGGATATCAATGAGAAGACTTTTGCCAAGTCGGTTATACTTACAGCCTGTTCCATAAATGCTGGTGGCGTCCAGCTGATCAATAATGTCCATTTTGCGGCTGGGGCGCTGCTTGGCCTTGCTCTTTTCCCGACGCTTGGCCTCAATCATCCTCCTCTCCTCAGCAGTGAGAGATTTCGCATCGAAATCCATGGTTGATGAATCAGAGTTGCGTCTCGGGCGTCGCTGCACCGGCTTACGGGGCGGCGAATCGTCCAAAAGGCTGGGGCGGGTAGTGCTCGACGCCGCGTTCTTTGGCGGTGGCTTGCGGGCCCTCAGGGCCTCTTCTTGGGAGCGGGTAGGGCGATGCTTGGTGGATGGCTGGCCTTCACTTTCACGGCGAGCAGGCGCTGGCCGGTCTGTGGGACGCTTCTTGGGCAGCGAGTCGCTGGGCGGCTGCTTTACTGAAAAGGCGGGAGAGTCGTCGAGCGTCAGAGATCCCTAGATTGATGTGAACACCACGGTTAGCACTGGCTGATTTTGTTGACTCTAGACGACCAGCACAGAGAGCAGTTTGGCACACGCGACCATGTCGTAGAGAGATGGAGAGAAGATGGAAACGCACAAAGATGTCTTCGGCAGTGAGAGACTGAGTCTTGTCGGGACCAGCAGGAGCAGCCAGGTGGTCAGCCGGCCGCGGTGCCAGAGGCTGGTCCAGGAAAGGGTTCCGCGATAGAGGGCGTTGGGACGGCATCGGGTCGTCAAAGGGCGATGTAGGCGTCGTGGGGAAGGACGAAGAAGCAGTGCGCATGTTGCGGAAGGGATTGTTGGAGGCGAGGCTATCGCTGTTATTATCATTGAGGTCGCCGTTGAACGACAGCCTGGGCGGCTGCGAGGCGGGTTGCTGCCCTATAGGAGACGACAATCAGCATCAGCATGGAGCGACGGACGGCGACAGGCCAGATAGGCGAATGATGGGCAAAACATGAAACAGGACGGCAGCCCGTCCCGTCAACATGATACAGCAGGAGGAGGGCCGATCAAAGGAGAGGATAGGCCTGAATGCGCCCGCCAGGTGGGCTTTGGCCCCTTGATTGGTTTCGACCGCAGGCGTCATGCGATAATCTCGTTGATTCGCCTTTTTTTCCTTTGACGATGCCCCCTTTGCGCGTCTTGCCGCCGTGGTGTCGCAGGACGGCACCAGCGCCAGCGAAACGGTCGGCATGACGGCACCAGGAGCGACATGGCCGAAGCTCAAATGGATGGGTTCAAGGAATGAATGAAATCACGACGCAATTGGGGGGCTGCGAGAGCGCTTACCAAAGTAACCGTTGGCGGACATGATGGCGATACAATTGCTTCAAATGTCAAAATGCTATGTATGGGGATGTCCAAAGCCAAAGGGTCTTGAGAGGTTGACTCGCGACACAGGGGACTATGGCAGTTAAATTCCTTGGACCTGCAAGGCTGGGCTTAGCGTCACAGCCAGCCGCCAAACAAAGACGTGCGCTACCGGCTAGCAACCAGGCACCGCGGGCCTCTAAGGGCAGCCACTGCTAGCGCTGGAGAAGGCCTTGGGCCAGCAATGCTGAGTGCGCTGGGAGCACTGCAGACAAGAGTTGACCGGGGCTGGTGCACAGCACAAGGGGTCCCCTTTGCAGAGAGGGCTAGCAAAACGCACGCGGCAGAGACCAGCCTCGAGGATCAGTGCCAGAACCGGCCGGGATGGCAGCAGCAGGAGCAAGTTGTGTTTCAATAGTTGACAAATACAGAGATGGCCACAGGATGCGGAACAAGTCTAGCAGCGAGCAAGTGAATGAATGAATGATGAAAGCGTGCATGCAGCACCACCAATTGATTGATTGATGGAATTACCCGGCGATGCGCACCAGGTCACGCAGAATCCCCCTCCGCACTGTGCCGCTGCTGTGCCCTTTCTCCAGATCCAGAAAAGGGGGGTGGCTGCCCGCGCTTGGGCGGACGGGAAGGGAAGAAACTCGCGCTGGGCTTGGCTGGCTGCGAATAGCGATCAGCGGCCCCGACTTGCTAGCTGTAATCTACTGTATCTAGGTCGTACCCAAGATTATCCGACTACGAAAAACAAAGCCGAGGGTATCTGATCCTTCGCTTGCAGCAAGTATCGGTCGGTGCCTGTAACATAAAAGAGCACGCGGTAAAGCAGACCAATCTCATGCCTCGAAGGGTCTTTTGCCCCCTTTTACTCTCCAGCTACCACTTACTCGAGATGAAGTGCTGCAATGCCGTTTGAGGAGTGGATTGACCCTGAACCGCGAACCCCCCCAAAAAGCTCCCCAAAGCAGTAAAGACCCGGGGCGGGGGGGCAAAAGTTGACCTGCAGATTAGCGCTAAGTGGGAGCGGCCAGCCCACTAAGAGCTCTAGGTACCGCTAGCACTGCTACTATTGTACCTCCTGATAATTGCTTCTTCTTGAGGCAAAGTTGGTTTATTGGCATACGGCTAGATTCCATTAGCTAAAACCTGCCTATGGAATATAAAATGAGGAACTGCCTCGTGCTAGTATTGGTGATCGCTAACTAATACCCAGCCTAGAGAGCAACCCACAGTGCGAGACAGGGAATGCCAACTGCCCACACCTAGGAATGTTTGAAGGCGCGCACAGAACATGGAAGAGGCGAAACCAGGAGGTGGTAGTACACGTAGGTAAGGTAGAGAGGCCGGAGGTACCTCCTGCAAAGCGCAGGCACACAGCCAGCGAGTGATCTGGTGCTCGGTATCCGCGCAGTGGAGGCCCGCTTCGACCTGAAACATGCGCGTATCACACAGGGCACAGGAGAGAGCAAATGGCCTCTCCCCGTACAGGTACCGCACCTCCGTACGAGTAAAGTGCATGCAGGCCCAAGAGCCACTAACACTGAACCCGCAAGCCCCAGTGTAAATTTCAGGGTCCAATACGGAGTACCTGCCCATGGAGTTTGAAGCGTCGGCGATATGAGGATTGCAACTTGCACGTGCTGAATCAGGCATGTAGATGGTTGCTCCGAGTGCAACTACACATTGAATTTGAATTCCCATTATCTGAGTAGCTATCTCAATTACAGTATGTTTACTGCAATAGCCATTGGATTGCGAATCTCGCATTGCTCCCCCACCCACCTCGGATTATTGACAAAACAATAAAAGCTTGCTTACCTCGTATCTTAACATTTTAACAAGCTCCAATAAATCCAAGTACGTATAGCTCTCACAAGCACGAGCACTTTTGTGGTGTGTGCCACAATCTCACATGCTCTGCCCCCCCTCCTTTCATCATCGAAAGCATAATGCAACCCCCCTCCAAACAGATTGATTCGCTAGAAGAAAAAAAAAGACCAATACTAAATCTTAATTGATCTTCCTCCCTCTTTTCGAAGCAAATCTCATCAGTTGGGGGAAATGAAAGATCAATGCCCTGGATCCGCTTTTTCTTTTCTTCAACAAAAAAAAAATCATCCCTACAAGGGAAATTTGATGAATGAAATACCGTACTGTATAGAAAAAAAAAACCACAACCAAACAAGCTGCAGGCTAAGGAAACAAGGACCCCTTGTTTCCTACGGGCGATCCGAGAGGGGCAAAAGGCCACTTAATACGCGCTTAAACCCTGGATAAATGGCCGTATCTAGATGGAGCGAGGGAGAGCAATGACAACAGACCCTCCTCTGAAACAGCGTTGCCATGAGCAAGCGAGTGGCATCATGCCATGTCTCGTTCGCACGGCATTGGTTCTTCATGTCATTCTAATTACCTGCTAGCACCGAGTAGTACTACGACTAGCAAGTAGTATATGTACTCGAATAACCCCATTTGGGAAAATTAAAAGAAGAAACACTACCGGATCAGAGCCCGGCTCGGGAGTCTAGCCGAGGACCTTCCACTTCCCATTTATTGCAAAGGATCAAATCGTCCTGTGTTGCTTCATAAAATACCAAATTAGATACCAGCTGGCAATGCCGCTACTATTACTTGCCATTCTTGGATAGCTACCTCCTACTTTGCCGGCACCAATATACCGTTTCTTCTGCCAGAGCAACCGCAGTTGCATTCCAAGGGTCTTGGTCTGGCTAGGGTTTAATATTTCGTGATCTATCTGTAATGATACTAATGATAAGCTCCAAGATCTTGTATATACTTGTACAGTATTGATAGATGAAGCACGCGATTTGCAGATGACTGGTCCCGACGACTTCTCATCCATCATGGAACGTAGAAAACAGAAAGGCAAGAACCTGTAATATGATTTATCTAGCATTGATCTTAATTTCAACCAACGAGAACCACACACTGGACCAGACATATTCTCCAAGCAAAGAATACAAAAGAAACAGTCGATAGACAGCAGCATCTTCTTTACTCCATTGCCTCCCTCACTCTACTCCTCTGCTGTTAGTTTATAACGCATTTGTCCACATTGAATCTCAGCTATAAGAGCTGAAAGCACACACAGTATGAAGGAGACGAAAAAACAAAGAAATCCTGTACTTTCATTTCCCAATTGAAGAAGATCACAACTACCCGACGTAAAAGATGGTACACGATCCCCTTCAGTCTTCCTCCTATTACCCTTCAAATTCTAGTACAGCCGACCCCCCTGTCGTCGACGCGCTGTTCGCTCGGCGCCGTCCAGCCGCCGTGTCAACCTCTAATAAGTTATGGTCATGCCCTGGTCCTTTCGCAGCCGCCCCGGACCCTGCTTGTGCATCTGCTCCGTCTAAAAGGTCGCGATCAGTGCTCATCACTGAACGGCGCTCAATGTCCGTGCTAGCGCCCTTTCTCATGCCAATTGCCACGCCAACATCGTCATCGTCTTCTTCATCGTCCTCTGTCCGCTGGCTGGGCAGAGCATTCTTTTCCAGCTCCCTCTGAGCCTCCTCCATCCTCCGTCGCACCTCGGTGGCTACCCGCATACCGTCCGTCACAATGTTATCCAAAACACCGCGCAAGCCGCGGCCGCCTCCCATGGGTCCGGATTGGGCCTGGGCCTGTGATCTGGCGCTAAAGCCGAGGTTGGAGAATGTGGTGAGTGAAGGGCCGTAGTAGGAGCTGCTGGGGGCTTGGAGACCTTCGATGATATGAAGCGATGTTGGGAAAGACGATTCAAAGAACTGTTCGAGAATCTCATCTGCCAGCACAACCATCCGGAAGGTTGGCAGTGTGATATGGAGGGGATGAGCCGGGTCGAGCGCGGCGTTGGCTGCCTCGGCCTTGGCTTTTGATACGCGACGACGAGACTCGTTATCGACACCGGCTCCGTCAAAGCTCTCCTTGTTTGGGCTCAACAAGTCCACAGTCTTTTTAGCTTTTGTAGGAGTGCCAGGCGGTGATTTTTCAAGCGCCAAGAGATCCTCCTCCTCCTCCTCTTCTTCATCGTCCTCATCATCTCCGATTGCGAAAGCATTCGGATCAACCATGAGGTCTTCATCCGATGTCGAATTTCCAAAATCCTGTCCATCTTGATTTTTGGGGTGGTCAGGGTCGGCATATTCGAAACATCGCCTGATAAATGCACTGATGCTCCCCAAGAATCGCTCGTTGGTCGATATTTCAGGGGGCAAGCTGCTTTGAGAATCGCTGGCGCTCATATCGCCATTCAGTCCAATGCTCGAAGCCCCTGGGCTCAGCGTGCCTTCCAGTCCGCGTCGAGACAAGAAGAGTAAAGCCTCGGATATCCGCAAGATACCCTCTCGATCTACCTTTCCATCGTTGTCATCGTCGTAGAGCTCGAAGAAATACGTGATTGTGCCCATGATGTCCTTCTTGCCTTTGATTCTGGCTATGCCGGTCACCACATTTTGCAGGGTCAGCGCTGATGATTCGTCCACATCCCACTTGTTGAAAACCCGTTGCAGAAACTCGTGTTCCGCGGGTTCGGGTCCGTTACCCCAAGGCGACATGGTATCGGGAACCTTCTTGGCACCGTAATACTTGCCTTCTCCATCATTCGCCTTGGAGTCTGAAATGGCCCATTTAGACATGCCAGCCAAAAACTCGCGGAAGGCATCGTAATCCATTAGACTGGTGCTTGGGCCAAGTCCGACACGGCCCTTTTCCACTTCATTGGGGGCAGTCGTGGCGAGGATATCCGAGGCCCGCAGTCTGCTGCTCTTTGCTTGGCGCTTCAGTTCTTCCTGGATCATCCGATCCCGTTGTTGCCGCTCGTACAAGACGTTATAGAACCGATCGTACAGAGAACCGAGCTCGTCTGGACTTAACAGCTTGCTGTCGGGACCCAGGTTGCGAATCGCTGTCCTCTTGGCAAAGCTCTCGATATTATTCAGGACAGAGTCCTTGTTCTTGAGCCGAAGCTCTGTGATGCTGCTGTGAGTGACTCCGGAGAACTCCTTAAAGGCCACAACCATGAGCTCCTGAAATCTCGTTACCGCCCTCAGCTTAGGGTTTTCTGACTTTGGATGGGCTGATTCGTCGAGTCTGGCAAAATATGACTTGAGGACGGATATGAAGGCGCCGTCATCAGGGGCGTCCAGCAATTCCTCGCCATTGATGCGCAGGATTGCAAGGCCAACCTGGAACAGCACTTTGGGGCCCTCGACGAAGAAGACATCCAAAACGCGGAAAGCAAAAACCAGGGGCATAGAGTTAATATACAGAGAAAGGAACCAGGGAAGCGAAACGACTGAAAGCTGAACATCGCTCTTTACAAGGTGATCCCACAGGATGGGCATGGTCTTTTCAACCAGAGATTCAAAAACTTTTTGATCCAAGAGGGTGCCGTACATGGTCGTAGAGTAATACCCTGGGACTAAACGATCGCACAGGGCCGAGAGAAGAAAAAAGGCCTGCGATTCCGACATGTAGATGAGCAGCGCAGCCACAACAATATTCATAGCCTGACAGTAGCCCACATCAGCATTGACCCAGCTGTAGGCCGTGAGGACACGACGAAGCCTGCCAATGCCTTCCTCGCTCTGGAAACCAGGATACTCGGGCAGACTGCGATTGAGATCCTTTTCGATCTCATCAATGGCGAGTGATTCCTGACCCTTGTACTTGGCCAACGTATCGGAGTATAGCGTCGGATTTTCCAATCGAAGATACAGAGAGCCGGAGGTCACCTCCCATATTTCGCCTCGGAGTCTATTTGGGAGACCAACACGGATAAGCTTGTGGAAAGTGGGTTGACGGATCAGCATCATATTCCGGCCATTATCCCGAAGATATTCAGCCCATAGTCTCATCTTGGCTCTGTCGCGGAGCTTCTTTGGATCTCCGGGGTATCGGAAAGCCATGCCCAGTCCTGCATCCGGAGGTGACACATTCGCTTTGTCGTCGGTCCGCAAGAGATGCTCAGAGTAGCATTCGGCCACCACTTTGCGTAGCTTGCCTACGTTGCCAACTCCGGCTCTAAGACCTCGCTTCAAACCATCGCAGAATCTTTCACAAGCCTGCCGAGTGCCCGCCAAGTGGATGGTGATGCGCTGTTCTCGAACATTTTTGTTGTTGCCGTTGCCGGGCTTTGAGGTGTCCGCCAGTAAGCCATTCCAAGTAGTGATTGCAAGTGCAAACTAGCGGTGCATGCCTGTTAGTCGTATATCACGTCGTTGAGATACCAGATAGGACATACTTGAAAGTTTTGGCTATTCAATCTCTCCACTCGCCTAACAGCACAGAGCGGGAACGTGAAGCCGCTTCCACTCGGGCCACTGCCATTGGTCTGGCCGGTAAAAGCGGAAGAAGTCGAGGTGCTCGCAGACTGCGTGAAGCTCGTCGGCGTTGTCGAGAAGCACATGTAGGCCTCTGAAAGATGTAGCTTTCCAGCATAGTGCCATCCCCTATCATGGTCCGGATCGCCGCGCGTAGAATTTGAGGGCGGGATGGTCAGCTCCGCATTGATCTCGTACAGAGGTGTTTGTGAGGAGGGCAGTCGGAACTGGCTCTGGAACAGGGAGGCTTTGGAGGGATTCCGATCCGAGTTGGAGAGGTTCAGTCCCTGGGTGGGATCGATGAGCTGCTGAGCTCTCTGGACGATGTTGGTCAAGTTGGAGAACATGGTTTCGACGAGATTCAAGGGCGCATGACGGTGTTATGATGGCGATGACTGCAACCCAGGCGACAGCAGAGAGGCCGGCCGTCGGATGGCTAGAAGAGCCGCTGATGTGCTGGCTGTTTGCTGTCGTCGGGCTGCCGGGATTGGGCCGTCGCGAAGGGGGGGAAGGAGGCGGGAGGAGAGCCGTGGAGGACGGTGGCAAAGCTCCCAAAGAGCCGGGAGGGCGGGTAGAATGCTGCAGACGCCGTGGAGAGCGTCAGATGCTGCGGACGATGCTGGCAATGTCGGGATGCTGAGCGAGCTTCGAGGTCTGGTGGTGAAGACGGAGTGCTGTCAGTGACGGCAAGTGTCCAGGCTGCCGTTGGGGCTAGCGGCCGTGGCAGCACTGGCGTTCGCGGGGCTCGCCCTTACGAGAGCTACGGGTGCTGGTTCAGCCCGCCAACCAGCGAGTCTGCCTTAGCTGCAGGGCTGCATTCCACCAGCCAACCAGCGCGCCGCGGAGCCCATGGCGCCTGGCAGGTCCGCTGATCCGGCACGTACAGGGGAGTCGTCATGCCCATCTCGGCACCTGGGCGCACTGCTCGTGTTCTAAAGTTCGAGATTGTGTTATCCTCCAGGGCTACCAGACTGCATGTACCTGCTAATAGCAGCACCTGCCTCGAGGTACCTGAGGTAGGTCAGCAAGGGGCCAGGGGCCGGTGAGATCAAGACGGCGTCCGCAAGTCTTCACAGCAGTACATGTACCTGAATTTGTCTGACACCTAAGAGGGGCATTCAGTCTAATACCGTCAGAGAAGTATTAGACCGTTTTACAGGTATTCCAAAGCTGCCCCTGTTTGACCAACCCGTGACCATATCATGTAAAGATTCATGCGCTGGGCCAGAGAGGCCAAAGAAAAAGACAGCATGGGACTGAAGTGCATGTTAAAATTCAATGCGTATACACAAAAGAAGAAAAATTATCTAATTAATAGATACATAATCCCTACCTAGCATATAAATAGCAAGAAGAATAACAGCCATCTATTGAATCTACCTCATGTGTGTATCTACCTACCAGGTGCCGCAGGGTCCGTTGACATCTCCATAATGCATGGCCTTTTATTGGCTGCGGGCTAATGCGCGCTGAGAGTGTGCCGTTGCATCCCTAAATCTCAGTGCCCGCCGAAGCTGTCAAAAGCCGATGACTTACATGCAGCCTGCATGACATCTATACCCAGCGCATAGGCACTACTTACATACTACATGACATACTCGCTATGACAAAGAGGATCATGAATTAGCCTGATGTGCAAGGTAAAATATCTATGTCGGAGCTGGTCTTGATGCTTAAGCAATAGCCGATGGCGCCATGCGTGTCTTTAAACCCTTGAGTTTATCCCATCATTGATCACCGCCCGCCTGATGTCATGCACCGGCCTGCATATAAGTGCCTTTCTTGTAAGTGCGTGTAAGTGCCAAGACCACAGCAAGAAAAGGACCTCACTCTCACTCATAAGCGGCGCACAAAACGAAGCTGTACTGCACTCAATTGGCCATGGCACGCCGTTAACTGCCCCAATCCTCCCTGCCGGAGCCACAAAGCCCGCAATGCCATCAACTCCAAACCAAACACGGCCTCAGCTCCGGTTCCTCGACTTCCGAACGGATTCCCTCTTGCGCTGCTAGCGTGCCCCTTGGAGCATCGCCAGCACCTGCTAGGGGTCTTACTGGTCAAATTGCCCAGTCGCTGCTCGCCCGTTGCGTCATAAGAGCCCCTCCGGCTCTCCACGAACTACCTGCGGCGCCGTAGCACAAGAGAGATATCAGCCTCAGCTTGCCTCTTATCGCCTGGCTCTGGCTCTTTTTTTTCCCACTTGGACTCGTCCAATAGCTGGGCCGCCAAGAAGCAATTGAGTAATACAAATCAACGCCGACAGCCTGATTCCATCTCTGGTTTCCTTCTCTTCGCCCTTCGCAACAGAATCGTCGCAGAAGAAAAGAAAGACTCTCTCTCTCTATATATAAAAAAAAGGCATCTCCATCAGCGCGCCGAGTCAAGCATCCCATCCTGTCCTCTTCCTGCCACCATCCTCCCGGATTCCTTTCGCCGGATCTCTCCGTCTCTGCTCTCGCCATGCTTTGACTGAACCAATAGCCGACATCTCCCTCGCGCTTTTTCCTTTGTGTCGCCTTTCACAAATAAAGCGCCCGGCCGACCTGTGCGCGCGCGCGCATCTCTCGCTTCGCTCCTCCATCTCTCCTTGAAACTTTTTTCTCTTTTTCTCTCTCTGATCGTCTTTCCTCCCTATATACCTACATTCTACGAGGCCATGGACCTCCCCTGACTTTGAATCCGCCGACAAACTCATCAATTCAACGCCAAAAACGCGTACGGCTGGCTTCACTACCATCGCCCTTTTTTTTCTCGCATCTCCAGGCGTCGCAAATGGCCGTGACAGTTGCTGAAACGCAGCCGGCCACTCCTGCGCTATCAGCCGGCATGGCCTCGTCTCATCAGCTCCACCAGCCCGGCAGCGCTCCCAAGCCTCTGCCGCCGACTCGCACGTTCAAAGTCTCCGATTTCACGCGGGTGCGGACTCTGGGAACAGGTTCGTTTCACCTCGTGCATCCTTGAATCGCCCCATTCTCCAGCAGCAAGCAAAGAAACAATTCGGCCCTGGTCAAAGAATTTTTTTTTTACTAAAAATATACATCTTCTTCTTCCTTGTAGGGACATTTGCTCGAGTGTGTCTCGTCCGCCCTGCCAGCGCTACTGTGCCTCTGGAAGAGGACAAGAACGCAGAAGTCTACGCTCTCAAGATCCTCAAAAAGACAGAGGTCATCAAGCTGAAGCAAATCGACCACGTGCGTCACGAAAGAGCTGTTCTTGCAGATGTGGCAGGCCATCCCTTCATCACCAATTTACAGGCTTCTTTTTCCGACAGAGATCGCTTGTACCTGGTTCTCGACTATGTCCCCGGCGGCGAGATCTTTAGTTACCTGCGCAAATACCGCCGGTTCGATGAACAAGTTGCCCGTTTCTACGCTGCCGAGATCGTCCTTGTTCTAGAGTACTTGCACGAGAAACAGGGCGGCGTCGCTTACCGAGACCTCAAGCCGGAAAACCTGCTGTTAGACAAGGACGGGCACATCAAACTGGCCGATTTTGGCTTTGCGAAAAGGCTAGGCTATAAAGATGATAGACCCGTCGAAACGTACACGTTGTGCGGGACGCCCGAATATCTTGCGCCAGAGGTCATTCATAACAAGGGCCACACAACGGCGGTGGACTGGTGGGCGCTGGGCATCCTGATATACGAATTTTTAACGGGCTACCCTCCGTTCTGGCACCAGAATCCTATCGAGATTTACAAGCAGTAAGTTAGACGAAATTCCTGGATCTCGTTGGTGCGCCAGCCAGTTGCTAATACAACAAACAACTAGAATTGTTGAGAAGCCCGTCGTCTTCCCCCAAGAACCACAAATTTCAGACGAGGCCAAAGACATCATCAAGTCGTTTTGCACAATCGACCGCTCCAGACGCCTCGGTAATATCAGCGGCGGGGCCGGCCGCGTCAAAGCCCACCCCTTTTTCCACGGAGTCAACTGGGAGGATCTCCTCAGTCGCCGCCAGCCCGGCCCGATTATCCCCCCCATTCGATATCCCGGCGACGCTCAGTGTTTCGACATGTACCCCGAGGACGACGGCAAGGGCGATGTTTACACGGCAGAGCTGGCCAATCAATACGACCAATATTTTGAAGATTTTTAATCAAGAAAGACACTAATAAGCTATATATACCTTTTTTTGGCTTATGTTTAATATTTATTGAGGCGGGAAAAGGAGAAGAGAGCGTGAATGTTTTTTTTTTTTTTTTTACCTTTCTGTGTATAAGAGTGTATGAAAGTGTATGAAAGAGAGGAGTTTTGCACGTCTGTTTTGAAAGTTTCGTTAGGGGAGAAAGAGAAGTGCTGTAGGTATTGCTCGGGCTTTTTGGTTGTCAGCGCTTCGGAACATATAACGAACGGGGGGCTCGGGTTTTCTTATTCGTGTACATGGTCGTCAGAGGAAAGGGGGTGGAAGGAATAAGGAAAAGGGACGAAGGGCTGGTTATTATTATTCTTTTGGTTTTGGAAAGTGTGTCTGTAACTCATCTCCACAGTGTGGAGATTTATTTAATCGCTACATGCACCTTGACGTGTCATGACTGAGACGATCTCGTTTTCTTCTTAAAGGTGTAATAGGTAGTTGTTTATAATTAATGTAGTAAGTAGCCGCAACGAATAATGATAGCAAAAGCACTCATACATACAAATATATGCACAAAATATCTCTTACCAATCCATACCTATACTTATAACGAGCCTCCAAATAGATATTCATCACCCACAAAGCAACAAACAACGCCAGCTCTCCCAAACCAAACCATTCAATCTCCTCATCTAGGTATCTCGTAATATGCGCCACAAGTAGAGAGACAAAACAAGACAATAGTTCCAGCATTCTCTCAGCCGGAACTTCAGATGGCCATTTCCACCGCCTTTACCTTATGCTGAACGGTAGAGCCAGTACCCGCCCACGCTCGCCACCACCACAGTCGAAAGGATATACGCCCCCTGTCTTGTGCTCCAGAGGAACATTGTCCACCCGGCCGCAATCTCCCGCCGTCGTGCAGCCACCCGCCGCTCCCAGGCCTCCGGATCAATCTCCACGGGCAGGCGAACTCTGGGATCCAACGCATTGACACCACCGGGGGATCCAGACTCGGCGGTGGCAGATTCCAGCACCGCAGCCGGAGGGGCGAGATCGGCAGGTGCCACGAGGGGCACGTCGACTCTGAGGAATACAGGGCGGTGGTCACTCGTGCGAATCACGGGCAGGGCGTCATACGCGCGGACATTCATGCTGCCATTAATCCAGGACGGAAGCTCGAGGAACAGGATGCGGTCCGTCCAGCCGGGATATCGGTGCGGAGCAAACTCCCACTTCACTTCGTCGTTGGGGTTGCCGGCCGGAGAAGGCTTTGTCTTGGAGTCGACGACATACTTGTACGTCGGTGGGAATTTGATCTCGTGCTCTGACAAGCCATGGAGGGTTCGACCGGCGAGTCTTTCCCTCGTCAGCTGATCCAGATGCAAGAAGCGTGTATAGTAATTTTCTGATCCCGGGTCCATATTAGGAAACGCAGAGTAGGGAGTTGGTGAAGTAGTCGAAATGCGGTAGTTGAGATCCCCCGCAACAAATAGATGAGAAGATGGCTTAAAGACGGAAAGGTCGTGAAACTGCCTCTGCAACCGAAGATCCTGCTGGTGCTGCTCCTCCCGAAGCAGACGAGAGTGCTCGGAAGCATCTCCCTCCTCAGACGAAATGCTCTCGCCTCTCGACTCAGCATCTCTCCTCATCTGGCTCAATACCTCTTCCGGGTTCTCAAACGTCAAGCCACGCATGATGGTTCCCCAATTGGCGTTCCGCCGCGGCAGATTCCACTCCATGGCAGCCAGATGCGTTGCCACAAATGTCAGCTCCGTCGACTCCCCACCGACCTCATAGAGCGCCCGAAGACCAACCGCTCCTTTGTTGCCCATCTCAGCAGCACCGAAGCCAACCTCGGCCTCTTGAATATCCTTGAGGCGGGTGGCATCCCGGGCAAATAGCATGATGGCGGTGTATCCCACATTGAGGGATCTGACTAGCGTGAACTTCTTTGTGCGACTTGACGGTGACGAAGGTGAAGCAGCAGGGGCAGATGAAGAAGAATCCAAGACGTCACCGCTGCCATGTTCATTGCTCAAGTGTGATGAAGCCGCAACGTTTACCGCCTCCTCAAAGCGGTCTACATACGGCTTCAGAAAGTAATCCCCGCCAATGAAGGCATAGCTTAGAGGAGCAATCTCTTGTAACGAGCTTCATGGAAAGAAGGAAAACGTTGTAAGCACATGAATACAGTATATAAAATGGCAGTTTTGAATTGCAAAACGAATTATCAGATAAAAAGGCAAAGATCTGTACAACTTACAGAACAACCACTTCAGGCAGCTCCGAGGCATTCCGCTCCAGCGCAGTCTTCAAATGGCCAGCAAACACCGGCACGTCAATGAGCGTCGCCGCGCAGTTGAACGACAGCACCAGCAGATCCAGCGCCGGGCCCGTCTTCATCGCGTGCCTCTGTACCAGCACTCCGTCGTCGTCGCTTGAGTGGTCAGCGGCTGCCGTCGTCGCCCTGCCGCCAGCCATTATAATGTTTCCCCCACCTTATAAAGAAAAAGAAAAGGGGATATTTGCCCGATTTTTACCCCCCTGGGACAAAAGAGAGACAGCAGCAGCAACGGCCGAAAAAGAAAAACGAATGATGTACAAGTGACTGGAGCTGAGAGTGATTGGAGAGCTGCAAATGCAGGTTTCGGCTAAAGAAATGTCGATGGTGATTATTGGCCGCCGTAGCGTATTTCTTGGCGCGGAAACCTCAGCTTATCCACAAAATGCTGCAGGAGCGAGGAGAGCAGATGCGATTGGACTTTGCAAGCTGCAAGCTCCTGCGAGATGCAGACACAGCCTCCATATATAGTGTCTGGCATCTGATATTTGCTAAGCTCTCGTTTATGCTGCATCTTACCCATCTTACCTGCCTGCCACCTGAACAGTGGATGAATAGTAGCAATTCCAACCGCTGTAGGTCTAGCAGTAGGCTCTCCAGTGTGGCTGAGAGGTACCGGTACATGGCCCGGCAGCTGGTCATGCAGCCATCGCCGGGGTTCTGCGCGGCAAGTGTATCAAGCAATCGCCAGTTTAGTCCTGCTTCCAGCGGTGTTCCGGTCAGCTGCGGGCTGTGTAGGAGCGACCGCGACTTGCCGCCGCCACTATCGCTCCGGTACTAGTACAAGTGCTAGCACTCCATGGGGCTCAGTCAGGCAAGGCAACATGTGACCATGCTGGTCTCGTGCGACTCCTCTTGGCTCACGCACGCGACTGCAGAGCTCGATGCTCCGTCCTACGATGAAACGATGACACGACATTGTAAGATATCAAGAGTTGAAAGTGCATCCATGTTGTAAGGAAAACAGACAAAAATCAGATTTAATTGCAAACTATTTGACCTACTGGCTGAGTTGTTTCTGGCGACTTTGAAATCCTTTGGTACTGCAGTAAAGGAACCCTGAACGTGTATTCACCGCTTGCGCATATCAGATGTCTTGCCCAGATGCGACAAGCCGATAGATGCCAGGTGCTAATGCAGAGACAGCCAAAGAGTTGGGTCAGATGCCGTGGCGTTGATCCGTGCTACCATATAGTTAAGCCATAGTAGTGATTTCCTCCTGACGCAACTCTTTTAACCGTAGGCCATTTCACTCATGGTGGTTGTCTTGCTGAGAGTGATAGCCAATTCCAAATGTCGCATCAAGCCTGCTGCCACCGCCATCCAAGCCCCCGTGCCGAAAAAGCAAACTTCACAGATAGCCTCCACTGGCCAGAACGGCAAATGTCGGTTTCACTGTACCAAGAGATTGACCTCTTCCACCTCCAATCCCATCGACTTCCCCAGAAGCTGCCCTTCGATACATCGGCCTGAAAATAGAAAACAAAATTGGGAACCGAAAAGCTGAATAGTAGGATGCGCAAAATTAATGACCAAAGAAAGATAGGAGAAAGCCCATTGACTGAGACGCAGCTGTACCGCAACGACTGAACTTTGAGGGCCATGGTAGAAATGAAGTTTGCCAAAAACCACGGGCCCAAGTTCTGCATCCTAAGCTCTCGAGCTAGCCAAAGCTTGTACGGCCAATCTCTAAACCCCCTTGGTGAGCCATTAGAGACCACTGCCAATTGGATGTAAAGATTGCTTTAAAAAGAAAAGAGTCCAATAATCAAATGCAATCGGACGTGCCGTTCAGATTCGCCTCCAAATGACATGTAGCATTTCAGTTAGAGCACCGAGGAGCTCCAGTCAGAAACAGCTATCCCGTCACTTGAAATAATCCAAGCCAAGCGTCAAGTCGTGAATATAAGATGTGTCGAAGAACAAGATAAAGCGATGCGTACGGGGCAAAATGAAATTTGGGGTAACACAAAATAAGGAGGGAAATGCATGGGGAGGAACTGAGAGCCGCAACGATCGACGACATGCTCTGCCCAACTGAGGTCACCACTGGACGACCAATGTGAGCTTGTTGCGTGTCTAGAAATGTCGATTGGAGAGGATTTTTTTTTTCGCAGCAGCCCGCCATCCCTTTTGCTCAAATCCCACAAAAGAGTTGATCAAGAAACGAAAAAGCCAGGGACACTATCTTCAATTTGGCCGATAGTTACCAGAGGCATATCCCGCTCCCTTTGAAGCAGAGCGAAGCCTGTTTAGCGTCCACTGAGTCAGCAATAATTGTCAGCAAAATTCCCTTTGGCAAGTGCTATGAAGAAAAAAAATATACAATTCACGCAGAGGGAGAAGGACTCCTTACGAGCTGTATCTGACGAGGGACCAAAGAAACTCACATCCTATCGCTTCCACCGATAGCCCGGCTGGTATCAGGGGTATCAACGCCAGCGCCAGAACCTCGCTCGAGCATCTTGCGTCGAGAGCTGGGAACGGCGCCAGGCTTGGCAGCGGCAGAAGGCCCGGCAACAGCAGGGTTCATGCGAGAAGCACGAGCCTTTTCATCATCCTCAGGGTTGGCCTGACCAGCAGCCTGGGCAATAGCCTGAGCATTCTTCTGGTACTTGTAAACAGTCCAGTCGAAGACGTAATCGTATTGGAAGCCCTCGCGGACAAAGAGATCACGGAAGATCTTGCGGAGATAGCTGTAGTCGGGCTTGTCATCGAAGCGCAGAGATCGAGTGTAGTTGAGATAGATGGCAAACTCGTTGGGGAATCCGCGGCAAAGGACCTCAGTAGGGGTAGTCATCTTCTTCTCCATAATACGATCGTACTTCTGCTTCTTAGTGGCAGCCTTAAGGCCCTGCCAAGGAAGGGAGCCGCGGCAGAAGTAGAGCATAACATAGCCCAGCGACTCCATGTCGTCACGGCGAGACTGCTCGACACCAAGATGGGTGTTGATGGAGGCATAGCGAGCAGTGCCAGTCAAGTTCTTGTTCTCTCTGTAGGGGATGTGGAAGTGGGTCTTGGGATCACGGTACTTCTTGGCAAGACCAAAATCGATAACGTTGACCTGATTTCCGCGCTTACCAATACCCATCAGGAAATTGTCGGGCTTAATATCTCGGTGAATGAAGGACTTGGCGTGGATGTACTCAATACGAGAAATGAGCTGATCAGCAAGGAGAAGGACGGTCTTTAGGGAGAATTTGCGGTTGCAAAAGTTGAAGAGGTCTTCCAAGCTAGGGCCAAGAAGATCAAGAACCATGGCGTTGTAGTCACACTCGGTACCAAACCAGCGGACAAAGGGAATGCCAACGCCACCGGCAAGTGATTTGTAGACGCGGGCCTCATATTCAAGCTGGGGGTGCTTGGCCTTGACGGACTCAAGCTTGATGGCAATCTCCTCTCCAGAAATGATATTTGTTCCGAGGTAGATGTCGCCAAAGGAACCAGAGCCGATCTTGCGGCCAATCCGGTATTTATTACCGACGCGAAGATCCTGAATATGCACAATGATGGGTTAGCCATTGACTGAGCTGAGAAAAGACAACAAGTCATGTTTGTGCATAGGGCTGGGTGCTGCTCCGTTCCCAAGAGACCTCAGCTGAGCAGCGGTGTAATTTGATCGGGATAGCCGACCAGTGCACTGGCCAGTGGTTCTTAAGACAAAACCGTGCCCCCATATTCAACAACGTCCTGGGAGAGAAAAAGAACGACAGGAAGAACATGAAAAGAAAAGGATGCTTACCATGGTCGTCATGGTGAAAGTTAATAATTAAATGCTTCTTTCCGCGCGGAAAGGAAGCAATGTCGTCGATTTGAGGAGTATCGGAATCGGTAAATCTGCAAAATCTGTTGATGCGTCAATAACAGACTGCTATGATGAATGTTATGCAGATGAAAGACGACAGGGTTGTGCTGTGATGGATAAAAGTTTGAAGAGAGAAGGAGAAAGGTCGGAAATGTTGAATGGGTGATGAAATGGTTAGCAAGGGAGTGGGCCTAGGGGCATGTTGAAGGGCGGTGGCTACGCCGCCACCAGCGAAATCCGGTGCTAGGCCGAAGCATGACAAAGAGCCTAAAAGGTTTGCTCCCAGATAGGAGAACAACGGTAGACGACAAGCCAGGCACTGGAAAAATGGGGAAACAGAGCAGCAAGAGAAGTGGCATGGATCAGAGGCTATATGACTTTGATCTTTGGATTCCAACTAACCTGCAGAGACGAGTTCGTAGCGAGGGTTTGATGATAGGGCGTAGTGGGAAATTCCCGGTTCGAGATGTCGGTGACGAAGTAGCGCGAAGGGATGCCCGACTAGAGGTGCAAGAAAGACAGAAAGAGAGAGGAAACAAAAACCCCGAAATATTATTGCAAATCGAAACTGCTGCGGCGGGGCCGATGCGATGGACGAATCGAGAAATGCGGTGATGCTGGAAAGCAGAGATGCGGTGATGGGCCGACTAAGGCGCGAAGCTCTCGTCGGGCGGGAGGCGAAGGATGTCGTGGAGAGAAAGAAAGGAAGAGGGAAAAAAAGCGGAGGGAGGAGGAAGAAAGGGGAGCTGGCGTGAGCAAAGGCACTTTTTCAAGGGCGCCTGAGCTGTGCGCGGCAGTCCTGTGCTGTGGCGCGCGCGCTGCTGTCTGGGCGCTGTAGCTGGGCGCTTGGCGCTGGGCGGCACTGCTACTGGGCCTGTGGGTAGTGGGCAGAGCGCTGTGAGCGAGTAGCATTGCGTCGGGTGCTACCGACCACTAATCCAATTGGCCCCATGCCGCTCGTAGATCGAAGCCCGTGCCAGGCAGGCAAGCATATGGCAAGACGAGGCAGGATTGTTTGGCAGATTACTAGGTATCAAATAGTCTAGATGTTGGTACCTATATACACAAGTAGTACTCATCTCCTCTCATAAATTTCTGCGGGGAGGCATTTGATATCTCAAGGTTCAACGCTGGGCGGATTTTCACTGCGGTACACGGTGCTGCAGCTGCAGCCGGTACGTACCGATAAAGCACCCAGTGGCCTTGATACTGCCTGCTGCAGCGGCTGAGCACGAGGCACTACCACCAATCCAACGTGCTTGAACCGCGCCAACTTGATACAAGCCTACTGTATACTGCACCAATATCTACAAACTACAGTCTGCTGCGAGCAGCACAGCACGCAGCCCTCGCTTTCTCTTTGTTTTTATTTTTATTTCTCACCTAAAACTGGGTCAATCCACAAACCACGTATCGGGTTGATTTTCGTGTTCCAACCGCTACTCGTGGTTGAAGCCCCTCTTCCTTCTCCCCCCCGTCGTTGCAGCCCAGTTCAACCCAAGTGTGGAGCTGCGCAGTCGCTTAGGTGCAGTTGCAGTGAGCCGCGTCGGAATTTGGGAAGCAAACAGCACGCAACTGAGGAGGCGGAGCTAACTGAGGAAAATAACAGCACGGAGCAATATATGGATGTTGATCCAGCCGAAATCCCTCGAGCCCAGATGGACGATGGTGGGAGATACAGCCAGGACCGGGTGAAGCACAGCGGCGCTAGAGACCGCGATGCTCTAGGGCCATTGCATCGAGATTGCAACAGACAAGTCAACAAAGGGAGCAGAAAAAGGCTTTCAGCATGCTGCACTGTTCAGTCCATGCGAGAGGCGCCCTCAGCCGCACCAAGCTGGCTAATGTAGCCATTGATCAGGGCTCTCGACTGCGTGACGGGCCACAAGGGCCAGGCCAGGCCAGGCCAGACCAGGGTGCGGCTCACCGAGATGCCTCATTTACCGCCCTGCATATGGACCACTGGGCGACAGCGTGCCAGAGGATGCAGCGCTGACGTGCGCTGGCGATGAACTGGCAATTATGCCTCGAAATGTGGCAAGCCGTCGGAGGTTGTGCTGGACTGCGACCTCATCTCGGGATACGAGAACGCTGGCCGAAAAGGTACCATTTGTGCATTATATGGACGATCGGATATCGCCGTGATTATCGGTACTATTGCCATTACTATCACTGCCAGCTTTTCCTGCTTTACTTTACCGGACGCACGCTTTTGGCCATATCTCACGAACATCTATATGCATGGTAATATTGCACAGTACCACAGCGCACAGCTGGCGGCTCCCCTTGAAACGCTGCTGGCAATAATCCAACCCCATGCCAAAAGTCAAAAGCCAACCCGAGCTTCAGAGACGCTGCTCACTCAGCACTTACTTACCTACCTGGCCAGAACGGCACTTCGCTTAGGGCATCTCCCCGTTACTCCGTTCCGTAGCGAGGCAAACCCAGAAATTGAAACTGGGAATACCGCCTGATGCAAAAGCCCTAGAGCCTCACTCGTAACCTGCAAATTCCCTCAGGCAAAACGCCACCCATGCGCCCTCACCTGACCACCTTCGACATGCGAAGCCAGATCGGCGGCTGGCCAAATTCCTGGGGTAGCCCAGGCAGGTTCCGAGCGCCCATCGCTCAGTAAATTTCCCTCCAACTGCGCCCTTTGTCATACCAAGTCGGTGTGACCGGCCGGTAATCTGAGCCTTTTCTCTCAGCCAAGCAGGTGAAAACTTTTTGCCAAAGCTCGCCAACTCCGAACTGAGACGTTGTCTTTGTGAGGCCGCATACTGTATACCTATGCACGTAAATTGCAATGAAGTAATGATGAATATACTTGATAACGCCCTTTAAAGCACTCAGCTCAATCGCCAAAATAAGAGAAATGAACAAAAATCCAGAGAAAAAGCACATGTTTTTATCTCTTTTCGGGGTCGGCCGATTCTGCATATTAACTGCTAAGCTGCTTGTAGTAGTAGCACGATTCAGGGATGTTAGTCCTCCCACTCCAAGGCCATGTCGTCCGTTGAGGCGACCCTTGATCGAGCTTCGGTATTAGCGAGCGATTTGGGGAGGAGGGTAGGAAAAAAAAGTCTCCGGAATTAGGTCCATGCGTTCCCTTACACTGCGCATCATCAAGTGTTAATGCCGAGATTCTCACGTTGATACGATTCATTGCAAATGCCTCTCTCGTATCCATTGAGAGATCCGTCGAGAGATAAAGTTTACCCTTCATGTACTTTAGAATGTCACTCCAGGTCCCCCTCACTCTCCTCCTCTTCCCGTCCCTTTATCAACTTCCCCTCTTCGCATTCTGATCTATCAAATACTGGAGTCGCAAACCGTCGGGCCGCCAGCACCAGCGGCTACTTAGTCGCTAGACCGTGCTCCGCAGTGGCCGAAAATAGATTCCATCATCTCCACATAAGCCCGTTGTATGTACCAAAGCTGGGTCGTAGTTCATACCAAAGTACAGTAGAGAGTACCGTGCAGAGATACAGTGGCATTCCTAAAAGCCCGCATCACAAGACATTGGACGCACAGATACACATATGCAGGAAGGGTCATTTGCTGAAAGCTCGCCCATAGCTCCCCAAAAGTTGGAAGAAGTGGCGAAAAGCCAAGAAAAAAAAAGTGTCTGGGTCTGGCTACACTGCATCGTGTTCATCTCGGCGGTAATACGCCCCCGTGGGCGATCCAAATATGCTGTTCTCAGCCGAGGCGCTAAGTTGCTGTTACAACGCGAAACGGAGAAGATGTAAATTATATCTCTCAGTACACAGGTAGATGCCCCCGATAACTGCCTGCCAGAGGAATAATTTCGCTGCATGTATGCTTGTTTGTCTGCAATGACGGCGTCATGAATTGGCAAATGGTTGGTTACACTAAGTAAGGGAAGGGAAGGGGAAGGATTCTTTTCGACTTTCGTGAGGATGGAACGCTGTCCGAATTGTTCTAGAAGCCGCTACAGATCAACATGAGTTTTGAGCTGAGTAATTGTAACACTATATATATACCAAAGATGATCAGTATCTTACAAGTGTAAATTACCCTGGCACGAGTACGTATACCATGACACAAACACGCTAATAGGGCAAGGCAAAGCAGGCCTGATCCGTAAGTAATTCGATAAATTGGTATATCATGTAATATGGCTATCTATGCATCCAATAATGGTATACAAAAAACTAAGATGATACATGAGATATATCAGCTAATAAACATCGTCACAATCCACCTCTTTAATGTTCTTCTTTCATCTTCTGTGTAGCCACCTCAAAGGTAAATCATTGCTACCAATCCAAAATTCGCTCATCAAATTCGAATGCCTGCATATATATAGGAAAAAGAACAGAATAGAAAAACTTATTCATCCGACTCTCATGTCGGACGAGGAGGCTGAGGCGGCGGCTTAGACGCACTCTGCGAACCAAGCACAGAATCAAGCCTATTCTCCAGCCCTTTCCCCGTCTTGTCAATCCACTTCAAGGCCGAAGAGCTGCTAAACAGCTTACCACTGCCCATCCCCATGCCCATCCCCATGCCGCCTGATGATTTCCTCGGCGGGCCAGCCGGAGCCGCGGGCGGCGGATCAAACACTCTCTTCGGCGGCGGAGGATACGCTACGACGTGCGGCGTGAAGCCCGTGAGCACTTGCGACTGAGCGCCCCAGCCAGTTGTCGTTGCCGGCCGAGGCGGCAGAGGGGGCGCGGCATATAAATTCTGAGGGTTTGGAGAAGATGGGCCTTCGCTGCTAGGAGTTGCGTAGGTTGGCTGAGTTGGATATTGATGCTGGTGAGGAGCTACCGTTGGCCCGTATGGCAGGCTGTACATGGAAGACTGTGCATCAGGGAATGCATATGGTGAAGATGGCTGCGGCGATGCTTGAGGCTGATATGCGCCTGGGCTTGGCTGTTGGTACTGAGGCGGTCGTGGTGGTTGGGGAGGTGGAATATCGGCTGAAGACGCATAAGTACGCTGTGGGATATCATAACTTGAAGTTGGTGGCGGAGGTGTATACTGCTGGGCAGGTGGGTAATACATCGAAGCGGGTTGACCAGGAGATCCTGATGGCGGAGGAGGTGATGATGAAGGATACAAATTCTGCGGCTGACTTTGCCCGATGGGTTGGAAGGGGTATGTAGTCATGTTCGGGCTGGGCATAGCTGAAGTGGGCGCAGAATGAGGCGTCATATATGCTTGATGTCCTGGCATTGGACTCGAGTTTAGAGAGTGACCCAGGGCAGGACTTGAGCTTGAAGGCGGGCCTAGACCAGGGCTCGAAGCCGATGGACTTGGTGAATGGCGATGCGGGGGAGCAATCGTCGCCTGGGACACGGCAGGGAGAGGAGCATGGTACAGAGTTGAAGTGGCGGCCACTGAAGGTTCTGCTGTCGCTACCGCTACTGTCGGAACAGGAGGTGGAGGAGCAGTGGGAGCCACAGCAGGAGGTGAAGCAGAAGTTGGAGCTTGAGTGGGAGCTGGAAGAGGTTGAGAACCAGCTGTTACATGTGGTGAATAAGGGCGATGTAGTGCTGCCACTCCTTCCAAAGGAGTCTCCGTCGAACCAGACGGCACAACAACCTGTTGCGGCAGCTGCGGCGGCGCAAGATTCGGCGATGCCAACGGCGATGGTGTTTTCCGAGGCGGCGCTACCTGAGCAGCAACAGGACCAGCGGCCAGAGAGTCGTGAACATTCAACGGCAGCGGAGGCGGCGCCGAAGCTGGCATCGATGATGATGTTGACGCAGGCCTAGGAACTGGCATCACAGCAGGTCCCGCCACATCAGCCTCATTGTCTGTTTTTGATCCAGGCGGCGTGTCATATCCAGGGGGGCGATATGGCCGGTACGGCAGCGCGCCCGAGCCGCCTTCAGGGCCTGCCGACGATGCCCTCTGGCGGTGTTCCACATTCAGCGGCGCAATCGTCGTATTGTTGCTCTCTTCTGGCGGCAGATACGGCTTGAAGGCCGGCGCGACTGTGAATGCGGGGATCTGTTTTCTCGATAATCGTAGAGGCGCTACGTAGTCTGTCCCCGTTGGCGGCGGTGGCGGTGCTGCTGTTGGTACGGGAGGGGGCGCATCCTGAGGAGCTTCATTGCCGCCTTGCTGGTCATAACCGCCGAGATGCAGCGGTAGTGGCCGTAGCGAAGCATCCTTCGCATCTTCGCTCTGCGCCCTGGATTCTCCTTGGTCCTCCACCTTGAGCTCCTCCATCTTGATCCCCAACCCACCGACACTCTGCTTAGCAACCGTCTCTCCCACTGCAGTCTCACGCCCACCCATATCTTTTTCCTCGCCCTTCTCTTCATCCGGCGTCATCGGCCCAAAATACGCCCACGGATTCGCCAACGGCTGCTCAGCGACTTTCGCATCTCTCCCAGCGCCCTTCTCACCCTCCTCCTCCTCTTTATCAACTCGCGCCTCCGTCCGCACGTCTTGATCCAGATAAAACGGCCATGGATTCGCCTGCGGCAGCGGCTCTGTCTTTGGCGCCACCGAGTCGGCGGGCATCTCGAAAACCTCCCCACCGGCGAACTGCGACGGAGGCGGGTATTGGTGATGATGGGCCATGGCTGCGGGTTACATGTAAGATGACGCGCCGCGGTGGCCTTTTCCTTTCTTTCTTTTTCTTATTCTTTTTCTTTTAAACAAAACTTCAGGCCTGGCCCGCTCACACCGCGGTTTATATATATCGTATCACAGCTGTGCGTATTTATTGCTGCGCCTTCGTCGTCGTCGTCGTATGTCGATCTTCGTATCGGGCTGGGGGTCGTCGCAAACAAATGCCAGAAAGCAAAAGCCGCTCTGATAGGCTACCGTGGCCGTTAACACCCGTATTTAGATCCTCAAGTATCCTTTCTTTTCCCCTTAATCAAAGTCCTCTCAAACATCGAGTGTCCTTCGTTCGTCGTCGCAATTAGACTCGCACTCGCATGTAGTTGGCTTGGTGGTGTATAAGTTGCACGGCAGTCAGTATAAAATAGTGGTACAGCCAAAGAAAACAGGCGTATAAGCCACACAGCCAAGCCTCCTAAAAGCGGGCCGAGTCAGCCACGCCCCAAACACGCAGCCCAGCTTCCCGCTGCACGAGGGAGATGCTGCCATATGGCGTGTGAGCAAAAACAGGAAATTTGGTCCTGCGACTTGGATGTCCACATGCCACGCCTGCCATTTCTTGCCACGAATCAAAGTTAGAAGCCACCGGCAGGGGCCTCTTTGAATCGTGCCAGCTCTGGGGTCCATTCCTTGCAAGTTATGCTTCATTCAGAAAGGAAAGGAAAGGAAAGGAAAGGAAAAAAAAAAAAAGACATGCAGACAGACAGGCCTTGGCGAACATGTGCCTTGACAGCTCCAGGGAGCGGGAGCGGGAGGCGGAAACCAGAGCCAGCAAAGGTAAATGAAAATAAACTCCCATGAGCCTGAACCCGGTGCCCTGTGGGAATGCCTGTGGGTGACCAAGCTTCATGTACAGTACGGCGTGTATCGTTCGTAGCTCATACTTGTAGAGAGTACCTCACATGGAACGCACCCTGCTAAGCTCGGCGCTGCATACGGGACGTGGCCTAGTTCTCATCGCCCTCGTCAAGAATCTTCGCCTCTTGGCCCCTCGATGGACAGGACAAGGATGGCCCTCTTCTCTCCTCTCCCTCTCTCCACACGTTTCTCCGAAAGCCTTACTGGGCATGCAGGGCCGTGATCTGCGCCAGGGGGGGCTTTCTACACGTAGAATGCTGAGGCAGGGAGCTGCTGCCATGTGCGCGCCCGCTTGAATCCACTTCCCGCTTGGACTCTGAAATCTTTGGTCTGCCCCTTCTTATTGGCAAAGCGCATGGCTACTAGTAATATCTGCTCTGTAAGACGTATGTACTCTGCAAGTACCGTACGTTCGCTGCGTCTTCCAGAATCTCCCCCTTGCATTACCTCCGAGGTACATCATACATAGATCGCAAACCCTTGCCAGAAAAAAGGTGACAGCTCTGATATCGAACGCCATACCATCTACCTAGACAGTCGGCTTGGTTGGGCCACATGCCGTCAGCATTGACAGACGCTAGATATTCAGAGCAGTGTTGATCGTAGACTGCATCATTCTTCATATTAAGACATGATGTCTCACAATCGCTCCTATCGCTAGACTCTTATATACCTGTAGGCACTCTTATATAGGAAGCCAGACATATACATGTAAAGCCTTGGAAAGCAGGTGGCAAACAACAGCGATAAAGCTTGCTACGGAAAACAAGGAAAGAAGCTAACTCATGGCTTGAAGAAGAAGAAGAAAGTGAGAAACAGAGTATGTCATCAGTGAAATTCATCCTAAGGCGTTGAAAAGAGCCCAGCCCAACCCATTTATTTCCAAATAATCCCATCCAGCCCGCTTGCAAAGCCCATTAGTTCCCTATCCTAGTACAGTTTGTGAAAACCGCTCGACCAAGATGCATCCAATTCCATAAACCATACAGCAAGAAAAAAAACTAGCAAAAGACTAAAAGGAACCGTATTCATCATAGCCCCCCCTCCGAAAGAAAACAGAAAAAGAAATAGACATCAGGGGCGAACCGGCATCCATTCTCAAAGATCAGAATACTTTCATACAAGCTTTTTCTTTAACGGTGCGTGAAATGTATCATCAAGGCAGAGGCTTAGTTCAAAAATGCTTTTTAATCATCGTTGTTTTTTGCACCACGTTTCATTCGATTAGCCCATCGCCGTTTCCCAGGCCTGGTTTCAAAGTGAGGTGCTACAGACTGGACGTCAACCATAGCACCCTCAATTGCTGCGCGCGTTTTGTTTCGGTAGCAGTCAACTATATTCACTTTGTCAGCATCTCAAAAGTCTCTCTCACTTTGGTTCATGGATACTCACGAGCTCGTTGGAGGAACACAGTCCGGCCAGAAAAGACTCTGCTCTGGAGCCAAGCCATCCGGTAACCGAGGTCGTTCAGCCGCACCTCGTTCACACGGCCTGTTTTTCTCATCCTGGGGATAGTCGCCTCCCTCTCTTGGCCTTCTGCCATGGTAATCCTCACCACCTCGCCCCTGGATTTCTCAGCGCCGCGACGGGAAGCCTCGCGGCCCTCAGTCTCCTGCGTTCCGTCATCTGAAACGTCGTCGACGAAAAATTGCGAGCCCGTGGCACTGGGGGGCGGGCTTTGCATCTCACGGGGGAAAAAGCTTCTGGGAAATACACTAGCTCCCTTGCGGAAGCTGTCTGGGATCTCATTCGTGTCTACGCCGTCCAAAGTGACACGCACACGAAGGCGAGAGGCTCGAACATTGTCTTCAACCAGGATGAATTTGCGTCTCTTTGCTTCAGGGATATCTGGGAACAGGTCGTCGTTGGCCTCGTCAATACGGCTATGACTCCTCGCTGGTATGGCACCGTTTGTCCGAGGAGCCATATGAGACATCGACCCGCCTTGAGAACCGACGGGATATGAATCCGGGCCCGCGTATCCTGTAAAGACGTGTGCTTGTCTCACATCTTCGTTGCCAGCAGGGGGCATCTGTGCCGTTGGCGGTTGATGGTGGTGGTGATCCTCGTAGGAATTATTTCCTTCGCCTCAACATACGCGTTAGCTTTTACTCTCCATAATTACTACTCGGCGAGCAAACGCGAATGACGGGGGAAACGAAATAACCAATACTGTAGAAGGAGATGACGGAAGAAACATGTTTAACTAAAAGGCCAAAGCAGAAAGGCAAGCCACTTTCTCCGCTATGCGTCATTGAAGAAATGTTCTCCTAATAAGCATAGCAAAGTTTAGCTGCCAGCAAGCGGGTGAGAGAGAAAGGGGCAAAACTTTTTTTAGCCTCAAGGCGTATTTTGAACTCATCTAAGAGTCGCGCGAAAACCAGCAGCAAAAGCAGACAAACTTGAACAGCAGCGGCAGCCGATGCGACGTTTTATGATAATATACAGGATTTGTGCCAACCGAAGGATCGACTATCGACCTCTTGCCATTAAGGCATGCTGTATAGAATAGGTAATAATAATGCGCGGTAAGACAAGCGATGCCGGCCCATTGCTATTTAACAAAAAAACGGACGTGAAATAACACAAATTGTTACAGATCCCCAATTCCTAAAGTGTCATACAGCCGAAGAGGGAAAAGGAAAAAAAAATAGGAAAAACTGATAGAAAAGGAAACGGCAAAAAGATAAAGGCCACTCGGGTAGAGAAAAACAAATATAGAGTTTGCCTTGCCAAATATAGGTGTAAAGTGCTTTTTTGCATAGGAGGTAAAAAAATGAGTTGGTATCATTAAATCAACACAACGTTTTGACGGCGTAAAAACTGTCTCTAATGAGGGTTGCAAAAGCAAAAAAAAAGTGATGCAAGTGTACAGCAGATGCGATCATTTCAAAAAATTACATCTGGTGAAACATACCGACTTCTTCTCCACCCGGTGCGCCGCCGTCAGGGTGGCCCCCGGCATGGTGATGGTGCATAGGTTGCCCCATGCTGCCTATCGTTGGCTTGCCCATGTTGGGGGCATGAGCTGTGGGCATGGGTGCGGGAGCGCCTGGATGCCCTCCTGGCCCACCGGGGCCTGACATATGGGCACCAGGGTGCGGAGCGCCCTGGACTTGTTGCTGCTGCTTGCGACTGTTCATCTTGGCCATGCGGCGAACTCGTCGGCTTCGTAGTCGAGGATCTTGGTTGCTGTTGCGCCAGCTATCCACAGCACGCTGAATCAAGCCTCGCTTGCCTCGCAGCGGCACGTTGAGTTGCGCCAGAGCCCATCCGACTCTGTTGCACTCAGTTTCGTAAATCAACCGGTTTCCGCGGTACTGGTCCTTGGGGCAGCACGCCCTTGGGTAGACGCAGTTCTCCTGCTTGAATTCTGGGGAAAGCTCCTCGATGTTCACTGACTCGACATCGCAGCGAATGGTATACTCCATCTTGACCCTGTCCCGGGAATATTCAAATGCAATCCACTGAACGCCATTGCCATCTTGCCTTACGACGAGAGGTGTCGTTGCCGGGATAGGGCCCGGAGCAGCATTGGGGTTGACCGCAGGAGTCGGGTTGGCAGGACTTTGAAGTTGTGGCGGACCCTGTTGGTGGTGGGGCTGCGACATGGGAGAAGGCTGCTGTTTCTGCAGCTGCAGGGGAACTTGGGGCTCGATCTTGGGTCGCGGGCTACCTGTCATGCCGGCCTGCGCATGCTGTGCGTGCTGCGCCGCGTGCGGCGGCATCTGGTTCTGCTGTGCTGCATGCGACATCATCATATTGGGTTGCGAGGCCATTGAATGTTGTTGGTGATGGGCATGCTGCGCGTAGGGAGAGGGAGCCGCCTGATGAGGCATGGACTGGTATTGAGGCGGAGGCTGGTAGTACATGGACTGCTGCAAATGCTGAGACTGCGGCTGGCCGTACAGGTTTCTGTGCTGGTCATGCTGCGATGGTGACGCTACTGATGCGGGCGAATTGGACTGTGGTGTATGATATGACATTGGAGGGTAGGGAGGTCTAGGCATTTGAGCGGCGGCCATCATGTCGGAGGTATCTGCAAAAGAGACTTGTGCGTTAGCATCCTGAACAAGGCGGAATCGAATCGCGTGCGTGGCTGCGCTTGCTGCGTGCAGAGAAACTTACCGGCGGACGTGTATCCGCTCGTGGCACCTGGAGTGCTGTACGGGCTCGGGTGGTTGTAGTAGTTCAAGGTCTCTGGCGTGCTGGTCGCCTGGTTGCCGGCCTGGTACGCCTGCGGGAGAGTGTGTTGCGACGAGTATGCGCCTTGGTGATGCTGCGGCGGCGGGTGCTGCGAATGAGGGTGGTGTTGCTGGTGAACAATGCTTGGGGGACGCGAATGCTGAAGCGGTTGCGAAGGCGGGTGACCCTGTTGCTGGTGGTGGGCTTGATGCTGCATAGGGAGAACACGCATCAGTAAAGCTTCAACGTCGAAAAACTCATTAAGCTGGTAAAGAAAAACAGTTCGAGATAGGACGCGTTTGATGTTTTATCTGCCCCCTTGACAGACTGATGGTCTACCAAGTCGTGGTGGGGTGGGCCAGTCCCCTGGCCACTGACCGGGATGACACGGGTGAGGCGTGCTAGGCCTAAAAGGACAACGCCGGTAGAAGCAATCTTGGACTCGCGCACCGGAGGCAGAGGGCTTTGGGGTAGAGGCACAGTGGGCGCAACGTGGGGACGTCGTACCGCCTAGCTCCAGATTATGAGTTGGGAGAGCGAGGGATGAGCGGGAGACCGGGGGGAATGGCTTGCGAACAACGGGAGACAGGAAAACGAGCAGGGCGGTTTCCTGCGCCGTCGGGGCGGTCATGCAACAGGCACAAAGAGGACAAGCCAGGGGGAGAAAAGATACCTGGCGGAGCGGCAAGGAGGGGTGGACGAGGGAAGAAAATTATGTTTGGACCAAGGACCAGGGACTTTGCGTAGGGATCTGAGGTGGTATGCAAAGTACGGGACTGATGCTTACCGCCGTACCGTACAGAACGGAGATGCAGAATCGGGACGGTCAAGCTGCTTCCTTGAAATACAGGTGAGAAGGAGCTTTGCTGAAGCCCTGTGAGGAAGATGTGGAGGAAATTTGCAGTGCAGAAAAGAAAAAAACGAACGCAGACATGCAACGCGCGCGCTCAACAAAGACAAGAAAGGAGAATGAAGCTCTCTTTTTTTGCTTTTTATTTTTCTTTGGTCTCTCTCCCGAGAAATAGGAAAAAAATTTCCAGAGGGATAGCAAAAAGTAAAAGGAGCTAGGTGAACCCAAGTCCCAAATACTTTTCTGAGTCGTACTAGCAGGGGAGGGGGTGTCTGGCCGGGAGGCAGCTTGAGAAGCAACGGGGAGCAAGGATGGGTCAGAACCGGGGCTAGCCAGCGCATGGGAGACGCGACAGGGGCGCAGAGGCTTTGATTACACAGCCAGTAATAGCGGTAGTAAGTCCAGCCAGGGGGCGAGTGACCAGGACCAGCTGCCCAATCAGGCACTGCAGAGCCGGGCCTAGCCAGCGGACAAGGATTGTGCCGGGATTGCCATCACCATCTTCTCTTGGCCCACAGGCGGTGTGTGTGGGTGGATGAGAGGTAGAAGAAATGGAAATGGATTGACCCAGCACTGTGGCGGACGGCACTAGCACGTCCTGCAGCGCACAGCGAGAGCGTGAACAGAGACGCCGGCATGAGGAGCAGCAGCAGCATCGCTATCGTCATCCGTTGTCGCCCTGCGACCAAGTGTGTACATTGTACAGAAGCCGAGATCAGTTGCTCGTGCTTGGTGCTCGTGGATACACATGTCTGTGCCGGCCAAGCTCGAACAGACGGGAGGCCTGGGCAGGCACAGGCGTATTCAGAGTAGACCAGATGAACGTTCCCCGGTTTCGGCTACCGGCGCGGCGGACACCGAGCCCACCATGAGCGCCAGCCTGGTCACTCTGATATGTTCTTCCTTGTGGCCTTGCCCAGCCTATTGTGCCGTTGCGTGCAGAGATGGAACGAGCGAGCATTTGCGAGCAATCTGCTGCTATTCTTGTCTGGCTAACATGGCCGAGTGCTCTCCATCATCAACTGTGGCATAGCGCCGCGCCACACCACGCCTCCAAGCAGCTGAGCCCAGTCTCGGGAAAGGAGCAGGCATTAGCAGCTCACCACGAGCAGACGTGGTGGCGCAGTCCCCACCGAGAGCTTGACGATTGGGTCGTATTAGACCCGTAGAACACAGCTTCTGTGTTTCCCTCAAACGCTGCTTAATTTCCACCAGTCTATACGGCGCTCCGTAGGAGTTGCGCTTGCATCCAGCGTATGAGTAGCCTTGCTCCAACGTGTACCCGAGACAGGTGGTAGCGTATTCACCAGGTACCCCGTATACATTCTTGGACGAAGAATAAGCGCGGCTCGGCGAGAACCCAGTTGTCAAATGAGACGCTACTAGGTGCCAGGTGGCTGACCCCTTGCCCTTGACGCAACTTTGCTCAAAAATAAAGATTGTGGAGTGTTGCGTAATTCGACACAGCCATGACAGGTAGCTTCCAGTCGATGCTCCCTGCTGGAAGCTCCGATCGCTTCAAGATGGCTGTTGGCTCGGGTTATGCAACGCATCAACGTCTTTTGCTGCAGCTTTCTCTGCTTGCGGACCACTAGGTCACTTCTTCTCAGGGCCCTATTTCTCGCCTAGCTGCTGCTCAAATATCGCCGACTGGCACTAAGACCCGTTGCCATTTAGGCCCACTCGGCCCTGTCGTAGGTGGCGCGCCCTGGCCGCTGGTGAAACAGGAGCTGCTCGTTGTGCCCACACAGTGAGTCCCGGCCTGGCTAACCTTGCGACACAGCGCGCTAGCGAGCTTCGTGGCCACGGATCACCCCCCCAGCTTGAATATCGACAGAAACCTGTACGGGCTTGCTGACACCGCTTGGTGCTACGCGCCTCTAGAAGGAATCTGCGGGAAACTTCTTGCACCGATAGATGTTGAATATGTATAAAAAAGGGGCAACATTGAGAAAGCCGAGAAATGCAACTTACTAATTCGGTAGTATGATCCTGGAAATATGGTCGGTTTTGGCCGAGAGTCGCCATCATTGCGGTCAGAACTAGAAGTTTTGACCTTGGAGATACTAAGCAGTGTTAGCCAGCGAAGCTTGATTTGGGTCCTGGAATGTGCAAAGGTTGGAGGTGAAAGATCGGAATTGCTCAGGAGTGTTCTCGATTCCTTATAGGCAAGTTTCCTTGTGTTTAGAGATGTACTTTGACAATAGGATTTCCCAGAATAATACTCCTAGCTCGGCTTAAGGTGACAGGATGGCGTTGTACAGCGAAGCATATAATCGAGCCCCTCCGGTGATAATGGGTTTGAGACAGAGGTTTTGAGCGAGATCATGATGTGTACTTACTTCAAAGATTCTCTGTAGTTCCCAGCCAAGCTATCTAGCTGTGAGGCTCAGGCCCAAGTGGCAGAGCTTTCGTAACTTGTTAGGTTTGATGGTACTTATCCGCCGCGTACACAGGCAGTGGATGCAGAGCCACAGCCGTCACAGATGGTTGGACCTATGGTTATCTCGACCGCCAATATTGGAAATGTGGCAGCACAGTTGTGTCGTGGCAATTGGCTGGCAGAGAAAATGCTTCGACTACCTAAAAAGCAAGCCTCCTGCAGGAGTTTCGCTCAGGTGCTGGGTTCTGCGGTAGGTACTACACGAGTTACATTAGTTCATGCAAGTCCAAGGATATACCGGCGTCCCATCAGCGAGACTCGTGGCATTCCATACAAATTAGAGCAGAGAAGAAAAAAACTGGACGGATGTCACTGCAGCACAAGCGCTCGTACTAGACTGAGCTGTTGAAGATGAATAGGTCGGTCTCATGAAAAGTTTCAAGGGAAGTTCCAAATGGTCCAGCTTGGAACCAGTCGAGTAAATAAGCAAATGAAGAGGATGCGAAAGAGAGAAGCAAAATTAGGATAAGCTCGCCTGCAGAGAAATTCAAAGATGATCAGCCTATGCACACGACATGATTCGTAACTGGTAGGGAGATAACGAATAATGCTAATTATGTGAATATACGAAGTACTGCTACATGCACCGTAGCTCTCCATAGGTAGATACAAGCAGGTACGAATAGGAAAAGAACGAGGCATGGGTGCTCAAGCGCTGGCCCCTTTCACCCTGGTAGACGGGCGATTCCGAGGCACCGGCACTCAGGCTTCGGCTCAGACGCGTTGACATGGCGAACAGGGATGCTTCTCATGCCACTCCTAGCCGTACTACAATTAGTATCGAAGAAATACTATCAGGAATCAATGGCTACGAGATGATGGTATTCGCATGCAAGAAAGACTATGCAGGCGGCCACAGGTATGCGAAAATGATCTTTGCATCAAAGCGGGAAGGGGACGAGACAAAAAGAACTGAAAGACATTACCGACTTCATGTTCTCTGAAAGACCCCGGCGTGTACAGCGACAAGACGTACCCTGTGCTCCATCTTACTAGGCCGAATCTTGCACTCATGGCTAATGTGACCAGGACTCTCTTTTGGCTAGTTGAACGACGGTGGAACCGATCCAAGAGAAAGACTGCCAGATGGTTAGCGGATTCGGTCAGCACTAAATCCTGGTCAAGGCGCGACAAGATGCTTGCAGGTCAAGAAACGTCCTACTGAAGTACTTACCATACGGTTTGGCGTTGCGCAATAGCGATGGTAGATGGGGAGGGTATGAAGTATTAGTAGCGGTACAGGTAGCTTGTCATTATGCCAGTCGCAGGTCAAATGCTTCAATCATATAAACCCATATTAAGCATAGAATTCGGAGGCCTCATGCTGCAATAATGAAGCCAGCTTTTGACGTTCCATTAACCTAGGTCAGGAATCTACCTCTACGTTGTGGCGTCGAGAAAGCTCGAGCAGCATTTGTAATTGAATAGGCCTCGTGGTGCTGCGTGTAGATACTGAGCCTGGGCTGGCGTCTCAATCAGATGACTGCCTGTTCTCGTTAGCATTATTACTTATGCCCCGTCCCAAGGTGGAAATACTGTTGCTTTATTATTGCGAGTGGCTTGAAAGCACGGAACAACAGTACAGTATGCTGTACTCCATAGTGAGCTGAGGGAATTGTCAACGCAAGTACATGAGTTCTTAGTAGCATTGCTTCGCTTATCCCTTGGGTTAGCTTGTTGTAAACACCTCATACATACCAATTCAGAATAGGTGACACTGCCGGAGATGCAACTTCATTAGGGCAATAATTGCTGGTGCTATTCTGTGCCCTCCCCGAGGCAGGCGTGTTGTCAGGCGGCTGTGTGTCGGACAGAGTACGACCGTACAGTCATAGGCATCATATGGATACTGCCAACAAAGTATAGAAACATATACTGCCTCTTGCCAATTACCCTTTCTGTCATGGGTGCGGAGAACCTCGCACAACTTAGTCGCGGTTCGGTCCCTTTCACAATATCCACACGTACAAAACGGGCCGGACCAGCCGCCTGAGGCTAAAGATTTTTATACGGCATGCGCGCATGTAGGTAGGTATACTTCGTAATGGGAATGGCATACGGCATGACCGACTGACATCAACAGCGAGTGTCGTCCCTTGCGTTGTTGGTTTAATAGAGCAGCGATTCATCAGCTGTCAGTTCTGAACGCCACGCATCGTAACCGAGAGAGGCCTTACTGAGCTGCTGAGACAGGCAGCAGTATGAAGCAGTACATGGTAGAACGTACTTTGTAATCGATTTCTTTTAATGAATAGCAGCCAAAGTCCGAAACGCCGCTTAGACTGGTGGGTGTGTGGCGATCATCCTACTTGAGAGTGAGAGCCAAGGCGTAAAAGAATGTATGAGGAAATTGTAGTGTTCCACCAGGTTCGTCTTTCTCATGCTGAGTAAAACTCTTATGATGAAGTGGCACGAGATGGGGGGCCTGGATTTAGTTCGACCGCCTCAATTTGGCGAAAGTACGGAGGACTTGCGCATAGCCGCATGAATCCAACTAGCGCCGCTGCTACCCACCTACCTTAGCACGTCGAAATGCCACTAAGGCAGAATGACACATTTTTAATTTCCTTTGAATATGTGATGCGAGGCAAAGAGAGAGCGGTGGAAAAAATTCTTCATCCACTGGTGCGATGAGCGCACCACCCGAGCGTTACCCCATAAGCTTCAAAGGGTCCAGCAATGATTGTGGGCACCCAAATGCTCGCTCGGGCGATTAATGGTTGTCTAGTCCTTCGCTTGGAGAGGGCACCAAAGGTTCCTGGCGGCTGCAGGGTGAGAGGATGCTCCCACAAGAAATACACGTGGAAACATGGTATACCGCTAAAATCATGGGCCCCAGGAAGCGTTGGCGCAGTCCAGGATCATTGACAGGCGGTCACCCTCCAGATAGACATGCTGGCTCGCACCAGGCTTCATGAGATCGTCTTGAGATCCGGCCTTCTTCCTTCGGTGTGTATCTCAGCTGCGGTAGCAACCACATATCATCTCGAATGTGACAGCGAGGGACCGTGGGTGGGCAGACAGATGGCCTGAACGGGTTCCTCATACATGTCTCTTACACAGGTACCTATCACTAAGGTACTGTCAGTCAGTACTCGCAATAATTCCGATCCGTGCAGTCACATACGGAGTTTACTTTTTCGTCAATTAGGCGGAGTGGTCTGATGAGGAGAGGCCGCAACAGTTCCTTTCCAAGGCGAATCCGGCATGGCAGTAATTTGCCGCAATGCCCACAACATCCTAAAGAGCTTTTCCCGCCTGAGGCGACTTGCCCGTTGAAAGAAAGAAAGAAAGCATGTCACTGCTAGGCGTATCTGCTCGTAGCATGTTGACAGGTGAAGGGCCGAAGCGGTCGCTGTCGGTAACGATGGCCTGTTAATTTGGACCGAATATCCTTGAAACAAAGTGCCGCGGTGGCTTGTCTGCCATCGTACTTTGCCGCTGCACTCATGATCTGATCCCCGGAGAACGTTTAGAGTTATAGACGGAGCACAGAAACGGTGCAGCCCACGCCTTGTGCAGGGATTTAGAGGTAACGGTCGGAACTTGGCGGATATGCAGCGGAGACGGCAAACAAGGATGATATCGAGCGGCCGATGCAGAGGGCAAAATCCCTGCTCGTGCCTTGGCCAGGCATTTGGAGCTTGGAGCTCGGAGCCTGCTCTGAGGGTTCGTGGCCGCTACTGCCTCTGGTAGCGTGGAGAAGATGCGAGCATCCCTCCTTCCCATCGCCCCTCAGCAGCGTGGCTCCAGAACAGAGCTACGTGTACCTGTACTTTGCGCTCTGCTTCGTGCGATGCCAAAATCAAAGTCCAAGATACTTGTTGCCACAGACAAGCCGGCATCGCATATTACAGGTAGTATCTCTTCGATGCCCAAGCGAAGGATCTCGGTTAGGTGCTGCCCGCTGTATGTATGTACCTGCCAGAACAAAGCATCAATGCTTCTAGAAACTCAGCGATCTATGTTCATCACAGACCCTTGGTATCTTAAGCGATGGAGTTGCCGAATATGGAGCATGGAATGCGACCGCTATCTCCCCGATGCCGCGTACATACATTGACAAAGTCTTGCTCTGAGCTATCAAAAGGGCTTTTGGATAACTCGTCAGCGCCAAGGCGGCGTTGCTGAACGACTATGCCTACTTGTGCGGCAGTACACGTATACTGGCTTTCACCGTCAAGTCTCATACTGTACTGGAGGCTTTACTATAGAAGGAAAGGATATTCTTGCTGCTGTCAAAATGTGGTGGCTGGTTTGTATAGTAAGTAGATGCCTAGGCACAGCTACCGTACTCATTCAATCGCTAGCTGAGGTTACATACGATGCCGGCGCCGGTGAAATCATGGTCGCACTGGGACGGTCATGTCCGGAGATGCCGACTGCAAGCGTGACATTCGCAGATCTCAAACGGGAAATAGAAATTGGCAGGTCTGTATTGCTCACAGCAGCTTAGTGACCGCCTCCGGTGTTAAGGGGCAATGGCAGTGTACGGCAGACGCGCTAAGCAAATGATATTCCCTGGATTCTCTCCTCTTCAGGCTGAATAGGGAATATTTACTCAACTAGCCACCACTGGGATCTCCATCTAGTAAGCGGAGAGGCAATCTTGGCTCCGATAGCACGTATGGAGCTCTCCCCCAAACACTCTTGCTTGTACGCGGTTCGGCCAATTGACCGTTTTGGCTGCAGCTCAGTCGCGGCGCTACTGCTGATATTTCGGCCGGCAATCGTCGATTTCAATTCATCCGACGTGAGATCTTGTTCAAGGAGGGGAGTGAGATGATCCAGGTCTGACGCGATCATTTAATTGCGGTGGCAGGACATGCACGGACTCCTACTGCTTCACGCCTGTAGGTAACATCATATGTACCCAACATTCAGAGGCTCAGCGTGACCGGCGTGGTATTGGGGCATTGCACGCCAAGTGTAGGTATAGTGAACTGTAACCACTCCGTAGCAATGCGTTTCAACGTCCAGATCAAGTTGAGCTCTATTGCGGAGACATTCTAGAAGTCTCCTAATGCCAGCAGGACGTGCTTGTTGGCAGGTTCGTCTGCAGCTAGTATAATGCTTCCTGGTCTCGCGTACCTTGCCATAGCGGTAAGCGTTGATGCTACTGCTCTCCCACGGGGGTTGGGTCAATGGAGGAGCAGTAATCCTGGAACGGCAGATGTTGCTCATCGTGGGCACATCGAAGCCGCTACGACCGCCCCCTGGCTCGACCATGTGTACACGCAGATAAGCAGCTGGGGATATTCGCCGGACCGTTTCCATCCAGTCTTTCTGCGAACAAGGCATGTAAAAGGCAACTCCGAGACATTTGCTCGTGCAGTCCAGTAATAGGTACATAGCGGCTCTGCCTGAATGATCCATTTGCGCTTAGGCGCCTACCGGCCGCTGCTGGCAACTCTCAGCTGTCCTTTGCAGTGCTTGTGGATGGGGATGCAAGGGAGCAGTAGGTTTACCAGTAGAGAGGTATGGGGTAAACCAGCGTTGGTTCGCATCTCATAGCTTTGCGCCTAGGCCCCATATCTATCCATATTGTGCGTAAATGCATTATGCCATTTTTGGTTCTCATGCTGCGTACAGTAGAACATCCATCAACGAGCCGTAGTCGTTCATTCATCGACTGCTTCACTGGCCTCATATTTGGCTCTACTGCTGTATATAGTACATTCTTTCCCAAACCGCCACATGATCCAGCGTGTCATCTCGTCTCCACAGCTGTACCTCACGGGTACCTGCAAATAGACATCTTCAGTATGAGCCGTTAGGTAGGGGAGACATAGAAATGGCGCCGACAGGGGTTCTGAGCCGCTGTGGGTGTGCTTCGGTAGAAGATTCGTGGCGACATGGTTTCCGGCAAGGGCTTTCCGGCTCCACGGAAGAGACCAGCCCACCGGGCCAGTGGCCGTAGCTCGAATGTGGCGTGGCCGCCTTCTTTAGTCCTGGAGAAGGCCTGGTGGACAGGCGTGGTTTGTCCATACTGTAGCTGAGACAATAGGCGCTCAGTAGCCGTTTGGCCGCATCAACGCAGCCCATCGAAAGATGAAATGACCGATACAGTGGATAGACAAAAAAGTGATATGCTACTAGGTATGTATTAAAACGCAGGGTATTCACATGCTTACGCTTATAACTCAAGCAGCAATTGCAAGCCATCATCTTGATACGTATGTCAGACGCTTCATGCATGCTACACCGTTTACCGCTCATTCGAAACGTTATTACAGTACAACCAAGTACCCGTATCGGTAGCTTTAAATATTATCGCCGACCAGAATTCTTCCATAATCAAATGGTCCAGCCTCGTGAGCTAACCCGAATTGTTCGTCGTCTCACTCGGTTAGTTGCTACTTATAAGAGCGTATACAAGAGACGCATGATTAGCACCAAATTATGATGGCCAAAATTAGTTCTGGTTAAACAAACGCAGGGTTATCCGTTTCCTGTTAGTCAATTGTAATGTCCCGTGAAAAGCGCATTTGGGAAGAGGGATTTCTTTAGAGTTAGTTTAAATTACGCTTCCTTCGGCGTAATGTGCGATGCGTCCGTACTTGCATAAGAAACCACACTCAAGGTGCACCAAAGTACTTTTGAGAGAAAACATGAGCTTACTACGACCTTTACTTTAGAGGTAAGGTGTTTTAGCAAGTCGCCATATTTGTGCCAATATCAAACGTTACTTTGCCTGCGGAGCGCGGTGCGGAGTAAATCCGAGCGCTCTGCTCCAAGGCTAGCGGGCTAATTTTAAACACGAGAGGCCTTTCAGCAAAACGCCGCAGCACGATGGCTGACACTTCATCTCACTTGTCAACCCGCTCCACCACGCGATGCCCGATGCCGCCAAGTCTGACGGAGCATATGTCCCTGACAAATTGGATTTCGATTGGCGGGCAGGCTGGTGCTCGTACATCCGGCAAGTATTCTGTAGACGCGACGATGCGGTCTTGCCATTATGGAATTCGTCGATTGGGGTGTCATATCTTGTCGCCAAGCGAATGAGCAGAAGGTCGGTACAAGCACATCTCTGCTCTCAGACGTTTGAGACTTGATATAGAGCAAAGCTTTGAGCTGTCGCGGGCTACAGGTCCAAGATGTTGGACAAGATTTAGTTACGTGGTATGATACGCTGCGAGACAAGTATGGATGCGTATTGACAGGCCGCAGGTAGGGTTGCAGCGCGATTTGCACTATTGCTACTACCGTTTTAGCATGCTCGTACGAGTATGCTAGGCAAACACAATGCTATTGTGATGCATTCAGCTTGAATGCTACGTATACAAGTAAGTACCAATACTCTGCAGACTGAATTCGCCGTCTGCAAGCGCTGATCCCCGAGTAGTAGCAGTACTTTCGATTCTCTGCGTCAATTGCCGATGGGTATGGCCGGACAAAACAAGGCTACCAACTGGGTTATTGCCGCGGGGAAGAGAGACAAATTAGCCGATCGTCATTATTGGGCCGTAGCATGATGTCGGTCAGGACAATCAGCATTGACAAAACGCAAAGAGCCGTCACAAGACCGGAAACTCTGTCGCTCCAACGCTGCAGAAACGGCCCCCAATAAATGGCCATCGCTCGCAAGTTCGCCGGCTGCGTGTTCCTATGGCCACCCCCTCCCTCTTGCTGGCCTCTCGCTCTCTCTCGTTCTCCAGAAGGTACTGGCGGTACTTTATGCGGTACCTGAGTCTGAGCCACTTCCACATCTGTACATGAGAATTGCCGCTGCAACACTGGCTGGCTAGCGAGCCTGCGAGTCTCAGTCTCATCCAATCCTGGTTTGGATGCTACAACAGCAACATTGGATCTACTGTATTAGCTGCATGCGGGAGATGGGAGCTAGGCTGGCCTTCCGGCTCTCCGGTCTCTGCTTGCAGGGAAGAAAGAAGCAGGGCATTTGAAGCATGTGCACGATTAACGCGCAAGAGTAGCAGACACTCGTACTTACTACTACAAAAAGTATGTACTGCTTATGAGCTAGAATAGGCAGTACTCTGGATCATGTACTTCATACCTGTATCTTCCCGAGAACTTCGACGCGCTTCGTGTCATCAACGCATGCATTGCATATGGCGGTCTGGCTCATGCTGTTTAGAGGCCAAGACTGAAAAAATTCCGCCGAAGAGGCATTGACATGCTACGCTGTGAGTTCCTATTGCTACCCATTATACAGCTGAGATGAATGTCTATTTACGCGAGTATGCGCAGCCATGTTCTCAATCCTTCCTTTGACGTCGGTTAACTTTCCAAACAACATCACTGTCCATTGGGTGGCGCGCGCAATCTAATTCCGATACTGCCTAGACGGATTCAAGCCGAGATGGGAGGTCGTTATGCACACCCATGTACATGTTTGCCGCACGCTTGCTCCGCGGCGACTGAGATTCGTGGGGGTTGTCGACTTGAGATAACCGCATTATCCTGTCTATACCTGTGCCTGCGGCAAACAACAGCTGTAAGTTCTGCAATGAACAGAAGATGGCTTCTCCCCATCGAAACTTGGCAGCGGTATGCGCATTCCCAACAGCAACCCTTTACTTTTTCCATTTATCTAGTACAGGTACGCATATACAGCTGTAGTCTAGGAAGAGGCGTTAGTTGGCTAGCTGCGTTAAATGATAGGTCATTCTCGCCTCACAAGTACTGATACTCGTACAGGCACTCTATGCTCAAAGCGTGAAGCACACGTCAAATGGTAACTCAAGATACTACCGAATGCGACAATGGCCTGACATGCCCCCGCTTCAGCTATTTGTACCTAGATAGCGGTGAGTCGGTGAGCTTCCAGAAGCGAACTGCATACGACGTGATACTCCGGAACGCATACGCAATATGTAAGCTGGCAGATACAACGACGGCTCCAGCCGATATGATTAGCTAATGTCTTCAAAGGCATGAGTTAGTGGCGTTGATAACTACCTATCCATACAGTTTAACAGCTCCCGTTTCGTGCTAGCATCTGATACAATTTATCGCTGCGGCTGCTTTCCTACGCGATTCTCGCGCCCACATACAGTAAACGCTTACGAATATGATACGCTCCACCAGTTCATCTCACAATCACAATAGGAAGATGGAGTTCGTCGTTATGGAGTACGGAGTGTTTGTACAACCCTACTGCGCTGGAAACACAAGCGGTTTGCTCACATCAATTTACAGGACAAGACAATAATCAGTATATGGCACTCCGAACTACAAGTACAAGCTCCATAGAGGTACTGTACGGTGTACACAGAAAGAGTTGGGTGGATACAAGTGGGGAGAAGATCTTCCACTTGTGCCCCAATAACCAGCCCCTATCCAAGGGGTCTGTCAGAGCCAACAGGGGTACTAGAGCCACCACAGGCAGTTGCTATGGGTATATGGAATTCCCTTCCAGCCATACTCCTGGTAAATCTACATCCCCTGTCAGACAGCCAACGGCTGGACACATCGGGTTACATCCTCTGCAACATGCCCACTGCAACCCATCAAAGACATCCCTTCTTGCATCCGAAACTCCCTGCTAATCTTCGTGGGGAGGTAAGACGGCCAACACGGCTGCAGCCGCGTGTATGTCATCGTGACCAGGGCATCATTTGCCACGGTATAGTGGGGGGGGAGAAGCGTGCTCTCGCCGTAACAATTAGCCTGCTGGTGGCACGAGCTACATGTACGGGCGGAGAATACGTTTTCCAAGATCAACGGAGTCGACTTCGCTCCGTTACCGAGGCCCCAGTACGGATACCCATGCCTTCAATTCTGGTCAAGAAGAGTACTTGTACAATTCTGCATATTCCGCACAAGGGTACAATTTAGAGAACGATAGATAGCTGTGGCCGCATTCACTACAAGAGAGGATTTACAGCTCAAGTGGTGAAAAGTCAACTAAAAAGAAACCGTCATGGGCGTCTAAGTGAGTGGGTAAGAAGACTAATCTAGTGTACGTTCAGACCCTTTTCTTCTTCTTCTTTTTTTTTTTAGCGGCATTCGATAGCTCAAGGACTAATATAGCCACATACTTTAGATGCTGTGACTGCGTTAATTGCTATGCATGGACAAGCAAACGCAACGGCCCGCCGATCACCATTACTCATGCTCAAGTACACATGACATTTGAAGTCTAGAGCATTGCGAAAAAAAATTTGGCGTTATGAAATGGCTTACACTAAGTATCGCCTACTGTACTCACTAGCAGCAATATCAAACTCAAAAGGCTTTCAATCTCCCCCTCTTCTAAAGAATGCGTTCCACAAAGGTAACTAGAACAGGTTTCGCGCCAACATGCCGCGAGAGTCATTGGTCCGGTTCTTTTCTCACAAAGTGAGATGTGAATGAAGGGGGTGGGGGCTGTTATGCCCGGCTGTACTCGTACATGGGAATTTGATATGAGCGCGATGGCAGGGAAAAAACCCGCAGAACAGCAGGAATTGCTTAAGGTTTGGAGTTGATAACTCGCGTGATTGGTAATGCTACAGTATGAGAGGGAGGGCCTTTTGAAAGAGGGGCTGGTATACAGATACAGAGAATGAAGTAGGGGAGCGGATTGCCTTGAATTCTCCGACGCCGCTGTGCTAACATTGTCGAATTGCCAATACGCTTGGTAAGATATCTAGATGCTGCGGAGAACGAAGCGGCTCAGACTGGAATTGATATCTTCCCGCAGGCGATACCTCGAGGCTGACATGGAGGCAACGACAAGCTGGGATAGGCACAGGGCAGGGGAAAGGCCGGCGTGCTCCGGGGACAACGCTTGGTCCCTGCCTCTACCTCTCTGCTGCCGAGCAGCGCATTTGCCTAGACAGGCAGTCAGGGGATTCCTTATCCTAGTGCTGTCTTTCTACGAGTATTGGCTTACTGACAGTACAGTATACACAAGCACTCGTACTCGCGTGTACTAGCAAGAGTATCATGTGAGAGTTTCGGAAATCCAGGTGCTAAGGACGGAGTGGTACAAGTACGATGCTGCCTGGTGTAAGCCGCAGCACCCTATTCTGTAATTATCCAACGCGGACATGCTCCGTTGAGAGTGGTGCTGTTTTTGTCCGCATGCTCTGGCTATTCTAGACTTGTTCTTCACTTGCCTTCTACTGTCAAGCTAAGCGTGGGTCGATGCTAACGGGCGAGGGTTAGTAGATGTGCATATTATTAGACTGCTATAATCACGGAAAGTCAGGGTGGGAATGCTGGGAGCTAGTGCCGGGGAGCAGCAGAGGCACTCCTAGTGCTGGTAGCAAAGCAAACCGCCACGGCGCACCCCGGGAGCGCGCAGACAAGATTCAAGAAGCCGAGCAAAAGGAAGGGCGACATGTACAAGTACCAGTACGTTGAATGAACTGCCCATATTAAGGGGGTGTGGGTGGGCTGGCGGGTGGGCTGGTGGGTGGAGAAGCGAAGACAGGAAAAGGGGCGCGGGGGGCCTGGAAGGATTTTTTGGACTTGGATTAGGGGGTAGGGGGTCGAGGACAAGGAATAGGGGGGTTGGTGCTTGGAGGGCCAAGGGCCTGGCCGGGCGTCGCAAGTACCTTCTACAATCATACGAGCTGGAATCCCCTCGCAGCTTCGGAGCAAACGGCGGAGGCACAGCGTCTGGAGTGGACACCAGCGAGGTATGAGATACTTGTCCCGACGTGGAAATCCGACGATGGGCGACGTGGGGTGTGCAGGCGTCGTGCCAGTCCTAGTACTCGGTACCTGCTTGACAGCTGGGATCTCGAGAGCAGAGCAATCCAGGGTGCCTTGCCGCGGCAGCTTACAGCTACAGCTATATACACGTTTGAGATTTCTGATGCTGCCAAAAGAAGATATCGAGGCGATGGCTTGGGTTAGTGGTGACATTCCGACGGAGGGGGGGGGGGCAAAAAGAGAGAGGCGAAGAGAAAGAGAGAAAGGCAAGAGTCGACAAAATTTGGGGGCTGGGAAAGCAAACGCCGGCGGAAAAGAAAAAGAAAAAAAAAAAGAGGGAAAGGAAAAGAAACCCCGAGAGGTCACTCAGACGTACTCGGTTAGAGGATAAACGCGGTTATACAGAAAAAGTAAAGGCAACGAGAGGAGAGCGCGAGGAAAGGACGCCATGGTAGAGCCATTTCCAGTAGTGCTCTGTGAAAGGCGGAGCTTGCAGACCCCGTAACGGGACACTAGCGGAGACATGTGGTGACTGGCAGTGGCTACACGAGCTGAAGAGGGGATTGATGCGATGCTGCTGTCGCCGCGGTGGACGAGTCTGGCAGCGATGGGCGGCTTAGGAATCGTGGATGATATCATGACGATGCTGTAAGTCTGCAGCACCCGTTATGTTGGATATATTGTCAACGGCTAACATGCTAAGCTAGGGACTCTGTGCCGTCCGACGTACAGTACCTAGATACGGCAAATCCCAACTGATTCCGCCTCGGACATTTGACATTCGGAGGGTTTCCTAGCCAGCAGCAGCTTTTTCGGCGCTTTAAAGCATTGAGCAGTAATACTGTACTAGAGATATTACTGCATGCTCGAGGGCACAATGAAAGGTGCTAACTACTAGACACCAAGAACTACTGCCTATTTGGCCATGGCGAGGAAACGCCTCGAGCACTTGAAAGCTGGACTGACGCTCTACACCAGCTAGAGTTTTCAATATTTGTCTACTAGTGATACCGGTTGTGGCAGGTCCGCTTAGGTATAGAGAGATACACTCGTATGTACTGCTACAGCGCTTGTTACAAACAAGTCCTACCAAGGGCAGCCGAGAAAAACTCTCGCCGTGGCACGCGGTACTTTTTGGATGCACAAATCAGGCGATTCAAGTCCCAAAGTAGAAAGGATTGCACCGTCGCTACAAGTACCGTCCCTATCAAATTGAAACCGGAACAGAGATTTAGGTACTGCTTACGCATTTTTTATTAACACGTCAGGACAGGTCGTTTGCGAGCTAAAGGACGACTCTATTACTGTAATTGAAAATTAAACTATTGGCTTACCGATTGTATTTCCAAGAAATCGGTAGGGATACTTTGGCTTTGTGGTGCCGTAAACAGATGAGCGACTTTTCAAGGGCGTCACCTTCGTATTAGAGTTTGGCGCAAGAAGAGCGGTGCAAAAACAACAAGCGCAAAAAGGAAAAAAAAAAAAAAATGAGAAATATAATACATGTCTCGTGCTATGCTGCAGCCAACAGCATGGGACCTCTGATGGAGGGGGCGTGGTGTGATGGCTGAGTTTGATGGTACATATTACGGCACACACGTTGTTGTAATAGGTCATAAAAAAAGAGAAGAAGAAAAGGGAAAAAAATGACTTGCAGCCAACCAGCAGAACCTGTAGCATTTGGAGAAAACGTGGAGAGCATGCAGAGGACAGAGCACATTGCCATTCCACACGCGCTGAAGATGTGATTGATCCGTTTCGCTCATGTAATGCCATCCATCATCATACATGGACTTTGCACTCTACCCTATAACATGTACGACATCGTGAAGTCGGATGAATCATGCAGATAGTTCTCTGCATCCAGGCGTCAGTCTATAGAATGAGCAACGTACACACTCGTTAATCTGAGATACACGAGCGCAGCCCTTGACGAAGCACCTGCTTGTACAAGTGCTCAACCCCCCCCGGCCTCAATTCTCCAGGATTTGTAAACGAAAGGGGCGGTAACACAGGCGAACAAGCACAAGCATAAGACCTTGTTTACAGCAACTATCATCATGGCAACACAAACCATCTCCAACGCAGGGCCCAGGGGCCGACAATCTCACAAATCGTCCTGCAAGGGCTGCACATGGCGAGGGGGCGAAAGATGGTTGTGTGGTAGGGATGGGGTTTAAATGTACAAGGTGCTACTACAAGGGAAAATACTACCCTCAAGCAGGAAGATATCCGTAAAGGCCTGAAGACGAAAAGGCGGAAATGTTACAAGTTCCGTTACTTTACTCTCCGAAGATGCTTACAAAAGGTAAAGGGTACATACATACAATCTGTCGAAAGGTGTGGTGATCCTGTCGCTCCTCTCATCTTCGCCAACCAGCCTCTCTCTATTTACAAGTCAGTGTACTCAAAGACGGTATGAAATAGGAGTGTAGATATTAGATATGGGTTTCGACGATGGCACCACGTAACGAGAAATAATTGTCGATTGTTAAAATAAGTTGTCACCCGTCGCGAGACTCTCAAGGACAGTGCTGCGGAATGCTTGCGGGATAGACGTAGATGGCGAGCAACACGCATTAGAGGATCAAAGATAAATCACTCTTCGTATTTGTATTCATGCGATACTGAGTTATAATATCCCTTCAAATGGATGTGGACAGCTAAGGCTGTACTTGTTTATGATAACAACGGCATGGAATGTTCAATGCATCAACAGGGCAATTGTCCATAACAAACTCCTTAGCATCTCAAGAAAAGTCATCGAGAGTTCATTCTTGGAATTGAAATGCAAAGGAAAAATCAGCCCAAGCTTTTATTCCTATACATCCCTATATACACCTATATGAAAACAAAAAAGTCATCCAAACGTGTTGATACTACCAACTCGGTATGAAAAGAGAGGGAGAAAAAAGAAGAGAAAGAAAAAAGTAAAAGAGTTAGATATATCTCGCTTTACCACAGAAACAGATCTCACTTTGCCATCATTCATTCATTGACACGTACCCCTCCACCAAATCGCCATTGTACATTCGTCTAAAATATCCGTTTCAACTTCGCCAGCACGTAAAAGAGAAAAGCAACGATATGGTAGACGCCACAGGGGGAAACAGATATAGAAAAAAAAAAGGCCCAATAAAGATAACGTCAAGTCTCTTAAGCAAGGAGATGTAAGAGGAAAAAGAGAGAGGGGAGAAAAGAGGAAGCTCAAGGAGAAAAAATCTTTGCTGGGCCTTGGCCCATCATACACGCATACACACCCAGTTGAGATGAATTGATAAAGAAAAGAAATGGAGGAAAAAAAGAAGAAAGTCAGAAAAAAAGGCAAAGTAAACGCGCAGGCTCTGAATGCTTTTATCGGACTTCGTCACACCATCGTTACACCTCTCGGTGAGTCCTGTGGTGATGATGGTGCTCCACGTCTCTTGCCCTGGAGTCGTATTCTTCTTCGTCATCGCGCCGGTGTCGACGTCGCCTCTCGCGGTCACGGTCGTGGTCGTGATCCCGCTCACGAGCATCCGCGCCATCCGCATCATCTCTATGACGGCGGTGGCGATGGCTTCCTCGCCGCCCTCTATCGTCTTCATACTCACGCTCGTCATATTCCCGACTGTAGTCTCTATCGTATTCTCTTTCATCATACTCACGATCATACTCTCGACCATGTTGATCTCGATCACGGTCGCTTCGATCACGGTCGCTGTCTTCATATTCGCCGGTATAGTCCTTGTTTCGCCGCCGCTCTGTTCGCTCTGTTAGTCAAGATATACAGCTTCACGAAGGGGGAATGCCATGATGGTGGCATCGTCTTGGCCGTCTTACCTCTCAAGACTTGCGTGGCATTAGCATAAGTCTGAATCTCCTCCTTACTCAAGACTCGAAGCACAATAACAAAGTCGTCGCGGATTTCATATCTCTCCTTGCCAATGTCCAGAGCCTCCGGGTTGACAATCTTGCGGTTGATCTTGGTCCATCGAGCACCCGACGGGACTTCTTTCAGCTTTTTATCTTCCTTGTGCGGTGCTACGCCCTCACGAATTGGGTTGGGCTCCTCCGGGAACTTGGCGCTTGGCTGCTTGAGAATGCCTTTGAGAGGCTTGTCCTCTTTCTTCTCATGCGGTGGCGAGACCACGCGAACCTGCTTTTCCTCTGGAGGACGGACGATAACAAGGTCGCGGCCGCGGTTTTCTTCACCAGAAGGCGACTCAGAGCGTCGATCATCCTTTGCAGGAGGAGATGACCGGCCTTTGCCATTGGGCTCAGCCTTCTCCTTCTCACCTTCAGCAAGCTGCTCCCGGATTTGACGCAAATCTCCAGTGTCGTAGGGATTAAAGCTGTGGGAGGGGCGATGTCTGCGAGCCGTCTTCTTCCTTCCTTCATCGGAATCGGAAGACACAATCGCTGCCGAATCGCCATTAGCCTTGGCTTCAGCGTCTCGCCTGCTCCGATCTTTGGTCTCCGCGTCGGCCTTTGCATCGGCCTTTACATCATCAGTCTTGGCGACTGGACGGTCCTTGTCTTCATCGCGCTTTTGCTCTCGCTCTCGCTCTCGCTCGCGCTCCCTTTCTCTGTCCCTCTCCCGCTCCCTCTCCCGCTCGCGTTCGCGCTCACGCTCACGGTCGCGCTCCTCAGCCTCGTCAGAGCCTCGGCGTCTCCGCGACTCACTTGGCTCAGGCTTCTCTTCCTTCTTGCTGCTCGACGAGATGGCGCCAGCTACGGCAGCAGTAGCCGCAGCTCCTGCCGCGGCAACCTTGTCTCGGGCTCGAGATCGGTCACCGTCTTCTGGATCCCCATCCCTTCGTCCATCCAGTCTCTCGCGGAGATTATCTTTGTAGCCACGATAATAGTCTTCTCTTTCACGGTCAGACACTCTCTCTTCATCGGAGTGAGACCTCTGTCCTTCCTTGGGAGGAGCTTCTATCCTCCTTCTGGAGTGGTCTCTTCTAGCCGAGCCTTCCCTATCGTCTCTTGGATCCCAGTAGCGGTCGTGATGGTCTTGAAGGTCGTCTGTTTGAGCTGTCCGGAGACCAAAGCCTCGAGCAGGGACACTGTCGTCGTAGAATCGCCGGGGGTCGTACTCATCATCCTCATAGCCTCTGTAATAGTCTTCGGGACGGGATCCTGACTCTTGAATGAGTGAAACAGGACGCGGGCGGCCGACAGTACGACGATCAGTTGAAGCCCCAGCCAAATCCAGCTGCCCAGACGAGCCGGTGTTGGGAGGAGCTGGAGCAAGTGGTGGAATGTCATATGCTCGGTTGATCTTGTCAAATCCACGGACTGAAGGTGGGGGGCCACCTCGACTGTCATATGGTCGGCTTGTGCGACTTGGATCCATTGTCGTGTTGACGTTGAAGCTTCTCTGATCCGCGTTATAGTTGATGTTGGGCCGAGAATATCCCCTGTCAAAGCTTTCATGCCTGCGTGAATGGCGGGGAGCAGGGGCGACGCCGTGGTCCAAATCATATCGAACCAGCTCGCCGGCGTTTGTGTACTGATATCCCTCATCCCCGTAGTCTATGGCGGCATTGCTGTGCCGAGAGTTGCTCGGATACACAACATGAGGCCGGGAGTTGCGATAGGCATCGGCATCACGGCTGGCCAACACGATTTCGCCCTGCTCTCGAGAACGGCCAAAGTCGTCACTGTTCGTGGAGGTATGGTATGGGCGGGCGGTGCTCCTGGATCTTATAGACGACGCTGGCTGCGAGTAGAGTCTCCCTTCGCTTGCTCGGTACGCATCGCGGATGGGGCTTCCTGCATGGGCGAGAGCGTCGGTGGTGTGGGCAGAGGAAGTGTGCGGGCGGTGGGGATCTTGCATTGTTGTGACGATGATGGGCGGTCGGGCAGACGCATCGACGGTATTCGAGCGCCGGCTGCGGCTCTGCTCACGGGGGGGCGGCGGTCTGGGGGCGCGCGGCTCTGGGTTCACGGTGGAATATGATCGCGGCGGCGGCACGACAGCGCCTGCGGCAGCCGCAGCTGTTGTGTAGCCTCTGGGGGTGGCGGCAGCAGCAGCGTATCTCGTAGGCGAGGCGACGTAATCTGGATCGTTGGCATATAAGGCTCCATATCCGCCCACCGAGGGCAGAGAGATGCGCGCCGGGTTGTTGAATGTGGCGGACCGGCCAGCCGCAGGATAACGATAGGATCGGTCAGTCATGCTGCCAGCACTGGAGGAGACCGAGAAGCAAGGAGTCGCTGTCGTCGTCGTCGTCTACTGCTAGATGGAGAGATGTCCAGAGATGTAGAAAAGCGCAAGCCTGGGCCTGAGCAGCAAAATGCACGCCGTTTGGGCTGCGTCACAGGAAGCCAAAGGATGTTTTCGCAGTCAGTCGAGCAATGGACAGACTGGGCTTGCAGAGAATGAGGGGTCGTCGTCGAAGTCGTCAGATAATGATTACGGTGGGAGAAATATAGGTATATAAGAGAATATGATCGCGGGGTTCCTAGTCAGCCTAATAATGAGCTTCTCGGCCGCTCTTTGACAGACTGTCCCATCAGCCGGGGTTCGACGTTACATATATGAGAGGTACATACAGCATACACCGGGGAGCAGGGAAGAGAGGGAAAAAAAAAAATTACCTGGTGTGCAAAGACCCGAACCATGCAGCGCAGGGTCCAGAAAAAGAAGGGTTTGCTTCGTGGGAAAAGACTTGGTTGGCGGCAAGGGAGGGGACAAACGGTTAATGAGGTTAAAAACGGTCTGGGGTCATGACGACTTTGGGAGCAGCGGCCAGGGGTACGATGTGAGTGAACAGGCAGTGGACAGTTAGTGGACAGAAACCCCCGTAGAGTTGGCGCCAGGAGCTTCCAGCAACCTCTGGGGAGAGCTGCAGAGCTGTAAGACGGCGGGCTGCCGATGCTGAATGCTCGTGTAAATCACTGCAAGATGCCCGTTCAGCGTCTGTCCTATCAATTGTTAGCGGCGCAGGGCGCTCTAGTGGCCGTCCGGTAGTTGCCCGCCAGCGCCCGTCGCGGTGGCTTCAGCTGATGAGAGCTGATGGGGAGCCTCCCGCTGCCGTCTGGTTCCTTGTGGCATCAGAGTTCAGTGCGTTCCCGGACAGCCACGGCGCGATGGCGAATTACGGCTGTGGTGACGACTGGATGGATGATTGAGGCTAACGAAGTCGTCCGAGCTACTGAAACTCAGGCCCCGGACGTTCGGATCGCTGTGTCGACTCAACTGTTGTTCACAAAGTGGAAACCAACGGAACGGACCCAGTTCTAAGTCCCCTTGGGCATGAATGTTTCTAATCTCCTTCGTCCATTTTTTCTCTTTGATTTTTAAACTAAGAATTCTGCTGTGCTTCGTAATCCTCCTGCTGCTCCGGGGACTTGTAATTGGGGGTTCTGGGCATCCATCGAATCCTTGGGCGCAGAACTAAGCTGGCTCGCTGGAATAGCCTCGCTTGGAATCTTGGGAAAAAATACGATAATGACGTCGCGATTCGTTATCGCCACCACGCCATTGTCAGAACTAGCAGCCGGCCACACGCCTCTTGTTGCCTTTTTCATCTTTTCGCTCTTTTCTCTGTCTTTTTCTTGAGATCCGCTTGGTGCCTTACCGAGGGCCTGTGCACGGCTGCTCCAATCTCGTTGAGCAGAGTTTGACTTGAGCGTGGTTGAGTCTCCGGTTTTTCTGTTCTGGCCGCTTGTTAGTTTAGTAGGCACGTTTCCGTATATGCTCGCTTGACAGTTAGCCAGGAACAGCTGGATACACTAATGCTGCCGCTACATGTGTCCAGCATTCAGCATTCAGCATTCCATCTCGTCTGATCCAAGCCGATGTCGCCGCGCCAGATTTGCAAACTCGTAGCAAAAGAGATCACATGCGGCAGATCTACTTCCATTGATCCCGAGGGATCATGCATCCAAGCGGCTGCTACGGCTTTTTTCTTTCAAACAGCTAGCAAACCTTGCTCCACCAGTGTATGGAAATAAATTTTCACCGGGGCTTCTTTTGAAAGCCTCGTTTCTGACTTCAAAGCAGTGGCACGCCGTCTGATTGATGGACTGATTGCACCTTGGGGGCCTTTCTCTGGCCGTGCTATTCCATTCTCGAGAGCTAACCTTTGGGTGGATCTGTGCTTGGAGACTCAATTTCGAGATTGGGCTGCTATGCTCTCGTGCCCAATCCGACCAGGACCAGGGCCTGAGCAGACCTCGGTCGATTTCTACGGGAGAGCTTCAAAGCTCTGCTTGACCCCAGGTTGCAGCAGCCGCAATTGAGGAGCTGACTCCCCTGTATCGTCGAGTGATTGTCGCCCTTTCGAGCTTGATTCAGTATAATCCAAGTCTCTACAGTTGGAAACGGTAGATGAGTAAATTTTAGCTTACAATGGCTCTTACAGATGTAACAATGGGGGCCAAAGTGCCAAGGTATCAGCCTGATATCGTGCTGGTGCTATATGCCTCCGTGCCATGTATGGAGTAACATGTATGTTTATATCATCAGTATCCCTTGCCCACATGCAGTGCCAAACCGGCACTTGACAGTAACTTCTTTTCGTCTGACACGTGCATACAGATACTAGATATATGACATATGCCATGCATAGGCAAGAAATGCATGCTCATACTGCTAGCCGCAGTACGCACACCCGTATGTGCGAGCATTAACTCGTCCTACTACTCCATACGCACGCAGAGAAGAGTGCTTGCATTCCCGCTGCATGCTTGTACTTACAAGCTAGGCTTCAAATCCTGACATACGGAGCAGAACAACAGCCAGCCGGGTGCTCGCGAGTGGAACCGATGAAGAAAACCTAGCATGGGCACTGCGCTTCTTGTTTCCATCGTTCCGCAGGTAAAAAAGGACAGTTGGTCTCTGAGAGATTTCCAGAGCTTTGGTACAGTAGCATCGACTTCAAAGAGCCCACAGGGTGAGTCCCACATGCCGGATCCCTGGCTCCAGTCCCTTGAAGCCCAATGTAGCTACTACCAGGCTACTATTTCCCGGCTAAGAACAAGCGTTGTGTTGGGCATATATGACCGGGGGGGCAGTGATAGCTGCATGTTCTTCCAGAAGCGTGAAACGCTCAGCCGTCACGGTTGCGTTGGAGCCGTATCGGGGCCAATCGCCGAGTTGCGAGCCATTATGAGAACTGATTTACTTTATTGTGTCTCTTGTGTGCCATGAGGATAGCTGTTTGATTTAAAACGGTTTATATTTCTACATGTAAGTAGTTCTACGAGTAAGTAGACTTTCTTTGAGATTATGATACGAGGGGAGTTTTCTTCCTTTCCCTTTTGTGTCATGCGTATAGTCGTTTCATTGGACTGGTCCATACATTATCTACATATGAATAGACTTTTCTTGAGAAGTTATGAAACAAGGAGAGCAAGATGATTGAGGCAAACCCATGCAGTAGATTGGCTGAAGCAATCATGCACGCAGCTATCTTGAGTTTTCTTCTTGTTTCAAAGCCGGAAGATATCATATCAAACATGTGTTGAAGCTTATTCACAATCTAAAATGCTGATATCTGAACAGTTCATGTGTTCAAAAAGAAACATTAACGTACATGAATATGAAGGTATCAGGAGATGGTGATTTGAGGAAAAGGATAAAGGACGAAAACTTTAAAAATTAATTAGAGTTCTCTAATCGTTTCATATAATATTTAAACATGTTTGCCAATCATTCAATCTAAGCCAGCGAGCCCATGGGATCCCACAGCGGCAGCACAATCGGCTCCTGCTTCAACACATCCCTCACCTCCTTGCTCAGATATCGCGGGTCCACCACAGCCTGGTACACAAACTCATCCATCCACGCATCGCTCATCACAAACCACCCCTTCTCGCCCGACGTCGTGCCCCAGCTGTTCTGCACCCTCCACCTCACAGGCTTGCCGGATTTCTCATCCACATGCACCGCCGTCAGCACCATGGCATGCGTCATGGCGCTCTCGCCCGTCATCAGCCTCTGCGCCTTGTTCATGCCCAGCAGGCTGGTGTTGATGCCCGCCTCGTAGTCGAACAGCTCCAGGTCCATGATGCCCGACACGCGATCGCTGAATTTGCCCACGTCGCAGCCGAAGAAGACGGGTACGCCCGCCTTGAGCAGCTTGACGCACGTCGACTTGAGCGTATCCATCTCGACGTTGACGTACGTGATATCGCGGCCGCCGACGATATTTCCCAGCCGGGAAACCGTGAGCTTGCGGAGCGGCTCGTGGCGCGGGTCGTGGACGAGCGAGACCATGCTCTGGATGGCGTCGGATGTGACGCGGAACTCGGAGCTGTAGATGTCCTTGGCAAATGCCCTTGGAGTGGCCTTGACCTGCTGAGCCTTGCCGTCCTTGTCGAGGAACTGCCATGAAAACTCCTCGGTCGGCTTGGGAGGCTGTCCAAGCAGGAGCGTCATGATGAGGGCAATCTCCTTGATCATATGGATCTTGAGCCCGCTGATGACCGAAGCAGAGACAGAATCCCCATTGGCCACTTCTCGCAGCTTCAGCGCAAACTCGCGCAGCTTCGTCTTGACAATGCTGTTCAGCGTGCCCGAGTTCATGGCATTCCAGCTATCCGGATACAGCGCCTGCGGAACAAGCCCATACTTCTCAACCAAGTTGTACACCATGTCCCACTGCCCGCCGTCCGAGACGAGATCGCCCAGCAGCCGCTGCACGACGCGGCTCTCAATGTCGTCCTTTGCCGTCTGGACAATCTGCTCGAGGAACCAGTTTGCCTTTTCCAGCTTGTCCCAGTAGAAGAGGTAGGCCTGGGACAGCTCAAACGACGCCAGGTTGTGGCGCTTCATGAGCGCCACGCGGAAGACGTTTGTCGAGGCGAAGAGCCAGCAGCGGCCGCTGGAGCGCTGGTTGGTGATGGGGTCGCCTTCAAAGGGGATCTGGACGTTGAAGACGTGCTGGTTGGCAATCTTGGTTGCTCGTGAGGTGAGAGTTTGCTTTGGGTCGGACGAGCTCAAGGCAGCGTGTGCCAGTCTGGATGTATAAGATTTCACGGTTAGCATACATAATGACGATGCTGATTATCAAACTGGAATATGGCTTTTCACTCATAATTTCAACATCTTGGATGCTCAACTTGAACGTGTAACTCACCTATTCTTGGGATCCTTCACCACAGAATCTATCCACACCTCGAGCGACGCCACCGGCAGGCCTTCAGGCTCTCGGACGAGCTGCTGTCCATGATGCCCCTCTGTCTTCTCAGCATCACTACTAGCATTGATACGATCCTCGTCTCTGTCTTCTATTTTGAAGCTTCGAAGGCGCTCCAGTATGAGCTTCTCACTCTCAGCTGCAGTGATTGGCTTGGACGGCTGGCCACCCATTGTGAAAGTGCCTCGAATATTTGGATCCTCAAATCTTTACTAGATAATTCTGCCTTTCTTTGAGAGAAAACGAATTACTTTTTTTACTTGCATCAAGACAGGCAAAATAGCATTATTAAACCAAAGCCATCAAGGTGCCGTGAATAGCTGATACGGCGTGGCTTGCAAATACGCTCTCTTCTTATCTGCCGCTCGTTTCCCCTCACGCCTTTCCCCTCCCTTCGGGCGTATAAGCAGGCCGCAATCACGAGTTCTACTGTGTCCGTACTACCGTCCGCCGGCTATATTCCTACTGGTTCTTTTGACAGCGCTACCTCTATTTTCCCAGCGATCCCGCGTTGGCCGATTGACTCAGCCCGGAGTATCTTTCTTTTCGCTTTGGGCGCTATTGTATACTGTTTCAGTTGGCCAGACAGAAGTCGTCGTCATCCATCGCGGTAACTCAAACACGCTCGACGTCCATCACTTGCAGCACCGCACTTAGTAATACGTTTTAGCAGCATCGAGCAGGACGGCATACAGCGGGGCTGAGCAATAGCTCCCCGACGCTATCAATACTCACAAAATCCCAAGGGCCACTTGTGGAGCCTCCCCCATGTTAGTGGCGTTTTTTCAGCTCGCAATCTTAATGTTACTTGGACGCGCTTGGAAGCTGCTCGCAACGCGACATTGGCAGATTGGACAGACGCAATTTCACGGTGCATGCGGGATTAATCACAATTCACTCGGCGAAACACCAAAAAGATTTATACGAAATCCATCTTAATTACAGTGCAACACATAGGGTAGATCCTATCTACTGGGCACTCTGCCTCATATCCAAAGTACATCCCAACCCAATCCAAGTAAAAGTAGCAAAGCCAGCAACACCCTCTCACTTTCCAAGCCCATGGGGTATTTTTCACATTATTCAGACCAGAAAGCGAGCCTGGAATATCCACAGGATGGATAGAACAGCCGTCCTGTCAGAGACAAGAGATGGCGTCCTTACAAGCGGGAGCCGTGGATGACTCTCATCTCAACAGCGAGCTCACGGCCGCCATCGTTGAGAACGAGGACACGGACGCTGCCGCGGCCAGACTCGAAAGCCTGCTGGAGACGAGACCACAGGTTGGACTGGTCAATGACGGTCAGGCCCTGCTTGACATCACCAGTCTCGGTCATGGCGGTGACGTAGCCGTCAGCCATGTCGAGGACACGGTACTGCTTGAAGACGGGGCCAAGCATGGTCTGGACAACGACGCTGGGGGCAGGGTTGGCAATGAAGGAAGACTCCTCGTGCAGCTGCTTGGTGAAGAGGTCAACACCGAGGTAGCGGTACTGGCCAGTGGCAGACGAGGTCGAGATGCGGATGACCTGGCAAGGACGGCCCTGGAGCATCAAGAAGTCACCCAGGCGGATGTGGTGGCAGGGGATGGAGACAGTGTTGGGCTGCTGCTCGGTGGCAGGGGCGGCTGCACGGTGAGACGTGTTAGCATCTTGGTGGACATCAACAATATCAATTTGCTCTGTGACGGTGGTGGTGTTATTATTGTTGCTGTGGTGGTGATGGTGGTGGTGGTGATGGGGGAGGAGCTTGTCCACAGCCTTGGCTACGCCCTGGCGGAAAGAGTGGTGGTGGCCTACCGGCGACACGCGTTAGCGTACGCTTGCACGCGCCTGGCAGACAACAATAAGAAAAGTTAGTTGGTGCTTACCCTCATCATCGTAGTAACCCATCTTGGCTGATTGTTCGGCGGGAGAAGAGTCGCGAATATCCTCGGTGATCTTGATTTCCTCACGGAAGTTGGGACGAGAGACAGTGGTACGTTCTTCAACGGTGAACTCGGTACCCTTGGGCTTCTCGGAGTGGTGGTGGTGGTGAGAGTGTCGAGGCTTGCGAACTTGAACTAGTTCAAGGCCGGTAGAGCTGGAGGGTTGAGGTTGAGGACGGAAACGTTCTCGGTATTCACGCTCAGCAGCGTCAATGGGGTTTGAGTAGCGGCGAGAAGAGTCAACCTTGACCTGAGTCTCAGTGTAGTCGCGAGGAGGAGGTGGGATAGATCTAAAAGTACTCGAGTTAGTTGGAGGGATTCCCTTTTGTGCTTGAGCTTCCTTGGCCTTGGTCTCTGGGCCAACACTTGTGGGCCGGGACTAGACCCCCTGAGCCGGGATAAAATAGCATGGCTGGGAACCCTAGCTGAACCTCACCCCCGGCTGTCAGCTCCCCCATAGTGAGCTCCGCCGCCCTCCGTGCTCAATTCGCATCCCCACTCCCAATTGACGCGTTCTAGAAGCCGCGGCAAAACGAGAGCGTAAGAATACGAAGAGCAATCTCAGCGCTGCCGGTGGCAGGCGGGTTCCCTCTCCCCACGGCCATTTCTCCTGTCCCCCCTTCCCTCGCCTCCCTCACTTCCAATGGCTCACACGCAAATGAGGCCCGGGAGAGACAGAGAGGGCAAAGGGGCGTGAGAAAACAGATAAGAAAAAGATGACAACTTACTTGAACTCTTCCTTTACGAAGCGTTCAGAGTGGCGTGAACCGGGACGGCGGTGGCGTTCTTCCTCGCGCGTAATACGGATCTCTTCTTCGACGCGGTGTTCACCACGGTGAGGAACTAGATCGGCACTTGGTGGGAGAGAAGAGAATTGACCCTCCCGTCCGGCTGGCTTGTGTTGAGGGAGGGTGATTTGAACCTCCTCGTGAGTTGTGGTCTGAGTTTGGGGTTGAGGGCGGCCTGCTTCGTTGTCCTTGTAAGTGGACGGGAAGATGCTAAAAGGCACGGGGACTCGAGCTTCAAAATCCAGGTTGGCGGCTTGCGCTGGCGCGAGAGAATCTTCTCATACAACCTTCCGTAGTAACACGAAAGGAAGATAAGAAGGATCTCAAGCTTCTGTTCCTGGAAACAAAAGTTCGAAAAGGGAAGAAAAGAGAGAGGGATAGGATACCTCTGAGAGTCTTTTCTTTTCAATTGTCCTTGCTGTCTTTGCTGAAGATTCAGATAATTGGAGGAAAGGAATGGCGGATCAGAACCAACGTCGCTCGATGCGCTTTTTGAGGTCGGGGGCCAGGCCTGCGATTGTGGGCGTGCTCGTTGTGTTGCGTTGCCCAGGAGGGTAAGCCTATCGGCCCTCCATGTTTACCTGCCACCAAGTCTGGGCATGTTATTGTTTATTCTCATTACAACAGGATTAGTCCTGTCGTATCCTGGCCTCTCGTCTCCGCCATCAACTCCACATTCAGCCAACTTCATCCAACTCCCCCTGCAAGACCAACGAGCTCAGCAGGCATCTCGTCCACTGGCCTCTCGAGGCTGCGTCTCAGGCGTACTAGAGTCTCCAGTCACCAGTGGACTCCTCGGATATGATGCTGCAACCCAGCGGTAAGCGTGATGGGGCCCCAAAGGCAACCAAGAGCTCCCCAGCCACCCTGCTTTCCTTGCTTCCCTTGCGTCCCCCTGAATCGGCCGCTGATTGACCAGTCAGGCTCGGCGATTGATGTTCATGGCTACTGTGCCACTAGTGGTAGCAATATACCGGTAATGTAATCTGGTAGCAGCAGTAGCGGTACTCCGTAGGAGTGGTAGCTCCCCCATAGCGTGGTCAGCTACAAGGACGGCCCATTTTTAAGCGTGAGTGTGTGCCTCTGCTCTGTCGATTCTCGGGGCGGCCTTTGGCGCGCGACTGGTTCCTGGCCTAAATGGCCTTCCCTATTTTCCCAATAGCCCCAGATCCAGCCTCATCGGCTTACTCGTACCGAGCAGGTTGCGAGACATGGGCACACACAGAGAGAGAAGGGGGGGAGAGAGAAGCTATAGCAGCGGTAGTACTCGTATACTACTGCGGTGATCAGGTATATGCAGTCCGTGCTATGCCTGCCGAGCAGTAACTCGTACCCGGGAGTAGCCTGAGCCATTACTGGTACTGCTACCTGCTTCTCGTACGTCGTACAGTACTGGTAATCGGCAGACATGGCGCCACCGGAAAAGCTTTTTGGCTTATCATGGAGGGCAGGCTGCGTCCGAGCTGATGCTGCATCTCGCCCATCGCCTATATTCCTGCGACGCCCACGCCGGCTGTATGAGGACTGTGAAGCGCCCACTTTTGTGATGCACATGCCGTCTTAGCTGCAGCAGCGCAATGAAAACAGAGATGGCTGGGGCTCAGTCTTCGCGCTCTGGGCTATTGCTCGCCGGACAAGACGATCGTCGCCTCAGAGAGCTGCGTGGACTGGCCCGCCATTGGCCAGCCTGGGCGAGCCGCCCGCCTGAGACCACTGTACGGTTCGCTGCACGTAAAGGCGCTCCCTCCTTGCCGCCCGTCCTGATATCGTGTAATGCCGCCATTGGGCTGGCGCTGTTTCGGTGCTAATGCAGCAGGATAATTGCAGCATGGTAGCGGAGTGGTGCGAGCGCTGCAATCGACGCTGTAGTACCATAAATTTCGTGGCTGGGTGCTGGCAAGAAGCCAGACCTCGTCGGATCGGTCCAGCCAAGAGGGGCCATTGCTGCTAGCACCGAGCTCAGATAGAGATGGCTGGTCGCTAGTCGTCCAGTCGCGGGCCAGGCCACGGTCCGCTTTTCGGGCAGCTCATTTCCCTCGCAGTTGGCCATGACGGCGCCCGGTTCCCATCCATGGCAGATCTGTGTCTTTAAGCTCCCTCTGTCAAGCCGGCCCTGGACAATTGTCCTGAACATCCGCATGGATCTGGTGGACATCGGCGTCTCGTGCATACCCAGAATGCTGGGGACCTTGATTGCCTCCCGCCTCATCTCCACCTCACTCATCTCGGTTGCTGGAGCGATTGAGCATCACCATCGCCAATGTCTTCTTCTTGGAGGGGGGGACAAGGATATGCCGCTTGTGTTTCAATATTAGACATCCAACAAGGTGGCAGGGAAGAGGTCCGTGCTGGCTGCCTGCTACACCACGACGCGTCGAATCGCGATGATTTGGGGGGTGGACCGAGGATGAAGCTGAGTTGCGCGTTCGATTGGGTCGCTGAGATTAGACGTGGCGGGGCCAATCGCAGCCGCATGTGCCTCGGTCGAATGGCTTCAGCTGCTGATTTCCCCAGAGGTTTGTCCGAGAGGCGAAGCCTTGTTGATTGCATTGGAGGACCTGTCAAACCATCTTACACGCTTAATGGCCGCGTGGCCTAATGGCTAAGGCGCTAGATTTCGGTTCAGCATCATCTCTAGAGATTCCAGGTTCGACTCCTGGCGTGGTCGATTTTTTTGCGCTTTGCGCCAACTTTTTGCGATCGCGTCGGTCGATGAAGCCATCGCGTTGTTGTTTGTGTTGGTAAGATGAGCTGCGAGCGCTGTAGGGTGCTGTAGGGTGCTGTAAGGAAACGACAGCTGGCACAAGGGATGCTCCTGCCGCCAATAACCCTGGGCGCCCTTTTTTGACTGTTATGTCCACGTTAGGTAATGCGCAGCGTCCGTCACTCGTATCAGAATGATGAGCGTCTCACCCTTTTGCAGGCTAATTTCTCTGCTGCAGGCTTTATTAGTAAATACGACTTGCGCGCTCGTAAGCCAGGATTCGCGCCAACTTCTGCAATCGGCAGAGCAATCAATTAGTGCTTGCTTCCAAACCCTGCTGTCAGCTTTCATCCAGCTTTCATTGCACGTGCTCAGCGAGCGCACCGCAGGTTGCAATTGTCAGTGGAGTTGAGCGTGCTCAGCAAAAGTTACAGCGACTTACCTAACCTATACCAATGGGAAGAGTTATCCAGAACCCCAACTACAGCACTACAAGTTTATAAATATGTGTAATTAATTTACAAGTAAACATTTACCTTGGTAATCATTACGTACGTTGAAAATTAGCAATAGCAGCAGTAGCAGCACCTAGCAACAGTCCAGACTACACTCGGGGTGCTGAACAACAGACACGGAGTGTTGGATAGTAATTTTGTCCATAATAATGTGCGCAGCAGCTGTCAAACTCTCAACACGCACCCAATAGCTGCCATGTTTGATGTTAATTGGACCCTCCTTTATCTCAAATCGCCAATCGTGGTTTTGCCTGACAGCGACCAGGATGCTCTATACAGCCTTATAGCAAAATGGCTCCGGCACGATCTTTATGCGATGCCCCCGTAATAAAGCCCATGCTTACGTCATTACAGCTTGAGAGCTTGCCCCGCGGCCAACTAAATGCGTGCCCCACGGCAACCGATAGAGTTTCGCATCAAGCTGGCTATACACAGATACAATTCTTGCTACATACAGATACAGGTTTGAGCCTGCGCAAATCGCAAATGCCAGGATGAAGCAGAGATTCTCGTCATTGGATGTTAAAGTACTTGCTGTCTCCCCCTTCGAGCATGTCTGTTTTGAAACCGCCCGCTGACTGCCCTTCTCTTGTTCCAGGTCATTGCGCACGAGCTCCAGGCGAGCCTCGTGACTCTACGACTCGCAAACGTCTACGACCTGTCCTCCAAGATCTTGCTCCTCAAATTCGCCAAGCCCGATAACAAGCAGCAGCTGCTGATAGAAAATGGATTTCGCTGCCACTTGACCGACTTTGCCCGAACGACTGCCGCCGCGCCGTCCGCCTTTGTCGCTCGGCTTCGCAAATATCTCAAGACCCGACGACTAACGGCAGTTACACAAGTGGGAACCGACAGAATCCTCGAATTTCAGTTTAGCGATGGCCAATATCGAATGTTTTTGGAGTTCTTTGCGGTATGTAAAGCAACTGGAAAGCTGCGGCGTCTTCTTTCTCAACAGGTAACAAGTGGCCGGAGGCTAATATTAGACAGAGCGGAAATATTATTCTGACCGATGCGGATTTAAAAATCTTGGCGATCTCTCGCAATGTTGGCGAAGGAGAGGGGCAAGAAGCACAGCAGGTTGGACTGCAGTATTCTCTCGAGAATAGGCAGAACTACGGCGGTATTCCCGCCTTGACAAAAGAAAGGATAAAAGATGCTCTCAAGACTGCCGCAGAGAAGGCTGAAGCAAACGAAGGGGCCAGTAATTTCTCTGGAAAGAAAGCCAAAGGTAAATCTGGCGGCGATTTGCGAAAGGCCTTGGCAGTCTCCATCACAGAGCTGCCCCCTACTTTGGTCGAGAATATTCTACAAGCAAATAGCTTTGATATCACCGCTAAACTAGCCGATGTGCTTGATACTGAGTCATTGCTGGATGCACTGGTCAAACATTTATCCGAGGCTCGTGATATTGTTGAGAACATCACCGCATCTGCCACCTGCACGGGTTACATCTTCGCCAAGAAAAAGCCGACTTCTTCGAATGAACCAGTCGAGGAAAATGCGTCTCAAAAGCGTGAAGGGCTACTATACGACGACTTCCATCCTTTTATTCCACACAAGTTCAAAAAGGACTCGTCATTTGAGATATTAGAGTTCGAAGGCTACAACAGAACAGTCGACGAGTTCTTCTCATCTTTGGAAGGCCAAAAGTTAGAATCTCGACTTACCGGAAGAGAAGAGGCTGCCAAGAAGAAACTTGAAGATGCTAGGCACGAACAAGGCAAGAGGATCCAAGGTCTACAAGATGCACAGGCGATGAATCTCCGCAAAGCGGCTGCTATCGAAGCAAATGTGGAGCGCGTGCAGGAGGCCATGGATGCGGTAAATGGCCTTATTGCCCAGGGCATGGATTGGATAGACATTGGGAAGCTCATCGAGCGAGAGAAGAAGCGACAGAACCCCGTTGCCGAAACCATCAATCTTCCTCTCAAACTGTCTGAGAACACGATTACTCTCCTTCTTGCAGAGGAAGAGTTTGATGAAGACGAAGATGAAGCAGAAGAAGCCAACCCATACGAAACTGACGAGAGCGACTCGGAAGAGGGGCCGGGTGAAGCTGCTTCAACTAAGGATACGAAACCCGCGAAGCTTCTCACAGTTGACATTGTCCTCAACGTTAGCCCCTGGAGCAACGCTAGAGAATATTATGAACAGCGAAGATCAGCTGCTATCAAAGAAGAAAAGACTCAGCAGCAAGCAACCAAAGCCTTGAAGAGCACAGAGCACAAGATTGCTGAAGATCTGAAAAAAGGTCTGAAGCAGGAAAAAGCTCTTCTTCAGCCCATCCGCAAGCAATTGTGGTTTGAAAAGTTCCTATGGTTTATCTCCTCTGATGGGTATTTGGTCCTTGGAGGCAAAGACCCCCAGCAGAGTGAAATTCTCTACAGGAGATATCTGCGGAAAGGTGATATTTACTGCCATGCCGATATACGTGGCGCGGCAAATATTGTCATTAAAAACAACCCAAACACGCCAGATGCCCCTATTCCTCCAGCGACTCTTTCCCAAGCAGGGTCGCTGTCGGTCTGCTCTTCGGAGGCTTGGGATTCCAAAGCGGGCATGGGTGCTTGGTGGGTCAACGCAGATCAAGTATCCAAATCGGCTTCAACAGGAGAAATTATGCCTGCTGGAAACTTCATTGTTCAGGGGAAGAAAAACTTTCTGCCTCCTACTCAGCTCCTGCTCGGTATAGGATTTGTTTTCAAGATTAGTGAGCAGAGCAAAGGCTCGCATTTGAAGCATCGAGTACAAGACGAAAGCTCATCAACAGCGGTTGAAGGGGCAACTGCTGGTGACGATGAACTGGAAAATGCGGAAGAGATTAACGAGTCAGATATCTCGGACGGCGAGTTATCTGAAAACTCATCTGGTCATGAGAAACGAGCAAATCCTCTTCAAGGCTCTGGAATTGAAGATGAGGTCGTCGATGACACAGCTGACAAGCTGTCGACAGTGGATATCAGGGATCAATCTGCGAACGATGAAGCTGATCCCTCATCTGTGAAGGCCACCGAAGACAAGCCATTAGAGGAAGAGGATGAGGCAGACGTAGACGAAGAGGAGGTTGGCAGTGAGGGAGATGAGGTAGCACCTTCTAAACCTGCCACCGAAGTGTCTGAGGCGCCCAGTAAAATCTCTTCACATTCTACAAAAACCTCAGAGGCAACCAAGAAAGGAGGCCAAAAACGTGGACAAAAAGCAAAGGCGAAAAAGATTGCTCAGAAATACAAAGACCAGGATGAGGAGGATCGCATTACAGCAGAAGCCTTGATAGGAGCTACGGTGGGACGACAGCGGGCTGAAGCAGAGGCGGCCGCGAAAGCCCAGCGTCAGGCTGAAATGGAAGCCATGAAGGAGCGTCGACGTGCTCAGCATGAGCGGAAGCAAAAGGAAGTCGCAGAACAAGAAGAGATCCGCCGCGCCATGATGAATGAGGGCCTCGACTTGCTGGAGCCTGATGAGGCTGAGAAAGCGACCAATCTGGATACCTTGGTTGGCACGCCGCTGGCGGGAGATGAGATTATCGAAACCATTCCCGTCTGTGCGCCGTGGAACGCCCTGGTTCGATTCAAGTACAAGGTCAAGATGCAGCCGGGCTCTGTGAAGAAGGGCAAGGCGGTCAAGGAAGTGTTGGAGCGTCTCAAGACTGACTCTGCCAGGAAAGGCGTCATTGACGAGGCCGCTCGAGACAAAGAGAAGATGTGGCCGAGAGAGATTGAGCTCATCAAGGCCCTTAAGCCGGAGGAGATTGTCAACACCATACCGGTCAGCAAGGTGAGAGTCATGTTGGCCGGCGCGAGTGGAGGCGAGAAGGGGTCTTCTGGCGGTGGCAAAGGAAAAGGCGGAGGTAAAAGCCAAGGAAAGGGAGGAAGAGGAGGCAAGGGCTCAAAGAAATAGCCTGTGTATATCTTGAATAGAGGCTTGGATTTGACCACCGTATAGATTTGTACCAATAAAAAAACGAGCATATATGTTTTTGATACATAGGTAATATATTTATTGCATTCTCCTTCATTATGACACGCAGTAGGTGACGTGTCGTGCATATAACGTGTTTCCAAACCTTCATTCAAATTCCATGTTGGTTACTTTCCAATGAATAATACCACGTCAAAACCAACAATTTGTCATACAAGCAAACACCAGCCACCCGCCCCCAGACATGGTATCTAAGGATATATATGTATATATGGATAATACATACATACTATTTAAAAAGAGATTTTTATCAAATCTATCGAGTATTCTCCATCCTCCGTACCTCGTTGGGCATGCGCGCAATGCACAGCTCGCGGCAGAACATGCCCCATTCGCCGCTGGTGGCGCCGCGCACGGCGTCCTGCAGGTCCTGGCCGTAGCGCTCGCGATAGGCCTTCTTGACGTCCTGCATGTGGAACGAGTCCCAGTGGAAGCGCACGAGGCGCGAGATGAGCAGTTCGCGACGCAGCGAGTCCTTGCGGGAGGCGGTGATGGCGTGTTGCAGGAGGAGGGCGTCGCGGACGGGGCGGTTGATGACGCCGTTGAGTATGTGTGCGAGGAGTTCGCCCTAGATTTAAAAAAGCTTTTTGTTAGCGCTGACTCGCTGTCTCTCTTTCTTTTATTTATTTATTACTCCTTTCGCAAAGGCCGTCAAAAGTGATACATACCACAAGATTGTTGCTCTTCTTGAGCGCGTCACGCGCAAAGTTGCTGCGGAATTGGTGCTCGTATTCCTTGAGGACGGCGCGCAGATGGGCGTCGCTGCGCATGACGACAATCGTAATCATCAGCGTCTCTCCGCCCTTGTCAGAAGTGACGGCCTTGTATAGGTCCTCAACGTCCTGATCGATGAGCTTGTAGTCAAGCGGCAGTCTGCGGCCTTCATAGTCGTACTCTTCCATGCGGCGCCCCTCCAAGGCCATCAAGACGGCCTTCTTGAACTTGTCTTCCTTCAGCTCCGTCTTCATGCACTTGGTCAAGCTGTTGTCGTACTTTTTATCAGAGAAGGAATCCTTGATGTGGCGGATATCGGCGTTTGTCCGACCCATGAGCGACTCGATCAGCAGCTCTCGGCGCGTCTTGTCGCCCTGGTACCAGAAGTTGGCCCAGTAGGCCTCGCTCTCCCATTCTCCCAAGGCGACGGCGTAGCACGCCTTCATCAAGAGGGGGTCCTCGTCCTTGAAGCGGGCGCGGATGTGCTTGGCAATGTTGACGCCCTTGCGGTCCGCGCCAGTCTTTACAATCTGCTTGTACTCGGCGCGGAGCTCCATGACCTGCTCGTGCGACAGACTGGGGAGGATTTCAATGACCGGCGCTACATCCGGTCTGTGGCTGCCCTTGAGGGCCTGGGCAAGACGAGTGGCAATGTCCTGCGGATCGTGGAAGCGAGCTCGCCTGTTGAGCCTGGTGTCGCCCTCGCCATCAGAGAGCGGTGAGAGGGCATCCACGACTCGATCGCCCGGGTGCCTGGACGCCAGCAACAGAGGCGACGGCATGGGCGAGCAGTTCTGATATGTTCCATGGTAAGATTCCAGCAGCGGCGATGCCGGCGCGGACGCGAGCGAAAGAGATGCCTGTCGAGGCCCGGTGCTGACCGTCAAGCTGGACATACGACCAGTGGGCGGCTGGGGAGACCTGTCACGCCCGCTTCGGCCATCTCTCGACCGTGATCGGTCTCGCGAACGGGATCGATCGCGAGGATCAACGTCGACGGTCAAGGTGTTGGAGCGTCGGTGCGATCTGGACTCGCGGTCGGAGTCAGAGTGCTTCCTAAGCTCGCTGCCGTAGTCGTGCGATTTGGAGCTGTGATGGCCGCGGCTCGGCGATTGGCCGTAAGCCAAGGCGTCCTCGTCGCCACGGCGCTGGTACTTCTGAGGCAGGTGAATCAGCTTGTCGTCCTCTGGGTAGGGCAAGTAGCCGCCGGAGCCACGGGCAGATCTGCGATCCAGCTCATCGTCAGCATATACATAGCTGGACTCGCGGGAGTCGCCGTACGCTGGCCGCTGTGGCTTGGGCTCGTCGATGAAGCGCCCGTCGCGGGACCTCGATCTGGCCCTGGGATTGGTGATTGAGGCCAGGGAAATGGTCGCTCCGGGATGGTCCATGGCGGGAGCTTCGCGCGCGGGGGGTGGCGTCTGGCGGGAGGTGAGTTTGTGTCGATTATTGGTTCGTTTCTGTTTCTGCTGGAGAACAAAACGCCCGGCCGTGCTCCGCTAATGACAGCCACCAGTGATTGTAGTGGGCTGTTTGGTTGTAGTGGTAGTGGGATCTATACAGTAGTAGACAGAGAGTTACAGCGGCAGAAGCAACAACAACAATGCCGAGGTCGATGATGATGATGGAGGAGAAGAGAAAAAAGACGGCTGGGCCACAGCTGTCGGAGGACTAGGTAGAGAAAACACGACCAGCCAGTCCATTGCAGCGCCGAGAATATGCACCTAGCACGTAGCCCAGACAATAAACTGGAGGCGATACAGGCCACCTGCATGAGCGCTACGCCTTACAGGTGCTTAGAGCGCAGAGCCGCTGCAGGAGGGCAGGGCCAGCGGCAGTTCAGGCGCTAGAGCAGTTGAGGAGCCAGCTGAAGGGCGCCCCTCTTTTTGCGCGTCAGAGGCCATGGGCGGCCATTATCCGGCCTGGATGGAGTTGAGAAGCTCGTGTCAGCGGCTCAGTTTGGGTAGGTGGTAAGCCTGGGTAGAAGGCTGATGGCACTGCTTCAGATTGGTCGATACTATTTGTTGCCGCCGAGAGAAAAGAGAAACGGCGCTTGCTATGCTGTTAGTAGCCATCTGCACTGTTGAAACAAATCAATGCGAAACACGCATTTGACGTAATGAATAGGTTGATCAGTCGTTTGGTCACAGTTGCGGCTTGCTGTACGGGACCAGTCCGAGTTGTAAACTCCCGTCGTAACCACGTGCCCCCATGCGAACAGAGCCGCATCCCCGTCCCTGAGCGCCCTGAAAATGCTACATTGCGTCCATCAGAGCACTTGATACCACCTATCGCTATTCCTTGTAGTAGCCCGCTATTGTTGCGAGCTCCATAGAATAGACATCCATGGATGCAAACCATGTCGATGCTCAGCCCCCAAGTAGGATGTGGAGCCCGTCAGTTAGTTTCGATCCTTTTTAGCCTGCTGTGGGCATGAGAACATGAAACGGGCGAGTAGGTACCCGAGTGATTGAGTGAGCTGCACATGTTCCCGTATTCAATGTCTGCAGTCGTCACTACCTACGCCGTATGGAGCTGGGCACGCGGTGATCCGTGGCAAGCATCGGTATACCGTGTGTTGATGTCTGCTACTCCTAGTATTTCGTGGCATTCGCACACCGACTATCAATATGTATAAGCAAGACAAGCTACGCTACTCACTCGTCCGTAAGCAAAGGCCGCGATGACCCGAAACTAGCGCCATCACTCCTGCAGAGCCTCATGCACGTCACATGGAAAGGCGAAATTCAACGCTACGAGTGATAGCAAGCATTCATTTGCTGTAATAAATTACTGTTCGACGCCCGATCCATCGTGTCTAGGAGTAAGCTGACTGAGTTGTCGTGCCTGAAATCCGCCAACGTATCATGAGTTTCTCTGATAGGGTGCCTGATACCTAGATATGAAATATCAGTTATTATCAGTTATTAAGAGGCTATTAATTGCATCAAATGACACATATAAAGCCAAACATAGACCTTGTTGCTAAAGTAGCCCCGGAGCACACTGTCTTAATATTCCTTTACAGCTTTCGGACATTTGATGCGACATATATGTGTGTACATGTACATATTATTTACATATTATTTCATCTTGTTCTTTTCATTCATAGCCTGTGCCCAGTTTTTCAGACTGCAAAGCATACACGTACTCCCTGCATCTATTGACACGTCACTTCAATCTGAGCTCGATGCGTTGGGCGCCCTCTCTCCCCTCTGAAAGACATACAGCGCCTCGTCCTTGCCAGCAAAGCTCGGCAGTGGAATCTGTACCACCTTTGTCCACTCCTTGTGCTCATGCTCCATAAAAGTATCCATCGTCATGCCCTTGAAGCCTGTATAACCGTTCAAATTCTGTGTTCCAACAACCGCAATGGTGTCTCCTTGAAAAGCACTGACGAGGCCCCTCGTGAAGCTGCCCTCGACGCCTCCTCCAACTCCCCCTCCGACAACGGGATAGACCAACAGGAGCACCATCTCTTTGCCATTTTCATTCTTCCGCAGCCATTTCACGCCGTCTATAATGGCCGTGTCTTCGATCCAGTTGACCCTCCACTCGCTCTGCATGTTGTCCACCGGATACACCGTGAGCCCATACCGCCTCAACAGAAACGTCCAGTAGCCATTACCCGAGCCCATATCCGCAATGGCTCGGCCATCCGCCAGGATTCTCAACACCTCCAGGCTCTCGTGTGATGGTGTCGCACAGCCAAAATGGTGCATGAAAATGGGGAGCACATGGTGACTCGTTGCTACTCTTTCCGATGAAGCGCACGGCCCGCACCACTCCAAGTTTCTGCACGACCACGCCCAAAAGTCAAAATACGGATTCTCACTCGGCGGCTTCTTTGACTTGGGGATGGTCAGTTGAGTGGTTAGCGCCGGGTGGATGAACCGTTTGCCTGCGATGTGGCTCGCAATCTCTGAGCGGATAGATGTCTTTTTTGCGTTTGTCTCAAAGTTTTTCAGAGCTGAAGCCGTAGCAGTTGCGGGGTTGAATATAGAGATGTACGCCTCGATATCCGGCAGAGGTGGAGGGTCTCTCTAGGCACATGAAAATTTCTCATTTAGCTCATTGTATAAAGAAATTTTATCAAGATGAGGGAAGGGAGCAAGCGCTTACAGGCGTGCCATCTTCACCACGATACCAGGCGTGCAGGCCATTGATGCCGCCCAACCCGACAACGTGCTGTACCTCAGCTAGCTTGACACTCGTCATGGCATGATACGTAAATGTATCTCTCTCGGGCAGGCTAAGCAGCACTCGGCTGGCGTTGTACAGGTCATTTGCTGCCAGCAGCTCCTGAGCTTGCTTGAGCCGCGGACCATCCAGGATCACTTCGTCTGGAGAAAAGGACGGGCTGCCAACGCAGCGAGGCGCCTTTGCGTTGCCGCGCGACATGAGATTGAAGGGCTGGTAGTAAAGGGAGCACGTTTTCTAATTAAAACGAGTTGCACAAGACGTAAATGATGTGCTGTGCGTGGACAAATCTGAAGTTGGAGGCAGGGGTTGTGAAATATGAGATGCTGTGCTGAGTATAACAAGCGTTCCGTACGACATTGCTGTGCCGTTCTATGGATAGGCGCTAATATGGATGGTAGCTGATATCGCCGATTGCCAAGGTCCGATGAAAAGTGGGCTTTTGGGATGAGAACACGGAGTTAAAGAGGAACACGCCAGATGAGAAAATTAACTGCTATTGATATTTTGCGAAATTTTGCCTCTTTTTCTGAATGCAGTATGCAGGGCAGCAGAAAAAAATGAGACGGATAAGATGAGGTTAGATGCAGTGGGATGGGATGAGTTTAGGTGAAGCGAAGTGGGATGAGATAAGGTAAGGCGAAGTGAGTGCTCAAAGCGCCCTCGTCTGGAAACATGAACGTCAAATGGCTGGATTGAGGGATCTGCCGCTAATGAGGTTCCCCGCTAGCCGGCGGCAACGATGGATAGCAAAAGCCTTTAATTCCTGCATTTGCGAATGAAACATCGGTCAACATCTTCCTTGCAGCCAAGCCTGGCAAATGGAAGAGGCCGAAGAGGCCGCAGCTACTCGCGCAAAACGGTTGGTCCAACAGCCACAGAGTGGATATGAAGCGTCCGCCTTCTGTCGTACTGCTTTTTTTTTTTTTTTTTTTTTTGGGTTTGCCTGATTGTATTGGGGATTCTGTTCAATGGAGCTGCGTTGGTTCGAGGCATACCGAAGGCTACCTCCTCGGCGCCTTTTTGTCGTTGGTTCTGCGTGACACAAATTTACGAATCACCCAGTAGCAAAGCAGCATTGGAACGCGGAATACCGCATTGAGGGATTTGATTTGCTTGCCACCCTCCCATTCTTGTTGAAAGAGAAATGGGCGCGCCTTTGAGCCTGATGTGATCTCTGCCGAGCATATCCTTTGTCGAGGGCTTGAGAACATGGCTTTATACGGAATGCTACACGAACGGCGCTCGCAGCCACGCATGGTGACATGTGCCCTAGTTTCACTGCAGGACACACAAAAGTTAAAGAAAATGAACAGCAACTCATTTCAACACTAGAAAGGAAAGGAAAGGGACAAAACGAGGCAAAATGCAGCATTAGTCCGTGATAACTTGCCCCAGATGCGGTTGCTGTTGGCCAGCTTAATGGGCCTAACCAGCACGGATCACTGATTCGAATCTGAGTGTGACGCATCGTATTTGTATTTATGGGGACCCGCTGTTTGTGTTAAACATCCCCCAGCCGCTCAGCCCCGCAGGCGGCCGCATGTCCACTAAATCGACCTCGAGCGCTGTAAATCGTATCATCAGGGGTCGCCTTCAGCTGCTCCGGGCGACTATATCATGGACTCCGATCATTTCATGATTGACCAACGTCTTTGGTCGCCCTCTTTGATTCTAGACTCGTCGATTTGAATACCGAATGCTTTGCCTTGCTTCTTAGCATCCCGATCGGGCTGAGCCTTAGTTTAGACTCTTCTCCACCCGCTTCAACGTTCTGAAAGCCGTCGAATCACCACCTTGGGTCTACGTTCGATTAAGAGCCAAAGGGCAAACCATTGGGAACTGCAGCTTTTCACTCTTGTCGAACGCATAGGCTGCTTTCACATGCGAGATTTTGTGCCTCAACCGCCAAGCACGTCCTCGCATACCCCTGAAACCTGGCAATTAATCCTTCTTCCTCCCCGGCTGCGGCGGGTCACTGGAGCTGCCTACCATAGCGATTTCATTGCTTTTTTTTTCCTCTTTCAGGCGACCACATTCTGAGTCCCCGAGACATTGCGGCCTCCACGTCCCCGAGCAAAGACAGCGTTATGTATTTTGCCCGAAGGGCTCTCTGTGCCAAGCAGGAAAGCCACCTGAGGGCTAAATACAAGCGTTAAAGTACCGCCTGTGTCTTGGTTTAATCACGGCCTGGCCTCTCAGCGACACCACTACTATTTCTTTCAGCTTCTTTCTTTCGGCAAGCCACGACCACACATTCTTTTTGCTTATTCTAGTCTATCAGCCACTCTCTAAATTCTGAAAATTGATCCGCGTGGCTTTCGCTATGGACAGTTATCCCCATAATGGCCTCAAGACCTCGTCTCAGAGGACACGCTCTCCCTCTCCCGCTAATGGCGCGACAAGCACTGCAAGCCACGCAGACAGCACTACCAGGGCAAACCTTAGCTTCACGGCCAACACCAATGGTGACGGCCGTCGAGAGCCCACGTCTCAATATGGCGCTGCTTCACAGCCTCCCTATGCTGTTAACTATCAGCTGCCGGCTTTGAAGATATCGGATCTCTTACAAAGCCCAGCAGCTATCCCAACTGGAAATGAAAATGGACATGCAAATGGATACGGGCATGAACAGGGCAACCTTGCTATGCCTCCTTTGGCTTCGAAGAAAGACACAGAGAAAGACACAGTGACGGGACCAACAGAACCAACAAAAGGTTATCCTGAAACGTTCAAACCGCTGGAGCACGCGACAGGGCTACCGTCAATAGGCTCTCCCTTGACCCATCCAAATGGTGTCTCCATCTTTCCAGACCTTTCTGCTGCGGAACAGCAGGAACTATCTCGAGAAGCACTGGACCAAGCCGAAGAAGCCATCATTGCCGATGATAGCGCTGATAGCATCGGATCCGTTCATGGCGATGACACCGGCTCTGATGCCGGCTATGATAGCGACACTGCCAGCTCAGCAAGCACCTCTGTCATGTCTTCTGTTCGCGATTACATGTATGAAAATGGCCGACGATACCATCGATATCGCGAAGGCACCTACAACTTCCCCAATGATGACGTGGAGCAAGAGAGAGAGGATATGAAGCACGCCATGGTCAAGCTGCTGTGCAGCCAAAAGTTGCACTTTGCCCCCATCGGCGACAACCCGCAAGAAATCCTCGATATTGGAACTGGAACAGGGATTTGGTCAATTGAAAGTGAGCCATCGTCAATCCCGTACCATGCCTTGACTTCTTCAGACTGAGAATCGCTAACAACCTTTGCCTAGTGGGAGACAAATACTTGAGTGCCCATATACTTGGAATCGATTTGTCGCCTATTCAGCCCGATTGGCTACCGCCCAACGTTCGATTCATGATAGACGACGTGGAATCACCGTGGCTGCATCCCGGCAGCCATTTCGACTACATTCATTCTCGACACACAGTGATGGCTGTTCGAGACTGGATGAAGTTATTTCGAAGGGCCATAGAGTAAGTTGTTCCGCCGTTTTCCCCTTTGTAGTAGGGCAGTCGCTAACAGATATACCAGGCATCTCAAGATTGGTGGCTGGATCGAGCTTCAAGAAATCCATCACACTCCCAAAAGTGCCCTGCCGGATGGAAATGGCGAGATGCCGTCAGATCACCCCGTTGCGCGTTACTGGAAACACGTAACAGAAGGACTCGCAGCCCTTGGCGTCGACCTGGATACCGTAGCCAATGGCAGAATATCCGACATGATGCAGGAGGCCGGGTTCACCAATGTTACGGAGCGGGTGTTGCATGTGCCCATCGGGACTTGGCCCAAGAACAAAGTCCTCAAGACGGTCGGCCTTTACTGGCGAACCATACTCTTGGATGGGATTCAGGCAATTGCTCTGGGGCCATTGACGCGTGGCCTGGGATGGAACCGAGAGCAGGTGGAACTACTGCTGATGGAAGTCCGACAGGCTTATTTTGACGATTCCAAGCTCATGTACATGCCATTTCATGTTATTTATGGGCAGAGACCATAATGCTCTGTAAAATGTGGTGTCATTAGCGATCTACCTATACTTTGTGTGGCGACACTTGAAGGACCTCGATATTGTAGTTAATAATTATAATTTTATCTACTATTAAATACCTCTGATTGAGAATTGATGAGATTAAACACTTTGAACTTGATTCTCTATGGTAAAGAAATGCACGGTATTCTGCGGTGTCCCCTCGATTACCGGCCCTTACTGTCCACGAAAAGCTAGCATGGCGATGAGGGCCTTTGGCGAAAGACAATTCAAAGGGAAAGGGAGTTGCCAAGACGGAGTGCATAGCATCAGCGGCTTGCCCTTCACTCAAGATATGACGGGATTATCGTTCGATCTAGCCAACACCTGCGTACTGCAAGGGACATCTCAATATACGAATGGACCAACGAGAGCACCCGCCCGCGCTCCACCCGCGCCTCTCGTCGTTTATTACAGGCCTCACTAAAGAAGGACATGCCCGAGACAATATGTATGCATTCGGCAGAAAAAGGGTCGCCTTTTAAGCGGCCAAGACGAGTCCGTCTCGGCCGCAATTATCTAGCGGCTCCGTTGGATAGCAGTTTCACTTTAAACTCTCGACCCGGTTCTTGGGAGCAGATTTGACGCACATACACACACACAAAACTTCGGATCGCGCACGCACTTGTAACACAAATCATTTATGTGCCGTTCGGCAAGATTGGCAGATAAAAAGGTCTCACGGCGTGACTTGCACGTGCTCTCCTGCGGATGACAGATGGGTAAAAGATCAGCACCCTTCTTGGCGATATTAATGCCAGTAAATTGGTCTTTGGGGGGGAGGGGGGGTTTCCTGGTATCTGGGATAAGTAGTCGGCGATGCGGACGCAAGGGGGTTCGGGGTTTTTGGAAACTTGGAAAAACCAGTGGGATTCTGAGCACTGATGATGAGATGAGCTGAAATGCTCTGCCGTGCCACATGGCCGCGGCCATCTTTTGGGCATTAGGGCGTCTTCTATCACATTGACAGTTATGACAGCTCATGCAACTACTTGCCAGCAGAGCTCCTACTAAATCATTCGGGTCGTGTAATCCTGGTAGAGGTAGCTGGTCTGCTCAGCTGCGCTTGTTATAGTAGATGTGCGAGATACTATCTGATAGCTGGAGGGAAAATTAAGCGTCTGACGAGGACGGCGGCGGCGCTACGGTCCGGACCTAGGGATTATAGCACTACTGCCCACTACGGGGACATGGCTTGCCGCTAAATGGGCCGGTTGTGGAGAGAGCGAGAGACATCACAGCAACATGAATCCTTCAACTGCCTCTTACTTAGTAGTGCAAACTGCCACTATAATTGCAAGTAACGCGACTTGTAAACACCTACATCAATAGCTCCACCCCCAATCGTCATCGGAACTGCCATGATTTGCAATTTGTAATGGTCTGATAAATGTGACTCGGTCTGATGTTTCTCGGAACGGAAACGGAAGCTTCCGAATGCGTGTACCACTACCTACTCGTAGTAATATTCAGTAGCGGTGGATCTCTCCTCCCGCAAGGGCTACGATCCTATCGAGCGGAAATCTACTCGGATTGCTACGCCAAAGATGTCCAGAGACGAATGCCTGTACATTACTGCCAGTAGTAATAGTAGGGCACGAAGTCGTACCCGTGCATGGTTCTTGGTGCTCTAAAAGGTAAGTAGGGCACATGTACTTGTGCTACTGCTCCGTCTGCCACTACTTCGATCTAAGCCGCGTATACATATCCAGAGATTAATGCCAATTTAGCCCGCCGCGGGTCGCCGGATAGGATAGGACGCACGACAAGGGTTCTCTTTAGCTTCTCAGATCGTCCCGGGCTTACTATGACGGCGAACATGCGGAGGCCATTTTGGGGGCTTGGTCTAGTTTGATTGCATTGAGTCTGGGTGTCTTGGACGATGGGGGTTACAACTGGCTTCTTCCTCGCTCGTTTCTTCTTTTATCTTCGTTACCAATCCTCTTCCTCGCATCGGCCCTCTCCTCTATGTCCTTCTTTCTCTTTTTTCTTACTAGAATTTGGACCGTGTATGACCAAAACTCCAGACTCTCCTCTTTGCGTTGTGTCTCTTTAGCTGCTGGACGTGACAACTGAACAGACGACGACGACTCTAGCAAGACAGGATTCATCACTGCCTAGAGACATCAGACATTTTCTTGGAGCACGACTCGACGAAAACAGCGAAACGACAACGGCGGAAATACGACACATCAGATTGCTCCCTCACACAGCAGGGGCAACGACAGACCTCTTTTCAACTCTGGCCGAAGAAGCTCGCTCCGCTACAAGTTTAACGCAGAACCGCTTGTAAGTATAGAATACACACTTTCTCCTCTTTCTAAAGTCCCTGCCGGTTTTTCTTTCAACCCCTGCAGCACCATCTTCTTTCTACTGGATTACGCAACCCACCAAAGCCGCTGCGTCAATTATGCTGCTCAATTGTGGCGGATACTTCGTCTGGTTTCCTCATCCTGGCCTCTCTATGCATGACATGGATGGGAAGAAGTGGATCGATCTGTTTGCGGCGTGTTGCAGCACGAGTCAAAGCAACACCCAAAAGCTATTGTGATGTGCTGTCAATCTCTTGTACCACTACGCACACGCAGTCAGTACTGCAAGGATCCTCTAGTTTCCTCATACATTATGCGTCCACGGTTTCTTATTATGCGAGGCTGCCGCAGATACATGATGCGCTGCTCTTAGAGACTCTGGCTTATACCTCCTCTGTTTCTCAGCTTACTCCCCAGACAACCCAATAAGGCCTGAAGTGCGCATTACTTGATAAGCAATATCAGAACAAGGTACATCAACTCTCAATTTCCCCTTTGAGTAAACCGGTGCCAGAGCCGCAGTTCGGAATTTTCGGCCTCTTCGGGCGCTCGATCTTGAAGACTGGGGGACCAGTAGCGTGCCCCCAATAGAGCAGGCCATCAACTGCCTCATCCTTCGCACAATGCTAGAGCCTATGGCTTCGATTTGCCTCAAACTACAAGTGTTTGGCTACGGATTCAGTCTTCACGCAAAGTCGCAGATCGGAGTGGGGATTGGACCGTTGCAAGTTTACGTTCCGAGGCGCGCATCGGAGAATACAACGTCAATTCCGAAGTTGATTAGAACAGGCCCACTTGAGGACGAGGAGCCATCACCAGCGTGATATGACTTTAATAGCCCTCAAATCTCTTAGGTTGAAGCCATTCTGACTTGTCTCATTATCTACAACCCCATCTTGCCATAAACTTTCCCATCTTACTTTCAGCTCAAACAAGTCCGCCCTCAGAATATATCTTCTCTCTAACTCTGTCTCTTTACAGTAGCCCTAACCGTCAATCACAATGGCGAAACTCAGCATCCCGTCTAACGAACGTAACGGCTCGACCACGGCTGATGACCAGCGCACAACCAGCGCGGCAGCATCCCAAGAGCCTCGCATGGGAGCGCTGGCCGAAATCATCCGCGCTGAAACAGAAAAGCTGGAAACATATCTCAAAGCAAACGGCATCACTCAACCGAGTTTTCATGTAGACGCTCCTCTCGATTTCCCCCACTTGCCGGACGAAATTCAGGAGAGCCGCCAGAAGATTGTCTTCGCCACGAATGAGCTTGCAAATCTCGTCAGGGGCCCACGAGAGAGTGTGAGGTTTGGTGCATGGAGTGTCAGTTGCATATTTGCTCGCCCCGTTGCGTTTTACTGTACTGACTCAGTTTGATAGTATCTGGACAGCTTGAGTCTACAACTTGTCAACAGCTATCAGCTTGGTAAGGCAATGTGCCCTCGATAGTAAAGCGCAACTAACACCCTCCAGCTAAGCTCGTCCCATTTGATGCCCCTATTTCTTTGAAAGAGCTTCAGTCCAAGACTACGCTGGAACCCATCTTCCTTGCCCGCACTCTACGCTATGCTATGACAAACTACATGTTTTATGAGCCGTCTCCGGGCTACATTGCCCACACCGCCAATTCTCGCGTGCTGGCCCAAGACTCCTCGCTTCAAGCCTGGGTTGGCTTCAACTCAGACAGTTGTTTTCCTGCTGCTTCCAAGGTGCCAGAGGCGTTGAAAGCGCACCCCGAGGCCGTCGAGCCTACTCATGCAGGGTTCAATTATGCTTTCGACACAGTAGGCAAAGAGCCCATGTTTGCGACTCTTGCCAGGAAGCCTATTGAAGCCGATCGCTTTGCTCGCGCCATGGTAAGCTTCACACACGGAGAGGGCTATGAAGTTAGCCACCTGGTGGATAATTATGACTTTTCAGGTGTTGATGCACGAGGGGGCACATTCGTGGATATTGGCGGCAGCCATGGCTTTGTATCGGAGGCTTTGGCAAAGAAGTGGAAGAATGTCAACTTTATCGTGCAGGACAGGCAAGAAATGGTGGATTCTGCCCCAAAGCCTGTTTCCGAGGATCCATCAGTGGCAGAAAGACTTTCCTTCCAGGTTCACGATTTCTTCAAAGAGCAGCCTGTCAAAGGCGCTGACGGTAAGCCAATCCTTTGTTTCCTGATTTTCCCGCTTCGATTTCCCCTCTCGCGTACAAAAGAGCTCAGAGTGCTAACAACCATGCTAGTCTACTACTTTCGCTGGATTTTTCACAACTATTCTACGCCGTATGCTGTTAAAATCCTCAAAAGCCTCATTCCTGCGCTCAAGCCAGGATCCCGCATTGTCATCAACGATTACTGCATCCGGGAACCAGGATCAGAGACGCTGTGGGATGATAAGCTCCTGAGAAGTCTGGATATGATTATGGGGGTTCTCTTCAACTCGCAAGAGCGAGATGAACAGGAATTCCGCGATCTGTTCAAGGCTGCCGACCCCAGGTTTCACTTTAAGGTATGTTAAAAATACTTCTCCCTCCATTCTCTCTGACGATATTCATTCATTTGGGCTGCAAGTATTCCCTAACACACTATCAGGGCGTTCTAAGAGTTAAGAACTGTAAAATGAGCGTTATAGAGGCTGTATGGGACGAGTAGAATCTTGATCAATTCAGACGAATAAGACTCAAGTATACGAAGCAAAACATGAGGCTATGGCAAGAATCAATCGTACCTATCTAAGGGAAATTTTCTGTAAAACATTTATCATTTGTTATTAAGCTCAATTCTTTCAACAAGAAACACGCGTAATTGGTTTAGTGGTAAAATTCTCCGTTGCCATCCGAGCAACGTCGGGGAGCCCTGGGTTCGATTCCCAGATTACGCAACGCATTTCTTTTTGTTGTTCTCTCCTCATTGCTTCTGAGGATGTTTGCACGTTTTGTCTTTTTATCGAGTTCAGATTAGATTTTACTCACTCTCTTCCTATGTGACTTTTTATAGAGATGACTGGCAGCAAACCTAAGCAGCAAAAACATCAATCTTCATTAATCATTATCTTGCATCCCTTCTCTCACCTTCCCAGCATCACTCCATCTTGGCTCTTCCATATCCTCCCTTTTCCGCAATCGTGTTCGCCATTTCTACCATGGACGCCTCACCGAGAATGTCAAACACAGACAGCTGCACGCCGTAATTATTCAAGATCCAATTTCGAAACGTGACGGCCACGAGGGAATCGATACCATACGCATTCAGCGACTGATTCACATCAATCTCGGAGGGCAGCATGTTCATCGCCTTGCCCAGCATGGCAGATATCCCGGCGCAGATAATAGACGCGGCTTCTTCGATGCTCGCAGCAGTTGCCAGCATAGACTTCACGTCCCTATTTGCCCCGCCGTTGCCATCATGTAGTTTCGGTGGAGGGATATCAACCAAATTGAGGTATGAATACAGCGCCGTGCGAGTCCAGTAAGGATCCGGGGTGTTAATCTGCACATTGATACCTCCTGTGCCAACCGCCACAGTTATTTGAGGAGGAACAGGCACTCCTGGCGCCATTTCTCCCGTAATGGCATGCTTGATGACCGTGAGGAAGTCTTCGTGCTGGATGCCAAAGAAACCATTGGAGCGCAAAGTATTCAAGAGATCTTCGTTTTCAGCTAGCATACCTGCTCCCAGCACTGGGCCAAAGTCAATGGCCACAGCATGCTTCCCTTGCCGTCGTAGACATCTTGCAAACGAGTCTTGGAAACTGTTGCCCGCGGCGTAGTTGGCCTGGCCACGGTTGCCGATAACGCCGGATGAGCTCGCGAGGAAGATGTAAAAAGGGTCGTGTCCCGCAGCAGACACTGAATGATAAAGATTCCATGAGCCGTGTGTCTTTGGCCTGATGGCCTCGTTCCAGTCATCAAACGTCATGTTGTCAAAGACCGAATCTCTGAGCACAGCGGCGCACATAAACACACCCTTGATAGGCGGCATCTCCGAGGCAAGGATATTGTTGACAAAGTTGTTCAAAGAAGCTTCGTCGCAGATATCCACGGCATAGGCTCGCGCATCAACACCCTTTGACCTAAGATTCTTAACAAACGCCTTCGAGGCATCCGATGATGCACCGGATCTCGATAGGAATGCCAAGCGCCTTACACCGTTGCTTACAAGCAACTCAGATATGCTCTTTCCAAGACCTCCAAGACCACCTGCCAACACGTATGTCCCTTCGGGATCGAGAGACTCTTGGAGAGATTTAGTCCCATCTGTATTCAACACAGAAACCTTGCTTGAGTTGTTTTCGGCCACAGTCAACGAAACAAAGCCAGTATATGGCGTCTGCTGAAGACACAATAATCCATCTGTCAATGCGCCAATATCAAACGGCTGCTTGAGCTCGGTGGACATGGAAGGCTTGAAACCGACACTGTCAACGAACTGAGTCGCCAGGCCAAAAAGCTCCGCCACAAATGCTGAGTCTTCCTCAAGCAACTGACGAAGGTCCCAGTTAACAACAGTTGCTGATGTTGGTGGCATACGACTCGAAGTAGGAGCCATAGACTTGTTCGCGAGTCGAACAATGCTGCCACCTGCAAATCAAATTAGCTAATTAGACGACCACAATAGAGTTCAAAAAGTGTAACTACAACGACTTACATCTTCGAACACAGTCAAACTGTGCGTCAAACGCTTCCATGGTGGGATTAAACACGCAGTCCACACCGTTGCCACCTGTAGCTCCCAGCAAAGTAGCGGCGAAAAGTCCAGAATTGACTTCGAAGACATGATCTTCTCGTATCCCATGTCGTTCTAGAATCTCTCGCTGTCGCTCAACGTCTGGGCCAACAGTAGTAGCAAAGACTTCAGCGCCAATGGCAACAGCCAAGTCCACTGCAACAAGCCCAATGGCACTGGCACCGGCGTGGATCAATACTTTGCGGCCTCTCTTAGTTCTTCCGATATGAACGAGGGCAAAATAGGCGCTGATTAGAAAGCTTGGGATAATAGCAGTGTCGACACGTTTAACGAACTGCGACTTGACCCTCAATAGGTTCTGAACGGCGCCATCAGGAGCCAGGGCAACTACGCTATCGCCTAGAGACAATCCCTTGATCTCACTGCCAATTCGAGTAATCTGGCCCTTGACGTCTACCCCTATACTCGATTCTTTGGCCCTCCCAAGAACAATCTCGAGGTCCGCGAAAGTCAGGGGTATCTCTTTAACAGCAATTTCAATTTCGTCCGGTTTCAAATCCTCTAGCTCAGTCTCAGCGAAAAATAAACTATCCTCGCCAATGCTGGGATTGTAAATTGTAAGCTTAAGTCTTGGGCTAGCAGCGAACGGCCTTTGAGAGAGTCTCGAAGACGAAATTCTATCTTCAATGACACGATTGATAGGCCGAACTGTAGTAAGACGAGGTATAAAGATTTGCTCGCAACTCTCGGCAAATTCTGTGTCCCGTACGGATGATGATCTGGAGTCGAAGGCCAAATCAAGAAGACGTAATACATTCTTCACAACGGCGGCATCCCCAAGCTTTGATTCCTCTGCCAAGTCGAAAGTTATCAACGACTTAAGAGAGTCCTCAGAAATGAGAGTTCTGAAGAGCCCGACGATGGGCGATGCGCGAGGATTCCTGCAGCTAATCTGAGCCTCCCGAGTAATCCAGAGCATGCTTCTAACATGGCTCTGCAGCAAGTGGAAATTATTAAAGTCGTCCTGTTTCCAGTCAAATACAGAATAATCTTCAGGCTGAGGGCAGCCTGAGAATTCAAGCAGTGAAATAACCACCCTGCCTGCGAGTGTCGCTGGATCTTCCAATGCTTTATCGACACTGATGATAGAGACACCGAAAGAGAGCTTATGAGCTTCTTCAAGGCCTTTGATAGAATCACTAAAGCTCTTTACCTCTGAGTTCATCTCTGTTGGAGTGAGAATGACGACAGGCTTTGTTAATGGGAGTGATTGGTTGCTCCTATAAGCCTCAAAGATGATATCGCCTTCGCTCCCGCTGTAGTTGATCAGCGATTTAGTATCTCTTGTGTCTTGTTCTATTGTTTCGCCGCCGAATGTACGCCTGGATTCACATTTATCCATTACATGCGATTCTTCCATGATAGAATCTCGCGTTAACAGCAAGCCGCCATCTTTCAGGTACGCCTTCAAAGTATCGTTATCTGGCCTTGTATTGTCGCAAGCCACAATCAGATGATAATCGTTTCTGATGCTTGAAACATCGGATATCTTCTCAATGAATGGCTGCAACAGGGTATCTTTAACAGAAGCGAGCACCTGAGACGCAGCATCTTCTCCTTCTACTTCAACAATTGTGTATCTCAAAAGTTGAGGAGCCATGTCTTGGTCCGAACTGATGGCTTTGAGCGTCGCTTGCGACAGCTGACAGCCACCGCCTATTTGGAGAATTGATAACCCTGCGAATTTGTGAGCCAGAAGAGTAACTTGCTCGATATATGACTCGGGCCGAGCAAAAGTTGCATCTTTTTCCCAGATGATCTCGCTGCAGAGGTTACGATTGGTGGATAGAAAGCCTCCTTCATGGACTGATGGGGTATCCAGGGCGACAAATCGTAGCCCTTCGATGGCAACGTAAGAATGATCTCTCTGCGTCTCTTTCATGAAAATAGTCGCCTCTGCGTTTCGAATGCCAATCGTATTGGCTGTCGAATAGCCGGTGAAGTCTTCGCCGGGCTCCGCATCACCCAAGTTTGCCGTTACAAAAAGGCTCTTGACGAAAACCGGGACCATGGGAAGCGAACGAACTGCCAATAGAGTATGAATCATCGAGTCCAAAGTAGTCGGATGGACAAGGTGTGGATACTCAAATTTGCAAGGCATCTTGGATTTGGTGTCCGGAATTTTGATCCTGCTCACACACTGATTGCCGTTTCTGCGAATTTCAACAATATTCTGAAATAAAGGCCCGTAGTTCATTCCAATAGAGTCAAGATGCTCATAAAGCTGGCGTGGAATCATCGACTCTTTGCACACGTCGCTCATGATACTTTGATGCTTGCTATAAGAGTGGAAGGCAGTCTGCCAATTTCCAACCTTGTAGTGAAAACGCAGACTTCCGCTGGCGTGTCGGTCCCAGGATCGGCCCAGGGGCCTGGAGTAAATCGTGAACAACTTTCCACCAATTTTTCCATTGCCGGCTGCACTTACTGGATCGTCTTTGATATTGAGAGACACCTCCAAACCATAGGCCGTATCGGGGACGGTCAGGGCTTTCTCAATCTTCATATCTACAAGCTCGTAGCCCAGAAGGTCTTGTGCATCCTGAGCCAATTGCTTTGCCCCCTCCAAAACCATTGCGATCATGCCTGAGGCAGGGTAGACGACTGTCTTTTGCACTTGATGGTCTCGAATCCAGGGATTTTCCGAGATACGCAAGAACCCGCGCCACATTGGTTCGAAGGGCGCAATAGAATCTACTACCCTGGCCCCAATAAGATCCATTCGAGGGTACTCTCTCATACGGCTCTCAAGGCTCATTTCGGTTTCATGCCAGTATCTCTTGCTGTGGTTCCATGAGTAAGAGGGTAAATTCGAGAGACATCTTAAAGAAGTCGGATGGTTGCCTTTTGAAACGACATTTTTCATGTTGACAGGATATCCTCTGGACCATAAAGAGCCAAGGAGGCCGAGCAGTGTAACGCTCCCGTTTTGCTTTCGTTCAAGAACTGAGTGATAGCTAACTTTCGAAGCACCACTAATAGTAGCGATGATATCAGTTGTGGGTGATCGAAGGGCTGCAGCGGGACTAAGCTCTATCAATAAATCTGGACGTACATCCGCTGGGACGCTCATTAGCGACTGAACGGCTGCAACGTATTGAACAGGGGAGATCATGTTATTTGCCCAATAACGGGCATTTAGCTCGCTGCCTATAACTTGTTTGCCCGTTACAGAAGAGATCATCTTGACTCCCTCGAAACACTTGTGTGCGACGATATCGTTGAGAGAATCAGTATAATCGTGCTCAACAAGCTTCATGTGAGAGGAGTGGTAAGCAATTGAAACATTGAGAATTTTGGTGAAGATTTTTTTCTGGCGCAAATCGCTTGCAATAGCCTCAATAGCATCGGCTTGGCCAGAAATTGTAACTGATCGGGGACTGTTAACGCAGGCAACTTGCGCAGACTTATTACCCTCGGCGAGGTATTCTGTTGCTTCTTCAGTCGACATTCCAACCACCATCATGCGTCCTATGAGTTTGGGAGCTCTAATCGGAAGGCTGGCTGCAGCAAGGCCACGGTAATAGGCAATCTTCCACGCGTCATATCTTGAAATAGCCCCAGAGGCATAGGCGGCAGCAATCTCGCCCGAAGAGTGACCAAACACATAACTGGGCTGAATGTCAAAAGATCGAAGCAGATCAACAAGGGCAATCTGAAGAGCTGTTGTTGCAGGCTGTGAGATTTCAGGATCAGATATGTGTGTGTTATCTGCCCCTCTGAGGATCTCTTTAAAAAGGTCAAATCGGGAACCGAGGGCAATCTGTAAGAAACAGCTGGCCTCCCGGAGACTGGTAGCGTATGTGCTGAATGACAAGAGATCTTTACCCATCTGTGCCCAGTGGGCACCCTGGCCGCAAAAAACAAACCCTAGCTTAGGCTGCTTCTTCGACGACGAACGAGTCGCACAGGTTGCATCAAAATCTTGCATCTTACTTATAAGCTCCGCTTTAGACGCAGCCACAATGTATCCCTTCCATTCAAGATTTGATCGACGACAACCGAGGGTATATGAGTAGTTGAGCAAATATTCTTCAGTGTCTTGCTGGATTGATTCAAGCATCGAAATATGCGAATTCATGACACGAGACACACCTGGTTTGTCACTCGCTGAGTAACAAAACAGTCGCACCTCGTGCCGCTCCTTGTCCGAACCTCCATCGTGCTCCAGGGATTTAATGTCCATAGATGAGTGGTTTGCCTTTAGCCCCTTTTCCACGAGATATCCGGGAGCTTCATCTATGATGACATGCGCATTGGTACCGCCAAAGCCGAAAGAGTTGACGCTTGCACGACGAATTCCGGGGATAGGCCAATCGAGCATTTCTAACGGGACCTTGAGTTGACTTAGCCATTGAACGTATTCGTATGTTTTTGGGCCTCAGAATTGCAGTTACCTTGACTTTCCAATTCTCAAAATCGATATTAGGATTCCCTGTCTCGAAATTGATGTTTGGAGGTATGCGGCCGCGTTCCAAAGCCAAGATTCCCTTGATCAAACCCGCAATGCCAGCAGCGCCTTCAAGATGACCAATGTTCGTCTTCACCGAGCCGACAATGAGCGGATTATCGACGGAGCGAACAGAAGAAATAGTCTTAGAGATGGCTTGGAGTTCTTGACAGTCGCCTGCCTGCGTTCCTGTGCCATGGCACTCGATGTAGCCAGTCTGACTCAAATCCAGGCCAGCTGAAGCGTACACCGCACGGATATTGGCAACCTGAGCATCTCCGTTGGGGAAAGTAATACCTAGTAACTCATTAATACCTTCAATTTCCTGGAGAAGACAATGGTGATAAGCTCTTGTAAACGCACCTTTGGTGCGCCCGTCTTGGTTTACAGAACTGGCCCGCATGACAGCGTGGATGGTGTCATTGTCGCGGATGGCATCTGACAGACGCTTCATGATTACAACTCCAACGCCCTCGCCTCGGCCATAGCCATTTGCTCGAGAATCAAATGTGAAACATTTTCCGTCTGGGCTCAGCAAGCTCAGCGCTGTCATCGGAAACATTGTCTCGGGAGTCAGTATCATGCCTGTTCCAGCAGCCAGAGCCTAGTAAATAAGTCAAATCTGGGGCTATGGTCTTTAAACTCAATGGTCTTACCACGGACGTCTCTCCTGTTCGGAGGCTCTGCGCAGCCAAATGAACTGCAACGAGGCTTGAGCTGCAGCCAGTATCGACGGTCATGCTGGGGCCGTGTAAATTGAAGAAGTATGATATTCGATTTGACATGATTGCAATTCCATTTCCAGTTGCGGCATATCGTGGTGTCCAATTTGGGTCACGGATGCTGATATATTCGTAGTCTGACGGTTCAATGTCGTTAATATAATTATCCTCCAACGCTGCTTAGATGGCTAAATGTGTGATGCTTGCTCACCTTTGACAAATGATCCCACGTACACTGCAGCATTGGTACCATCAATGTCTTCTTTCCGAATGCCAGCTAAAGGACAGAAGCCATGTCAGCTTTAGCTTGTTATGTAGTGACGGTCCTGACTTTGCATTATGCGCACCATTTTCGAGAGCCTCGTAAGAAATCTCAAGGAGCATCCGCTGCTGGGGGTCGACTGCGTTCGCTTCTTCTGTTGGAATTGAGAAGAACTTGTTTCCGTCTGTGAGCATGTGCCCGGCGCCAAAACTATGGGATGATTATTGCATTCTTACCGGAGCATCAAACGCACTAACATCGTCTTTCAAGAAATGCGCTCCCCTGAATGAGATCTGTAATGGCGTCAGTAAAGCACTTGATGACGCCTCGAACGTGCCAAGTAGAAACATACACTTCCCAACCTCTGACTGTTTGGGTGATAATAGCCATCGATATTGATTCGATCTTTAGGAAACTCCGACCACTGCGATTCTTTCCGCTCTAGCACATCCCACAGCTTTTGCGGGGAAGTTGCATCGCCTGGGAATCGCAGTGCAAGACCAACAATAGCAATGTCGTCCATGCTGGTGGATGGATGGGATAGTTTTTAACAAACAACAATCCGTATGTCAAGGCGCTTATTCGTCTTTTTTTGCGTTTGTGTATAAGAGTTTACGAGAATGGTGTTGAGAGGAGGCGCAGTGTGTGCATTGAGCTTGTTTTCGCAACAGGCAGTGGAAATTATACAATGGAACAAGTCCTGGAGAGGCTTATAGTGGACAATAGGTAAGAAGTATTCAATCAGGGGCCCATTGAGAGACTTTATACTCTAAAAAGAGGTTCTCGAAATTTGGTTTACAGAGCCTGCGTCACTAAATCGCCAAGTACCAACACCTCGCTGTGTGGACTTTGACCTAAGTATAGTTTCCTGCTTTTATAATGACGTTGGCGATATTATAAAAGACACTGTCTAAAGAGAATAGGCGCTTGCAAAATTTGCCCCAAAATTGATTGAAAGTCTTGGAGCACGCTGCAAACAGCAATTTGAATGGCGGCAAACAACCGTACCGGGACGAATAGGCGTGGAGGCATCTGAGTTGTTAGCTTTAGCCTTATCTGCACAGGCCGCCGAGTTGAGGGGGCGTAGCTCCTAATCTGGAAACGGGCCGTCACGGGACAAAAGTTGTGAAGGTGTCGATGCCCCATGAGACAATTAGTGGTGTTGGTTGGGAATCCTGCAGGAAGCAGGCCCATGCTCCTACATGTGGAACAGGTAGTAATATTGGGGCGCTAAGAAGAGACGAAAGGAATGGCGACCGAGCTGATCCCATCATCTTTGATTAAGCTCATGCGTCACGCTCCGTACAGCATCAGGATTTTCTGCAAGAAAGAGTTCGCAGGAATTGCCGAAAGGAATGAAGTGATCCCGAAGATTTGCGTCTGGGGTATTTGATCAGCCAATAGGAAAGATTGCCTTGGCACAAAAGGCTGGAAAGAGCAGCCATAATTCTAATCAATCGGGATATTTCTTAGATAGTCTTGTGAAAAGCCCTTCGGGGTGACAGCTGGTATACCGTCTATGCTTCCTTGTTGAGAGGTACCTCTCAAGCAATTGTGAGGATGCTTGCAATTTCTGTGGGGTAGAATTCAGTAGTTGATCGTAATGATTAACTCATAAGAATAATATACTTAGGAGCATCTCAGAGTCTAAGAAGGAATACCTGATTTGGGTAGCTCCTGGTGCTGAAGTTGCCACACCGCATATGGCTGGCTTCAACAAGAGACGAACCGTATTCATGCCGACTTTGCTCAACAGTGCAGCCAACCCCAGGACTTGGTGACGTCTACGCGCCTGGAGAAGTTGCGGTCAAAAGATTTTGTAATTCGACTGTAGAATTTGGTTCGGGTACAGGCATTTGGCCTACGTACTAGTTGACCAATATTGCCGTGTGAGTGTGATGATTGGAAATCCCACTGCTGGGACATCTCAATAAGGGGCGAAAGAGAAACAGGGAACACAACAAGGAGAACATATGGCTTGGTTTGTGCTTTACCAACAGTACAAAGCTGAAAATAAGACGGGGTTCGAATCTCACACCACAAATAAACATTTCGATCTGAGATGTGGCTTCGAGGTGAACGCCCCAGGTGACAGATTTGGGTTCCTTGACTGAATGAAACGTTTTCACGAAAGACCTTGTTGTTATGACTGGAGTACAAAAAGTTAGATTGTTAAAGGGAGCGCATTGGATATGACGCCCTTGCGGAACATTTGCGGCACGTAATCAAGCATTGAGTATCGTCGGATGAACACTGATGAAAGAATGTAGTAGGCGGTCAGATTGAATTGGCCCCGAAGCTAGAGCGCTCCAAAATTGCATCGAAGCTAAGGTTAGCTACGGAGTCAAGCATCGATTGCGCGGCTCCCCGTTCAGTGCTCCGCAGATGAGGCTCGCAGGGCCCGTAGCCGTGGAGTCGTTTAGCCAGATGAATATGGAACCCGTAAACCTTCAGCGTCTGCGGCTCGACCATCGGATATCAGCATCTCCTATGGAGCGCCATATGTGGTGTTCCGGCTTCAATCCCGCCTTTTTGTCTTCTAAAAATGAAAACAATCGATCAAATACGCACGCCTTTGCAGTATATCCGACTGCTGAGTACAACTTTTGGAGCTTCTCCATTCGACCGATACTTTGCGGCAGTATTGACCGCTGCTGCCTGGTCAAATTAAGGGGCGCGCCAATGGATTGAAATGTTGAAGGCTATACTCGTCCAAATTCGTCTACTAAGGAATCATGGACTGTATTGTGATTCGACCGCTTTCCTAGCTCCCGTGACATGGTGATACAGGAACGGCCAAGCCGAGATAGTATCCAACGCCGTCTTTGGATTGATGTCCCGGTAGGTCTCTGCAATCACTTGAATCTCTTCCAATGCCAATATTCTACCAAGGCCATTAGCTAAATTTCAAGCAGGGAATTCTTCTGATATAACGCCCAGGAGCCGGGGAAAGATTAGAGGGACAAACGGACGACATGTTGGCGTGACGAGCCGAGAAGTCTTCTTATCTTCCTAATGCCATCGGTTTGATGCGGTATCTTGTCCATCTCAGCCACCAGATCTCTCGCAATGCGGCTTAAGCGGCCGTATGCTGGTCCAGATCCTCGTACGATGAAACGTTGACCCGCGTACCACAGACTCATCCAGTAGTCGATCGCTATTTGCTTACTCAAGTGCTCTCACGTCTCATACGCCTGACTGGCTGAAAGCAGATGAAGTGTAACCCGATTGCAAACGAACGGCTCGGTGCCGGGCGTCAAAAACCAGCCAAGTTTTGATGCTGCCTGCGCACTTGCCATTTCTCTAGCGGTATAACATCGCGACATATACCAGAAAAGCCGAGATGAAGGACGTCGCCCTAGGACCATTTCGACAGTGTCACTCAAGTCAATAACCATTCCCGGTACCCGTCAACCCGTCCGCCCCCAAGGTCATTTGCTCGTATCATGCTGTTGGTCGAGTGCAGGGCCAGAGAAGGCTCGAAGTATCCCAGCAAGCCGTATGGCGTATAGCCGCTGCAATGACAACCAGAACAGATGCCATCCATCAGATCAGCGTATGCACACCCTCATGCCAGCCATCTTGGTTACGCCGCTGCTGTAGCACACGGGTAACGTGCGTAGAGCTCCATGAGCCGCACAGGTGCAACCAAGGCCAGAAATGTTTCGGATACATATTCACTGAGGGCCCTCTTCTGAAGCAGCGGCCGTCATCCATCGCCCCGGCTCGCCGACCTGTCTCAGCACGACTATGTCTGACTTCGGCTCCCACGGCTTTCTCTGTCCCAGGACCGCCGTGGCTGCGCGTGGTCTATCATGGGAGCAGTAATCGGCGCAGAACGAAGTCTGGTTCGTGGACAGTTTGCGGTCCAAGATTCGTTTTTTTAGTACTGAAAAAACTGTGACATTGATAGTTCCACGACCAAGTCGCGTCTTGTCTCATATTACCCTGAAATCGTGGCCTGGGCAGCTCCTTCCTTGCAGCGTATCGAGCCGTGCAGCGATAGCCTTGAGCCGCTCTACACCAAAGTCTACCGAAATCCTCTCGCTTGGCCCTTTCTTTCTCTTGCAGAATCGCTGTCAACAGCCAGGATTTTAAACCGTAAAATCTCCCCATTCCTGACGGTCTTTATTCCCTCTCCCTTTACAAGGAATTGGTCGCCGGAAGTCGAGAGAAAGCAGGCACTCCTCGAAAGCATGGCAACAGAGTATCGTGTGTCGCTCTCTTATCCGAACCCATCTCTGGGCCAGATGGGGACAGGGTCACAAACTTCCAACTCTATAGATGACGAGGCCTCGCGCTCAAAATTTGGCTATGGAGGCTCGCAGCAGGTCAAGGGCTTGCAACAGGTGGTCTTGGTCGTAACGTATGGCTCATCTCTCATCTTTACTCTAATTCTAACGGCGATAGGCTTCTTAACGGTCTGTTAATCTCGACTCTCGATACGTCGATCGTATCTACATCCCTGGTCACAATATCGAATGATCTGGGCGATTTTGTTAATGCGCCGTGGATCATATTGGCGTATTTGCTGACTTATATGGGTTCGAATCCTGCTGCCAGGCCTGAAGAAAGTAGTCCACTCTGACGAGTTTTACTAGGATTCGCCGTCTGTATCTCGAAAATGAGCGATATATATGGACGGAAGAACATTCTCGCTCTTTGCTGGGTCATTTTCTCTGGATTTTCCTTGGGTTGTGCCAACGCAAAAGACATGACTGCACTGTACGTATTTCTTGGAGGCATTTCCTCCACCGCAAAGAAAGAAGGGAGATAGTGACACAAGCATTTTAGAATCGTGTGTCGTGCATTTCAAGGCATAGGGGCATCAGGGTTATACAGTTTGACGCAAATAGCCCTTGTCGAAGTCGGCCCTGTCCACCGCCCCAGCCTGATCGGAGCCTTAATCGGAGCAACGCTTGCTGTTGCCTTTATTCTTGGCCCTCTTCTTGGAGGCCTGATTTCAAGGCTCTCCGACTGGAGATGGCTTTTTAACCTCAAGTGAGTTTTCAGCAGCATTTCAACTCACCTTGACCTGAGCTAAATTACTGTTTTTGCTTGTTACCGCAGCATCCCCTTTGGACTGGTTTCTATCCTCGCTATTACAAGCTTTTGGCCTCAAGAGGAAGTCTCCCATCTTCTCTCCTGGGAGGCCTTTACCAGCATAGACTTTTTCGGTGGTGCTACTCTGCTTTGCAGCTCATCTCTGCTTGTGTTCGCCATTCAACAGGCTGGCTCTCAGACGTTTGCATGGTCTCATCCGATAATCATCTTGGCCTTTGTCATATCTGGTTTAAGCTGCATTGCATTTACATGCTGGGAGGTGATACTGGATTCGAAGAGGCATCGTCATATTGAGCCAATCTTTCCAATTCGCTTGATGTTGAGCAGGGTCTATGCTTCTGGTCTCATGTAAGAGCCCCGTTCTCGTGTGCCCCTGTACAAGTCTTAACGTGGTGATGCAGACTTACTCTTCTCACGGGATTTTCATACATCTCTCTCACAATCGTTATACCGGAACGTTTCCAAATTGTCAATGGTGACAATGCTCTCATAGCGGGCATTCACCTGTTTCCACTTCTTTGTACCTGCGCGATCGGATCCTTTCTAGGCGGAGCAATATCTAACCGGCGGAATAACACTTCATATACGCTCATTGGGTCATCCTGCCTTCAGCTTGTAGGGCTTGGATTGATGACAACGCAGTCAAGGGAAAACAGTACACAGCCGTCTCAGTACGTGTATCAGGCATTGTTCGGGTTAGGAGTCGGCCTCTGCTTTTCTGCAACAACCATCATGACGAGCATCTCTACAGCCGAGTCAAATGAGAAGGCTACCGCACAGGGCGCCGTTGCTCAGGCCCGAGTGTTGGGGGGCAGCATAGGGCTTTCCATCTGCACAGTCATATTTAACGTTCACGTTAACCGATATCTAGAAGGACACCTGACCGAGCCACAGCTTGAAAGCCTTCATCGATCGCCGTTATCGGGACTGCAACTACCCATCGACCAGCGAGATCTAGTTAAGACCGTCTATGCTGGAGCATATGCTGAGGAGATCAAAATCATGGCCTGTGTGTGTTCAGCCATGGTGGTTGCCGCTTTTTTCACTCTGGAAAGGCAACCTGCGCCTCTTACGAGAATAAGGTCGAGATCAGAAGGGGGCCGATTTTCGAAGCGTGGGAATGACTCAGAGACGGAAATGATTAGCATGGGCAATGCCCGTCACACTGCATGAGCTGGCTCATGACCATTTGGATCACTACATTTACATTTGCGTATCTCTTTAGTGCGGTGTACTCGTGTGAGGTATATTGCCTCTTCTGTCCAGCTCATGCAAGAATGATCGACTGACATTTGCTGAGAATCCTTTCCCATTGTTCTGCTTACCTTATATTATATCTTGCTACCCAATGTGATTACCTTTGTTTTGAGTGTTTTCCTGTTTTATCCCTCTTTTTCCGCTGGAATAATTTGATCATAGGGGTGCAATTTGGGGTTTGTCGTCTGGTGTTACGGCTTTGGCTTCCTGGGTGACGAGCGGTCACGTCAGTGTATGATATGAAGTCTTTTTATTTTAGTTTATTTCTCCCACGTATCTGTCTCGCATAGGAGAGCATAAAAGGGGCATGGAATAGGTGTTTTCGAGTTGCACCCCCTTCTCTGGTATAAAGCTGAGAACCATTTAGTGGTAACCCCAGGTTATCTGTGTTCCAAAGATAGCTCAGGTATTCAACACAGGCCCTTGGTCACCATAGATGGGGTCTTTGCTAAGCCAGGGTAGATCTTTGATGTTGCCTATTTTGGACTCTTCGTCTTGACTGCCGTAACACATGTCCCAGTTGTCGCCTTCGGGGTAGCATCCAACCATCAAAAAACGATCGTGATCAATGTCATCAAGGAGACGGTGGCCCACGCCCGCAGGAATTACAATCACGTCTCCTCGCCCGACAACGCATTCGACACGCCCAGGGTTGTGCTCGCCTCCAAAACAGAGCCTCGCACGGCCAGCCGTGACGCACAGCACCTCGTGAGTTGTACTGTGGAAGTGCGTCGTGTCATACATTGTATAGCGCCATTGCGGGGTGACGACGCCAATCTTGCAGACGTGCGATTCGATCCGGTCCGCTGAGGCGCCTGCAGGGACAAAAGCGGAGTGGTAGATGATGAGGGGCTTGGAGTGGAGGGACGAGTTGGGGATGAGGTTGTGAGCTGGGATCTGGTGTTTGGAGATGCGGAGCTTGGAGAGGGGAGTGAGATACGAAGAGGAGTCGGGAGAGCTCATGACGAGGTTTGGAAATTGTCGGCTGGGAATGGATGACTGAGGAGAGGAATGAGAAGTCATATCACACATTGTGCGTGGCAAAGCTACTCTTCCTTTATCGATCAACCATTACCGCATGTACATCGGTATTCTGCCTTGGCATCTTTTTGACGTGGCAGGGGTAGGACCTGGAGGTCAAGATGATGTAATGCGAAGATGCGTGGCGTGTGGCAGAAGCAATCAGTTTGCCCCTTGTGTTGCTGTCCCATATGCCTAGTGCGACTTGATATTTTTACCTCAGTGAAATGTATGGCATGCTTTTAGAAATATTGGCATTCTAGGTCATCAATGTGTTTCCAAAATATAATCATGCAATGATAATGTAATCAGGGCATCCACCTCTTATCAATAAAGTTTTCATTAGTGTTTTTTCATTATTTTTTTTTAGGGAATTCTTTATTCTAAAATTTAAATTGGGCAAATTCTAGATATTGCCGTGCAAGTGCTTATGGAGCCCCAAGCATGGAATAACGAGGGTGAACAGGAAGCAGCTTTTGGCCATCCTCCACCCCCCCGTCTCCCCTCATTTTGTATCTTCCAGTGACTCAGCTCAGTCTACATGCCTCCCGTGAGCAGTTCCTTGAAGTAGATTGTCATTATGCCCCCGACGTCCAAGCTGCGAGCGGCCGCTTTGAGGGCCTGGTGCGCAGGACACTCATCGTCGTAGTACCGCATGTCCTCCAAGCTGGCAAACTCAAACCTGGCGGCGAAGTCGAAGCCCTGAGAACGCTGGTCGGGCTCACAGGCGCCGACGGCCATGCTGAGGATGTAGGGCTTGCCATCCTGTGTTTTGGTTGAGTCAGCCCGCTTGCTCTATGGTGTGCTGTGCTTTGTACCGGAGGGATAGTTTAGAGGTTTTAGATGGGAGGGAAAGGCCGGAAAATGATGTGGTTCTTCACCTTTGTGCTTGTATCTCTGACGGTCTTGTAGAGATCCAGGAGCTTTTCCTGGTGGTCCTTGTTGGGGAGCTTGAACATGGTGACTCGGTGGACGCGTTGGGCCATTTTGATGGGATCTGATGTTTCTGCTACGGCGCACAGTGGACGAGCTGCGGAGGGCTTATAAGAAAATGGGAGAAGATTGAATCCTCAATGGAATTGGTGTAGAAGCGATGAGATATATAAGGGGGGGAAAAAAAAAGAGAAGTCAGAAGACTATAGAGGTGAGGGTAAACAGCTTTTAATATAGCACTGATGATGTGAGCATGGAATTCGCGGTGCTAGTAGGTTTGGACAATTGCCGAGTTCGATGTTGCGGCTGCTGCGGCTGGTATCGGGAGAACGACTCGAGTAACTGAGGGGTCTTTCTCAGGGCGGAATGAGCAACCAAACAGTCGTATGGGGGATGCGCAGAATGTATATGCGGAATGAATGTGTTTAGTTTTTATCATGCACTATAGTAATCAATATGTTTTGGTGGCTTTTTCTCTGCTTTTTGCTTCTTCTTTGATGATGTGATAGCCGCGGGGTTTATTATATAGGAGCTGATTTGGACTGGTGATTTGGTGGGGACTTGTAGATGTAGATGCACTGTTAATCCGCAACCAGCCGACTAAATGCACAAGCGGTAGTGGCCGAAGCAAAAAAAATGATTTCCCGTAGTACTTTCGATCAATTTCCACCAGTAGAAAATGAATCAACAATCGAGATCTCGCAAATAGCCATGAGATATAGCTGCCATTAAGACTGGCAAAATTCGGCCTTGCTGCCATGTGCTGGATGAGCCGCTTCTCATTTCCCCAGACTGAAATCTGGGGACTCGGGAGTACTTTAAAGTTCTACGTGCGCGTACGGAAGATGCAAGTACCTAGATCTATAAACTAAGCAAAATGGGAAAACAGATCTGATCCATTGAAAAAGTAATACCATTTTTCTTTGGCATTATTTCACTTTTTATTTTAAATTGGTAGCATGATTTAAATCACTGCTCAAGTAGGTACAGGCTGTGCCTTGATATCTCCTCATTTGAGTTCACCTTTTAACTTTGTGGATTGCTCTTTGAACCCAAAAAAAGTCGCTTTGCCCTCCGCAAAAACTTATTTCCTTGTATATGCATGCACGCCTCTATCAACTACGTGCCTCTGAGACGTTCTCCTGAGTCACCACAAAGAGGTCGAAAGTGTCGAAACAGCTGCGAATCAAATGGTGATGGGAATCGGGCTTTATTTAGCAGATGAAGATCCATAAATGAACCCACGTTGAAAGGTTATTTAGTGATAGGTAATAAGTCGATACATTTACATGGTGTAAGTAGTCAAAGGGATCCTCACGCTCGCTCTTGATGCATCAAACATATCCGTTGAGTTTGGGCGATACCAATCTTTGCAAACAGATCTTTACTTAAAAATCATTTCGTAATTCTTCAATTTTACCATGGCTGAGCACGAAGTTTGAGATGCAAGATAGTTTAGTGTAGCGAACCACTCGCTCAGGCTTCAAGGCGTGCTCCTTACACTTCTCTTTTGCCTGGATCTTTGGAAAGAGTTTCTGCAAATAGACAAAGGAGTGTGAAAGGAGGGGGGAGGCTACCAGTTTTTGACTAAACTTTATGGAAATACTGACTGCAAGGCACTTGGTAGTGCTAAAAATAAATGCCTTCGAGCTTAACTGACACCCCCCTTCAAAGTCTTCAGACTGAAGATATAATTATTTTACGCGCTGGATGGGATAAGGTTTCTACACATACAGCATAACGATGTACTGAAATACAAGCTCAATTCAACAATTTTTTTTTTCTTATAAAAAAAAAAAAGTCAATGGAAGAAAACTCCAATGTTGAAGAAAGAGACAGGCTTATGCTGCACGCATGTCTTGACACTCCTCTATATCCCAACCAATGATTCCATCCATGATAATAAATAGTAAAGACGGCGATTTTTGATGATTCCAAAATCATGTAGACGTATCTACTTGTCGGTTACCTACAAATTGCACCGGGCGTTAAAGCCACCGGGACGCTCGTCGTTGGCCTCGGGACCCGCCCACAATCACTCGGCTCTATAGGATATGCATATAAGGAAGCATCCTTTCCTCTTCTTTTTGACATCTTTTACAACCTTTCACTGTTCTCATCTTCCGCCCTTAACCTCGCAAGCATCTTGCTTTCTCTTTGACTTCTTCCTCCCAGCACCACCCTTACAAGCATCATGTATTGCTTGGAGCGTTGTTTCCACATCGAATCTGCTCAGAACACTGAGCCAGAGGATATTACTCTCATCCTAAATCATGGTGAGGCCTCCCACATTGGCCACAACTTCTACTTTTGCGCGGTGCATCAAGCCTATCACTGCATGTACGTCGATGGCAACCTCGATCAACCCTTGTGCGGCGAATGCGCCGCCTTTTACTACCAGAACTGTCTGAGCGTTGTCTGGGAGAAGGACTGCGACATGCCTGCCGAGCCGCCGGCCCCAGAGGGCAGTCATCGCAATGCCATCGTCAGTCGACTGATTGAGATGGATCCGTGGATCCAAGCCAGCTACGATGTCGATGACCCCCCGCATCTCCCATCCCCCCTAGACGACGCGAGTGACTTTTACTTTGCCCCACGAGACGTCGCTACGTTCCAAGGCCTCGGCGACGTTCAGCTGTACAATCCTCGTCAAGGCCTGTCTCGTCTCTTGTTCCGTAGCGCCACGGGGGCGATTGGATGGATGCCCTGCGGCCCAAATATCGGCGACCGCGCAGAGTTCATTCACCTGACCGAGCACGAAAGGGGTGGTGATGTTGTTTTCAAGCGCATCCGCCTCTGGGCTTGCAAGATGCAGGGCTACGATTACATGCCCAAGGAGATCCGCTGGTGCCTGTGGGCCTGCTACGTGCTTTGCACCGAGGCCCTTTACGACGGCCGGGACGCGGATGAAGCAGAGATTTGGATGTACCGCCGCGAGGTCACCCAGTTATGTGGTGTACTTCATATGCTCTTCCATATGCTCCAAGTTCCAGTCCTTCATCCCATACCTGCGCTTACTTGGCGCAGTCGCCGTCCTTGAACGCCCTGATCATTTCACTAGTTGTGCAAGAAGATTTGTTTTCAAGTACCAAGTGAGTGATCTGAAGCAGCAAATGGAATGCAGGTTGAGTGGATTGCGATTTCCATTCTATCATCGTCTATCGTTCTAAATCTAGGTACCCATCTAGTATCAAGATCGACCTGCCCAATGGCAAATCACCATCGTCATAATCTCACCTGCTTCCTCCCTCGGCAAACCCACAGCTCAGCCTCCCATCGCCAAAGAGACATACACTCCCCACGCAACTCCCGCCAGCGCACCCACCAGATTCCGCCCCTGAACGGACTTGACCAGCGTAAAGTTGATGAGCGACACGGCAGGCCAGAGCTTGGCGGCGGCAAACATGAGCGACCAGAACTCGGCCTTGGCCTCTTGCCAGACAACGGCAAAATCAACGACCCTGAAGTCGACGGCGTTGGGGCTGGACCAGTACTTTGCGGCGGCGGGGAGGTTGGTGATGCGCGGGGCGTGGAGCATGGCGTGGCGGAGGGAGCGCGTAAAGGTGCTGAAGAGGAGCGTGTTGAGGGCGGCGCCGACAGTTTGGTCGAGGGTGAATTTGATGATTGTGTTTGTGAGGGAGAGTTTTGGGGGAGACTTGTCCTTGTTCTTCTCTTTGGAGTCTGAAGATGATTTGGACGGTGGGGGGCTGGGATGTGCGGGGAATGTTGATTCGAGAAAGTCTTGCCTGTGGTTCGAGGTTAGTTAGGCAATGTGATGAAGTGGGATGTATATCTGGAGGAGACAGAGATATGCTGAGCATCAAGACATGACGGGCAGCCAGTGAGTGAGTGGGAATATTGGCTCACCAGAGAAAGTTTGGCGGCGTGCTCACCACCGCAAACAAGACAAACTGAAAGACGGGCACCCAGTCTATCGTCACGGCTTCCTGTATGCACGTATTAGCTACTCTGCATGAAATAAAAATTCGAGACTGAATCTTCAAAATGAAAATAAAAACTGTCAACTTGCATTGTTCTTGTACGCTGTAATAGCCTGGGCCAAAATATTGGACACGGCTGCCAGGAAAGAGGACTGCAGAGTTGCCTGCACGATGGGTGGTGGTGCCATGATTTCGGTTGATGGCACTATTCTTCGTTTCTCTTAACACTGTTCCTTCTTCTTCTATTCTTTTCTGAGAAAGTCTTGTCCGAGTGTTTGCGGCGAGTGAAGCGAGGCAAATTTTGGATACGGCTCTGAGACTGGAGGTGTATCAGATTTCGATGGGAAGAAGGCAAGCCGAGCCAAAGCGATATCGCTATAAAATACTAATCCTAGGGCGGTGAAAATATGCTGTGGCGCGCGCGTTCCACCAGGCTACGGAAATCCGTCGCAGCCTAAAACACTTGCTAATTAACAAGAAAAGCGTTGATGACAAGCTGTCCGTCTCTGTGTACTTGCAGTGTTGATAACACGTGGAAAATACGTGAAGGATTGTGTGGATTAGATGCCTGACAGTTTATAAGAGACAGCTCACGCAATGCGGCTCCTACGAGGAACCAGCCATAGGAAAAAGAACACTTGTCATCAGGACTCGGGGTGTGATTATACAGCTTTTTATTCTCTTTTTTTCTGCTTTTTCGTATGATCAAATATGCAAATATATCTGTTTCATGTACCTGGTATAAGAGACACCTGGTGCATTGTCTTTTCCTCTATCTGAAAGGTCCTCAAGCCTTCTCTTACATCCACAACAGATGCCTCGTGTGTCTGGGTAGAAATTAACGTGGGATAACGTGGGATAGCCTTTACCAAACCCCGCAGTGGAGCGGGAACCCCGAAAACGCCAGTAGCGCGGCAGTGAAGCTCTTCTTGCTCTATCAGGACCTCTAACTGCGGCTCTTCATACAGCGCAGCGTCCATCCTGGGCACCGCAGGCGGACCTCTTTGTCTCGTACCTTACGCCTTTTGTAAAAACCTATAGTGAACTCGCTCCTTTTTTTCTCATTCTCATAGATGCAATCCTTGGATCGTCGTCTTTCGCCTCCATTAAAGGGTCTTTCACTTCCATTCAAGAGTCTTTCAGGACCTGGTCAGAAGCCACATGAAGAAGAGCTGGACAAGATAAGAGTAGAAGAAGAGAAACTGTGTCCTCTGGTTCCGCTTCGCCCTTGTGTCAGTCTGCATAGGACCTCCGGAGTTGGATGATGTTTCAGGCAAGAGTACGTATTTCAGCGATCGCATCTAAACACACATCGTTTCAGTCAGCGTAGTACTTCAGGCACTGTGGTCTGCAAAACGTACCAGGAATAGAGAGTTGGCCAGGAAAGTGTAAATGAAGACCAGCCATCCGACCCAGCCGCCAGTGCCCTTGCCACCGTTGACAACCTCCGCAATGGCGATGGTAGCAATAATACCAACAAACTTATATCCAGAGTAGGCAATCAGATCAAGTAGCTGGGACTGGCTGGAGATGCTCAGTAGATAGCACCCCACCTTCAACGCGATGATCTCGAAAATAACCACACCGAGCGCGGTTGTTGCTGTGTATCCGAAAAGCTCAGGGTTGAATTTGCCCCTTATGCCGGCAACCAGAGTAGATAGGAGGATATACGTGACCAGCGCCATGACTATTCAGTACACTCATGTTAGCTGCCATTCACCGTCCTCTTTGACGAGTTATTCAACGCGCGACCAACCTGGAATGTACATGTCGGGACTGTTGATGTCATCTCGCGGGGGTAGGTAGTGCAGCTCTTGGCCATTCGCGCCGGCGACCTGCTTTCGGGACCAGGGCTTATGCCTCCAGGGAAAGAGGACAATGAAGAGCTTGTTAATGACGTAGAAATTGGAGACATTGAAGTAGTATTTGAGCGCGGATACATTGACGTAGCGGCCAATCTAGGAAGCGCAAAGAGAGTCAGTAAGAAGCAGGCAGATGACAAGAGTCTCAACTCGAGATAACAAGGCATAGAACAGTTGAAAGAAAAAAGAGTTCGCATACGTTCTGCTCCACGTATTCCTGGCCATGCTTGAAGGCAGTCTGTCCAAACTGCGCCGCGACCTGGGCCGTGGGATCGTTCATGAACTGCCCGTATGCGCCAAAGGCATTGCCCATGTTGCCCCCCTGCTGCTGCTGGTATGGATTCCCCCCGTAGCCCATCTGATGCGACTGCGCGGAGCCCGGCGGCGGAGGCGGCGATCGGAGCTGAGGGACGGTCGAGACATGTTGCGGCACTGGATGGTGCAAAGGAGGCGACTGGGCCGCCCGATGCATGGCTGCGGATTTGGCTTTGGTGTGGTTTTGCGAGGGCGAGAGGAAACACAAGCCGTCGTCTGGCTTCAATTCGAGGCGGTGAGAGCGAGAATGAACGCGTTGTTGGGTTGAGCCCCAGGGGGTATTCGTTGCTGTGGCCGCGGTGGTCGACGACGAGGTTCCAGATGGCGAGTTTTGAAATGTGGTCGATAGCTTGCCTGGCCTGTGAATCGAGTAGAGGCCCCTGCAGCAGCGTCATAGGCCAGCTAAGGCACAGTGAGTTGGTGCCTCTAAGGCGCTGGGCTGCAGACGGGGGGCAGGACCAGGCCTCCAAACCTTGGAGTTAGTGGCGGTTTGTACTTGAGAGTACATGCTCACACGTGCAAGACCCGCAGCTACCTCTGGATACCTCCCACCAGGTACGGATTCGCCGCTGCAGCTCTGCTACGGGGCTTTAAGGCCACGGTATAGCACTCAGAGCCCGCAGCCAATTCCCACGTGATTCGGCTCTTGATCATCCGCGAATCGGCCTCGCTAGAAGCGTTCACGATAGTCGAGTCGCAGCCGGCCAGGACAAGACGCGGCGATTGGCAAAAACTGTGAGTCGTGCAGGCCTCGGGGCTGGTTCGGTCGCCGGCGGAATTAAGTAGCCAAATTCAATCAGATAAAGGACAAATACCGCTGGTTATGGCTTTCGACGCGTGGAGGCGCGGCGCCCAAGCTGCCACCAATTGCTGAAGTACACTTGTAGACAGATATTGAACCTTGATAACTCTAGTACGCCCTGCTCTCTCCAGTTCCTAGCAGGCGCAAACCAACTCTCGCTACTCCAACTTGCAACCACACGCAGTCGCTTCTTTGCTTCATCTCGACAAAGACGGTGTGCAATCTTCATTTTTAATACTTGTTACTACTTTAATACTTGTCGGCCTTGCCAGGGTCGAGACTTCCCTAGCCGATTTTTTTTTTTGCCTCCCAATTCCACCACCTTCCACTCCTTATCGTTCTATCTTATAACCACTTCTCTGCCGTGATCTGGTACTCTGCCTTCTCTCTCCTCCTCTCGCTGCTCCCACCGAGATCGCAGGCTATCCTCGAGTCTCCTGGATCCATCGCACCCGGCAAATTCAACATGTTGGACGCCTTCGAGGTTCTCACCACGTCTGGCGTGGTTGTCTGGTCCAGGACGTATGCGCCAGTCAGCCCCTCCATCGTCAACAATTTCATTGCCGATACATTCATAGAGGAGAAGAAGGGCAGCATTGCGCCCACCGACTCGCAGTCGGCCGCGACCAATCCAGCCTACAAGAGCGACCAGCATACTCTGAAATGGACCTTTGTCAAGGAATTGGGCTTGATCTTTGTGGTATGGAGCTTCCCCGTCGACGTCATCCCCCGTCGAGTACCCATACTAACAACTGCCTTGCTTTACACCAGGTTGTATACCGTTCTCTTCTGCACCTCTCATGGGTCGATAAGCTGGTGGATAATATCAAAATCATCTTTGTCCAGCTCTACGGCGACCAGCTCACCAAACCCCATACGACCCTCGTCGAGTGCCACTCGTTTGATGAATACTTCGACCAACAGCTTCGAGAGCTAGACAGATCGAGTAATATCGGAACCATAAGCCCTATAGAAGAGGAAACGCCCTCTCACGGCCAGCAATCGGCACCCGGCCTGACTTACAGAGGTCGCACACTCAATGGTGGCGGAGCTGGCACCCACGACACCGTCTCAACCGACTCTACACCTATCCCAACGCCCGATGCGTCGCGCCCCTCGACTCCTGGCAACTTGGTTGTTGCCAAGGCCGGCCCTGTGGCCAAAATGTCCAGAAGAGCCCGCAAAGCTCAAAACAGTGGCTCGGCGCCGGTATCCTCCGGGGATGAGTCTTTGACCTCGTCCCGACAGAAGAAGGGCGCCAAAGCGACAAAGAAGGGGCGCAAGTGGAATGCTGAGGGATTCGCAGACGAAGAAGACGATAGCCTACAGCTGGATTACTCCCGGCCCAATCTGGCAAGCGAGTCGGAAGCCGAGGCAGTTGGGCGGTCCAGCGCGCTGGATGCCGTTGATTCGTCGACGTGGGGGTCCAAGAGTAAAGGAAAATTCATCCTCAAAGATTTGGGAGATGAAGTACATGATATTCTGGCGTCGGCAGAAGCCGAAAAGGCCGAAAAGGCCGCTCGCGCAGAGTCCAAGACGGGTCTTTTGGGTTCTGGAGTCAACACCATCAGCGGCCTCTTCCGGAACATTGTGGGTGGCAAGACGTTGACAAGGGCGGATCTTGAAAGCGCAATGAAGGGCATGGAGGACCATTTGCTACGCAAGAATGTTGCCCGCGAAGCGGCCGTTCGACTTTGCGAAAGCGTCGAAAAGGAGCTGGTTGGTGTCAAGACTGGAAACTTTGAAAGCATCAACGCCAAGATCCATTCGGCAATGGAATCCTCTCTTACCAAGATGCTCACTCCCACCTCATCGCTCGATCTCCTCCGTGAGATTGACTCCATCACTTCTCCGCCCGTCACGTCGCTGCGAAAGGCTCGCCCCTATGTCATTTCCATCGTCGGCGTCAACGGTGTCGGCAAGTCTACGAATCTATCCAAGATCTGCTTCTTCCTGCTGCAAAATAAGTACAAGGTCCTCATCGCCGCCGGTGATACTTTCCGCTCCGGTGCTGTTGAGCAGCTCGCCGTGCACGTACGAAACCTCAAAGAACTCACGGCTCGAGAAGGCGGACAGGTAGAGCTGTACCAGAAGGGATATGGCAAGGATGCTGCTACTGTTGCCAAAGATGCCGTGAACCATGCGGCCCAGGAGGGTTATGACGTCGTCCTCATCGATACGGCTGGACGGAGACATAACGACCAGAGACTCATGTCATCGCTGGAGAAGTTTGCCAAGTTTGCCCAGCCTGACAAGATTCTCATGGTTGGCGAGGTACGTTTTCATCGCATTGCATCTAATATCTCGATTTGTCTATTGTGGTTCATCCATCAACTAACGCTTGTGTTTTCCAGGCTCTCGTTGGAACAGACTCCGTCGCTCAGGCCCGCAACTTCAACGCGGCCTTTGGCTCGGAGCGCGCCCTGGATGGTTTCATCATCTCCAAGTGCGATACTGTCGGCGACATGGTAGGAACTCTAGTCAGTCTGGTTCATGCGACCAACGTGCCCGTGGTGTTTGTGGGAGTCGGCCAGCACTACTCTGACTTGAGGAACTTTTCTGTCAAATGGGCTGTAGGGAAGCTGCTGAGCAGCAACTAATAATGTATAACAAAGAAAATGAGCTCATGAAACACCTCCTTTTTTAAAACATTGGTAATTTTGGATATATAATATGATTACGATATGCGGAGCCAATTGAAGAATTGACCAACTCTGCCCAAATTATCTTAATAAACTTTCGCTTCAGATACATTCACAGTGTAATTCTATAGCCGCGTCAAGTGCTACTTTAAATCTCCTTTGATGGTCTTCCTTTTTTCATCATTAATACTATAATCCTGCATACTAGTTCATACTATGCAATCAAATTTGGCCATTCTTTTCAATCTAGCATCCTCCCATCCTTTGTCATATCATAGCCCCCTTTTTACAATTTCACATTAATCACCAAGGACGGGCTACAGTGAGCGCGAAGACCCTGGGGTTCATATCCATCCATCCATCCATCCATCCGTCCGTCCGTCCATCCCACCATGCATATAAAAAAAAAGAGAGAATCACAAAGGAGATAAGGAAAGAAGAAAAGAGCAGAAAATATTGAAGAAGGAAAAAAAGCAACCAAACAAGCAGCTCAACGACGCAAAACAAGGCCAACGTCTGAGTCTCGGAGAAGAAGAAGAATCGATAATATGTATCAACATCGAAAACCGAAAACCACAAAACCATCCAGCTTTTACAAAAAAACGGAGCATGTTTTTTTTTTCTTGTTTTTTCTTGGTATAGCGTCGAAGACGGAATTTTTTTTTATAGAGTTTTTGCGTTAATCTTTTAAAGATGAGCGACTGGTCAAACAAGCAGCACATAAAATCCAAACGGGTATCTCTTTCTAAGGGTGGTTGTTTTCGCATTCTGATATTTGATTCGCAGGAGGTGGCGAGTAACTGTGACTCGATCCAAACCTCAAGTTCGATGGGATATATATGCATATAGCTGTATAAATCTCTCTTCTTTTTCGGCGTAAGGGGGGAAATAGCGGATATTAACGTTTGAAAAAAAAAAAAAAAAAAAAGCACGGGACAAAGGAAATGGTAAAGGGGGTAACAATCTTGTAGGGTTACTCAGAGCCGTATCTGCTCAAGTATATATATATAAATAGACATTCTTTCTCCCACGTCAACGAAGATCGTCGTGTTCCTCAGTCCTCTTCAAAGAAGTCGTGGTCGTCAAAGTCGCCAGGCTGCGCGTCCTCATCGTACACGTTCTGATGTCCTAAATGAGGGGGTGTCACTGGCTCAGCGGCCAACTCCTGACGTCGAAGGGGAAGGTCTTGGAAAGGCCTCTTGTCGGATCGATGAGACACGTTGGAATCTGTGCGTGTCCGATCGTGAACGCTCTGGCCCGTGAATCGCCTTCCGATGCTGGAAAAGGCGGTGGGTTGTTGATGGCTGTCCGGCGTGGGAGGCTGGCGGAGAGCGGTAGCTGGAGGCGTCAGAAGCCCGCTCACCATGCCGCCGCCATTCGGCTGTGCCGAGTCATTTCTACTCTTAGTCGGGGTGGAATTGCCCGTGACAGCAGGCGAACTCAACACTCCTGAAATTCCTCGGAAGCCAGTCTGGCCACTCTTGCGCCAATTGTCCCAAGCAGCTGCGATAGGAGCAATAGTTTGCGCTACACGCGGCGTCGCAGCTTGGATTGTCTGAGCAATATTAGGGAGAGTAATGGCTGACCCGCCATTCATGGCCCTCTCACGCTCTTGTTCCTCCATCTGCAAGTTGGCCTTGAGTCTGATGGCAGCATCCTTGACGGCAGCGCGGTCGAACCTATCTCTAGAAAGAGCCGTGATTATGTCTTGAAGATCTCCCTGTCTCACAGCAAGAAGCTCGCGAAGCCAGTTAATCTCGTCGTCGCGCTTCGAGATCTTGGTTGCCGCATCGGGATCAAGATCAGCAACAGTCTGCTCGAGTTCCTCAATGTGCTGTTCGCGGGCCTGTAGCTGTTCTTGGAGAACCATGATGGATTCCCGGAGAGCTTGTGGGGAGATCTTTTCAGGCATCTCAACCCGCTCTGCTGGTTTAGCCATCACAGGGCTCAAGATCGAAGAGTCAACGCCAGCCGACTTCGCAGCTTGAGCTGCGGCGGCTGCGGCCTGCTTCGTAATCTCAAGTTTCTCTTCAAGGTGAATGACGCGGTCCTGGAGAAGTTCGGTCTTGGATGTAGACAAGCTGAGACGCTCCAGTAGGTGCTGCTCTGTTCGCTGGCCGTCCTCGGTTGCGTTGTTCAACTGGCGCTCATGACGAGCCTCGATATCCTCCAACTCGTTCTGGTGTTTCTGTTTGAGTTCGACCAAGGCGGCGATCCTAGTGGACTGCGCTTCCTCAAGAAGCATCTCGTTTTGCGCCTTGGCCGTATCGATCTGAAGCCTGAGATGGTCAAGCTCAGCGCGCAACTTCGCGTTCTGCTCCTCGTACTCTTCCCGGACAACATTGACCTGGTCGTTGGCATCCTCGAGCTCAGCTTGCAGAGACATACGAGTCCTCTTGACTTCGCTGGCCCCAGATTCACGAGCCTCTTCAAACTCACGCTGGTACCGAGCAGCAGCCTGCTGAAGCTTGAAATTCTCGCTGCGAAGCTCAGACAGCAGCCCGTCAAGACGATTGCACTCGTTAACAGCACGCATGCCAGTCCGCTCGTTATCCTGAAGTCGTTCCATTTCAACTTCCAGACGTTCTCGAGTCTTAGATTCAGCTTGCAGCCGCGCTTCCAAAACTTCTTGGCGCGCCAGCATGGCCTGTTCTTTCTTGATGCGTCGCGCACTTTCCTCCGCTACCTCGCGAGCGGCCTGACCCATATCGTTCTGAAGCGAGAGGAACTTGGCTCGCCATGTCTCTCGAAGTCGTTCGTTTTCTTCCAATTGAGAAACGACACTTTCAAGTGACTTATGCAGATGCTTGTTTTCATTCAGGGCATGACCAAGCTCGCCATGGCTACGGCGAGCGGCTTCGTCAGCTCGTTCCATCTCTGCTCTATAAGTATTGTTATCTTGGCGAACGTTGCGAAGATCGGTTTCAAGGACGTTGATCCTGTTAACCATTTCAGCTTGGTGATGGGTCCAGTGATCACGAGCAACCTCCATCTTGGAGATTTGCAGGGCAGTCTTGCCTGCGGAGTGCTCCAGTGACTTGATAGCTTGGTTTCTCTCATCCACCATTTCGCGTAGTCGGGTCTCTTCCTCGGAAGCATTGTGCAGCAAGCGTTGAACTTCGGACAGGTTGTCTTCGGCTGCACGCCTGGCTTTGACTTCCTGCTCGTTGGTGTCCTCTTGGCGCCTGGCTCTCGCTTCAAGCTCGGCAACACGGCCGTCAAAAACGCTGCGGTTGATAACTTCGATTTCCACCTGTGCCTCTGTAGCCTGTAGCTTTCGACTGAGCTCAGCTACCGCATCTTCTGCAGCCCTGCGCTCATTGATCTCATTCTCAAGGCTCTCTTGGTCTAAGCGGTGTCGCTGCTCGAGATCCATTGCCTTTGTCTCAAGTTCGCGGACCCTTGCAGCAAGCTCTTCATTGGACTTGGCTTGCAACATGCCCTCGAAAGGAACAGAATTATTATCGTCACGAGGCGTGTGCCTGGCGCTGGTAACCAACAGCTCTTTGATCTCGTCAAGAGATCTCAAGAGAGTTCCATCGCCAGCGGCTTCCGTGTTGACGGTTGGCAGATTACTACGTGACTGAGAAGCAAGAGCTTCGACAACAATTGAACGAATCTGGTCCAGTTTTCGGTCTCTCTTGGGACTCGTGGAGCGTCGAGGAGCAGGCTCGTCGTCTTCGTCGTCAGCATCGCTTTCCTGATACTCAGTTGAGCCACCACGAGCATCACGTCGGGATGAAGGAGCCCGTTGGTCTTTAAATTTCAGAGAGTGAGAGAGAGTAAGGAGAGCTTTCTCAAGGGGTTCAAGCCTGGATGCCAAGAGAGTACCGACAACGTCGTTAACACGGCCATCGAAATATTGGGCACGATTTTCAAGTTTCGAATGTTCCTCCTCTGAGAAGGCGCCCTCCCAGTCACTAACTTGGTCGGTCTCAATCTCACCCCCTTCCAACCCGCTGCCACGTCTCAGAAGTTGGGCGCTCAGCGGTGGGTCTACAAACGGATCTTCCAGTTCAGTACTCAACATTGGCTGAGACGTGTTGTCCAGAATGTCGCTATACTTGCGTGGAATAACGCTCATCTTCTCGCGTGCATGGTCTGAAGGGATATGCAGCTCATCCGACGATGCATGAGCTTCGACAGCTGGAAGAGGCCACTTGAATGTCTCAATGGATTTGTTAATGCCCTGAGAATGATCTCTCTCCATTCGCTGCATGACCGCATCAATCTCCTCAAAGGTAGGTTCGCGCTTCTCGCCATTCGTAGTTGGCGTAGCATTGAAACCGCTTGTTTCTTCTTCTGCAAGCTCAATCGTGTCGTCGTCGTCATCGTCATCTTGCTCAGCGGCAGCAGCGGGAGTTGGCTCCGCAAAACGAGATGAGGCCAAACCAGCTGTTTTCGGTAGAGGCAGAGCAAATCGGGACCCAGCAAGGCCTTTGGGAGTAAGCTTGCGTCTGGCAATTGCGATTTGAGGATCTTCAGGAGCAGACTGAGCATTGGGCTGCGTGGATTCGGACAATCCTTCTCCGTCTGAGCGAGCTTCGCTCTCGTCTGGAAGGTCTGGGAGAGATGCTGGAGTAGCCGCCGACAAATGTCGAGGGGTCAGCTCGAAAGACGACGTCCACTTGATAGATGCTTCCGCTGGTGATGTCTCAGAGGGAGCAGCAGTAGTAACTTGAGTATCGATCTGGTCAACAGAAGACATGGAAGTATCGGCAGGCAACACAGCTTCTCCATCAATTGAGCCTTCCTCAGCAAAGCTCCGCGATTCTTTGACTAACGACTCAGCCATGCCGATGTCTTCAGCCTCAGCTTCACCTTCTTCGGCCTCCTCTTCGACCAAGTCATCTGGTCTGTCAGCAAAGAGAGGCACGTCATCACTGTCTTCTGCAGTGCTCTTAGCCCGCTTAGCTCTGGAGTCGTCCTGAACACGGCCATCAGGCTCTCTGATATCACCTTCAGAAGCCTCCGGCGATTCACTAGTAGGTCTCAAGATGGGGACGGCTCTGGACTTTTTAGGAGCGACAGAGTCGGTATGTTGATTCGGTTCGATCCTTATATTAGTAAAGATAGAATCGGTCCGTCTCGGGAAACCCTTCGTGCCACCTTCAGCAGGATTGGATGCAGCACCTTGGGGTTGGATCGGCGTAAAAGCAGGAGCATCAGGCCGGAACTTGGGGCCAGATGAAGAAAAGTTGAACTCGCTCTGTCCAGGAGCAAATGCCGGAGCATTGACGTTGATCTTGGCTGCTGAAGGCTGCTGTGGCGGGACTCCGAAAGGAGTCTGCTCCATGGCATCTGGTGCGCCAGCATGGTACACACCCGGCTGGAAGCTAGGAGTGTTAAAGTTGAACAGGCCAGGAGTGAATGTGCTCGTGGGGTTGAACTTGAACTCTGGTGCTTCCACATTGAATTTAGACAAAGAAGACTTGCTATCGTTGGCTGAATGTTGGCTACCAGCATTGTTAAGAGACACTGCGTCCTGCCATGGGTTGCTCGAGGCAGATACATTCTTTTGATGCTGGCTGAAAGCGGCAGCAAAATCGATGTCCTGGATAGGTGTGCCGAGATTGCTGGGATTCGTCTGGATTTCTTCATAAGCCTCGTCGACACGATGAGTTTCCGGAATGTCGTTCAGTGGCCCAAATTGCGGCATGGCATTCTGGTTAACACCCTCAGAAGGATCGTCATCCCGATAGAAGTTTTGGGTAAGGGAATGACCTCGGCTGTGAGGTCGAGGGTGGTGCAAAACCATGGGCTTGCCAGGCTCATTGGCAAAATGCTCAACTGGCGCAAAACCGCCAGCAGAAGGCTGGTGAGCATGCGCAGCGACAAAGGGCTGGTGAGTAACGGCTTCTGCTCTTGTCTGGGGATTGTAGTCCTCATGTTCGAGTTCGTTGCGAAGTTGTTCCTCCAGATGATACTCGGCATCATCAATCTCGGCTTGTAGCTGATCTGCATTGCGTTGTACAGGCTCCGGGGTCTTGGATGGACTCTTGACACCCACCTGCTCCTCTTCTTCTTCGTCTTCCCTAACGTCTTGAAGGCGGGGAGAGGCTCTAGCGTACTGCTGTGGTAGATATTGCAGTGACTGATGCCTCTGGTGTAGATTGAACGCCGGGCTGCCAGTCTGGTGGAATTCCACGCCATAAGGAGACTGAGGAGACATGATGCCATTGAAACTCATGATGGATGGCGAATCTTGAGGACTCATACCCTGCAAGATACCAGCCTGGTTGGGCCATCCCTGCGGCGGCTGTTGGAAGGGCGAGTTGTTAGCAGGGAATGAGATGGACTGCCGGGCATTGAATTTGCCAGCCACACTGAAAGGCACTGGCGAGGCGCCCGATGCCAAAGGGCTCTGGTTGGCGGCAGCGCCGGGGATGAAGGGAGATGGGAACGGGAAACCGGGTATCGCATGATTGCTGGACGCTGAAGAAGTCGGAATGGGAGGTGAGAAGGGCAGTGGAGGATACTGAGCCGAAGGTAGTCGTGAAGGTTGTGAGGATATTGAGGGTGCAGCTTCGGGTTCATCGTCTCCGAACGAGACGCCAAGGGCTCTAAGCTTGGCTTCTTGTAAGTCATTGACATAGTTCTTCCACGCTATGAGAAGTAGTAGTGTTAGTCATCAGTCTCTTTTTTGAGATCCAGGACAAGTTCTCAAAATAAACATACCGTTCAGGTCTGGCAGGACTACTGTATAGTCTTGTTCAATGCGCTCTTGCGCCAGATCCTCAAAGCTAGGCCACGGCTCTCTGCTTTGAGATTCCTGAGTCGCATCATCCTCAGCCGGCAAATCGAAGCCGTCTACATTATACCCTAGCTCCACCCATGAATCAAACATTCGCTCAATCTCGTGCTGTCGAAGAGGAACCGGCGGCTGTCCTGGGAGGCCACGCTCATCATCCCGTGGTAGCGTAACTATGATGTTCTTGCCCTTCCACGGCACCTTTTTCTTGATTCGAGGCGTGACGGACAGCTCCCTGGGCGGGGCCTTGTCTGAGACTTTGATGGGTGGGATCGTCTTGCTGCTGTTTGGTTGTTCAGCCCCAGGCGGCGTCGCCATGTCGCCGTGGTTGTTGGGAAGGGACAGGCCCACGACGGAGCCCGTCTCGGTGGCAACTGAGCTTGCCATGTCGTCGTCTGCTTCCGAATGTAGAGGATCACCGGCCTTGAGAGTCTCAACGCTAGAAATGGCGCGAGGGTGTCGAGATGTGGATCGAGACTTGGCCCTATATCTGCTCGACGGCCTAGGTGTTCGAGGATCTCGACTTTGATACCAGTCAGCTTCCGAGCCGCTCAGTGAAGAGTGCTCGCTGCTGTCTCCGTCGCTGAACCAGAGTCGAGCCTCAGTGTTCTGGTCGCCGGCGGTGTGAGTGCGGATCCAGCCCTCGGTAAGTCCCCTGTTCCGACGCCTGGCCCTGTGCACAAGCACGGCAGCGGCAGCACTCGTGGGTAGAAGCGACTGCGCCGGGGTTTGAGGCCGTCCGCTCAGGATAACGGGCGGCGGGCGCAGGAAAGGAGTATTGATATCCAAGGAGTGGATAGGGAAGCTCTCGGACTCGTCACTCTCGGACCCCTCACTTTCGTAGCTCTGGCGACGAAGGTTGACGTCGCTGCGAAGATATGGTGAGCCCCAGCTGGCAGTGCCAAACTGGTCGTCGTCGGAGGCGAGGTTGTCGTCACTATCGTCCCGCTCGTCGTCGTCGATCTGGAAGTCGTGGATGTCAAATGCAGGCGCCCTCAAGATTGCCGAAGCCCGTTCGGAGAGCTTGGGGGCAGGAAGCAGAGGAATCGCCGGCGACGATCCGAGCTCGTCGTCTTCGTCGTCGGCTGTAGAGGCCGTCGACAAGGCGGGAGACGTCGGGGTCCAGGACCTCGGGCTAGAGTCTCCAGGGCCGTCCTGCGCAGGTGCAGCAGGAGGAAGAGGGATTGTCGACGTAGCTGAAGACGACGTTGTAGCGAAGTTCTATACAAGGGGGAAAAAAAGAGGAAGAAAAAAAAAGAATTAGCTACTCTGCACTTTTAAAGCACATGGCGGTGTTGCTGCATAGGAAGCGGGCCCCCGGCCAAGGCGTCGGATTGGAGATGCTGCTCACCAGGTGAGATCAGCGCAGACGAAAAACGTGTTCGCCTGCAGCTGATTCTCAACATCCGCCTACTGGAAGTCCGTCTATTTCTTACTCGTCCGTCCCGTCAACCGCCAGGGACACTCCAAACAACCAGCGACTGGCCGTCGGGGGGTGTGAAAATACGCGACGCGTTGACGAGGCCACCAAGGACGGATTAAAACTAAATAAGAAAAAGGGGGGGCGGCGGGAAAGGAAACTGGGGACCAAAAAAAAAAGGCGCGGGTGTGTGAGTTGCGAGAGAGTGTGTGTGCTGGTACAGTATCAAGTAGTATCTCGTCCTGGATCGGATCTGGAGTCGAACTCGGGGCAAAGCACTCAAGCAGCGCCGGGACGAGGACAAAGTCGATGAGTGGCCGCAGTCATTGGGGAGCCGGGCTGGGCGGGTCTGGGGTCAGAGGCGAGGCTTGAGTCTGGCGGCGAGAGATTGCACAGCAAAGAGGAAGAGAGAGAGAAGAAGAGAGGAGGGGAGTGAGCAGATGGATGGGCCCGGATGGAGAGCTGCAGCTCCGACTGAGTGTCGTGGCCCAGTTGCCAGCGAACAGCTCCAGCGGCCTGCGTTTTGCATTGGGTTGGGCCTCCAGCCAATGGCCAGTATACGGGCATGCCTAATGCGACTAGACAGCTGCCCGTATAGTGCTGCGAATAGCAGGCAAATGCCCCATCTGGGCGATGCTGCTCCATACGAGTGCAACTCCGGGCTATATCTGGCCTGGCATCTGGGTCTAGCATTACTACGGGGAATTATAGTGGGAGAGCAAAAGGCAGTTGGCAGCAGAGCGGCAAGCAGGCATATGGCCTGTAGCAGCGCTCGGTAGGCTGCTGCTAAACACAACACCACTTCTTCTGCTTTGCACGCCGGCGCTGGCAATTTAATGAGAGGTTCCGCTGGCCAGGCCCAGTGGCGCTGAGGTAACCCAAAGGCGGGTGGCAGCGACCAGGGTCCAGAAGGCTGCCACGAAGCCGGTACGAGGCTTGGGGTACAGGTACATGGAAAAGTGACGGTGAAGTGGGCGAGTCGCCGTCTCAGACACTGAATCGCACATGATTTGGCGCTGCAAAGGCGAGAAACCGCTCCCTTGGCCGAAACGCAGCTTAGATGAGGTAGCTATTCTTGTTTAAAAGTAGCACCACTCATGCAGCAATGCATGTGCATGCAGCGTGAGCTGGTAGTGGCTTAGAAAGATGGAAGAGAAAAAGAAGCTCAGACAAGAATAGCAAAGTAAAAGCTCAAGTGCCTGTGGTGGCTGACCAGTGATCCGCCACTAAGGAACAATAAAGCTGGAGCGTGGTTGTATCTTTACTTGAGGGGAAAGTACCAAAACGCGGAGAGACGACGTCGAAACGCTCGGCCAGACTCTAAAGGGCTATTGGAATTTGCTACCCCATGCAGAAGAAGACGAAGAGGAGCTGCTAAATAGGAAAATATTCGGCAACAGTCCAGCACGAGCCAGATCAACCAACTACATCATGCTCGCACTATATACTTTTGTCTGCGCTCGAGTCGCTTTGATTCGCACCACAATTGCGTCAGACCTCAAGGCCTCAACTGGTTTTCTTCTCTCTTCTTCTCGCGGTGGTAGACAAGGTCGGGCGCTAGCACAAGTACAACAGGTACTCCGAGCACATGTATCGACGGCCACTTTTAGAGCGTCATTCGCCCCCCACGAAATACCACTAAAACCCGTCACGCCGGAAAAAACATTCTGATTCACGTGTTGCGCAGATCAATGCTGAGCTGCTCATGACCCTTGATGCCGACGCGACCTCCGTAAAGGTGCTAGTTAGTAACATGTTAGACAGCAGTGTTCAATATTATTAAACCATGTTTATGTCATAGAGAAGAAAAACATGCCAACTGCTTGACTTGACATCATGGCGGCCAGCTGGAGTCGAGTACCTGTACTTTCTCTAGCCCCAGGGGTCGCACGTTCACGCCTCGGGAGCTAAAAGCCACCGGCGGGGGGGCCACGACGCGGCTGTGAGCCACCGTTTGAGTTGAGCGATTGTGCCACGCCCAAGCAGAAAACATGCTGAAATTTTTAGATTGGCTTTTTAGCGGCAGCAACCGCTCACACAAGTTATTGGGAATATCCCTGTGTCTGCTGAAATGAGCAAGCCATGATGCTACCTCGTCTACTGCTAACACTGCTACCTACAGTCTAGATCCTAGAACCAGGCCTGGAGAGTAAAGAAAGAATGGTGAGGCGTAGACGTGCCAGTTTGCTCGACTCACCCTCCCCCCACAAAAAAAAAACCACAAAGAAGGAAGAAAAGAAGGAAAAGAAGGCAGTTTTTGGTGTGTGAAGTGACGCGCTCTCACGATGCATCGCAGCAGCGGCTAGTCCTGCATTGTCCAGCTGGAGCCGCGTCATTGGCCGACTGGGATGAATAGACACGGCATTTCCAAGCCAGGATATGTGGCCAGCATAATGCATGCAGCTTTTGGGAGCGGGACAGAAGATGGAAGAAGGAGAGAAGGAAAGAAGAAGGGAAAAAAGGATTCCATTATTAGAAGCCCCGTTATACTCGCTCATACTCGCCCTTGGCAGCTGTATTAGAGGAGGCGCGTTGGGTAGCAGTACGCACCTACGTATGTGTGTGGGTGATGTATGCACGTATGCGTCTGTCTGCCGTCTACGAAACTCCGTACCCCAAGAGAAGGGGCAGAAATAAGGAAAGTCGGGACGTGAAGGAAAGAAGCTGCCTAAACTTAACCAGGGAGAGGGAGGATGCCAGATGAGCGTGTTCAAGTGAAATGTCTCTGGAAAACAATGCCCAGGGAAGATGGCTGGACACGGTATTCAGCCATCATGTGAAACAATGAACATGAGGATATGCTCCTCACCATTGTTCTCTGGACATTCCAGGGCTCCAAGGGATGGCATCAATACGATAATGCCGTACCTCGGGTGCCCTTGTCGAGAAACGAAACGTTTGCCAGAATCTACCGTATAGCTCATCACGTTGAGCATCTCAGTGAAGGAAAAGAGGATAACATAAAAAGAATATATTCAGTGGTTGGAGTAATTAGTTAGGTATCTCGCTTTCTTTCCAGAAAAAAACAATATCGATTCTATATGCCAAGTGACAGAAAATAATAGTAGGAGCTCGCTATGCAGTTTGCAGAAAACAGTCTCGCATAAACGTATAGCAGCATCGCTCAAGAAATTCTCTTTTTAAACCCTTCACTCTGTTTCCCATCAAAAAAAAAAAAAAAGTTGTTTTGCAGCATCACCAGTCAAAATCTTATCGACATACATCGTAACCCGTGCTTATGAGGGTGAACCATACTCGTGTGCCGCAACAGCTGCAATAAAAAGAACAACAGCCTCACCGCAAGAAAATCGTGTTAAAAGTTGGCCGACGCGTTTACTGGCTGGTGGTAATTCTCCAACGTCGACTGGAATGGGTTCCGAGGACCGGTGCCCGATGAACTACCTCGGGGAGACTTCTCTGCGGCACTGATATCGACGTCGTAAGCCATGAGGCCGTCAGCCTCTTCAGCATGCTTCTTGCGGCCCCAGACTCGGAAGGCAACCAGTGCAAGCGCGCCCAGAATAACGGCACCACCAACGCCGACCACAACGCCGATGATGGTGTTGCGTGTCTGCACTGACATGCCTGTCGAAGCCTTGGAGTTATCTGCGTTGAGACCCGCGGTCTCAGTGGTCCTTGTTGTAGTAGTCTGGGTTGTCTTGGATCCATCGCTAGCGGTCTTGACGATAACCTCAATCTTGGTCGAAACGGGGGGTGGTGTTGTGGAGGCAGCCGCCGCGTTGTTGTCATTGCCAGCAGCAGAAGTCTTGTGGCTACCGCTGTCGGCGCTGCTGTCGTTGTCGCTGCCATGGCTAGATGAGGTCTGGGACGGAGGAGGAGTGGTGGAAGAACCAGAGCCTGCTGTTGGGGATGGAGTGCTAGAGCTGGCAGAGGTAGGACCAGCCTGTGTAGGTGGAGGTGTAGAGCTGCTGCCTCCTGCGCTGGGAGTTGAAGAGGGCGCATCAGAGGTGGGAGCAGCAGACGTTGGAGAGGGGGTAGAGCTTGAGGGCGCATCAACCGAAGACGACTGCTGCTGCTGCTGCTGTGCAGGGCTCGAAGACTGTTGGGCCGGAGCTGCTGTTTTGCTAGATGAATCGTCGCCGCCTGCAGCGCTCGATGAGTCGCCGCCGCTGCCGCCGCCGGTGATACCGTTAAGGGGGTTGTCGTCTCGTCGAATCAAGCCCCGGTGGTGAACTTTTTGGACATCCCACCAGGTAGCCTGCACCACACATAGGATGGACACCACCGCGACCAGCACTTGGAAAAGCCTTGTTGCATACATGGCGAATGTCTTGTTGAGCGAGAGAGAATATGAAGAGAGAGGGAGAGAGAGAGAGAGAGAGAGAATCGAGATAGGGCAAATTTCTCGGCTCTTGCTGACCGGGGGTCGTCTGAGGGCCTTTGGCGTCGACAAGGTAGTCGAGTCAAGGCCACAGGGCTATATTGAGTGCGATACTAGTTTTTTAGACACGATCGATGTTTATTCGCTGTCAAGAAGCTCTCGATAAAGGGCCAAGGAGATAGAGGGCGGGCAGAGAGAGCGGATTGTTTGAATAGGAGAGGAAGAAAGAGAGGTGCAGCTGCAAATATGTGGTTGCAGGCAGAAAGAACGAACGGCGCCGATACACGGGATAAAGTGGGAGACCTCAAAGGTCTTGTGTGAGGAGGGTAAAACGTCAAAAACGAGGGACGAAAAAGGAGAACGGTTGAGAAGTGAGGATAAAACGAGAGTGTTTTAATCTTGAGGTGACAGGGTCTGACAAACAAAGGAACGGTCGAGGGCTCGTATTCAGCAGCGGATAAAGGAACCCACTGCGAAGCAGCACTGTATCGCACTGTGCGCGGCGAGCTTGAGCTACCCGACGCTTTGTAGCTTCGGCCCAGTCGGGACTAGGGGCTCTCGGGGCAGGCCGCCTAGCTCGCTGTAGCGGGCCTGCGCCTCCGCCATCTTCTCCTGTGGATCAGTGCTGGCGCGTGCGAATTGCGCCATGGGCTACGGTGCTCCTGGGCTTGGCTGCAAAATTCTGCGCCGCCAAGGCCTGCCTGTTTCTCTTCGGCAGCCTGTCACGTCACGCGCCTTGCTCGCTAAATGAGAGCAATATTCGGCGTAGGTAAGCATAGTATTGTGCTGTTCAATGAGATGCGCGTTTATGCTTCGCAATGGAACTTTGCACAAGAGCAAAGCACGAGGAAAAAAAAAACCTGCTGGACGAATAACGGTGATCACATCTCATTCTCAGGACAGTTTAAAATCGTATTAGCGCGAGCTATTATTAGCCTTGATGGTTCTAGACATGCCGCACCTGCACAACGAACGGTTATTACAGTGGTCGTAGTCGTAAGATAGCACCCAATACGGTAGCTAGTACGACAGACGCAACGGTGGCCGCCAAGCACCAAGGTATGCAAGTACTGCGCGCTACTGAATGCTATGGCTCGATACAGCATCCGTGCTCATCTACAGTCAGGTACCAAGAACCGGCAAACGCAAATTGCTGGAGCCCTGGATCGGTTGGTCGGGGCCGCATGTTCCGCACGGAGTACCTACCCGCCGACGCGCAACATGCGGCGCAGCACAAGTACTCCGTATGGACCCGACATCTCCTGCTTTGGCGCCCTCGCGAGCATTGACGCCCATGGATGGCCTGCACAATGCCCTCTTTTTTCTCCTGTGAGTCTTGGAGTCCCACGGACCCTTCGGGCAGCGTGCTGTGCCCAATCGCGGCCGAACTTCGCCAGCAGCGCCGGCAGAGGCAGCAACAGAGGCAGAAGCGCTGCCGATTCGCAGGGTTTCATGGAGGCCGAGTCAGAGTGCGACAATCGTCGTAAGCGTCTGCATGCTGTCCCTCCTGAGTGTCGCAGTGGGCGCCAACGGCCTCGGTCAAGCCCGCAGCAGAGTGGCCTGTCTAGCGAGGCTATTGGCGGACGCATCGCAAGCTGGATGCAGGAGAGCTGCGAGTAGCACCAAGACGATGCTGTCCTCCAGACTTTTTCGCACGGCTCGTCCTGCCGTCGAACTCCTCGGCGCGCTGCCGAAACAGGGGCTTCTGACGGCGCGAATAGCCAGTGAATGTGGCCAGAGGCCTCTTGACGGAAAACGACGCTGCACAGCCACTTCATGTCCAACTGCCTTGGACCCTTAGCCCTGATTGACATAACCGCAGATCTACCGAGTTATGACGAGCCTTTGTTATGCATTTGGCAGTTAACCAAGTAATTCCAGCAATGACGACTGGCGCGCTCTCCTCCGTCTTCTCTTGCTTGGCTGTTTTCTTGGAAACAGAGTAGGAAAAAAAACAAGGAATGGGAGTATCCATTGCCAGTTGTCGAATTGTACACTCTTCTATCGCCCGTAACAGTGTTAACAATTTGTACTCGAGGCTGTATGCACGTATAAGCTTACGGTCAAAGCTTAAGGGTCTGGTGCTAAGACCAATTCGCCCATTGCAGCATCATCCTGCCAGTATTAGCAGTAGATTCTGCTCCCCATCTTGGTGAAACGACTGTTATAGTCTAGAACGGGAAGGAGAACAATGGCAGAGAGCAGCTGAGAGCACATGCTTTGCGAAGGATTTCATAATGTCTACCAAGCATACCCATGGCGTACTGAAGATGATACATGATGAAACTGATCTGCGCCCTGCCATCACAACGCCTACTCAATAGAGCTTGTCAGCTGCGAGGGTCCAGGGCAGATCTACTACCAAGATGCCTACCTACCAATATAGGCAGATACAACGTAGCAGTACTGCAGCCCGACATACTGTACAGCTGTAAATGAGACAGGGCAAAGACAAAAATGACGTCAGTGAGAGGATGCTGCTCCAAGCAAACGATTGTAATATCGTCTAAATGCTTGATGGCAATTGCAGATAGGCATGCTGTTTACTCGCCTCATTACAGTATTGACCAGTTCCTCAAGAGGCAAGGGGGAAATGACCAGTACCTCTGCCTTTATTCAACCATACGGGTACGCAAATGGTGCATTACTACCTAGTTAACGTGCCACCTCAGGGCGGAAGCATCTACCTACCCATGAGGGTAGGATAAAGTTTTATCCTATTTTTCCGTGATTGCCGTTCTCGCAGAAGCGTCATCGTGAAAACAGAGAAGCCGTTATATGCACGATGGCATCAGTTGCCACACAACTTTACGACAAGAACGCAATGGCCGACTTGTCCATAATAGCATCAATTTTACCAATCCTCCGCCAGAAATGGCCGGCCCGTGATCGGCTGCTGCGAGCATAAACACATCCATTGGAGGAAATGCCTGGGAAATTTCTCGACATGGCGTATACAAATGCTCACCGCTACCATTGAACTCAGCTACATCAAAATCAGCCCATCTTCCCAGGCTGGTTGCTAAGCTTGCTTCTATTCGCTCTGATCTGCGTGTTATAGGCAGAATCCAATTGCGACTTGGCCCTCGTCCTGCCGGCTACGCGCTCCAATGATACATCTCCAATTCCGACCCCGCGTTGGCCAAATCTCATCTTGTCTAGCTCATCTACAATTGGGGAAAGAAAAAAGTTCCACCTGCTTCATATTTTGCCATCAAAGGAATGGCGATGAGCTGCACAAAATGCTAGCCAACACCATTTCCATGGGGAAGTGACGCTACCAATATGCAATGGAACCCTCCAGCATCGGCTTTGCCAGACCCCTCATGAGGGAGCGGCAGGGCAGTTTAAGTTGAAGAAAAGCATAAATAAAGTCTGGAGAGCATGAAATTCAAACGAGAAGTACTCATGCTCGTTTTCAATGGAAGAATAAAACAAGTTGACCAGAGAAAGAGAGAGTAATTGAATCGACAATGAGGTCGGATACTCTTCTGACAGCGGCATCCGCGCTGCTGCTCGCGGGCTCGAATGCATTAAACACCGGTGCCAGTGGCGGCCGGCCTGGTGAGGTTATGGTGGACAGTTCAAAGAGCCCTCTGCTTCAAGATATTGTCACCTGGGACGAAGATTCGCTCTATATCCATGGCGAGCGTGTCGTCATCTTCTCCGGCGAGGTCCACCCCTTTCGGCTCCCCGTGCCATCCCTATATCTCGATGTATTCCAAAAGATCAAGGCCCTGGGATTCAACATGGTCTCGTTTTATGTCGACTGGGCTCTTTTAGAGGGAAAACCAGGACACTTTCGTGCCGATGGCATATTTGATCTAGAGCCTTTCTTTGAGGCTGCCACGCAGGCGGGCATTTATTTGCTGGCTCGCCCGGGGCCTTATATCAATGCGGAAGCGTCAGGAGGCGGGTTTCCCGGGTGGTTGGCGAGAGTCAAAGGCATCCTTAGGACGAATGCGACTGATTACTTGGATGCTACCGACAAGTTGGTCAAGCCTATCTGGAACCTGGTATATATTGTCGGGGCTAACAATTATTAGTTACGCGGCAAATGTCGCCCGGATCATCGCAAAGGCACAAATCACAAACGGAGGACCTGTGATCTTGTACCAGCCAGAGAACGAGTACAGCGCTGGCAATGCGGGTGTTGTGTTCCCAAACAAGCCGTATATGCAGTACGTCATTGATCAGGCTCGCGAAGGCGGCATTACTGTCCCTCTGATAAACAACGACGCTTTTGCCGGTGGCACAAGCGCCCCTGGAACTGGCCTCGGCTCAGTAGACATATACGTGTGTTCTCCTGTATGAGATATCGGTGGTGGCATTTGCTAACTTGGTAAACAGGGTTGGGACGCTTATCCCGTGGGCTTTGACTGCGTACGTATAGAAGCTGTCGTCGAAGAATTCCAAAAATTGTTAAAATGCTGATGGTTCTACAGGCCCATCCATATGCCTGGCCGGACAACGGATTACCTGTAGGGCAACATGATACACACCAGAGGATAAGCCCAAATACACCATTTTCTCTTGTAGAGGTCAGTACGGCCTTGCCCAACAAATTATGCACTCGCTAAAACAGAGACAGTTCCAAGGTGGCTCCTTTGATCCATACGGTGGATGGGGCTTCGACCAATGCTCTATCTTGGTAAACCACGAGTTCGAGAGAGTATTCTATAAGAACAACTTCGCATCCGGCGTAACAATCTTCAATATTTACATGGTTTGTACTCCTGTGCTCATGCGCGATAAAATGTTTAATATGGATGTAAAGCTGATGAGGAGATGTATAACTAGATCTTTGGCGGTACTAACTGGGGCAATCTCGGACACTCTGGCGGCTACACATCGTACGATTATGGAGCGGTTAGTCGATTACTTGTGATATATTTCGTATGTATGAAAATGAAGTGGCTAACTTGTTCATTAGAGCATCAGAGAGGACCGAACCGTTGATAGAGAAAAGTACTCAGAGGTGAAGCTGCAGGCCCAATTCTTGAAAGTCTCTCCTGGATACATCACGACCACTCCCGGCAACTTAACCCAAGGAATTTACAGCGACAACAAGGACATTTCGATAACACCGCTCTTGGCGAAAGAAAATGGCAACTTTTTCGTTGTGCGCCACACAAACTATTCAAGCCTCGACACAACATCTTACACGCTCAAGCTACCAACCTCCGCCGGAGAAATGACCATCCCTCAGCAAGGCGGAACGCTCACTCTCAGCGGACGCGACTCCAAGTTCCACGTTACGGATTATCCTGTGGGCAACTTTACGCTGCTTTACTCGACCGCAGAGATCTTTACATGGAAGCAATTTGACAACAGAACCGTTCTGGTTTTATACGGCGGTGCAGGAGAATTGCATGAATTTGCCGTCAAGAATCCATTTGGAAGCACTAAAGCAGGCAAGATCAACAAGGTCGAAGGAAAGGGTGTTGCCGTTCATACTGCAAACGATTTGACGCTCGTGCTTCAATTCACGGCTTCGACGGACAGGCAAGTTATACAGCTGGGTGACTTGGTCATCTACATGGTTGGTAAGTGTTTATCGCAAATATTCATGGCCAGATAAATGACATCTCGCTCATACCCTTGTCTACCAATGAGAAAAATTCTAACAATATGTTATATAGATCGCAACGCTGCGTACAACTACTGGGTTCCTACTCTCCCTGGAAGCGGTAGCCAGCCCGCCTACGGCAGCTCCTTGATGAATCCCGCTGCAGTAATTGTAAACGGAGGTTATCTCGTTCGTTCTGTTGCCATCGACGGATCAACTCTTTCTATTCAGGCAGATTTCAACGTCACGACGCCACTAGAAATCATTGGCGCTCCTCAAGGCGTCTCAAAGCTAGTCGTCAACGGGAAAGAGCTCTCATACACCGTTTCAGATCTCGGAGACTGGACCGCCAACCCAATTACCGTCCTCCCGGTCGTCCAAGTCCCCGACTTAACAAAACTCACATGGTATCAACTAGACTCGCTCCCAGAAGTCCAATACTACTACGACGACTCCCACTGGCCCTCCGCCAACCACAAGACATCCAACAACTCAGTAGCGCCTCTGAAAACGCCCGTATCGCTCTACGGCTCAGACTACGGCTTCAACACTGGAACGCTCATCTTCCGCGGCCGCTTCACAGCGCAGACGTCCCAGCAGCAACTCTCTCTCACGACACAAGGCGGTAACGCCTTTGCCAGCTCCGTATGGCTCAACGACGAATTCGTCGGCTCCTTCCACGGCTACGACGCCGGCGTCAGCGCCAACTCCAGCTACAAGCTCACCAACCTCATCCGCGGAAAGCGATACGTCCTCACCGTCATCGTGGACTCGACCGGCTTGAGCGAAAACTGGAACATTGGCCTCGACGAGATGAAAGGACCGCGTGGCATCCTCGACTACACCCTCCTCTCTTCAAAGGGCCATCAAGTCCCCATCTCGTCCTGGAAAATCACTGGCAACCTCGGCGGCGAGGACTACCACGACACTTTCCGCGGACCCCTCAACGAGGGCGGCCTCTTCTTCGAGCGCCAGGGCTACCATCTCCCCTCCCCTCCCCTCCACGCCTTTGACAGCCGCCACGGCGGGTCCCCCTACAAGGGCATCTCGCAGGCAGGAATCGCCTTCTACGCCGCCAAGTTTACCTTGGACCTCCCCTCAGACTCGTACGACATCCCGCTGTCCTTTGTCTTTGACAACACCACCGCCGCGGCGCCATACCGCTCTCTGCTCTACGTCAACGGCTTCCAGTACGGCAAATACGTCAGCAACGTCGGCCCGCAGACAGAGTTCCCCGTCCCGGAGGGTATCTTAAACTACAACGGTGACAACTGGATCGGCGTGGCGCTCTGGGCGCTTGATAGCCACGGCGCCAAAGTTCCGGGCTTAGAGCTCAAAGCCAAGTCGCCCATTTTGACGAGCAGGCAAAAAGTAGAACTAGTTCAAGGCCCGGTATATAAGAAGCGATGGGGAGCGTACTGAAATTGGGAGGGCGAGTTACTTCCGTAATAGCAAAGCAATATATAAGCTTATTGAACCTTTCTTTTCTGAAATGTCATCAATTCATGCCAATTCAAGCTTCTAATTATACAAATAAAAATCGTCCAGCGTAGAGGCCTGGACGCGCAGAGTGATTCCCTTCCATCGTATGTGTCCTGTAACAAACAGGTTTTCTCTTCAAAAGACGAAACAAAGCAAAAACAAAGCCTTGTGCAGATAGCCCACCGAAAAAATAGGGGTATCAAAATCCAAAATGCGTGAGCTAAAAAAAAATGAATGCTAATTAGATATACAAGCGCAATGCCATTCCGTGTACAGTAAGAGCGCAGGGTGGAATATTTAGAATGAGAACAGAAAGGAGAAGAAAAAGTGTTCTGTGCCTGCAGGTAAACAAGAGAAATTATTTTATGCTTTCAAGTGCGCCAGGCGTAATAGTCGCACCGAGATCGAGAAAACGTGTGTACCTTAGATATATGACATAGCAGATGGTACCTCAATAGAGAAACAAAGATAGGCGACATATATACGATATGAAACAGCGCCGGCTGGCTTCGGCATATGTGGTTGGTAAATAATGAACGTTGTTGCTTAGTTGCAGAGTGTTGGACTTGGAGAAAGTGAAAAATAATAACAAGCGTATATGTATTCAGATTCGAACACCCCTATACGTTGCGTAATGATTTCTTGTGGGCTGGCCATGCCTCGGAGAAATTGGGCTCTCATGCACGCGGTGCCTAGCAGGACTGCGCTGCGTAGCGTATCCCATGGGTACAACCTGTGGTTGAGTCCTATCCCAAGCTCCTTGAGACTGGGTAAGAGGCCAGTTGGGCGAGTTGTTTGAAATGGCGAGTGCTGGAAGGGCGTCGAAGTTTGGTGCTCGAAATTGCAGCGGAATGGGCGGCGGTACGCCAGAGTCCATAACTCCCCGAAATCGTGGGGTCCTTGGCGATGGCGTTCGAATAGTTGCATGGGCAGGACGCTGGTCAGTGCTTCTGTTAACGTGGGGAGTCGGTATAGCAACTCGAAGCTCTGGAGCAGATGCTCGACCTTTAACAGCAGAGTTTTTAACATCTCGGTTAGATACTTTGGGAGATTTGGGAGATTTGGGAGATTGCGAAATCACAGCTGCTGGCGTCGACTTGCCGCTGGCCGCTGCAGATATATTCGCGTTAGCTAGTGAAGTCGCTCGCTTCCTTTTCTCGGTAACTGAAGGAGTCATATTCCCGGCGGCAGACTTTCGACGATTCAAGTTAAGAGACGACATTCTCGACGTTGCAGCTTCAGCAACTCTACGCAGCGAGCGTCGCTTTTTCAAAGACCCATCTCCACCCACTCCGGCACCAACTTCAAGAAGGCTATGGCCAGACACGGCGACGTTATCAGATGAGGTTAAGTTGTCCACGCTCATGATTGTATTGAGAGTTGCACTGCTTGCACCCATTTTGTGAGAAGGAGAGAAAGACGAGGAAGCCAAACGATAGCTCTTATCTCCACGCTTTACTCTTGACTTCCCAATTTCAATGGTCGATTCAGTAGCTCCTCTGGCTAGGTCCTTTGTCGCGACGCTGCTTTTTTCTTGTCGAACGAATGGCTTATATACGCTGCTATGCTTCTTAAATGCATCTGCATTTAGGATAGGAACCATTGCCGGTTGCTCCAGCGTGCGTCGCCGTGTTTGGAGTGAGCGAGTAGAGCCTTTTTCATCGGCGTTGCTCGAACTCAAAAAGGAACGCTCCGATACATTGGAGCTATATCCACTGTCGTTCTTCAAGGAAGGCCGGTGCGAAGACTCAGATGAAGTTATCGAGTAAAAGCCGCTATTGGTTCTGCTCACTGCTCCCCTTGCCTTTCCAAGGGCTCCGTCATTCACTGCGCGATCAAGATGCCCCTGCAGAGGGCTGGGGACTTTAGACAACGGGCTAGGCATCAAGTCATCTAGGGTCTCTGCTTTTTGGCTTAAAGGTTGGAAAGTCTTTTCGTTCGCTTTGAAACCAGAGACTGACGCCAAGGCACGAGACTCCGCTACTGAACCAATGACGCTGTGACGCTGTTTGCGGCGTGCCATATTCAGCTCAATTCCAAGGTCATCGGAAATTAATGCTGATGACGATTTTAGCCCTAGCCCTGATTCGCGCTCCTGTTGTCGCTGTTGCTTCATTATATCCTGAGGGCTTGAAGGAGGAGACCCGTTCATGATCTTCAAAGACCCAAACTTCATGCCTCCGAGCTGCTTGTAGTCTGATTCGAGCGGGGTGGATGCTCGTTCCAGTGGTGCAAATCCTATAGGCATAGAGGGCATAGAAATGTGTTTCGATGCCTTGGAGCTGGGCTGGAAGGAAAACGGGTCGTCTCCAAAGATCGGCTGGCTCTTTCGAGAGATTCGAGAACTTGATCTATCGGGAACAGAGAGCATGTCATCTCGCCTTGGTCTCGTTGCTACACCGGGCGTCTGGATCACGGAGCGCCGTCGCATCGGAGCGTAGAAGGATAAGTCTGAAGTAGTCCTTGCAAGAGAGGTATGAGCAACACTGGAAGCTCGACGGTCCTGATGCACATCGGGTTGGCTCTGGCTTCTCATGGCGGCTGCTTGAAGTTCTTGTAAGAATTCTGAGCTTGTTCGAGCCAGTTGCTGAGACTCGTAAAACTGCAGCAGCTCAGACTGCGGCGACCTTGCCCTCTCTATACGATTTCCATGCCAGCTAGGTCTCTGTCAGTGTTACAAGGTCGGTTGTAAGAATATAGAGAGAACAAACCTCTGCGTCCGTGACAGTCGACGCTCGGGGTCACTGTGCATTACAGAACTGGCCCGGCGCATCTGGTTGCTTGCACCGGAATTGGAATACATAGAGTGTGATCTCGTGTTTGATATGGGGGACTCCGGCAGGACTGGGCTCCGCATGTAGTCAGATTCCCGCCGAGACAACCGCCTAGAAGGTTCATAAAGCCTCTCTACGTAAGGCTCTGCGGCTTCATTGCTGCCACCCGCGATAATTTGCGAATCTCTTGATGAGAATGGTAACGAGGCTGCGAGGTAGGACTCGGACATTCGAGTGCTGCTGGATGCAGCTGCTCCGGTAGGATTCCTCGGCCTCGGCATAGCTCCATGGCTTGCTGCCCGAGGTTTAGAGAGTTTCTGAGGCGCCCTTCGAGGCGCCTCTGCCGATGTTGTGTTTCCCATGAAATCGCCGCCTCCGCCTGATGTTTAGAACAAGAGAAAAGAAAGAAAGGGGTGCGGATTTTTTCTTTTTTTTTTCTTTTCTTTTTTAATAAAAAAAAGGTATAATAATAAGAATTGAGGAGAAAGTGTAGGAGAAAAACAATGACCAGGCCAGCTGTGCAGGCTCAAGTATGGAATGCAGTCATCTCCATGTCTCTCTAGAATTGGTTTGGGTGTAGATTCAAAACATGGAGATGGGGTTCTCCGCAGGAATTTGTAGGAGAACTGTAAGAGAATTCGATGACTTTTTGTGCCAAAGCTAAAGACGACAATAATTGTAATAATTTCTCCAGAGCCAGGCAAAAAAGGTTTCAATGAGGGCGTAGCGCAAATCGGGTATATAGTTTGTTTGGCTTCCGAGAATCGAGGCGACAAACGACACCGTGATGCTTAAATCGATGGAGAGAGGGGTGAAGCTTTCGACCAGAACGCCACCTCCGACTGCTTGTAAGCCGATGCCCTCTGTGCCCCGATGCCGGTTCCGGCGACTGTAAATCGCGGAGGAGAAGCTCAATTGAAGTCGGACAGCATCGAGACAGTTGGATGAAAGAATGGCGCGTCGCAGAGCAGCCGGCAGACGTGACGAGAAGTCTGGGGCATTCAACCGGCCGCCCAAATCGCGATGCCAGGCCAGGGCCCTTGAACGTCGCTGTCGCTATGTACACATCATCTCCCAGTCACTCACTCAATCCAACAAAGCCCGCTAAGCTATCGTATATGCGGCTCCACAATTATCGCACGCCGCTGATGGAATTGCTGCCGCTTCCTGGCCAACTGCGACAGGGGCGACTAATTACAACCGAAGCTACCCCTGTGAGATTCCCTGGTTGGCGCATTTTCTGGCCAAGAGTTCGTCACGCTGCATGTCTGAGACAATGCAGGCTCGCAGATAGAGCAAGGATGCGGTACACAATGGCGATGGCCATCACGGAACGCCGGAGCTCTTTGTCTGCTTCTCTTGCTTCGCTGCCCAAATCTTAAGTACGGTTGGTGAGATTATGAGACACAAGACGGAGCATTCAACGGCCTGCCAACTGCAGCCCATGCCCGTTTCCAGACGCCATGCATGAGCAGGCCGGAGAAAAAACCTTGGAAAATGCGAAACACCATTCTCCTATTCGCCGGCCGTTGAGTTTCGCTGCGGTACCAGCTGGAAATCAAGATTTGGGGCTAGCTGGCCTAGCGCACTCAATAGCTAAGAGGTAGCCAGTCAGCTATGGGGGTCAAAGTCCGAGGAGAGCAGCTTGCAAGCTCGTTAACCGCTCTGGTACGTACGTGTATTGCTCGGGCATTGTACCTATTAGGGATGCCTTGGCATGGGCATCGTGAAGCTGCGAGGACCGATCTGATGCGGCCAGCTGTCGGCTTGCGGCACCTCGAGAGACGGATGGCCGGCTGCTGCAAGAGCCAAAGAGATTCGGGCTTGCGGGCACTTGGGTGCAAGAGATCTCCAGTTGGTCTGCATGGCATGTGGGGAGCCCTCATCATGGCCTGAGCAAAATCCGTCGAAATGGATCCCACATCACGATCTAGTGGTAATTACCGGGAGCCCCTCACCACGATCCGGCGAGAATAGCTGAGCCTCTCTGCTTCTAATTTCAGCCCGGGCGGGGGAGCAGAAGCTGGTCTGCGCTCGGCATTGCAAATGCTCGATGTTGATCCGGAGCAATGTCACAATCGCAGTGGAGGTTCGTGAGGGGTGGGGGAGGTTTTGGCCCGGAGAAGGAAATGAGCATGAGCATGACTAAGCAAGCATGTTCCGTGTGCCCCTTTCTATTGTAGATGCCTGGCAGCAATACTTGTTAACTAATGTAAAACGAGGTGATGATAATAGGCTTACAATTAGTCAAGGTAGTATATTCTCATGAGCATTGAATACAACGAGAGCCTCTTTGCAGCGGATTCTAGTGTCTTGGAGTCGTGGCGTGCAAACTATACAGATACTTTGCGAAAAGATGGCTTAGAGTGAGGAGAAGGCAATGGCTTTCAAGATCGACGCAAGCCATGAAGCATAATTGCTCCATTTGGAAATTATGACAGCCGCGGCTCATCAGCTGTCTATCCACACTTTTTGCGTTCCAATCTCTTTCCAAAGAACATTCTGATTGACTGTGCTGACGTTGACGCTGATACCGCCCCCGGCAAGCGAAATCTCGCCTCGCCTCGTATCAGCCAAGCATGGGTTGCATTGGTCTCTATGCGCTCTCGACTCGTGGCTATTGCACTTACTTTACTGTTTTGTATCAATTAAATTGGTTTATTATAAGCAGTGAAGTTGATCGAAGTGCACGCCATTGCATCATTATGGCACGGCACGCCCGGAAGGAAGGCTTCCAGCGCCAAAGAGGCTATCAGCTCTAGGCACGGGCACATGTGAATGTTTGTATTAGAGTTACCCTAGACCACCACGATAGTTTGAGCCTCTGGGCAGTCTTTAGTCTTTTGACACTTTGAGTGATTTAATTTGATATAATTTGATTTCGCTTCATATCACTCCTCTTCTCTCTTCTGGCCTGATATTTAGTGACTATAATGCTTGAAGTTATGTAACCACAGCCGTCTGCCATCTGTATCCTGATCCTGCGACTCTTGATATCTTTTTTGACCACTTATGAACGGAGTTGCCTGCGTTCCAAGACAAGCAAAGTTTTGTACGAGAACACCCATGTATGAGTATCCATAGCTATATTACATTTTCTGACCACCAAAATCACATTAGAAACACAAAGATAATGCTAATACTGCCAGCTATTGATTGATGCGTGAGACGCCGCGCATCCTCGACTTTGACTTTTTCCTGTACAACTAACACGGCAACCCAGGCACGGCGTTACGTGAAATCGAGTCCGTGTCTATCCGCAGACATAGACATCCTCGTCTCGGAGACTCCCCTTGCCTTCAAAATTTTCTTGATGGTACTCAAGCTGAGTTTTGTGGCGTTGTACAGCTCATCCCCGTCTGAGACACCGAAAGCTCACTCTCCAATCACGTAGGTGCAACCTTGGCTCCCAATCCAAACCTCGTGCACTCGCCCAGCGTCCACGTCGACTCTAGACCCGACGCCGTATGTTACCTTTCTACGATCTGCCTCGTCCGGATACCACAGGGTCATTTCGCCATCGACAATAAGATGTGTTGTCAGCCCGCTGTGCGAGTGGGGAGCATAGTGTGAGTTTCTACGGTTGCACAATTAGTGACTGAGAACACAGCCTCCCTGTTGATCTACGAAATTCGCCATTGCGTCAGAAGGAGATGATGGCCCTCGTAGAGCGTGATTCAGAGGTTGAAATAAGCGCTTGCTGATCGCTATTGAACATGACGCAATGCTTTGACGAAAACTAGAACAGAGGCTGATGAAAACAGAAAGCACAAATAACAGGAAGTAAGCGAAAGGGAGAGAGATGAGGGGGAGAGAATAAGTCAATATAGTGTCATACACTCATAGAGCGCAGTTGTGCATATCGACTTGACCACAGCGAAGCGAGGACTGACTTACGGCCCATCACTCCATGTGAAAACGTGCCCAAACCCCCACGATCTGACCTGCGCCTCATGCCGGTCACCCATCTTGGCGGGTGCGTGCTTTTGCGATTGCAGGCAGCGCCCCGCAAGCAGGATCCTTAGGTAGAGAAGCGTTTGCCTTTTTGGCCTTTTTGAGGCGAACCCGCCTGGAAGCCTGCTTGAAAGCCTGGGAAGGCAGCGCTCGGTTATGCAGGTCGAGCGTGGCTGTGACTTTGGGAGGCTGTATTCTTTTCGGTGACAGCTGCAAGAATTGGGCACGATTCAGTGTCTCAGAGGAGCAAAAAGACGAGACAAGAAGACTGGATGAAGCTGAGATGAAAGACGAATGCCAATGAGGATGGGATGACCTCACTGGGCTGGGCCCACCGCGGGGAGAAAAAGGAAAGGATACTGTAGCAGCGGTGCCACGCCCGTGCCGCAGCGCTGGGAGGCTTGGACAACCTTAAAACACCCGCTGAAGCCGTTGGGCGGTAGCGGATGTTCTAGTGAGGGAATGACGGGGCCATTTCCTAGTAGACTGATGCCGGATCGATCAATCCATATCTCGCTGAGCTGGGCTCTAGTAACAGCGAGAAGACGAGTTTCATGGTCATTAATTCGCTGAGCTGATGCGAGGGAGTGATGACAACAACGCCTCGGCCAAAGGCAACGCAAGACAAGGCAGAAAGGCCAATTTATCCATCCAAAAAAAAAAAAAAGAATAAAAAAAAAAACACCATCCCACACGTAAATCGATTCTTGCATCAATAGCTTAGACGCAAGAGTGGCACCAGCACCAGCGCCAGCTACGAGAGGGTTGCACTGATGAATCCTTCCTCCGACAGCCCTGCCTGTAGAATCTAGCATGTACCCTGGCACTGGGTCGAGGTATCTCCATCCTCCATTTCCCTGCGACTGGTACTCACAGTCCCATGCCAAAATCTCCTCTATCCTCTCCTCCAATCCCAGCAGAGGCATCCGACGGCGTGTCCGCTGCCGCCAGCCTCGCTTCTCTGACCGGCCACAGCGCACCAATAACCGTCGCCGCATCTCAGTCCGGCTACTGCAGCAGAAGCTGTCACAGGCAGGGCACGAGAACACGCCACGCATGAAGCTGTCTGGCCCTCTTTGCGGGAACCAGAGCCAATGCTGCAACTGCACGACAACACGAGGCTGTGCTCGCGCGCCCCAGTCCCTAATGCCAGCAAAACCCCCGTCGTTGCGAGCCGAAGACGAGATGATAAGCAGCATCTACTGGATGCACGAAGCACGGCTCGCAGCCCTGCACCGAATGACTCGCACACTGTGCTGTGCCATCAGCCGCCTTCGCCAGCCATTCCCGCGCGCCGCAGCTCGGTTCATTTGAGGCTCAACAAAGGCAGACGCCAGGCCGCTTCTCCCTCACACGGTGCGCGCCGTCGAACCGCCCCGAATGAGCCCATCCAGGCCGCCGTTCCACCCAAAGCTCTCCACAAACCCAAACGACAGACCCTGGCCAGCAGCCCCTAGCAGAGCCCCAGCCAGCCAGGCCATTGGAAAGCTCAACTGCTTGGGCGCTGCTGCTCTACGACTGCGACTGCTGCTTCCCACTGGGTACCAGGCCCAGCAGGTCAATACAAAAGAGGGACCCCAGCCCTACCAAGCCAGTTTGTGGGCAGCTGAAGAGACCAGCACTAGTCGCTAAACCTGCTAGACACGACTGCCAGCACTAGCACCGCTCTCCGGTCCCCAGTAGCGGCACCTAAATTAAGAAGCTGACAGCTCGGCTCGAAGCAGTCCCTCTCAGCCCATCCTCGTTTACATTGCCTCACTTGTCTCTTGTTCATCTTCTTTCCCTCTCTTCATCATCTTCTTGTTTTGGTGCATACTCTCTAGCGTTTGTCTTTGATACCCCATCAGCAGCCGATTGCCGCATATACTCGCCTACGCTCGAATAAACCAGCAACCTTTTGATAGACGACGCATAGTGGGAACAGACAACCAAGACAGCCACACGCCATCTGCAGCTTATTCAGGTACAAGGTACCACCAGCAGAACCACAGCCACAGCATCTTCTGCCGATATCTCTGCCCTTTGGACCCTCACATCCTCACGTCCGCAGACCAGACCTTCGCTTTCTCTCTTCTCTTTCTCGTCCGCCCCAAGAGCGGCTGATACCTCGTCGCCTCTCATGAAATCTCTGCTACAGCGATAACGACGACAGCAGCGATAGTGTCTCGCTTCTCGTCTGGGCCCTCGCCCTCCCACCAGTCTCCATCAGCCACCATGTCTTTCGCCTGCGGCATGTTTGTACGTCTCTAGACACTTGCTTCTTTCTTTCCCTCTTCCTGTTCACTCGCCTGTACATGTTGCTAACATGAGTGCCAACTCCCAGCGCCGTCGTTCTAAACCGGAGGAGAAAAAACCACAGCGGACCCGTACTTTTTCCATCTTTGACCCGAGCCTCGATGCCCTCAAACGAATGATCAGGAACGCCACCATGATCACCCCCATGAGATTCCACGACGACCCGACCGCCTCTCGAGTCCTCTCCTTGACGCGCGAACACTCGATGACCCGGCCAATGCTTGACACCATGGAGGCCGTCTTCAACAACCTGCGAGGCAACAATGATGAGCTCTCAAGAGAGGACTTCGGCAAGTTCCTCAGGGTACACCAAGGCGAAATAACCATTCAGCTTGAAAAGGAAAAATACACCGAGGGAGATTTTCTTTACGTACTGGCAGGCTGTTGGGACGCTACTCGGAGACCTTCTGCAACAAAGGACTACTCAAAACCCATTACCAACTATTTTATCAACAGTAGCCACAATACCTATATTAGCGGCAATCAATTAGCCTCTAAAACTTCCCCAGAGGCCTATACTACTGTTCGTATTATCAATTTGATAAGATTAAAAAAAAATTGACATACTCACGCTAACCAATATTATCATCAAGGTCCTAAAGAGAGGCGGTCGTTGCATCGAAATCGACGTCTGGAATGGAGATGAAATCCTAGTCACTGCCCCCAGGTCTCAGGGTGGCGGCGGTCATACGAGAGGTATATCCAACATATCTGGAATATCCGGAAGCGCTCTTCCCTACGCTGCCGCCGCCGTTTTGGAGAAAATGGAAGACAAGCTCGAGGCCGCCAAGGATACCGCCAAAACCTACCTTGGGAGCTCCAACCCTGGCGGGCGCTCGCGGAGCCCCAGCTCTCATAGCAGAACCACTATTGATGATAAATCATCCAGCTCTAGCGACACATTCCTTCCCGTGGGCAATGACTTGAATGAAAAAGAAGAGATACCTCGCGTTTCGAGGTCTCGGCCAAACCTCCCTAGAGGAGAGCCCATTGTAACCCACGGCTGGACTTTGACGACTCCATGTGGCTTCCGAGAGGTGTGCGAGACGATCCGAGCCAACGCGTTTTCTCATGGGAATGATCTGCCCATCATTATCAGCTTGGAGGTTCACGCCGATCATAGCCAACAAGAGATCATGGCGAATATCATGAAGGAGGTTTGGGGGGATATGCTTGTCCAGCAGCCCTTTGAAGGCTGTGATCCCAAGTTCAGGGTGCCCACCCTTGATGACCTTCGATGCAAAATCCTCGTCAAGGTCAAACGAGCCGCCGCCAAGATGCCGAAGCCAGAGGACCTGACAGCTTCTATGCCAATTCTAGCGAAAGAAGACGATGGCTCAATTTCTGACGATGAGCCTCACCTTCCTCGCCTCAAAACCTCTGCTTCATCGCCGGCTGAGGTTCCGCAGCAAGATGCTCATGGAAAAATGACAATATGTAAACCTTTGGGTGATCTCGCTATATACACCCGCAGCGAACGGTTTACAAGTCTTAGCACCCCGCAAGCTAAACAACCTACTCACATCTATTCCATTAGCGAGGACAGGATCATAGAGTTGCATAAAGAGTATCCGCGCGAAGTGTTTACTCACAACAAGAATTTCTTCATGAGAGCATTCCCAGCTGGGAGGAGGATCAACAGCTCTAACCCGGACCCCAGTCTCTTTTGGCGGCGAGGCGTTCAGATGGTGGCTATGAATTGGCAAAACATGGACGAGGGAATGATGGTCAATGAGGCTATGTTTGATGGCGAAGATGGCTGGGTTCTGAAGCCTGAAGCGTATCAAAGCTCTGACAAGACCATGGTGACGCTGGACCTGGCTGCAAAGCAGACGCTACACCTCACAATCACCGTCTACGCTGGGCGCAACATCCCTACTGATGACGACTCCGACTCCGACTCCGACGATGACTCCCAAAGCAAAAGCGACCTTCGTTCCCGAGTCAAGGCCGAGCTCCACATTGGCGAGCATGAGAAAGATGGGCATGATACGTCTTACAAGCAACACACAAAGTCAGCCAGCTCAACAGATCCCGTTTGGAACTGCCATGACAAGAAGATGGTTGGTGAGAAACTGCAGTTCCACAACATCCCCAAGGTGGTGGAAGCGTTGAGTTTCATTCGGTAAGAATTTGAAGATCCCCCCTTTTCTCCCTCTCTTTCCTCTTTGTCCACCCCATACCATTCCCTGCGCTGAGCCTCAGATCCTCAAAGCATTTTGTGATCCTCTAACTACCTCTTCTGAATACCATTTTCCTTTCCTAATCTCACTTGCGGCGGGGATCGCAGAGTTTTGTGTCACTACCATCTGCCCGTAGTGGAATACGATGTGTCTACGCAATTGTATCCCCTGAAAGAGGACCAAGCGGTCCGACTTCATTTCCCTTATCCGAACCTTTGATGCCACATCCCTTCTGTTACCACCAACGTTGTGTATGTATCGCATGACAGGCGGCCGAACTCAGCTTCGGATCCAGTTTGTCGGGCTTGTGGATGTAACAACTCTCGCACCCCCTTTCACCGCCCTTCGCGACGTGTTCCTATCCGGTGGCAGCAACGAAGTCCCCCCCCATTTTTTTTTATTTGCTTTTCCAAATATTCTGGTTGTTTCCGACTGGTACTGCTGGCTAGAGTTGGCTTTCTGGTTTGCTACACCAAATGGATGCCTCGAAAGCTAATTTCGTTGCGTGTTCCCGTTGGAAAAAAGGCAACTGAGCATAAAACCTTATCTCCCTTTTCAAGCCGTCTTCCCCGGTGACACTACATCTTGCTGCCCGAAAGAGACCTAGATATGTGAAGGAAAGGAGATGAGGCTAACGGAAAGAAACATAGATTTAAAGTTGAAGGCGCGTCTCACACGGTTAGCCCGCCGTGCCTTGCCTGGGCATGCATCCGCCTCGACCGACTTCAGCAGGGCTACCGCTTTGTTCGCCTCTACAATAAGAAGGGCTGCCCGATCAACGGCGGCAAGCTGCTTATCAAGGTTCACAAGACGCTCTACTAATAAGGATACGGATGGAAGGGTGCGGTAAGATGGCGCCGGCACCCATCCTATCCGCTTCGTATCCTTCCTTTGCTTTCGCATTATTATGTTATACGGCAGCTTTTGGTTTATATTTCTTTGGCTGGACAAACTACCTATGGTGTCATATTGTTGCATCCTTTTTTATTATACCATTTTGTTTTCTTTTGTATAAGAAAGACTTCTTTAGAAAGATTTGGAAGTGCGGGCTTAGCGTACGGGAAACGGCGTCTCTCGTTTTATTTACACTATTTTGGAAATATCCTTGGATTAAGGGATGGGGAACCCTCATTGCGTTATAGATACGCATCGACAGATATTGACCCCGGGATTTGGAACACCGGCAGACACAGAAAACACCTTCGAGAAGAGTGCAAAATTAGGTAGCTATAGCTAGGCGTTGGTGGGAGATGCAAAGCAGGTAAAATAGTACTGGCTTAGCAGGAAGTATTAGTATATACTTGAATTCATTCCAAATGAATCCGAGTCACACGTATTATGAGCATTTAGTGTTTCTTGTTTCCTCTTCTCTTGTACATTATTTCCTTCTCTCTTCTAACTGCACTAGATCTACCTATTTGGTGGAAGCCTGATAAAGTAAACCACTACATTTCAAAAGACGGCACTTCCGTAAGACTGTGTATAGATTGAAGAAGAGACATGCACTGTGATTCTGGTATTCCTCCGACTTCCTTGACCCTTGACCCCTTGACCCCTTGAACCCTGGACACACTTTAATTCTCTCTCTCTCTCTCTCTCCGCTCTGTTTCTTGATTTCTCGAGCTAGGGGAAGAGAGACATTTGAAAATCCTCCGCGGCACGGGAATGGCACACGGGTGTAACTCTGCTTCCACCCCCCAGTGTAACAAGCTATTATTTGCATACAAGTTTATGCCGGCCGTAGTCCTGAAAAAAAAAAAAAATAACATGGGCGCTCCCCCCCCTTTTTTTTCTTTTCCACCCACACCACTACAAAGGCGTATTCTGGGCTGGCCGCTAGGGATTTGCTATCGAGACACCGATGTTACATGGGTGTTTGGAAGAAAAATAAAACCAGAGTTGGTTGCCGGCTTCGGGAAAAGAAATAACATAAAAACTAGGTAGTAATATCGCATGCAAAAATTGGCCGGCGCGCGGGAGGATTTCCCGGAAATTAGAACACAACCATTACCATCAAAACTAATTAAGTATGTTTAGCTCGCCGCTGGCCCGGGACCCAAAGATTTTTCTTCGTCTCTCTCGCAGTTTGAGTGAGCAGATGGCTAGTGGCGTCCGTCGGGTATGTCCTGATACTTGCGGCGGCGGCGGCGGCGGCGGTACTTGTCATGATCACGACGCTGTTTGCCGATGCAGGTGATTGGTAAACGGCTGATGTCTTGTTCTCCATCCTGCTAAATGTCGGATGCGGCTGTATCCGCAGCGTCCAAAATAAGAGCCCCGACGTAACACAATATCATCCACTCACCGTCGCCGGCAGACATGCGTATGGGGTCACGGAATGGACGAGGGTCCACTATCGACGGTCGGTGGCCGGGCACGAGCTCGCTACCAGCCGAGTACGAGTCCTCTTCGCCATTTGAACTATGTTGAATATCATCCAGCCTGGAAGCTACCATCGTTGCTCCGTGTGCCCTCTTGACTGTTGGCGATGCGGTGAAACATGCTACTTTTCGAATCAAAGTACGGACGTCATAAACGATGAGTCGTGTGTGGCGTGGTGGTCCGTGTCGGTCTGGCAAGCCGCATCTTGTCATGTCATAGTTGCCGTCGACACGTCACCCGTGAGAACCAACATCGTTCATGGTGCGACTTCTTTTCTTCCCTCCTCCCTTCCCTCCATCCCCTTTTTCGAAGTGGGGGAAGACAAGCTAAGGCATAAGAAACAAGTACAGTTTGTCGAGAGGGTTTCCTGTCATCTGTTAGGTCGTGAGCGTTGCCTTTTCATTGGTCCAGGTGTCTCGAGCTATTATATGTCCGGCAGGGAAATGCCTGCGGAGCAGGGCATTCCGATGCGTTCTAGTTTAACCGGATAGGCTTGTCTTTCTTTAGTTTGTTGTAGAAACAGGAGGTCTCTCCCGGGGGCCGCAGTTTTCGCCGATCGAGGCCAGCTTTACCATCACCCATCACCAAGGGGTGGTAATGCTTCATCGCTATGCGGTGTGATAGTGCGAGATGGCTCGTAGTTGCTGCCGCTTGCCCGGAGCCCCAATCCGATGGCTGCCTAGACGGACTTCTTCCGCTGCAGAATAGACCAAGAGGCAGAGGAATCCAAGCGCAGTGTTCATGCGGTCGGGGTTATGGCACTTGCGTCAACATATACAACCGAACCTAATCACGCCAACTGCAACTAGGTAGTAGTAGTAGTAGTAGTAGTAGTAGTAGTAGTAGTAGTAGCATGCCATCCAAGCCATTGGATGGTCCACAAAGGAGTAGAAAAACTTGGAAAGACGCGGTAGAATCTATATTTGCCCTGCTAAGAGACCATAAGCCGTTCTGGTTAGCGGTTGGTGAGATAAAGCCAAGCGCCTCTGAAACATGCATGTATGTGTGAAACCTGGCTCAATAAATTATAGCAACATATTAATCAGGTCACAATAGTGGCGTCATAGAACACATAAATCCCCTGGCTGCGGTAAATTAAGAGCGCTTCTCTGGCGAGAGAAGATTTTGAATTTCTTCGACTTGTCCTCGTCTCACGCCCCCTCCCTTCAAATGGCCGTCTAGCAGATTAAGACAGTGGGCAAGAAGGTGTGGTCACGGGAACCGGGTATATATGCATACCTTGTCAATGTCAATCTTTGGAAGGTCCCTGGATCAAAAGCACGCTGCTGATTGGTTTGTGGTAAGTGTATGAATTCTGCATATCCATACTACTGAATGGCTTGTCGCCTACGGCTTCTTTACTGAAGCTGTCTGATTCAGGAGACGAGAGCCGTGGTAGTCGTTCCGATGCTAGTATACTGCACTGAACGCGAAGCATGAGTTCGACAACGCACGCTGTGCCCAAGCAGGCTTTCTGGGATCGAGTGCTTTGTAAAACTCATATCATGTAGTACTGCAGCACGTGTAAGCTGCATATTGCCAGGCAATAGATCTGTTGTGCCTAATCACTTGTTGGGCGCTAAGAGATATCTTCAAGGGGGGGCTCTGTCACGCTTAAGATGTGGTTTGATAGTCCTCCCGTCGGTGTATGTAAGACATCCTTCCACTGGCGGCTTGGCTGATCTTTTACCTGATCCCAGAAAGCTCCGCTTGGATAATCTAGCTTGGGCGATGGCATGTTATATGTAAGCAGCGTAGTCCTAGAAGCGCCGCTATGGCCTCTGCTGTGAAGGGCTAGACCCTCGGTGGTACGAGGTTTAAAGGAGAAAGGCAGCTTTACTTGGGCTGCCCTTGTTCCATGTGTTGCGCCAACAAGTCTTGTGCCACAAACTCGAAGCCCCGTTTTAAGCTAGCCACGGCCGCGGATATTTGGCTGGTAGAAGTTGTAAATCCAACTCTGTTATGTACTCTTGTTTGAGTCGGAACTGCGACAAAGAAGAGAGCTGCTCTGGAACTGCTGATATGCGTCACCTGTCGTCTAACCCTCCTCCGTTTGCAGAGCTCAGAGGCACGGATAGCACGGGCGTCCCTGGGCACTGCCATGATGCGATATGCAGCATCTTGTTGGAACTGAAGCACGTCGAAACTCTGTTTTGCCAAGGCGTCTGGGGCTCTGTAACCCGCCGTTGGCGGCAGTGCTGCTGGCCTATTGATTACTTTAACACTGATTGGTCCTCGGTTCTGAAGAGGATCCCTCCCCGCGTCTTTATGCTCGCAGCTCAGCCTAGGATCTGTCTAAGAGTAGTATTAGAAGGGCACTTTTAGCATTAATTCCCACCCAGCACTACCGTGTACTCCATGCTACAGTAGGCAGTACATACCTAGTGCTCTGCTATCCAGTATCCGCAATCTCAGAGAACCCAGTAACTGGGGTAGATTCTACCACTACAAGGTAGCAGGCCCAGTAGTTTGCGAGCCTATGACCCACTAGTCTATGCAACCGCTGAGATGGTGAAGTGGGGAATGAAGGCGTGGAAACGAGGGTTTTCGTCGCGTCTTGCTCTGTCTCGCTCTGTCTCTCTGTCTCTCTCTGTCCCTCTCTTTCTTGTCTTTTGTTGGGCATAGAGATGTCAGAGTGAAGGATATAGAGAAGCGTATACCCTAGACAGCTAATTTTCGTGGAAAGATACTGTGTGGGACATTAGCTGGCGTCCCCGGACCTTGCCATCTGTACGGTATAGGCCCCGTCGGATATCGTAAAGTCCACGGTAATAATAGAGCGGTAGGTTTTAATTTCAACAACCGCTAATATCTGACAAGAGGGGGAAAAAAGACAAAGCTTGCAACACAAATCAAATCGAATCAGCATTGAATTGGTATCTTCAGTGCTTGAGAACACAAAAGAGGAAAGAAAAAGAAGTAAGGAAAAAAGAATGGAAGCATTGCCAGTGCTCACCAGGCCAACTTATGTTACAGCCGTCTTGGCAGTGAATTGCTACGGCATGATTGTGGCAAAATGCATCTTTGAACAGGGGATGCTTGTATACAGGTGAACTTAGATTTGAACATACGAGTAATAATGACAAGTAGGATACTCACCATAAAAAAAAAACCCCGTACGTGTTCGCAATATCTGACGAGAGATGGAGAAGCTCGGGGGGGGGGGGGGGAGGGAACGACCCCCCCCCCCCCCCCCCCCCCCCCCCCCCCCCCCCCCCCCCCCCCCCCCCCGCCCCCCTGTTCTGCTCTGTCAATAGCGCTCTCGCTGGGTTCCCCTGGCTAAACTGCGCAAGACTAGTTTTGCTTTTACCGTTCAACTTGTCGCCTGACCGTCGAGCCGAGAGAGAGAGAAAGCTTCATCTGAGAACTGACAGCCGCAATGCGTGTTTCTCGTGACGCCGTATCTGTTTCCCCCTCTCCCCTCTGCCGGAATGGAGTAGGTATGTCGTTGTTTGGTATCTTATTACCGGCAGTAGCACAGAGCGGTAAGTTGATCCATATCCCCGGCAGGGTCCCGTCGAAAACAAAATAATGAGCAGAAGGATGCTGCGCGTTGTCTGTTTGCACCCGCCGGCCGACCCAGATGATGTCGGTATTGGCTAAGCGGCGACCTCGGTGCTAAGGACTGTCACGAGACGGTCATTTGAGTCCAAGTCCTCGGTGACCACTGTAAGCAAGTGGAAGATGTTCTCTGCTGCGTGCTTCGTTTAAGCCTGCTTGCCCGTTTGATGTAGATAGGCGTGCTGGCGGTAGGATCAAAGTCTCAGTCTGCGTCGGTCGCCAAAAGCGGTGGTCACCTAGGCTCTTCTGTGCGTGAGAGCGTCAGACATTTTCGCCTGATCACCAGAGCAGTGGCGTCAGGATATTGGACAGAAGAGGAAGAAGAGGAGCCGCGGAAGTCCCTGTTCCATCGACTATCGAGCGCTGCCAACATGGAACCCCGAGATAGTCAGACCAAAGGATGAATTCTGAGCATCGCGGGTGGAGGATGCTTCGAATGGGGCAGCCGCAGAGAAGCTCCAGAATTTTGTTTCTCTTCTGGCCTGCCGAGGGCGGCGCCCCGTCTGTTCTCGCCTGTCCTAGCCGCGCCAGCCTGCATGCGGCAAAGTAGACGAGCCGCCTATCTACTGTAACATGACTTCTAGACCTTGATGACCTCAGGGTTATTGTCTTCGCGCAAGTAAGTACACGTACATGCGCAGGGCTGGTGATCCTTTGAGTGGCCGGGGTACCTGTACGTGCGCGCATGTGCTCCCCCATCTCAATGTAACTCTGGCACATTACTGGGTGGTAGTCTATGCGGATCCTTTACCTGTAAGGCACTGGCGAGCCTATGGAGAAGCAATGGGACCACCCATATGGGCAATGGCCCCAGCAGCCGATATACTGTAATGTATGCCATGGATGGGGGCGAAACGGTCCAACTTTGTATACCAGTGTGTAAGGGTAGACCCGAGTGAAGAGCATGGGAAGAGAAGGTGATGATTGTCTACAACCATAACGCCGCCTGTAAACGTATTTCAAATGAGTATGGATGCTGACTTTAGTCTGTCGATTAGGGAATGCATTGCAGCAGCTCAGGAAGCGAGAGACGAAGACAGACATAGCGCACTCACTAGAAATCATCTCGATACTGTCCAGATAATCAGAATACTTTCTACTGTGGAACCAGGTGTCGATATGCAAGAGAAAGAGCAGGAAGAGAGAGTAGAAGAAGGAGAAGAAGAAGAAAAGAAGCTCTAGGATCGACCGGAATTACCGGAGGTTCAGCCATCTGTGAAGGGCCCGAACTGCAAGGTGTTCTTCTATGCAGATGACAACAGGGCTGCCCTTTAAGCCGGTTCAGTACCTATTCTGCAAGCTGTAACCTATCAGGTATTACTGTAGGTAGGTTCTCGAGCGAAAGGTACTTACTCTGCCTGTCATACAGTCACTCGTATTTCGTATAAGCACATGTTGGCTTTGATATGGTTGCCATCATCACCATTAGTTGTCAATTTTGGGCCTTGACACGCGATACTCGCCTAGAGAGTTGTTCTAGTGCGTGTGCTCTTATATCCCGTGCCCACTAATACTCACCATTCGCTAGTACGAGTGAATGCTAGCGAGCTTGATCCTAGAACAAAAGCACTGTCAGGTACGAAGTATGTACAAGGTGCTCTGCATCTACAGGCACGCCTACAGTCCAAGTAAACTGCTATGACAGAACAAGGTAGTAGTGGTAGTGGTAAGCATAGATGGGCCTCTGAATATGGGCAAGGATATGAAGAGCGATCTAAAAGCAGATTGATGGTGGGGTCGTCAGTGCTGGAGACGGCGGTAGTACTGTATTGCCTACCTGTGCCCATGCCCTATCCTGTACTCTGCACATGTCGCGGCGCTTTGCGTCTTAGAAGCAGGGAGAAAGAGTGCTCTGCCAAGTACAAGCCAGTGGAGCCGATATCAAAGCAGAGCGAGAGTATCATTTCAATAGCGTGGGTGGGGTATATTGCTCCTGCAAGTACGGCACACTGGTGTACATGGTACTAGGCTGTATGTAAAATGATTAGCAGTTGGGGGGCACTTTTCTGAGAGATGATAAACAGTAGTGAGAAGTGAGGAGTGACGAAGGAGTAGAAAAATACGGGAAAATGGAGCAAAAAGGATGAAGAAAACCGAGGGCCTTTTGATCACAATTGGCCTGCGTCTGCGAAACAAGCAAGCCCTAGGACCAACGGAGTTAAATAATGCGGCGATGGCCATGATGTCTCCGCGGCACAAGATGGCGATAGCGTCATCTGTATGGCTGCCAGAGCGACAAGATTCAACGAGCATCGTGAGCCCAAGTCAAGGGCCCGATGCATTGCTAGCGTATTCGTGCTTTCTAGCGATGCATGGGGCACTGGTACATATGTATGTATGTCCAACATGAGTGGACGTCCGCGTCTGAGCTTTGTATGCGAAAAGCCTTTGTGCATACCCAATGGCCATTGTCCTCCAAAGATTATCAGCTGCGGAAGCGGGTAGTCTCGCGGAGTGGAAAAGAAGCGTGGCCGAATAACTGGGCGCCGCTCTGGGGCGTTCTGGACCGCCCAACTAATACGCAAGCACCGCGGAACAGCTCTTTGCCCCCTTGTAATCTTTCAAGTCCTACCCCTTGCCGGTAGAAGAAGAAAAAAAGTGGTATCGATATTACTGCTGTCGCTGACTGTCCGGAACACTTGCTGGCATGAGGCGTCAGACTATCACTCGAGTCGAGAGAAGGCTGGATGTACAGTATGAAGCATTAGCCCGGCCGTAAGATGGCAGGTACTCCATAAGCATGTTTTACCCACCGTCCGCTTCTGCATACAAGCCTGCCATCGGCATTCCATCCCATTTGCAAGCTGCCCTGCATCCAAACCGGCTGTGATCCGCAAGTTTTTAGCAGCTCTGTCCGGGTTTGCTCCTAGTGGCTCAGCCTCCTGCCGGCAACCAATGCGGTGCCGCGGAGCACCCTGGTCCGTCTTCCAAGAGGCTTTCCCATCACAGTAGAATTCCAGCTGCGCTAGCTGGGGGCACATGTGTGCAGCCTGTACTCCGTACCTGTCATCAGCGTGGTGTGTGGGTGTGCCCTACCAAGCAAAGACAGTAAGTAAGAACCTAGAAGGTATTGCAAGTGCGGCATGGTTGCATCCTGGATATTGATTGCTACTGTACATGTTGCTCTGTAGTTAGGTCAGTTGATGAAGCAATGAGCATTGTGTCGAGGTACAAAGTATGAGTATGCTTCCCACTTTCCTTTCAGCATTGACGACAATGGAAGAGTGGCAGAGGTCCGTGTGCTACTATCGTATACCATTCATATGTGCTCGTATGTAGAATGTGATCCCGGTAATCTGGGAGTTATTAAGGAGGAATAGAGCCATAAAGAGCCATGTAAAGAGCCATGTAAGAGACAGCCACCAAATCAAAACTGATTGGACATGTAACAAGCAACTGCAGCTCCCTTCTGCCGGGCCCCTTTTCTTGAGCACATGGCGCATGCCGTAGGCTTGCATGAGTCTCATCGAAACATTTTAAAACTAGTGTACGGAGTAGCTGCACGGAGTGTTCGTAAAGTTCCCGGCGACCGGGATCTCCTGTATCTGGAGGGGCGATGGTTGTGCGAGATGTCTGATCCAAGATGTAGGATGACGGAGCTGCTCCTTGCTGAATGCGGTAGCGAGAGTACAGATAATACAGAGTGCCTAGTACCAGTTTAGCCATTCTCACCTGGAAAATTGGAATAACATAAAAATAAAAGAGGACAGTGCACGGCCTGCTCCCGCGCCTTACTCAAAGCTCTATTCTCGGTTGTACAACGCGGGATGCCATATACGAAGGAATGATAGCACACGCATGCAAGTACTACTAGTATACTGAGGGCAGCCGGTAACTGCCTAGAGGTACCTTATTGTGACCAGTACACACAGTCGTATAGCAGAGTACCCAAGTATGTACATTGCAGCAATACGGCAATGGTGCTCTGGGCGATTCGTAGAGCCGAGTTGCGAATCGCGCCTCGCGCCTCGCATCCGCAGGCTAGCATTGGGTCTCAGGGGTTATCTGAGAGGATCGTCGCGGGGGTTTGGGGGCGAAGCTGCAGCAGACCGTCATCGTAGCTAGCAGTAGTCGCCGCCGACGGCGAGGAGTGGAGGCCTGTACATGGGACTTATTCACCGTTGGCGCCCAATATCATCCATCGCCTTTTCTTCTCTTGTTTCCCTTTCTGTGCTCGCGTAACTCGTCGTGATGTCGGCAAAGCGCGCCTCGTGCCTGTGTGAAGGCTGCTGCTGCTGGTAAGCGTAATTTATCTCGGACTCTGTGGAGTGAAGTGCGGAGGCTTGGAATTAAGCCGCCCCACGCACAACAGAGCGGCTCTCTTACTTTACCTTGTCTTTGGGCTACTCGTGAGCGGATGTTTGCTCATCCATGGCTTCCTAAATGTGATCCGGCCCGTGTAAGTCACCACCGCCACTCTGCTTACCGCTGGGCCACTATCCACCCTCTTGTGCTTGAACAAGTATCTGTCCCTCTCCGCTTGGGCTTGATGTGCTCTGGAACAACTCGGTGGGCGGCTATATGCATGCTAGGAAATGAAGGAGGCCCCTCGTCGATGCTTTTTCCGTCACAGAAGAACAGGCATGCGGGAAATCACGCGCTCAACGTACGACCCCAAAGCGGGTGGTCTCATACGTTGCCAGGCTGCAGAAGTGGACTTGGTCTCGAGCCATGGCTTTTCATCGTCTGCTCCCCGGGGTTTGGCGCTGCGCTGGGCGTGGAGCTAGCCCAGAGAGAATAGCATCTAGACAGCGTCCTAATAGGTAGGTGCTCCAACTCCATATAAGATACGTGGTGAGGGGTGGGATGCCGCGTGCCTAATCGGCGTGCGTCTTGGTAGGCTTGCTTTTTGACGTGATAAGTAAGTTGCAGCAGGGAACAAGGGAGCGAAGGAGAGGGAGAATATCGTCATAATTACTGACCTCATTGCTTGCTACCCATCCATCATTCACTAGCATTTTGCTCTGACCCCCAACCACCCCTGTCTCTCAGTCTCGCCCTAGAAGCAACGCAACGCCAGTCAAGCCGGTCGGTATGCTGCCGCAGGATTCATGGCTCTGCCTAGTAGTACATGGTTAGCAGCAGATTTCTCTTCACTTTTTTTTTCTCTTGCCCCCTTTGAGGGAGAGGGCGTGTGCCATGAGTGGGAGGGGAGCAAGCAGACGAACCAGACGACAGCAGAGAGAACGAATGCAAAGTCCTACAACGCCCGTCCCGCCAGCATTGGGCATCTAGCTGTAGCACGACACTGGATTTTGCCGGCTTGCTTCTCATTTGCTGGGCCCTGCAGCGCTTGTCCGATGCCGTCGGCGACTCTCAAAAGGGCATCGCATCGGCGCCATGAACTTGGGACAGCGGACGGCGGCGGCAACATGACACCGAGTGGCTTGCGCCGATGGTGGTTTACCAGCACGTACGGCAACCAACTACGATGTTTGAGCTGTGATGTTGAAATGGAGATTCGGCGCCAGAAACAGGCCACGGCTGGCGCTGGGCCAATTGGCACCCTTTAGCACCCGCCCGTACCTGCCTGTTCCTTGTCGTCTGGTGCCTGGCCAAGGTACTGTATATAGTGGTAGAGGGTGCCTGGAAGCCTGGATGGCGCCACTGCCCAAGCATACTGTACGAGCAGTGTACAAGCAGCTTAGGTTGCAAATAGTGCAGACGCCGATGTAGCCCGCCTGTATAGCTCAGCATCTGCCAGCAGCGTTCGTTGGGTACATGTATCTGCAGCCATGCCTGTGGCAATACGACCCTGATGCACCTACTATTCAGTACATTCAGTACGACGAACGATGCTCAAGCTCGCTACTAGTCCCGCGCGGGCTATTAATAGTGGGCTCGTCGTCCTGTCGGTAGCCTCGCTTTCCAGCAAGCAAGATCGCATCGTGGCAGCCGGAGATGGCCATTGGCAGCCGCAGGGCCATGCTAGCCCCAGCAGCCTGAGTGCGGTAACGCAGCTGGGCAATTGGCGAGCTCTAGGCGCTCCACCGACGTGCGTGCAGCGCTCAGCTAATGCTAAATTGCCTGCGGCGTACCTGTACTAGAAGCATCACCCTACATCTCCAGCTGGGCATGTATACTTCCATCGAGGTTAGTAAAATGCCGTCGTAGCTGTCCACGCCTTGCTTGCAGCGGCATTAGTGCTCCAAGACGTGCCAGGTAGGACCCGGCAACGGTCGCACTGCAGCAGCTGCTAAGGCAGGTAGGCCTGGCTAAGCTTTGATGGCACCAGACGCCTGATTCTGGCATTACATTGGGACGAAGCCACTGCCATCATTGCATGTAATCGGACCACGGGCTGGAGCGACTGCCGACTCCATTCCACCGCATCTCTCTCACCTTGCGGCCCATCCCACTCTCATCTCCACGCCTCTTCCATCGACCGACAAGTACCTTGTTTCTCTTCACGACTAGCGATGCTTCATCTCTGTGCATATGCACAGGCATAGGTGGCCCGGTTCTCGTCGCTACCCTGGTCACCCGATCCTTGATTCTGGCTCTACAGTATTACTGTCTTTCTCAACCTGCTTGACCATGACGTCCATACCAATCTCCCAGATATTCCGCCATGGGACTAGAATTGCCAATGGCGTTGCCAATGTTGATGTTATTGCGATTGCTGCTGCCAATGGCACAGTAACGCCAACTTACAGTACACTCGTCCCAAAATCCTAGGTACCCAATTGCTAGCTTTGGATACGCTATTCGGCCCATCGTGATGCACATCAAACAAGCCAAGCGTCCGGCAGCAACCGCCATCTCCCCGAAACTGCTCTACTCTGCTCCCAGACAGGCGTATCACCGTTACTCCGTACGGGAGCATCGACGTGAGCATGAGCATGAGCATGAGCATGAGCGAGTACCGGCAGCGTCTGTACATGCATCCGGGCCAGCACCATGCGTCACGCTGCCAGAGCCTGGCCGGCTTAGCGACTGACTGCTTGACTGCGTGCTCCCTTACTTTGCCCGGCCCTGGGGCAAAGGGGCCAGGGCCCCGGCTTAGATACGACGCTGGACCAGCATCCATCCTCTACCAGGTTCCTGGACCTGTTCCACGCCGGCGCTGCCAATGGGAATGTCGACCCAGCGCCTGAATCGCTGCTCATCTGAGTCTGTTTGCCGTGCCCCAGCCTGCCCCCCTGACCCTGTCCTGCATTCCCTTGCGACAAGTATAGCTTCCCCATCTTCTTTTGCTTCCTTTCTTCTTTCTGCTCCAGCTCCCAAGAGCCGCCGCACCGTCTCTGCCGCACGCCCCCCCGGAAGACTCTGGCGGTTCCTAGGGCCACCCCAAAAGGGCCAGACAGAGACGCACAGAGTGCCCTTCTCGTCCAGGCGGAAATGCCCGTACCGGTACGGCCAGGTACGCAGCCCGGCTGCCCAGCGCCGCCGTGCCGCCGGTACTGCCTGTGATGCTGTACTTGGCGAGCACGCCGTCCAGCGCCTCACAGCCGATATGACATGTCTGCTGCCACCCACGGCTGCCAACTCGCAAATCCCACCCCCAACACACGGTCCCTTCTGCTCTTCTCGAGACATCGGCCTCCCGATCAACGGACGGATAGCTTGGCCGCTGCCCGCATTAGCTCTGGCCATGGCTGCGCTTTGCTTTTTGCCTTTTGCTGGTGCCGCCCCTCCCCAGCGCGCCCGTCTCCAGTCTACCACCTAGCGCCATCGACTTGTCACCAAATTCTGGTGTTCCTGGACAGCTGCTCTGTATAATCTGATAGACGCCGGCCCAAAAGCACAAACAAATGTCAGTCGGCCCCACACGCTTTTTTTTTGGCTCTCGATCTGATCAAGACCAAGCCTCTCTTGGTTTCAACTGTCTCTAGAGGCCTTCCGCCGGGCCCTTTTTTATTCTATCTAACCCCACGCTGGATCCGGCTCGACATATAAGACGCCTCGTCTGCCCAGCCCCAACGCCATTGCCATTGCCGTCTTGTCTATCCCAACACCAACACCAGCATCAACAGCTAACTGCTACCACTACTGCTGCTACTACTGCCATTGCCACTACCTCTACTACCTTGAATACTATTCTGACCGTTATAACATTGGTCTATTCTTCCGTTGACTCGACCCGAATACTCGTCGTCTTATAACCATCTTCCTCCTCGGATATTACATATCACAGCAATGCCTCTTACACACACTCTCCGTGCCATCCGAGCTCCTGTCTTTCCTCTCATGGCAGGGCAGCAGGAGTCCTCACAGCCCTCAGCTATGCCTGCTGGTATCATCGTGCTGGGGCCCAAGGTTAGAAAAGAAAGCTTTTCTTTCATGTCTTTTACCATGTTCTCCTTGACACTAACCTTTAATGCAGGTCCCCGGCACCAGATGCCCAACTTGTGCCCAACAAGGCAAAGAGGTTTGGGTCATTCCTGGACGATGCTGCGGTTATTGCGGCACTCCTTGCGACTCTGAGCATTACCATGAATAGCGTGAGTTGTGTCAGACCACGAATGCTGCCAAAGCCGAACTATCCTTGCTAAACATTTTAACATAGTTTTCAACTCTGCTCCGACGAAATCTACCATTTCACATGGCTTTATTAAACCATGCTTTCCGAGTTGAAGTCTCTGATACTTGCCATTTTCTTGAATCTCTTCTACACAAGGGGGCACCTCTCAGAAATGCGTTTTATATATACTAAAGGAAAATCGACTTACACCCAAAAAAAATTCGAAGCCGTCTATCTTTCAGTTTCGGACACAGATGACGCCGATTGATCGTCTGGACACTGACGACAGTGTGTCATCTTGGTGTCATTTTTTCTCATCTTCTACCTGCTTTTTCCCCGTCGGTTTGGGCGCTTTTACTTTCTTACCCGCTTTCGAAAAAGGAGACACATACCAAAAAAAGAAAAGGTTATACTTATACACTGGGCAGCACGGGAATAGCTCCTGTGTCAAGGAGCGGAGTCTGGAGGGCTTGGGAAAAACAAAACTTTGGGCAAATTTCTTTTCTTTTCCTTTCTTCTTTCTTTTTCTGGATAAGGCAATTAATCTGGCACGAGCTCTGCAGCCGGCGAAACCTCTGCATGGGTATTCTGCCTAAGGGAATCAGGGCGCTTTTTTTGATACCATCATGTTCTATTGTAAATTAGATGTAGCATGTACGTTAAATATATTATGATCCTTACGAGACAAATTTTGTTTTGCGATTATTATCAAGGTGCCGCATCCGCGATTTCAGGTATACAATGCTCTCGACTACCGGCGTTGGGCACATGCACAGAAACAAGGAACAAGGAGACGCATGCAAGTGCATAGACCAATTACTCGGTATGTGTTTTGGGAGAAGTACATAAGCCACTTGTTTCTTGCGTTTATGCAGGGAGTCAATTCCCAACATGCAAGGTTGTGTTTCACAAAGACATGATTGAGTGTGTAATGGTAGTGTGTGGGAGGGGAGGAAAAGAAAAGCCATTGGCACCACACAATTCGATATGACGTGGGGGCAAAAAGGTATCATTCGAAGCAGCGCATGTACATGCCCTATCCATGCGAGACATGGGCATCTGAATGGTTGATAGCGCCGGGTATTGAATGACGAATTTCCGGTTATGGAGCCATAAGGTGTCCAAGGTGGTATTCTGGTGCCAGTATGTATCCCGCACGATCTGATTCGCCCAATGGGCCAATCCCGGAACAGGCCCGCGTGAAGCAGCAGTTGGCAGGTACTTGGATATACCCGCACATGGAGAAAATGCACTTTACAAGGTAGGCAGGTAGGCTTGATGGGAGGTAAGATGCTACCAAAACATTTCGTACAAGTACGGATGCTGACCTTGTGCGAGATACGATAACTCATAAAGTGTCTCGTTAGAGTGAATAGGAGATGCGGCGCATAAGTTGCTCTTCTGATACTAGTTGGTGCCGTCGGAATGGACGGGGAATGCTTTTCGCAACCAAAGGCAAGGCCTGCGATTGACCACTCTCTTTCTGGCTGGCGGCTTTGCAGGCGGAATGGCCTTCCGAGCAAGCAGTCCACTTTGATGATTGATGACACTTTGGGAGGGGGGGATTCCTGGCCCGGGGGAGGCACTAGTAAGTGATGGATGTTTCTCCCACTGTGCGCCGTCTGGCAAGCCAATGACTTTGGCCCCGTCAGGTTGACTTGTCTTGCGTCTCCTTAGGCGCTATGTGTTGCCCAGGGGCGCGCACATCTTGTGACCCATCGACAAGTTTGAATTGAGTTGGGGTTGATGTGTAATCGGGGCACTAACGACTCGTCGATGCCAGGCCTGTGCTATGAGTTGAGCGCGGTTTGACGTTTGAGGAGGCTGAGGCTGACGAGCGAGCCATGCCTGAAATTAACTTCAGCTTTTCGATGACGCTTTGTCTTGCTGCCCCTGCTGTTTCGCATCTGGCGTTCCCGAGTCCCTGGGTCCTGGAGCCCTTTGAGTACGCTTCAATGTTCCAACGGCATGGAGTGTCAGTACGAGAAGTACTTGTAGTGCGGACCAGGCGCGGCTGTATAAATTGCATATGCAGATTGGCTATTACTAGCGCTTAGTTTTCCGACCTGCCGGGCTTCAGCTAAACCGCTGACAGTCCCCATGCCGGGTTCGATTAGCTTTGGCGTGGCCAGGTAGATACGGATCATTGCTGCCATCTGCCGTGTCTTTATGCGCTTCGGGGATATAGTCAAGGCTGTTTGAGTCGTGAAAAGCGGTCTGCCGCCATGCACTACTAGCAATGTCTCAAAACATGCCATCTTTGTCCCTAGGTCAGTGGCGGTCGGAGCATCGCATCTTCCCCTTATCGCCGAGACAGTTTTGGCTTGGATATCCACTCTGGGACGGACAGGGCACTGAAATGAGGCGAACCTTGCAGCAGTCGATCGCCTATAGAGAAAGATCGCATGCCACTGGTTACCGATGGCCTGTTCCGACATACTATGGCCAACTACTAGTAATACAGTTAGTCGTAGCCCCTTCGTAGCAGCTGTGGCATCAGCAAAGTCTCCGAAACAAGCGATGGCGGGGCAGACGCACGCTCTTTCTCGTGCTGAGTTCTCGGCGGTCGCCGCTACTGTGCAGATTCCTTTTGACAGATGGGGTCAATGTGCGAGCAAGGGGTCAATCGCAGCTGGGAATGCAATGCAGGGACCACTGACCGCTGCTATTGGAGAGTCCATGCTCCTGGTTGCAGCTTGTACCGACAGATAGTCTAGGTCACTGGACCACGCTAGCTGCAGGCCAAAGTGCCGACGAGGGAGGGATATGGAAAATTACCAGCTAGCCGGGTCGCAAGTAGTGCTGCGACAGGCATGGATGTTGGATGTAGGGGGTGGAAGCTCGGACGTGAAGCAAAGCCTGCGTTGGCTGGTCGGTTGGCCGAGGGCCCAGGCTCTTGTCTGAGACTCAGAAGCAGCGCAGCTCACCTCACACAGTAGATTCGGGCTACTTGTTTTGTTAGTGTTAGTGACGGCTGGCTAATATACGAGATGCTAGCTCCAAGCTGGAGGGTGGATTACCTTGTGCCCTCTAGCCCTGAAATGTGATAGCGGCTGTGACGGATGAGAATGTGTTGCAAGTGACAGCTGCCAAAGCCAATTTGGAATGGCCAAGGGGTGTGGTTCGAGCCGATTGAGCGGGCGGAGAGAAAGCTGTTGGTTTCGGGGTTGCTAACTATTAGGTAGCATCCCTTTTTTCCACTTCTCTGTTGTTTTCCCTATTCTGCCCGCTTACCGCTTTGAATCCTCACGAGGCCTTTCCCTATTGGTCAGCGCGGTTGGTGTGCTATAGTTGCTGCAGCACCGAGTCCAAAGGATTAAATTGTCATGTCCATCAAGCCTCCCTGATCAGCTAGGGGGAGGAGGAGACGAGAAGGATGCGGCGGCGAAGGATTTGTGATAAAATAGAATGAGACTTGTGGGGATTAGTTGAGTCTCTTGCGGTTGTTGGAACATGGGAGTAAAGGCGCGGGGCTTGAACATGAATTGGCCAGACCAGTACTGCTTCGCAAAGGCGTCGAAAAGAAATTAATTCGACATAAGAAGTAAAAGTCAGGAGATGTCTCTTTGACCAAAATGAATCAGCTGGGAATCGTTGATGGGAGGGGAAAAGAGTCGCATGGCGGGAAACGAATGGATAAGAATGAAGAGCATACAAGGCAAAACGAGAAGTGGGAAGAGGCAGGAAGAGAGAGGCAGAAGAGAGGGGGAGAACAAGAAAAGGCAGGAAGAGAAAGGCTCAACTTGCTGTGGCGACTCGTAGCTTCCCAAATGCCGTGTATCCTTAGATGGGAAGGCACCAGTTGACGTCAATCTCGACATCGTCCAGTAATTCGTTTAAATGTTTATTTACAGGTACTTCATCACGCAGGGCAAACAGCTCACAGCGCTCTTCAGCATTCTCATTAGTATTTTGTCTCTGTATTCTTCGCTGCAGGCTTCTGAGACGGCTGTGAATGGCTGCTGGTTTTCTTCACTGCTATTGAGGCCTTTAATTCTTCTCTTTTCCTCGCTCAGACTTACGTTACACATTTGTTTACGGCCACTTATATCCAAGCAAAAGCTACCAGCTCACCTACCTGGGCACTTAGTAATGGGCGACTCGGCACAGGAACTCTCAACAGAGGCCGTCGGTGGAAGCGATACCTCGCATACAATCTCAGATGACGCCCCCAATGCTGAGAGCAATATCTTGCATGCTATCTCAGATGAAATCCCCAATGCTGAGAGCGATATCTTGCATTCAATCTCAGATGGAGCCTCCAATGCTGAAAGCGACATCTCTTATACAGACATACAACCCGACATCTCCGAGGCAAGCGTCTGTGAAGCTCTCGCTGCCCTAGAGACTGCAAGCTGACTTGGTGACTATTACAGACCGATTTGTTACCCGAAAATCTACGCCGATGTAGGTTGGCTGCATGGGATAGACTGTTGAACGAGTGGTTCTAGGCGACGGCGCCTGACTGGGAGAGGTGGAACAAAAGAGGAATAAACGACGGCACCGGCGATCCACACGCAGGAGATGGCAACCCGTCCACAGGAGATGGCAGCCCGTCTGCGGGAGGTAGCAATCTGACCCCCAGAAGCGGCCCCGATTTCTTTTATAGGTTTGGATTTCCAACGACAACAGAGCAAATGCAAATATATTGGCAAATGATTGGATGGTCCACCAATGAAACTTTTCGGTTTGATAATTACTTAATTTTAGAGAAAACAATGGCGAGTATGAAACTACCGGGAGGGACCCAAGAAACATGGCTTCTGTTCGATGACTTCGCCCGTAATGTCGTCTATACGGGGGCTTCTGTTTTTCACAGAAAAGGGCTCGTGAGCACGGCCAAGGGGGGCGCCAAGCTGGTCAGAGCAATGATTATATCAAAACTCGTCACGGATTTTGGACACCGGTGTTGCGGCTTAGCCACGCATTTCTTGAATCTCCTTGCAAAACAGATGGACAGCAGAGAGGACGATGAGCACATTGCTTTCAGCGTGTTGTATAGCGGTCCCAAAACGGACCTGTTTCAAAGGTGTGGCTGGATGCCACTTCCTGCTAAACAGCTTCGAATCGCATTGGGAGGGCTGCAAATGAGCGTATTGGTGAATTACTGGAGCCGATACCTAAAGTATGCTCCCTATACGGCATATTTGTTTGTGAATGATCTTGATAAGTGGCATTAGGAATACGATGGTCTCTCCATGATGGCAATGAGTGCTGTCAAGCACCCAACTGTACACGCACAAATTCTTTTGTCGACTGACTACATAAAGTGGCACTTGCGTCGAGTTTTAATGAGGCAAAATATAGCAAATCTACAACAACAAGCTCAGTCTGTCGAGGGCAGACTCACTGTGGGAGCCAACTTTGTTGATGTGAAATCAAACACTACCATCTCGGCGTTTTGGGTCCACGATTTTACAAAGCGGAGGCTGTGCATGGGATGCATGGACGTGCGGCGTCACGATGGAATGGAGGGGGGGATCAGGATGGTGCTTTTCTTGGCTGCGATAGCGGCCTGCCAAAATGGCCTCCGAGAGGTCATCCTGTGGGAACCATCAGCTCAAATCGTGGAGCAAGCCGAAAGACTTGCCGCTGAATTGGGCCATGGCGCGACGGCAACATGGGAAAATCGATCCGAGATGATACCATGCTTCCGATGGCACGGAGGAGAGTCGAAGGAGGTGATATGGACGGAAGGCGGATATTTTGGCTCGGCCTGAAGCGCAAATAAAGCAGTAGGTAGTAGCCTTATAATTCTGCATCTATTCATCTCTCTATTATTTTCATATCTGCGTATCATTTGCTTTGCGCTGACTCCGGGGGGGGGGGGGGGGGGGGGGGGGGGAGCTGTAAGATGGATGGGATGATAAGTACTTGAACCAATCACTCTGAGCTTCTCCTAAAGGACGATTAAGAATGATTTTGTCTCTCGAGGCACTATGAGCTGGTGGTTGAGCGCCATTGCTCGTTAGCCAACTCTATCTGCTGGAGAGATGAAAATGATGTTGGATTTTCTTTTCGCCCACTTTCTTGCATTTACTTTGACTCGTCTTCTATTTACACTAGGACTGACGAGGAGATATAACTGCTACAAGTGCAGCCCCCTCGTTCTCATCTTCCTTGATTTGTCCATTTCTTTCATTTTTTCCTTCTTCCTTCTCCTCCTCCTCCTCCTCCTCCTATTCTTCCACATCATCATCCTTTGCGTCCTCTACATCTCGACAACGCATCTCGTTCATATATCGCTGACATCACCAGCAGGTCTACCAAGGCCCCGCCCCCACCTTGTTGGACCTCGGAGCTGCTTGTACTGACTGACTTGTAAGCTGCTTGTCAGCTCTCGGGCTTTCCTCCTCGCCTCCACTTGTTTTCTCAATGGGCTCTGCTACAGTGCCGGTGTTGGGTATGAATGATGCATCATCTGCGGGAAGTGCGCTTGGTCCATCCACAGGCCGAGCCGCTGTTGGTGCATGTAAACCAAACAAGCAGTGCTTTGCATGGCATGGCATCCAAACGTCCAATACTACTTGCATCAAATGCGTGATTGCACTTGTTTTATAGGCCCATTGCCAGATTTAGCGGCTACCTACGTGTGTATCTTAGCCCATTATGTAGACATGCGGTATTGGGGTAGGGCTACTTACAGTATACCTACGTCACCGACTTCTATAAGTAAACATCTGGATTGATACGGCGCCATCTTCGATTTGCCCGCAGCGACGCCAGCAAAGCTCCAGACATCACGCGCAGTTTTCCCTCGCAGCCCAATTGATTGCTTGCATAATCGCCTCGACCCGCCCCGTTCCATTAGACGTGCCACGCATCTCCAGCTTCCATCTGGTCCCCGCAGCAACAGCAGCCTCCGCCCCCTCCTCGACCTCTCGCAGCGCCCCTCCAATCATCTCCTCAAGGCCAGCTCCCGACATCTTCAACTCACTTCTCGGCCTCTGCACCACCGCCAACTCACATCCGAAGCCGCAGCCGCAGCCGCAGCCCAGATCCGCGCCATGTCTTCCATGCCTGCTTCTCACGGCCACAGCGCCGCCTGCTGCAACATCCCCCCGGTTGTGTCCAAGGGGTACAAGGCCAAGGGCTCCTACGAGGAGATTGGCGGCTACAAGACGTGTATGTGTGTTTTTTTTTTTTCGTCTCCAATAAGATGAATCTGAATGATACTACATGACAATACATAATCCAATGAAAAGCCGACTCTGTTACTGATGAAGCTGCTTATCTAGATGTCACTGGCCCCGCCGACGCCACCAAGGCCATTGTCGTCGTCTATGACATCTTCGGCTACTTTGACCAAACCCTCCAGGGAGCCGACATCCTTGCCTTCAGCGACGACCACCAGAAGTACAAGGTGTTCATGCCCGACTGGTTCAAGGGCAAGCCCTGCCCTATCGAGTAGTAAGTTGTTGGTCCTCTCCCGAGAGGGTCACCTGAGCAGATATTCGTCGAAATTGTTGGGGATTATGTTATATGATGATGGTGAAGCATCAAAAGAGTCGGCTGACACTTGAGACACAGCTACCCTCCCGATACTGAGGAGAAGCAAAAGGCCCTGGGCGAGTTCTTTGGCACTTTTCCTCCCCCCAAGATTGCCGGCTATGTCCCCGACTACGTGAATGCCGTCAAGGCTCACAGCCCATCCGTCTCCAAGCTAGCCATGCTGGGTGTAAGTTCTCATCTATTCTCCCCCCCATCGTCCTAACGCTGTGTTGCCCTCTCTTCTGGAGTAATATCGAAGAAACCAAGAAAAGAGGAAAATAAAACTCTGACACACGTCTCAAACAGTACTGCTGGGGCGGCAAAGTCGTTGCCCTCACCCTCAAGGCTCCCACCAACCCCTTCTCCGCCGGTGCCGCAGCCCATCCCGCCATGGTCGACCCAGCGGATGCTGAGGGCCTCGATGTCCCCTTTGCGCTGCTGGCATCCCAGGACGAGGACGAGGCGGATGTCAAGAAGTTTGAGGCGGCGCTCAAGGTTCCCCACCACGTTGAGACTTTTGGTGACCAGATCCACGGCTGGATGGCTGCGCGATCGAACCTGGAGGATGAGCGCGTCAAGGCTGAGTACGAGAGGGGATACAAGACGCTTTTGGAGTTTTTCGGCAAGCAGGTGTAAAAGTAGGAATTGTGAGTGAGTAAGAAAAGTTTCATGTATGATTTTCTTTCGCTTTTCCTCTGAAGGTGATCTTCTTCCTTTATGGGAGGATACATACTGAGATAACTACATATCACAAGCTGAACAGGCAAATGAAAATAAATAAGTAAACAGGAAATTTAGCTGAATTTCTAAATGCCGTCGTAATCTCAACAAAACAAAGCTACCGTATCATAAATATCCAACAAACATGCTTTTCTCGCTATCACAAAGTCCAGTTCATCGCTCTTCATTTTCATCTCATCTCATGCATAACCGCAAAAAACACGTACGCATCTCATAAACACATCTCCGCATCACTGTCCCAGCTCTTGCAACAAAGCCTCCGCCGCCGTCAACGTCTCCTCCAGATCCAGATTCTCCGGCGGCGGCACATCCAGCCCTTCACCTGCCTCGCCCCTCCTCACCACCGTGCTAATCATGTACTCGTCCCCAATGGCCCTGTCCAGCTTCACATCCACATCAGTCACTTTGCTGCCCTTGAACCACACCTCCAGCTCCTTATCAGCCCCCTCGGGCGGAACCTCCCCCGGGGGCGCATAGTACCGCATCTCCAAGTCCGCCAGCCACGGCGCAAGCAGCGCCTCGCCCGTCATCTTGACATACGCCTCGCGGAGGCACCACAGGGCGTAAAAGTAATCCAGCAGCTTCTGGCGGTCCGCGATGCGCAGCCCGCGCAGCCGCTGCACCTCCACCGGCGAGAGCACGTCGCTGTGCAAGCTGATGTACGACGGCCACCCTTGCGTCTCGAGGTGCTTCAGGTCCCGCTCGCGCCTCTCCCCCGCGCACACAATGTCCGTGCCGATGGCGACGCCCCTGGGGGGCCGGTACGCGCCAAAGAGCACCACCACGCCGGCCTGGTGCGTGACGTTGAAGAGCAGCGGCTCGTCGCCGGCGGGCGTGATGAAGACGGGCTTGGTGTGGGCGTCGCGCACGGCCGTGGCGGACGCCCAGGGCACGCGGCAGAAGCGCGAGATGGCGAGGCGCTTGAGCAGCGATGAGGCGAGGGACAGTTTGGCGTCTTTGACAAAGTAGTATTTGAGGACGGCGGCCTGCTCGGTTTCGCTGAGGAGGGCGAGGGCGCGGTGGGCCTGCAGGATATCAGCATGGGACAAGACTGTATAGCGAGATTGATTTTATGACTTGTAATTAATGGCAATAATATGGAAGATGGGAAATATGAAATGAGAAAACGTACTACCCCGGGAAGCTGTTTGGTTTCTCTAGCTTCGGACCACAAGTTTCGAGTATCGAGAGCCCAAAGGAAGACGGCAGGTTGGGCCATAATGACTGATTCGCGGTGCTTTTGTTTTTTGTATCTCTGCTTCTTTCAAAATATGAGTCTATATGTAGATAGATGGTAATGGTGAGATAGTATTCAACTAAAAGATCAATGGATGTATGTCAACGCTGCACATGAGTATTCTGTATATGAGTGAAATCTGGGATCGCTGATGAGTGAGTGAGATGAGCGTTTGAGATGGGTGAGATTGCGCACTGCCAATCAGCTCACTCCCGCAATCAGTTCCCCGCCCTTCGGCCCGCAGAGCCGCAGTCTTGGTTACATTCATACATGTACATGCTACACCAGCATTCCTGTACGAAACGAGATGTAAACTGAGGTAGACTGAGACATTCTTCGCTTATCACCGGCTTTGATCAAAGATTGGACTCGAACACGACGATAAAATATTGTCCATGTATTCCTGTATCTGATAATTCAAATCTTTCCTTTCCTTTCCTTTCTATACGACAATCATGCTTTTGCTTCATCTTCTGCTCCCTCTGACGGCGCTTCCAGTGATATAGAAAAGACTTGATGTCCTTTTCTGCCCGTCTGTCCAGCTTCATCACTCTTCTTCTTCTCCTCTTCTTCCTTCTTCTTCTTCTTCTTCTCTTCTTCCTCTTTCTTCTCCTTCTCCTTTTCCTCGTCCTTCTCCTTATCATCCTTGGTCATATCTACCACGCCATCCTTCAGCTTGCCAATCGTCTTCACCGCCTTGCCATTGCCGTCCAGGTCAACCACCACATCGATTGTATCAAGGCTTCCATCTTCCGTGTACAACCACAGCGCCCTGAACTCTCCACGCGCCAAACTGGTAACAAGTAGCGATCCAAGCACGCCCGGCACGAGATATAGCAGCGCTGGTTGTCCGTGCTTGAAGATGAGCAACATGGCGAGTGTGACCATCATGCCTAAAAAGTATCCTACCATGGACGCATAAAAGTATGTCTTGGAAAACTTTGATGCTGCTACATTAGGGGGCAAGCTTTGTGAACCGAATAGGCCCAAAGACTGGCGAGTCCAGATGCGCTCTCCCCAGTTCCCCTTGGCATCCATATATGGAGCTTTGACTTCCTTGTGCTTAGTCTCACTTCGCGTGATGATTTCGCCCGAGGCAGCATCTTTTTCCATAATTTTCAAGTCTGTAGATTCGTACTTGATTTTCTTGTAGTAGTGAATCCAGAGATCGAGTCGCAGTGCCCAGCCAATAACCATTCCGGGAATCACGATATCTCCCAATCCCAGGATGCTCTTCCTAGATGCCGCCTCGAACGTGAGCTTAATAGGGACATCCAAGGTTGTTGCTACAGTCACCATATAGGGACTATATACGGATATAAAGTCAATCAGCAAATATTCCCAGCAGCATACAAATAACCGCAAAGATAGACAAGATAACTTACGTGTAGAATACCATAAAGATGTCATAAAAGAAGAGTCCCCACAGAACCAGCGAGCCGGTAAGGAAATCAGTCGGCGAGAGAAGCAAAAACGATCCATAGCACATGCCATATCCCAACATGTTGGACAAGAACGACCATGAAGTTGCAAAGTAGACGATCGCTGTGACCACAGACATCAAGAGTGCCATCATATGCGCAAACTTGATGTGTATTGTCTCCTTGCCCATCCCATGAGCAAACACTTCCAGCAGCCAATGTCTCGTCAGAAGATCTCTCAGCTTCCAGGCCTCCTTTTGCAGCCACGCAGTTGGCGCAAGGAAAGCCAGGGCGCCAGGGAGCGGGTTCGTCCCACCAACACCAGAGCTCTCGATTTCGTTGCCCGCATCATCACACACTGCGACTGTGTTCTTGGCTTGGTCGGCTCTGCGAAGTTTGCCGTCTCTGCCACGCCAAAAGCGAGGGAATACGAAAGACGACACCACTTGAATGCCATGGGCATAAAAGGTCAACAGACTCGCCATGGACGCAGTCGTCATATAAGTCCGTAAGATTTTGTTGATGAGAGCAGGATCTTGGAGCCACTGGATGAGATAATAAAGCCCAACAAGGACAAAAGCAGCCAGGATTGGGAACAGGATCGCGTCAGAAAGCTCCAGTCCTTGAGTGAATGTTTCATCATCCTGCTTCCGGCGCTTCTTGTCCTTTGAGGCGGCCGCAGATGGCGGGCGGCGTAGAGATGCATGGGCTCCAAGGAAGATGATTCCCATAGCACCTGAGACGAGCTTGAGCTCGAGAAGGAGGAAATCCATGTCCTGTAAGGTGTCCATTATTGAAGCGGGAGCCCTACCAGCTGCTGTGCCATTGAGGGTGACATTAAGGCCATCCAAGCCCTCCATTAGGGTCGCATTTGTGGAAGCCATCGCTCTATATCAACATGTATCGTAGGCAGTAAATGACAGGCAATCAGTAATCTTGGAGATACGAGAAATACTCTCAAAGTTGAGAACGAAGAAACGAAACGTGGTCTGAACTCGACAAAGCTGGCTTTATGACGTCGGCAGCGACAAATGACACATTCCAAGTCTCTAAGCCGTGCAACACCTTGCTGAAAATTCAAAGACTGCAATAAAAAGAAAGAATGAGAGGGAATGGAAGAAGAAGCAGAAGAATAAATATGATGAGAAGTGAAAGATTGCGTTTAAAAGGCGCTGGTGCCTTGTTATCAAATCAAAGAAAGGTAAAACAACTGAGTTTCAAAGCCTGGCCGCCACAAAGCCAAGATAGAGGCCACTAGAGCCACTAAAGCCGACTATCGCTGCAAAGCTAGGCGAGGCAGCCAATAAAGCGCCGCGATAGCGCCCCAGCAGCAACAGGGTCTGTCCAGCGCCAACATCGCAGCCTCGTCCCGCAGTGACAACATTGTTCCTCTTCCATATCCATTTTTTTTTCTTCCCCAACTTACACAACTAGCATCGCCAATTTTAAGCCATTGTACAGCTACCAGCATTGAATCTCACCAGCCATGACCACAAACGTTATTCTAGAAACCTCAATGGTAAAGCTCGATAACCCAATTCCCAAAAGAAAGAAATTCATGCTAATCATCAAAAACAAACCCAGGGCACAATCACCCTCGAGCTCTACACATCCCACGCCCCCAAAACCTGCAACAACTTCGCCACCCTCGCCCGCCGCGGCTACTTCTCCTCCACAATCTTCCACCGCATCATCCCAGACTTCATGATCCAGGGCGGCGACCCCACGGGCACGGGCCGCGGCGGCTCCTCCATCTACGGCGACAAGTTCGAAGACGAAATCGACCCGAGCCTGCGACACACTGGGGCGGGCATCCTCAGCATGGCCAACGCGGGGCCCAACACAAACGGCTCGCAGTTCTTCATCACGCTGGCGCCCACGCCGTGGCTCGATGGGAAGCATACCATCTTTGGGAGGGTCAAGAGCGGGCTGAGCGTGGTGAAGAGGATGGGTCTGGTGCCCACGGGGCAGGAGGATAGGCCGGTGGAAGACGTCAAGTTGATCAGCGCCAAGGTGGTAGAAGGCGAGGAGCAGGAGTGAAACAAAAAGGTGAGGGTCTATTTGTCTGTTTTTTCTTTGGTATAATTTGAAAAGGCGGCATGCGAAGTGTTGGCAGAGCGGTGGTATAATGACTCGGCGTGCAACCCTTTCGATTTTTAAGGTGTGATATATATAGATACGTAATAGGCTTGTATATACGTGTGCTGTAACTTACGCTCGAAGTAGATAGACAGCATAACAAAGCGTTGGTTGACGATATCAACACGCGCATCAATCATAGGATCAATAATGAAGCAGCAGCGACAGTCTCAACGTCACAGATTACAGATAACATCACAAAGTTCAACATGACACAAGATTTAGAACGAAAAAATTGCCGTGCTTTATACATACAGGCCTAATCAGCCCGATCAAAGAAATAAAAATTCAGGTAATAGACTCATTTTAACCCCCAAACGCCAAGTTCCCGTGTTCTTCGGGATGCTGGTTTAATCGTCGTCTTTATATAAAAGCCAGTAGGTCAGCCCATAGCCAACCGCGTCCAGAATTTGCAAATCAAGTCAAATGCAAAAGCAAATAAGCCCGAGGTTTCGTTTCCCGTTTTCCCTTCACCTCTTTTGTCTTTATGGCGTGTTGGAAGAAAAATAATAAAAAAAAAATACAGTTATCCATGGATATAAAAAGCTTCAAGCCACTTGCGTTCCGAGTCTATCCATATCCAATCCACCAGCAATAGCGATGCAAAACACATGCATGTATGCGTAAATTCCTAGATTGCCTGATTCAAATCTCTTGTCCTTTTCATCGGTGGCCCGCAGGTGGCGAAGAGAGCGTTTCTGAGGACTCGGACTCGGCATCGATATCTCGACCATTCTTCATGGGGGAGCTCATGACAGGCTTGCCCACTTTCAGCTTTTTCACTGGGCTGTCTGTCTTGGACTTGACTTTGTTCAGCACCTTTGGCGACGGCACACTGTAATCTGCCTTTTGCTCCTGGCTTAACGAGCTGCTCTTGATTTTGTCCTTCTTCAACGAGGATTTTGTCTTGATTATGACCTTCTTCGTCAAGGCATGCTTTATCTTCTTCTTCTTGTGGCTTGTCTCAGAGTCTTCGTCGTCGTCGCTAACGTCGCGCTTCCTGGGGCTCTGGGCACGGGACGCCGGCGTGGGCGTGGCTTTCTGCGAGGGTGGAGGAGTAGGCTCATTCTGAGAACCGCTGCCGTTCATCCGTTGAGCAGCGGCTCGGCTGGCGTTGCGACCGCTGTTGCCAATGCAAGATCCCATGTGATTATTCAGCCGTGTAACCAGGATGCATCTCTTGCACTTGCTGCACGTGGCAGAAGGGAAGGAGAGGACATTAGGAGGGCGCTGCTCGGAGCCTCCGTCATCTTTCTTATCCGAATCTTTCTTCTTCTTGCCCCTGCCAGGGCCTGGTCCAACCCAGCTCTGGCCGTAGATGTCGCATCCGGGCTTCTCGATGAACGGGTGCTTTTTGCAGTAGACGACGGTGGGATCGGGCTTTCGGGCGCCTTTGCCGTCGGTTGGATACAGTAATCGCGGCAGATGGCAGCGGGGACATAGAATATCCGGCGTCGTCTTCAGAGGGTTGCCCTTTAGGAGCACCTTGCCATCCTCGTAGATGGCGGCATCCGTCTCGACTCGCACGTCGGGTCTTGAGTCGGGCGTCGAGCTCTCCGAGGCATCTGAAGCCAACTTCTCCACTTGGATGGCGGCAGTGGTCGCCCTGGCCGTCTTCTCCTCTCGATGCGTCTTCATCAAAAGATCCGACACGATGTTGTACAGCACATCGTCGAGCACCGAATGCGCCTACAGCAACACAGGGCAGGAATTGTCAGCAGCCACATCTCGCCAAAGCAGATGATTCGAGACATTGATTGGCGACGCAATGCATGCAGCACTGCTCCTCTTGTATGGGGTCGGCGGCGGCAGCGCAAGGCCAGCAGCGCCTTAGCCTCTGGGGGCCCAGCAAGAAGTGGTGCTCCGGCCTTAGAGAGTGGGAATTGGAAATGCATCGAATCGACGACTCACCAGTTTATCCATGCTGCCAGCATCATCGCGGGCACGGATAATGCCCGCCCGACCCGAGGCTGAGTTCATGATGGGCGGCTGCGAGCCCTGGATGGGGGAGGATGAATAAAAGAAACAGGGTAAGATGATTAAAAATAAAATAAAAAAAAAAGGTCCCCAGCTCAGCTGAGGTGTGTGTGGTGCGCGGAGTGTGCGTGCGTCGGCTTCTGTGCAACTTGGCGTCGTGTGATGAATGACGGAGGAATCCCGGGCGGAATCGACGGTGCCGGATGTATCGCCCGCGGCTGATCTGACGGAAGGCTAAAGACAAAGCGAAACGAGGGTGATGATTAAGGTTCAAGGTTGCAAAGCGAATGCTGCTGCTAGCATCGAAATAGTGCTTCGCCGCAGCGGCTCCTTTCGTCACAGCACTTTGCACTAGGCACCGTGCACCATGATTTGCTCTGGAGCAAAGTCGGGGGTTGGGCCGTGAGCGTGCCGGGGTTGAAGGGGGCGATTGCTAGATTCTGTATTATTATTTTTTTGGCCTTGGCGCAATAGATGGACAGGTGAGATGAAAAGCGGCTGGTTTCCCTCTGTCTCCCGGCTGCGTCGCGCGAATTGTTCTGCTGCTTCTATGCAGCGTGGCGAAAAGCAGAGTGCTGGCGCAAAGGCCTTTTGTGGGCGGTTTTGAGAAATTGGAAGTTGAGTTTGAAAGCCAAATCAAGCGCTGTGCTGAATCAGAGTTCAATTGCGATCGAGGCCAGATGCACCCCATGCCGGCTTGCCCTGCTGACTTTACAGTGGCTGCTTGCTCTATAAGGCAGCTGCATGATCGCTAAAATCTCCGTTGTAGCCGCTGGGTACAGGGCTGTCTCTAGGGGCCTACTTTACAGCTCTCGCTTGCGCCGCAGTGCAGCTCTCGGCAGCCAACCAGGCCAGCCCAGCAGCATCCATCCCTTACATTTCATGGTACTGGATACAGCCAACAAGAGTGAGTTTGGCCGTCAGAAGCCCCAAATCAAGAAGCTTAATCTCATTCTCAACGAGTCCTCTTCCCCCTTTGGCCCCCATCACGCAATCACAGATTTGCGCATAGATTTGCAGATTACATACAGATTTGCATCGCCCAACCGCCCACCCGTGGCCAGCCACGCCAAACTCACTCGCAGTCCCCTGAACGCCGCCCAATCTTATGGCTGTGGCTGATACAAGCCGCTAACGTAAATGTTAAAGATCAACGCTTCGATCGCAGTAAAACGTTTGCAGCATGAGCCGCTCAAGTCTCCGGGATTACTCCGCCGTTCTCAGAACGTCTAGTCCCCTGAAATCGAATATATGTCTGGCTATTCCATCAAGAACACTCCACTCCAACATCTACGTATGTTTATTTGCATTCTTGCGGCTCTTCTCCAGTGTCTCAGCTCCCTTTGCTTTGATTCACTCACTGATCTGACTGTTGTATTTTCTATTCTTATTTTGTCTTGACTCTTTCTCTCCTTTTTTTAATTTCTATCCTTTCTCCTCTTGCCCCTCCGCCGTCCACTTCACGCTCTGACCACCACACGCGACCTCAATCCCATCCTCCGGCGATCGTTTTATGCCTGCTGCCCGCCATGTCACTCCCCACCACCAGCAAGCCATCGCAAATGTCTATCCGGTCCTTCTTCCAGGTCAAGACGCCCAAATACGCTCCTCCTCCGTCACAGAATCAAAATAGCACCAATAGCAGCGATATCAACGACATCACCAACAACAATACCCCTACGATTCCTCTCTCTTCCGTACCCGCCGCCGCATCAACAACGACAACACCACCGCCACCACCACAATCGCAACCACAATCTCAATCACAGGCCACCCCGCATTCAAATTCAAGTCACAGCTCCAATCCAAATCTACCCCGCGAAGCCTCCATCCGCGCCGTCACCCCCGCCGACATCAACGCCCTCCGCCGCCTCAATGCTCTCCTCCTCCCCGTCAGCTACCCCGAGGCCTTCTACGACCGCGCCGCCGACCCCATCACCGGCCGCTTCTCCCGCGTCATCACCTGGTCTCACGATGGCGCCGAGCCCAAACCCGTTGGCGGCATCGTCTGCCGCGTCGAGCCCGACATCGACGTCCGCGCCCCGGACGGCGGGCCCCAGGTCGCCCAGAACTTATACATCCAGTCGCTCTGCCTGTTGTCGCCCTACCGCTCCATGGGCCTCATCGCCGCCGCGCTGGACAACGTCGTTGCCGCCGTCGTGACGGACCCGGCGCTGGAAGTCCGCACCGTCACGGCACACGTGTGGACCGAGAATGAGGAGGGCCTGCATTGGTACGAGGCGCGGGGCTTCGAGAAGCACGAGCCGGCTATCAAGGGCTACTATCTCAAGCTGCGTCCCGACTCGGCCTGGGTCGTCTCCAAGCGAATTGGTGCCTCTGTTCTCAGCGCTCTCCCCTCGTCAACACCGCCCCTCTCTCGACCTGATATACAAAGTACCACCGCGGCCGTCATGAGCCTTCCACCCATGACGAGCCAAATACCGCCCCCCGCCGCCGCTGCTGCTGCTGTCACTCCTCCCGCCGTCAGCAATAGCGCTCCTCCTCCTCCCTCGACAGCCAGGCCCAGGCCTCCCGTCAGGGCCGCATCAGGCCAATCCTATCAAAACCAGCGTGCTGAGACAGAGTGGAATGACCTCCCCGCGGACATGGCGCCGACTCTTCTCGGGCCGCCAAAGACTGGCAGCGAACCGGGATCTGGCGCGAGCTCGAGGAGCAGCTCCACCGTAAGGAGGAAAAGAGATAGATCCTATCCGGCTGCCGCGTTTGGGCAGTGACGCAAACAGGAAAAAAAACAAGATAAAAGACGAAAAGACAGCTTTGGAACTTCTGGGCAAAGCCGATTCTTATCAATTGACGAATAATGTACGGGGGGCAATGAATAACCACAAGCATTGAAAATAGACTTTTAAACAAGACTTAGAACCATTTTTAATACGACTATAGAAATAGACCACTATTTCCTCCTCCGAGTGTTGTCAATTTGATCAGCCGAACTACTAACAAGAAGCCGGACACGCTCTCAACCAGAAGAATATAGTAGAAACACACACATATTGTAACTGTTGTCTTCATAGCATACATGACACTCGTACAAAATCCATCCCGACAACAGGGACTCTTTGATACCCAAAGAAAAAAAAAAACTTTTTGCCCACAAGTGCAATGACGCCTCCTTATAATCTTTTATGATTCCCCCCTCCCAACGAAAGAAGAAGAAGAAAAGCCGTAAAAATTAGAATCAGTAAAAAGAAAAACCGCCTCCCACGATTATATAGCGCCGAAACATGTCACCACCTCTTTAGTTGCTGAGCCTAAAAGTACTGTATCTGCTCCATAAAAATGCAGCAAGTGCGCCGATGCCAACGCCGCCCGCAACCAATGCTGGAAAAGACAAAAGTTTTGATTCCTCCACTGCGGAATTGGTTAGAACGTACACAAAAAGAGACAAGACTTCAATATTCAAGGGTGGATAACATACCAGGTGAGTCAAATGGCTGAGACAGTCTCCGCTTAATGTCCCGTCGCAGGTCAGCAAGGAAATCACCAGGCTTCTCCATCTTCTGCGCAACCAAGGCGATCAAAGCCGCGCCAACTCCACTGCCGTCCTTGGCGATACCGATGCGAATCTTATCCGCGCCACTGGGGCCAATGCCATCGATGGCACGCAGAGCTTCATAAATCATATCTCGGAAGAACGGGTAGTGCTCAACCAGACTGCCGTCCACACCAATATCGATAATTTCTTCGGCGGGGTCCTCGAGCTTTCCGGATTGGAGAACAATGGCACCAATTGCGACAGCTGATAGCCTGGCCGCTCTGCGAACAACAGCGCCCGCAACAGCCTTGAATGCTTGCGCATCCTCCAAAGCGGGAGTGTAAACCAGGAGAGTGTTCTCCAGCTCTTGTCGGATAGTTGATAGCTCGGGAGTGTTGTCGGCCGCAGCTACGGACAGGATGGCAGTGTCCAGACCCCATTGGGACAACAGCCCAGACTTGGGGCTGATATTTGTGGTAGTTGACCAGTCATTGTAACTGGAGTTTGTGTCGCGGAATAGGGATGTGTCATCGTCCTGAATCATGTCTGCAATCGCCAATCGTACAATCTCACCCAGGAACATGCCCGAGACTCGCTTCTCGTACATCTGAATGCCTGGGTTGACACTGTCTCTATCCAGAGCGGCATCCCAAGCCGTTGAGGGGAGGACATTGAGCTGGTTGTCAAAAGAGCCCCACTCAGTGTTGATAACCATTTCGCCAGTTGACGTATTGTATTCGCCCTGGATGGGCTTCTTGATATTCGATGTCTTCTCGATGTAGGCGCCGTTAGTTCCCGTGCCAAAGATGGCACCGAGGATAGAGCGATGCTTTCCAGCAGAAGTGTATGAACGAGCCATGAGTGTTCCCACAGTATCGTTGACCAAGGCAGCTACCTTGACCGGAAGACCAAGTCGGTCGATCTCGTCCTGAAGAAGCTTGCAGACATCCTTGCCGATTGCGTCCGGAATGTCAAAGCCCTTGGTCCATCGGATCAGCTTGCCCTTGTTAATGCCAAGCTGCTGGACTGGGAAGCTGAATGTGAAGCCCAGGCGAAAGATCTGCTCATCGTGATAGCCCTCTGGGAAGCTGCTGGTGTTGCGACGAGATGTCGCGCCCTCAAAGTGCTCTTTGTGGTGCTCTCGGAGGAAGAGTTCAATCTGCTTCGCCAAGAAGCCAAAGAGATCTTTTGCGGTCTTTGCGACCATGAGATTCTTGGGAATAGCAACCTTGTTGAAGGTCAAGTTGAAAGTGCCGTCGCCGTTGAGAGAAACGGAGCACACGCGAAAGTTTGTGCCGCCCAAATCGACGGCCAGATAGACACCCTAAAAAACGGAGCCGAGTTGTTTAGTTGGATGGCTCCCTCTTCAGCTAAGCTCGGGGATGAGTGAGATTGCTTACCCTCTCAGTGCCATCGGGTACGGCGGTCACGTAGGAAGGAATCTGGCTGAGACTGGTTCCATCTTGTTTCAATCCCGAATCTACAAAAATGTCAGTAGTGAGTTCGAGCAGTTGGGCGTCAAGCAGCAGCCGCAAGACGCGGCTCCAGCGCAATGCCATTGGCAGTTGTCGCAAAACGTACCCGTCTGTTTCAGGAATTCCTGGACATGGCGATTGAGCTCCTCGTCCGAAAATTCGAACTCGGAGACAATCCTGCTTGTGTGCTCGGCGAGACCCATAGTGAGGACTCGCGACGTTGGTGGCGAGAGTGCGAGATGCGTCAGTCGCGGGCAGATGAGGTCTTCTTGGATCGTGAGTTGCGAGGTCAATGAAGAGAGCGGCCAGCGAGCTGTTGGGGGGAGATGGAGATGAAGAAAGGAGAAGAAGCGGCACGCCCACGGCAGCTGGAAGATGAGTGCGCTGAGCTTGGCGTCATGGAGCACGAGATGAGCGAGCTAGAAATCGGTCGCAATAAACGTTAGCGGCCAGGAAACTATCGTGGATACGTTATGCTTTGCGCATGATGCGTGTAGAAGTGCAGCGACATGGATCGCACAGGGATTAGCCCCAACTCTGGGGACGGCGCGGGGCGGTTTTTGGCCGAGAGCTCCATGCTTAGCGCAGCCTCCCACTGAGACTCCCGCCAGCAAGCGAATCAGTGCGCCCAAGGCTCAGGCCTCTCCACCCCTCATACGCCGGAGCAGCTCCAGAGGCTCTACAGCTGATGGCCACCGGAATATCCGTCCCACGCTGCGCACTCTGGAATGTTCCCCAAGGGCTCGGGCATCCACTGAGGAGCTTGCTGTGCCTAGCTGTTACGTAGGTACGGGGCACCGGACGGAGTGACGTGGGCGCTGGAGAACTTCCAGAACAGCTTGATTTTGACCTGGGAAAATGACGACGGAAGTGAAGGCACACTCACAAGAGCCAGCAGCACTAACAGCATGGATAGCAGCCACACAGGATTGGGCCTCTGGCCGGCGCATTGCTCGGGATGCTCTCGCACCACCCCGGCGCTCTCACCACCACCGCGCCACGAGGCGCCGAGGCCTCGAACCTTGTCCCGGTGCAGCGCCGAGTTGGCGGCAGGATCGTGTGCAGCTAGCAGAACAGATTTTAAGCAATTGGACCCCCAAGGTTCGCCAAGCTACCCCAATTCGCGTCGTCACTCACAGTACATGCTCCCAGCCTACAGCCGCTGTCAAGCCTCAAGCCTCACGCCTCACGCCTCAGACGCGAATGGAGGTACTCCGTATGAGAAAAACCCCTCGCAGTCAGCCGTGGAGAACAACGTCCATGGAGACGCCCGCATACGCAGCTGCGGAGCGAATGTGGCCCAAGCTGGAGACGCTGGTGAAAAGGGCCGTATACTGACAAAGTACTCCGTACAAGCAGTACCTGTTTGCTTTGCCCAGAGAAACTTGGTCGTAAGAATGTCCGTCCTAACAGAATGGAGAAAATCCCGCGCGATTTTTGGCTGGGTGGCTGTCGGATTGGCGACTCAGAGCTCCCCAGTGGCGTCCATTGAGTGGTGCTGCGGATTTGGCCCCTGTATCGTTTAATTTCCCCCCAAATGGCCCGAAGATGCAGGATGCAGGCACAGCGTACCACTCAAACCGCCAGACTGCGAAAGCCGGACGATCACGACGCTGCAATGCAATGGCACGATGACGAGCAGCGACGAGTTTCGCCGAACTGCACGGGCAAGCTGACCCGGGAACTTTGGAAGCTGCAGCTCTATCGCGGCCGGCCTTCAATTGCAGAGACTAGCGTCAGGTTAGGTGCCAGCGCTCGTATGCGAGATTGGAAAAATGCCGACAAGATAGGGAAGCCAGACCTGCAAGAGTCGATTGTTGAGGGTGTGGTACGCGGGGGCGACAGAGATAACAGCAGCAGCAGCAGCAATTAGAATAGGGGTTAACTTCTCTGCTGAGTGCCTGGCCGAATGAGATAGCGTGGTAAGAAGAAGAAAAAAAAATTGGTAAATCAGAATATCATGGATATTCTGCAGAGAAGCCAGTCAGTGCGTTCCTCTTCGCGTGGATAGCGCCTCCGCTTGATTCCGCCAGATTGTCTGAGCCTGACAAGACAAAGGGCTTACAGATCGGTACTCGATTCACAAATGACAAATGAGAGGGTGAACATATGCAGTCATAGATCAAGATATGTCTTACTCGGGGCTCTTATATAACTTCGTTAGATGCAGACAAAGATGGGGAATTCCATCCCTCGAGCCGAGCAAATCAGCCATTGGCGCGGGGAAGCTGGTCTGTTTTCAGCAAAAAGCGAATGGTCCGTCTCCAAGTCTTTTAAAAAGGCGGTATTCGATAATATCCCCTCGCTCGCCCACTTTAGCCTGACTCTTGAAAACATTTTTCCTATATTACTTGTACGTAACTTGGGGAAACAGCCCATTAGCTTCCCGCTATCTGAGTAGAGAGTCCGGAGAGCCTGGGAAAACTGTCAGATTCGGGTATCGTGCTGGCCAAGCTGTATACAGACGGCAATACGCATTAAAATGGCGGCAAACGTGGGTTGGAAACGAACCAGTGCTGGGCCAGATTGCAGCAATGTGGGCAAGTGGACCACCTTCCAAAAGGGAAGCAAAAGAGGCCAGATATCGGAGCGGATCCTGGCCAAGATGAATAATAGCACGGTCCTCAAGTATGCTTCGAAATAACGAGAAACGCCACAAGCAAGAGCCCTGCACATACTAGGAAAACAGAATTTCGGTGCTCGTCGCCTATTCAAGAGTTAGCGGGATCCTACAGGGCCAGATTCAACAATTTTGGAATCCTACCGTCACGATCGAGACCGTGTACAACAACCACAAAGATATTCAGTGGCAACCTAAGAGCGCTATACACTCCGCCTCGCACAGAGTCATCGACTACGTTACTTTTGATGAGTGCCATTCTAGGGAAATATGCCCCGATACTGCCCTCGATAACACAGAAGGCCCAAAAGAGTAAACACTCACGGTCAAGCATGGTTGAAACGGCAAACGCTGCAGAAGCTATGGCGAATATGAACAAGAGCGTGTCCATTGCCATGCCTTTCGAAGATGAAGCGATCCGAGTCGTCGATATGCTAGATCCGGCCATCATTGCGCACATGAAGCTCGAGAAGACGAGACCAAAGGGGAGATCATCCTGATATCCTGACTTCGCTCGGACACTCTTCAGAGCGGCTGACCAGAAGAATACAAAAAGGTACATGGCGCCTTCGAAACAAGACGAAGCAAAGATTAGAGCCGTGACCTCTGGATTGGTTAATGCTCCAAGCAGGCGATGTTTGAGCGTCTGAGCTTTAGGGCCTTCCTTGCAACTGTCAATGCTGCCATAATTCTCTTGCCATACTGCCAATATGAGGGCACTGGCCCCAATACAACAGCCAAGGCTGGCGAGAAATGGTGCCAGTTGAGAACCGGAAAATTGGACGAGACTGTCTCCCAGCACACCACAGCATATCGCTGTGACGCTGCTGATGGTTGTCATGTTAGCAAATATGCCAACAAGAGAAATCTTGGTTTCTGCCAAGCGCGACGAATGGTATTCAGTGATCATCCAAGCCTCAAAGACACTAAACAGCAGGGTTGTAGCAATGCCGCCAAAGAATCGACCAACATATAAGATTCTGAGCTCGTAGCTCAGCATCGCCAGACATGTAATGCCGTAGCAGATGCAATAGGCAATACATGCTGTGCGTCTCCCGTAACGATCCGCCAGCTGTCCGGCAAAAGGGGCGCTGACCGCCCCCGAGACAAAGCCAGAAGCATATAAAAGGGCAATTGTGTGCTCTTCGAGTTGTTTTTCGTACTTGTATACAGCGTAGGTGTATGGCCCCTGTGTGTTGTAGCTCATGTCAGTACACCAACCAGCAAGCGGGAGGCTTTGTTGTAACACACTTGAAGCCAATCAGCTGCCACCACCAGAGTATAAACCAAGAGGAATTGCCGCTGGAATCGAACAGCGGCCACTTCTTTTTGTTCATTTTCTTGGATGCTACCATAGCACATTTTGCGAGTTTGGAGGCGATGTCGATGGATGAAAGAGCAGGCGTTGGCCACAGCCAAAACCATCAGGTTTGCCTGGTAGAAATTCATTGCAAATGGATTTTTACGTTTTGGAGCTGCTTTACAAGACGAATCGGCTTCTCTTGAAGGCAGTGTATGAAGAAGAATCCCGTTGTATCCTTGATACATGAGAAGAGGAATCTTAGTCGAGTCGCGTTATCATCGCTCTTTCCACTTTCGCTGCCACTTTGTAACTGCCTCTTAATAGCTGATGCTAAATGACAATGACGCACATATGCGCCCATTCTATATTCTAATGCTAAGGCAGATTGTTTTCTCTCTGGAGCAGTGATTGCCGTTTATGATAAACGTCTACGTCCCTGGAGGTGAAATCCATCTGCTCAACCGCTACCCGGGAAAAGCACGAGGCGACAGCGCAATATGAGGTTTAGCCAACTACCTGCCCTGTTCGAAAGATTCACTACTCAATCAGTCCAGTATAGTTAGACAAAACGATATGTTCGAGATTGATTAAAAAAACAATCATGATTTTTTATGAAATAGCTTTGCGTTGTATGCCCGGCAAAGAAAAAATCTAGCCTGTAGAGAGGATAGAAAATTATAGAGGCAGTGTAGTTTTAGTGTTCGGCAAAAAATATGCTATCCCGAGTGCATATAGAGTATCCTGAGTGTGTACCTAGGTATAGAGTTTAACACCTCTTAGTAGGTACCTGACGATCAAGTGGCAGATAAACGGCAGAGCAGAAAAAGTAACGCTCAGCAAAAAAAAAGATTGAGAAAACGTCTCCGCCACAAGGCATAGACGTCGCGATAATTTGTTGCAACGGGCAAAAAATTGCGGCCTGTGTGGATCGAACACACGACCTTCAGATATCAAGTGACTTGAAGTTGGAACTTCAGTCTGACGCTCTCCCAGCTGAGCTAAGGCCGCAATGTATTTGTTGGAGAATTGGCGAGTGTTAGAAGGTATTAGAATGATTCGACTAACACGCAAACATGTGGAGAATTTGGGACGTGACTTATAGTGGAGATCTGATTCGCTGCGGCTCTGTACCGGCGGCGGCGCCGACAGGGCTAATAATAACCCGCGGTCCCTTGGGGCAGCTTACATACACACAACGTACCGTTTTGGGGCATATGAATTGAGGCCGGCCAGGGACGAAAGGAGTTGCATAGAGCTCCATGACATTACCAATTGCGATGCTCCTTGCGCTAGCCGGAATCTATAAATACAAGACCCCGAAATCTGTTGCTGGAGAATCGATTCCATAGAAATCAGTTTCAGTGAATCTGGCAGTGGCCCCACCGTTCCGCGAGGCACGAGAAACGAGCTGCAGCCCAACCCCCGCCTTGCCCAAAGCAAAGTCCTACCCGCCAAGAGCAAAAGTCCTGGGCTAGTGCCACCACATTGATAGGACATTCAGCGCAAATGGCCCTGGATCAAAATTGACTATGAGCCCTCCGTCTCATTGCGGTTAGCGGAGGTGGTTGCTATTTTCAATGCTATATCGCGGCATGTGAGAGCAAGGACGATTTGAACGTGATGGGATGGAATAGGACGTCTTTCAGCACGTGGGACGCCATTTGGAAACAAAGATAGGGCAGCAGAGATTTACTCAGCGGTTGTTTCGATTTCCGAGTGGCTTGGCCCCGCCTCTCTCGATCACCGCCTCCACCAGTACGGTATGGAGTGCATACGAGGGAAAAGCAAAAGCAAAAGCCCACATTGTGTGTGTGTTCTGTGTCTCGGGACGCGGAGAAGCTGTTTCGTGAGATCGTATTTGTCAAGCTCCCCAATCCATTTGTTGACTGAAGATGGACCAGAGAAAACGCTGGAAAGCTGCTGGACCCATCGGTATTCCAGCGATTTTTCATTCCAGATCTGCTCCATCACTCGCCTGCATCGCTAGCACCATGGCGAGTTTGTCACTAGCCCCGCCGCTATGGCTTCTGCCACTGCTGATCACTGGCCTTTCGACTTCTCAGCCGCACGGGCTGCAGCGCCGTGTACATGCAGCCAGACCTGTACCCTGCAGGTTCCTAGACCAGTCAAACAGCCATAGGCCATAGAGGCTGCATGTGGCATGAGCATGGCCTGTCTGAGCTGAGCCGACGAAGAGAGGCAAAAGAACGGGCAGAAACGAAGTGAAATGAGGTAAGAAAAAAAAAAAGACTTGGCGGGATAGTTATACAACTGAGAACCTGGCTCCAGCCACGGCCATATAAGAGGGTCGTAGTCGTAGCGCACACAACGTTCGACGGGGATCAAATACGGAGTGCATATACGGGCGGAGAAGCTCATTGACGTCAAAGTCGATCGATGCTGTCTTGCAAGAATCTACGCAATCAACCAGTCAGTCACTCTGATGCATTGTAAACCATGTACAAGTACACGTAGAAGGGAGTTTCCAGCACCGGCAGACGCTCGCAACGCTCGTAGCTGTACCCGAGACTCCCAGGGTTGGCGTATTACTGTGGCCGCGCAAGGCACATCGCCGGACCCTGCTTAGGCGTTCTCGAAGTGCGGCTCAGCCCTGCCAACGCGTTGGGTCGGTTTGCACAGCCAGGCCAGGCCTCGTGTTGCTAAATTCTGACTGCCCCGGGTGCGCGCTGCGCTGTTGCTTGTCCCAGCCAAGGCCTCAGGTAAGCAAGAACGTGCGAGTACGAGCCAAAAGAGGCGGCGAGTCCTGGGCCGTGTCCTGCGCAAGACAAGACTTTGCCAGCTACATACAAGTACCTACATACACGTACTAAGCTAGAGAGAGCGATAACTCTCTGTTGTTAAGATTGAACCGTTGCATTGCAGCACCCTTTTTTTTTCCTTCTTCCTTTTTTGCCCCTTCTCCATCTGCCAGAGTCCCTAGCATAGTACTTTAACCGCTGTCGGGCAGCAGGAGGAGTCCTACCTCTAGCACCGGCGACCCAACTCGTCCATCCTACCGCAAGCTCCAAAAGCTGTCAGCGCGGCCACTAAATCTTCCCAGAGCAGAAAAACGAAAACTGCTGCCATTTCCACCACACCTCTGCGCGCCGCCGACCTGATCTTACACTATCAATCGCTCTAGGCCTAATCCTCTCGCCCCAGCAGAGCACCCTGCCCGCGCCGCTGGCCTTCCCCCATCGCATCGCCCGTTCTTGCTCCCCTCCACTCCCGCACCTCTTTATCAGCCCTTCCTGGGACCTGTCCTTCTTTTCCTCCTCCATATGAGTTCGCTGAACTCCCGCTTCAAGAGCTTTGGTCTGGGCAAACGCAAGTCCGTCGCCAGCATCCACAGCATCCAGCAGCCAGCGCCCCCCACCAGCGCCGGTACCCCTCCTCCCGCCCAAATACCTCAACACCAGGCACCGCATCCTGGCCAGACGCCTCCTCCAGGCGCCGCGTCGTCCACCACCAGCCTCCCGATGAACCACCCAGGCCAGGGCGCGCGTCCGCCCAGCTACTCTGCTGGCAGCTATCCGCAAGCGCCTCAGGGCCAGCCCATGGGCCGCACGAGCCCCATGACCGGCCAGAACCGCACCCCGCCGTCGCAGATGACTGGAGGCCCTCCCCCGATCAACACAGGAGCTCCCACTGGATATCCGCCAAATATGACCATGGGCCAGATGCCTCCGGGAATGTCTCAGGGCCCCCCTCCCGGCTTTGGCCAGCCCACGGGATACCCTCCTGGACCACCGCCTGCGGGAGGACCTATTGCGCAACAGTTCCAGCAAGGCAACCCCGCGGCAGAGGTTGAGGGCGCCAGCCGAAGCAAGGCCCAGCTCATTGTGGGCATTGATTTTGTTAGTAATCCCTTGAGATACCCAAGTTGTCAAAACTTTATTTTGCTCCTATCCACGTCCTGGGCCATGGCTTGGTAGTAGAAATACGAGCTAGGCATACATGGCCCATGGGAAGAAGATTGGAAAAGAAAGAAACACAGAGACAGAGACAGAGACGGAGACAAAGAGAGAGAGAAAATAAAAGAAGAAAAATGACATTCTTTTACTAACAAATACTATTCATAGGGAACAACATTCTCCGGTGTCGCTTTCGCTTTCGCTACCAACAACGAGGCCAAGGAGGACATCATCACAGAATGGCCCGGTGCGGGTTCATACACCAAGCAAAAGGTGAGCAGCGCTGAGACAATAATGGCGCCACACAAACGCCCGAGCTAACTCTAAACCTAAACCAGATCCCCACCGTCCTCTACTACGATCAATATCAAAAGGTGGTCGGCTGGGGCCCCGACATCGCCGATGCTCTGGCACCGACTGGCTACCCCAAGCCAGGCGTCCAAAAGGTTGAGTGGTTCAAGCTGCAGCTGATGCTTAGCGGCAACACGTACATTGACCCCATCAACCTGCCTCCTCTGCCTCCGGGAAAGTCCGAGATCGATGTCGCTGCCGACTACCTCTTCAAGCTCCGCCAGGCCATGCGGTCATCGCTGCAGAAGACTCTTGGCGAGGTATTCAACCGAGAAGAGCGAAACATCCGATACTACCTCACTGTACCGGCTATCTGGAACGACGCAGGCAAGGCTGCCACTCGAGCCGCTGCCATCCAGGCTGGTTTCCTGCGTGACGAAAACGACAACCGCCTGACTCTTGTTTCCGAGCCCGAAGCAGCAGCTCTATTCTGCTCCAAGACGGGTCTTCTCAATCTCAAGGTGCATGATGCCGTCCTCATTGTTGATTGTGGTGGAGGCACTGTCGATTTGATTGCGTACGAAGTCGAAGATGAGAACCCCTTCACAGTCGCCGAGTGTACTGCCGGCTCTGGTGACTCGTGCGGTTCCACAGCCCTGAACCGCAACTTTAGCAACATTCTGCGGACCAAGATTCGAAAGATGAAGCTCCCCGACGGATCCAAGACGGCCGGTCGTGTCTACGCCAAGTGTATCATGGATTTCGAGAACCGAATCAAGGCGGATTTCCGAAACAATGGCCAAAAATGGGCTGTCGATGTCGGTATTGAAGCTGAATTCCCCGAGGCCGGTATCGAGGAAGGTTACATGACCTTTACCAATGAAGAGATCCTGCAGTGCTTCGAGCCTGTCGTAAACAGAATTTTGGAGCTGGTGCGAAACCAAATCATTGCCATCCAGGCCCAGAACCGGACGCTCCAGAACATCTTGGTTGTCGGTGGATTTGGTGCTTCCGAGTACCTGTTCCAGCAGATCAAGCTTCATGTGCCTCCTCAGTTCCAGTCCAAGGTGGTTCGACCCATGGACTCCGTGGCTGCCATTGTCAAGGGCGCGGTTACTGCTGGTATTACGGAGCGTGTCATTACCCACCGTATTGCCCGACGTCACTACCTCATGGCCACACTGCAGCCTTTCAAGGAGGGCTACCACCCCGAGGCCTACCGAGTGCCGTCGCTTGATGGCAAGGACCGATGCAAGTTCACAAGACAAATCTTTGTGCACAAGGGACAAAAGGTCAAGAACGGAGAGCCTTACAAGGTGTCCTTTTTCAGACAGGTTGCCCCTGGAGCTACCCTCATGTACGAAGACGTCTTGTACGCCTGTGATGACGACGTCTGCCCAGAGTATACAAAAGATCCTCGTAAGTTTCTTCTTCCTACTCTTTCAACTTGATACTTCTTGATGGGGACAAGAAGTGACATTATTTGCCGTCCATAAGCTAACAATTTCTCATTTAATAGGCATCAAGGAAGTTGTCACCCTTACATCTGACCTGTCTCGCAAGAATCTCGAAAAGGATTTCGAGCGAATGGATACGCCCCAAGGCACCTTTTACAGAGTGTACTTTGACATTTACCTGACTCTGGACGGCTCCGAGTTCAGCGCAGAGCTTGTGTGCCAAGGCGAGGTTATGGGCCGCTGCCGAGCCCGCTTCAGGTAAACGAGGGAGAAAAATAGGTGAAGAAGCTTTCGACAGTACATACTTTGTTGAAGCTGGGAGCTTTGGTTCAGACAGCCAGCACGTCCGTGAAGTCAAAGATATATACACATGATACCTATCTGGGGATGCAATCGGAAAAAAAGTAAGGAAGATGATACATGGTCCAGCGGTATTTTAATATAGCCGGCGGCATACTCAGAGAGAACTGAGGGGGACAAGGGGGGGTTTATTGCCACATTGAGCAACACGCATTTTTATTTTTATTTTTTTTATTTTTTCTTTCTGGTGGATGTTGGATTTGGAAGAGAAACAAGGGGAAGGCATGGCATACTTTGACACGTGCTCTTGCTTGTTGATTTGAGGAAGATGACGAATGAAACGAAAGAGAAGACCACGACTGGCAATGCTATTAATAGACAGTCTAAATGAGTACTAGATCAAAGAATATGTTTGTCCATTCGAGTGCAGTTTACGATGTTGGTATCTACCTTATAGATGCTATTCCTACTAGTACCTAAGTAATATGGCGCTCATGTGCTCCTGCATTTTCGCAAATTCGGCACGACTCGACCCGAAGATGCCTTATAGATGCATGGACTATCGAGCGGAAAGAGGCATATGAGCTCATCTTGCATTTATGTAAGTAAACCTTTGTTTTGTCATCCTTTCCTCTACATACCTGAACCAATGATAAACATTTCCTGTCAGGCACACTGCTTTGCTATCTATTTATACATTGAACCCTCGCCGACACTCCTGAATTCCGACTCTTTTTCTTCTTTCTTATTTCTTCAATATTATTTCGTCATTTTTCATCGCCATAATATTGCATTAGGAGCCGTTGCATTCGGGACAACTGCGACTATATAATCCTGCTCGATATCTTGATGTTTTACTTTGCACCTTAGACGCGCGCTGCCAATTGTCGGCGCACCTTGCCTCTCTCTACGACCTCGCCTTTGCCTTCGTCTTCTTGTCTCTTCTCTTGGCGAAGCTGTCGTTGACTGCGGCTTTTCTCTTCTATACTCAACGGCTGCTACAGATTTTCACAAGTTGCGAGAGGTCAGGAAAACGACGGGATTTATAGCTGAGCTGGTGGCTCTCTAAAGCACCTGAACACGGGCAAAAGAAGACTCAGTTGGAAACGGCTTGACTCGACAAAAGCCATGGTACACATGTCGAAAGTCTCGAGACAGAAATCAGACAGTAGGCATTCCATGAACGCACAGGCGCTGGCTTTGATATACGCCCTGCTACTTTTTCCTGGCACACAAGCCGCACAGGATTCTTTGATGAACCACAACTGGCAAGCAGCCTTCTTCAGCGAAAACGTGGAGCAACCGAGACGATTCATAAGGGGGCCTCCAGGCGATTCCGACGAGAAAATCCCTCTGGTAGTCACAAACAAATGCGACTCGACAATATGGCCTGGCGTTGCCACGCAATCCGGAACTGGCCCAGGAATTGGAGGGTTCGAGCTGGCGACCAACAAAAGCAGGAAGCTATAGGTTGGTCCTGACTGGCAAGGTCGGGTATGGGGCCGGACGAACTGTACCGTGAGTGGAGATTCTTGCGCCTGCAAGACGGGAGATTGCTTCGCAAAGATGGACTGTGAATTCAGCGTAAGTGGGATTGCTTGTGATACCTTGGACTGCTAAATGCCGTCACGAGGATGAGAGATGAGATCTAATACGAGCTGTTAGGGAGCTACCCCTGCCACGCTGGCAGAGTTCAATCTCGCCGGCGGAGTTGATATGATGCAAACCTTTTACGATATATCGCTCGTCGACGGCTACAATCTACCCATGGGCATCAACTACATTCCCGCCAAGAACACCACCTTTATCCCGCCGAATCTTACAAACTGCGCTTGCATCGCTACTACTGGCTGGGTATATTCACCAACAGGCACCGGCACCGGCGTCTTTTACTCCAACGTGACATATCCAATTCCTCTGGAATCTGAAGAGACGAACGAAAGCGTTAGCGGATAGTGTCCATGGCTGAATCTTGCGTTCCCCCCGACTCGTCCCGGAAATGGAATCTACCCCTATCCCGATGACAACGTTGAGCGGCCTGCCTTTGCTCCATGCAACAGCGCTTGCGCGGCTACAGGAACAGATAAAGATTGCTGCATCGGCAAATACCACGATCCCAACATTTGCAAGCCGTCGCAGTACAGCAAGTCAGTCAAGGCCGTATGCCCTGATGCCTATAGTTTCGCCTTTGATGATCAGCAGTCGACGTTTATCATCCCCAAGGGTGGAGGCTGGGAAGTTGTCATGTGTCCCGAGGGGCGGTCGACTGATATTCTCCGCAAGCTGGGATCTGAAATGTTTGAGCTGGCGAGTGGCGGTAGATTGTCGACACACTCTCTCAAGAGACTAAGAAACGCGACCTATATCAGGGAAGATCGGACATCTGGGGCGAGCGCCACAAGTCTGTCTATGGCAATGCTATTTGTCTTTGCAGCTACCACTTGCATCATGATAAGAGCTTAAGAGGAGGCATGCAGAAACGTTAGCTCAGGTCGACGATTTCTCCTAAAGATGGCAGACTTGAAGTATAGTTTTGTATACATGGCTACGCCTGGGATCCTGGGGATGTATATATCAAGCCTCTTCAATAATAACTCCTAAGAAAAAAAAAAAACAATTGAGTTACGACGCGCATCACTAGACACGGTCGAGGCCACGCAAAGGGTCTATATTGAGCATGATTCTTCTTCCACTTCCACGATGGCTTGTATAGGAGCGCAAATCTAGCCACTCCAACAAGCGCACTATCGTGTGTCTTTGCGACAAGATGCAACTATTGTATACAAACATGGTCCACCTCTCTGGTAATTGTAAGAATTGGCAATCCTCCAACGCCTGGCCTCAGTTCGCTCCAAGGTGCTCAGCTGTGCTTCGCCGCCTGCCCTCTTCGCCCTCTTCCGTGCTATGCGCCCGCCGCCGGAGTTGTTTCTTCTTCCCTTTCTTCTAGAAGTGATGCGTGTAAGATTTATACATATTTCGTTTTTTTTTCGGTCCGTCCATGGCTCTAACTGTAAGATTTACCGCCTATTCTTCCGTCTGCGCTCCCACTCCGCCCGCTCCTCCTCGTCACTGCCGCTAAACTCGGCGTCGTCGTCGTTGTCGTCGTAATCCTCTTGATGAGCGTTAACGTGATTCGTCAATGGAGGAGCCGCTCCCGGCGGCGGGGGCGGCGGCGCACCACCCGGCGCAGCGACGCCATGGCTGTTGCTGTTGCTGTTGCTGACGATGAAGTCGCCGGCGTTTTGGCTGGCGTAGATGTGCTTCTGGATGAGGTCGCGGAGCTCCTGGTTGCGCGGGTCGACGAGCTGCGCGGCGGTGAGGCCGCCCTTGTTCTTGATGCGCGGGTTGGAGCCGGCCTCGAGCATCATGTCGATGAGGTGGTGGCCAAAGGGGCGCTGGGCGGGGGGTTCGGCGTTGAGCCAGCGGATGGCGGAGTGCAGGGGGGTGTCGCCTTCTTGGCGGTTGATGGGGTCGCATTCGAAGTCGGGCTGGTCGAGGAGGTGGTCGATGATGTCGTCTTTGGAACATGTTCGTTTTAGCCATTTGGTTTGGACTATTGTGAGAGGGGGGAGAAAGGGGAGAGAGCGGGTTTTTAAGGGGGAACAAAACGCACAGTTGCCGCGCGAGGCTGCCTCGTGGTAGAGGTGGTTGCCCATGACGGTGGTGGTTTGGTTGAGGAGCCTGGTGATTTCGGAGTCTTCCTTGTCTTCGAGGAGCTCGGTTAGGAGTTCGACGTTGTCGCGCCGGCAGGCTTCGATGAGCTGCTCCTCGATGGATGCGCCCTGTTCACATTGGTGCTTTTGTTAGCCTGATGAATAAGGATTCGAATCGAATATGTGTGATATCAAGGTATAGGAGGGAGGTAAGGTATATGGGCGTGGGGGAGGAGAGAGATGCTGGAAATTGCGTGGTAAATTGACGTAATGTACGCACCTCATGCTCCTCGCCGCTCATGATGCCGAACTTCGCTTCTCTCTACAAAGAAAGGGAGATGTATAGGTAATTGGAGAAAATGCGCTGAGCAAAACAGAAAAAGGGGGCGACGCTGAGGAAACAGGAAACCGGAGAGAAGAAAGAAGAAATATAGAAGGAAAACGGGAACAAAGACAACAAACGCGCACTGCGGAAGAGTTGGGAGGTTTAAAAGAGGCGAAGCGATTATAGCACTGGGGGGGTCCGTGAATGGGCTGCAGGCCAAACTAGCGGTGATAGGCTGGGACGACGACGCTTTCTGTCTCAGGACAGAGCAGAGGGTCCCCCCCATGGAGGGGTCGATTCTGGGCTCGCTGGGAAGAAAACCAGGGGGCGCGGAATGGGAAGCGTAGCGGGGTTGGCTTTAGCGCTCAGCAGCCTAGTTTAGGGACTCGTCACTCTACAAAGGGTTCTGGTGCTTGCTGACTCAAGACGGATGGTACCGCTACGTAAGAGCGGACCCCACCATGGCATTTGTCTGGCTTGTCGGTTTTTTTGGCTTTTGGATGCCGAGTTTGGACGACTTTATTTTTTTTTTCTTCATCTCAAAGCTGCAGCATTTCACTTCCGAAGGGGATCGCCAAGCTCCATTGTAGAAGGCGCGCGCGCAAGACATTCATAGCATCTTATACACTGAATCTATTCCGTCGATCTGCGCCTCGCCTAAGGCATAGGGCATTTTAAATATAGCATACGCAATACAGTCACAGCCACAGCCATGCTTCTCTGTAAGCACATGATTCCACACAACCAGCCGAATCTCTCGTTTTTGTTTCCAATCTGACCAACGCTCTTTTGCTACGCAGTCTGTCCGCACTGCGCAAACATCCTGACCGTCTCCCTGACGCTCAACCGCACAAACCGCCTCGAGTGCCGCACATGTCCCTACGAGCACGCCATCACCGACCCGGTCTTTTCGCGGCGTGTCTTTGAGCGCAAGGAGCGCGAGGACGTCTTTGGCGGGCCGGGAGCCTGGGACAACGCGCAAAAGTCCAAGGCGCAGTGCCCGAACGAAGGCTGCAATGGCGAGGAGGCGGCGTTTTTCCAGGTGCAGATTCGAAGTGCTGATGAGCCGATGACGAGTTTCTTCAAGTGCATGACATGTGGTCACCGATGGCGCGAGAACTGATCTTTGGCGGGGGAGAATATCGAAAAGGCCAAGAGGGATGGCTATCGTGAGATCGAGAGGAAGGATATTTCGTGGTCGCTTTTTTCTGAATTTTGGCGTTGGAGGATGTCGGGTTAAAAATGGGCATATTCTGTTTGGAAGCATTTCAGGCGGTGGTTTTTTATAGTAGACACTGAAAAAGAGTTCTTCATCTTTTTCTCAGAGCTGTAGTGATCGTTTATGCTTGCTGATTCGTGAATGCATCGTCAAAGTAAAATTATCGAGTAGATAAACCCGGTTTCATCGTGTTCGTACAGGCCTAGCCTCAGGGCTCGCGATGCCACTGCACTGACGCCTTCATCTCGTCCTCGACGAGTCGCTGGACCAGGTCCGGGCTCATAATGTCCTGCCTGAACCTCTCCTGCTGCAACAGCTCGAGGTGTCGCAGTGTCGGCCCGGGATAGGTAAGATATTTGAGATACGGCGGCTTGGACCAGTACTGGAGATAGGCAAGGTAGGCGACGAAGGCGGGCTGGGTGAGGAGCTTCTGCGATGCGAGATGATTCAGGTAGTAGGGATTGGCGAGCGATTGAACAAACTATGGGAGTCAGCCATGGTTAGAGATGCCAAGCTGGCGGAGAAGTGACGAATCCTCACCTCGAGCTCAATCTCGAAGCGCGAGTAGCCGCCGTACTTGGGCTCGTCGTCTGCTGCGGGAGCCGGCGGCGGAGAAGAGCCCATGGAGATGTCTCGGTTTGCGTCTGAAGCCATTGTGTCTTTGAAGTGCGGGTTTAGGGCAGAGCTCAAGCCGTGGAGATGCGGACGCGATTTGGAGATTGGGCTGCGAACGGTGCTTGAGTGTTTGGACGAAGTTGGCGTTGGAAGCTCCACTAATGTTCAGTGCAGCTCTCCCCCACATGCAGCCAACTTCTAGCACAGCACAGTCCCCGGATTTAGCAGCCTCAGCCTTTCTCGAACTCCTATCACTCGGCCATACCTATTCAAAGCTCCCCCTTGCATTAGCTTCCGCCAAAAAAGCATGATAGAATAACTCAACTCTTCTTATAAAACCTTTTCATTCCTTCGTTCCTTTTTTTCCCATCATCTTCTCTGCATTTAGGCAGCATTATATGCTCTCATACAGTTCTCGGGCCATCGGCAATAGTACTGCCTGGGGCTCACCGCGGAGAAACATCATTGGCTACATCACTTACACCTCGTCACTGTCACTTGGCAACAGGCAGCATCGCCATACTCAGCTCCAACATCACAGCACAGCACCTCCTCCTCGAAATCCAAAACGGAAAATCTCCTCATCCATCAAGCCATACGAAGGCGTTATCAGAATCGACTCCATCATGACAATCCCTCCTAAGCCATCATCATCCCCTGATTCTCCCACCATCAAGACCCGCGTCCTCATCATCTCGGATACCCACACCTCCGTCCCCAGACCGGAGGACGAGGGCGATACAGAGGATGAACTCAGCAAACCGGGCGCATCAATGAATAAACCCACCGGCTTCCGGGCTCCTCTCCCAGAGGCCGACGTCGTTCTTCACTGCGGCGATCTTACCAGGCACGGGAGTCCCGATGAGATGCGTAAGACATTTGAGATGCTGAGAGGCCTGCGCGCGCCGCTGAAGCTGGTCATTGCGGGGAATCACGATTTGGCTTTCGACGACACAAACTATACTCATGAAGACACTGACAGCGATGATGCCGCCAAGCATGGGAAGCCAAAGTACAAAAAGGTCATGCAGATTGCAAAAGAAGCCGAGGTCGACGGCGTCAGATATCTCACTGAAGGAACCTATAACTTCGACCTCGCCAACGGCTCCCGGCTGCGCATCTACGCAAGCCAATACACGCCCAAATACGGTGCCTGGGCATTTCAGTATTACAGTGGAGAGCACAACTTTGACATTCCTTCCGACGTCGACATTGCCATGACCCACGGTCCTCCGCTCGGCGTCCTTGACCGCACCTCTCGCGGGGACAGAGCTGGCTGTGGGACTCTCTTCAGGTCGCTGTACCGAGCAAGGCCCAAGATCCATTGCTTCGGCCATATTCACGAAAACTGGGGTGCAGAGCTGATGCAGTGGAAGCCCGAGCCCAGCGGTCCCGACCCCATCATCTCATCCACTAACGTCCTCGACAAGGAAAACTCACGCACGCTATATACTCTCACTCCGCCACCCTTGTCCATTCCCACTAATAATGCTACATTGATCGATACGGAGGAGCATAATCGTCTCTTGGAGTGGAGTAAAGATCGAGGCTGCTATATTGATCTGGCAGATGGAGAGAATAAGATTAGAGAAGGCGAGCAGACGCTCTTTGTCAACGCTTCCATCATGAGCGTTCGATATCGACCAACTCAGATGCCTCTGATAATAGACATGGACTTGCCGAGAGCAACATAGCCAGATCTACGGGGGAGTTAATGGGCGTATAGGACATGACAACTGACGGCTTCAACGCGTTTTCATGTATTATGCACTGGTTCGAATGAACAGACTTGACGACTTCGAAGTTGAGATATCGCCAGAGGGATATCTTATTACTACGTGTACATATATATAGCATACCTCCCCTTTGACAAGAGATTACGGTGCGAGACTCAACTTCAAGATACATATTAGAATAACCTTCAAGATAGATGTTACAATGACAATGAAAACTATACTTCTGAAACGACAAGATGCCATGATATATCAGTCTTTCATATTACTGCGTCGTGGTATTTAAATAAGCGCCCCATCAAAATACTGAATTTAACAAAAAACAATTCCGACCTTACAGAGGTTCCAAAAAAAGGAGAGAAAGAACAAAAAAGCCCGTTTTAATCGTCCACGCCCACTTCAAATTATAACTTCATCACATCATGATTACATGCTAGCCCAACACCTTGAACAAAACTATGAACAGTTATGAATGCGTTTGGTAGTGTCTTGCTGTATTTACAGAGCCATGAGAGCGGCCACGACGGCGCCGAGGACGCCAGCAACAGGGCCGGTGGCACCGTTGAGCGAGGTGGTCTTGGGGGCGGAGGTCTGGCCGCCGCCGCCGCCGCCGCCAACGAAGGCAGTCGAGGTGCGAGTGACGACGGAGCGAGAGCCAGAGACGGTGCTGTTGGAGACGCCGCCAGTCGGGCTCGAGGTAGGGATGGAGGTACCGCCGGAAGCAGCAGTGGAGGCCGGGGCGCTGGAGTCTGCGGCGGAGGTCTGAGCGGCAGAGGTATCGGCGGCAGAGGTGGTCTGGGCAGCGCTGGTGGTGCCCTCAGAGGTGGCGGAGGCCGAGGTCGAGGCGGGAGCAGACGAGCCAGGGGCTGAAGTGGCGGCCGAAGTGGCGGCAGAAGAAGAACCAGCGGCGTTGTCCTTGCAAGCGGCGGCGGCAGCGGACTGGGCCTTGGCGAGATCAGAGGCGCTGCACTTTTCGATCAGGCACGGGGCAACGAGGCCGAGGAGCTCGGCCTGGGTCGACGTCTTGCACTGGCAGGCGGTGTCTGTGAGGGCGCAGCCGGCCTTGGGGATGGCGTCCTTGAGACAGGGGATCTGAGAAGACGAGCGTGTTAGTAGAGATGTTCAGTGAGTGAGACGAAAATTGCTTTGTGTTTCCCTCAAGTCAGTCTCTATTATTTCAACTTACAGCGCAGTCAGGCTGGCCGGAGAAGTCCTGGGCAGCAACCAGGCCGGCGAGGAGGAGAGTGACAGCAGAGGCCTTCATTGTGATGATTTTTGTTTGTTTTGTTTTTGGTGTCTGAAATAAGAGGCACAACAAAAAAGCGAGTGAGGGTTTCAAACGACTGACTCCTTATATACGCTTGGGGGAGGGAAAAAAAAAAAGCCGGAGAGCAAAGAAACTAAGGGAGGAGAAAAGAAGGTGAGCAAGAGCAGGATGGGCCTCTTTTTATCAGTCCACCGGGCAGCTAGTCTGAGTCGTTGAGTCGCATTCTAGCTGGGGGGAAGGGGAGGAAGGATCGTGCGGGCAAGCGACTTGAGACAGACGGGGACCGTGAGAAGCAGTGGCAGCTCCCCCGGATGGAGATCCCCCAGTCTGGCAGCTAGCGGTGCTAGTGCTTTGCGCTGCTGCTGCTACAGGGGGCTGGTGAGAGCTACTGGAGTCGTGTGTTCTAGGGCTGGAGTCAGCTAACTCACTGCTAGTGCTGCTCCCAACTACACGTCTCCAAAATAGCACTTGACATATTGATGACAGCTGAATTTATTAATAGGTATGTACTTGCAGCGACAACAGCGCGAATAGAACAGTGGCGGCTAAATATTGATTTACCATCGGAGATTTCAGAAACAAAAAGCCACCAATATTGCTCGCTTCGCGCCGCAACAACACAAAAGAAAAATTGTGAGACACATGCAGCAGATATAAATACGACAACAGGCTGTCGCTGATTGGCGCGTGTGCACAGCTCTAGCGCACTCCCAGAGCGCCACCTGCAAGGTACGTGAGTGCCACTGCAGTCCCCTATACGCGCAAAACGGCTAGTGATCTAGCCCGGTGAGACGGATTCCTGCTGGGATTGCGATGGAATGAGTCGAGAATTGATTGATCAATGGCAGCACAGCACGCCGCAGTGTATACTACAGTACAGCAAAAAAACTGCGGCTGGAGGCGATTGAAGCTATTGATAGCCTTTGGACCCTGCAAGGGTCTTTTCCGCTTCTAGCAAGTCAGCTGCTTGTGACCTGATGGAGGGTCGTGGCGATGGGACCCTGGACGAGGGGGCTGTTTAGCATAAAGCCGCGACGGGCGAATAAAAAGGCAGGCGAGAAAAGGCCCGTCGGCAGGGTCTTCAAACGAAGGAATACACAGAGTCGTCGATACGAAAATGTGATACACAACCGCCTACCTGTATCAGTATTGATGTACGTACTTGTTACTACTCAAAACAACCAACATGCCGCTTACAGCAATAAGGCAGAGAGGGGTTATCATGGCCTTGGGCGGTTATTCCAAGACAAGCCAATTTCGACGCTGGAGACGATCTCGATATTCGCAATTCTAACTTTTTTGCCGCTGAGATATGCGTCTGTATCAACATGAAGCTGGCAGAAGCTGTCTTTTCGAATGCGCAGTTTATCAATTGCAAGCTTGTGCTGTGTTACTGTCTTGTATTTTTTTTTTTTAAAGTACCACGACAGCCTCAAGCTGTACTGTACAGCTGCTATACGAAGCAACTGATACTAATTCAAGCATGAGAAAAAAAAAAAAAAAAGAAAGGAAGAAATTCTGCTGCCTATACCCACTCCAATGTGACAAAGGAATCCAATGAAACATGTTTGATTTTGACGTAATAGCTCATAACACAGACAGCCTGCTTGCCCTATGAAAATCTCATACACACAAGGAAACCGGACACTTAATCATAAAAGATCACTGACTTTCCCACCGCTGCCTGCTCATGATAATAGGCCTCGCCGGGTCCCAAGGTCCCCGAATCTCATTCTTATACCTCTGCATCCCAATCAGCCACCAGCTGCACCCGCCCGTCGCAATCGCCGCAATCAGCACGCTCACCACCATGCCGCCGATCCCGCGCCTCCACGGCCAGGAGCCCGCCGGATCGGGCTCGCGCATCACCACGCCCACGCCCCAGCCGGCCCCGAGGATCAGCAGCGCCGTGAGGATAACGTGCTGCCGGAAGCTGCGGTGCTGCACGTAGCGCCGGAACACGGGGAACAGGCCAAACACCTCGATGCTGAAGAGCGTCAGGCAAAACACCTGCTTGGTCGAGGGCAGGCGGCTGGCCAGCACGGTCGACGCCATGAGGGCCGCGTTGGTGGACAGCGAGGCGGGGAACTTGGCGCCCACGCCGCCCGAGTAGTCGAAGAAGAAGATGTTGATGGCGAGGAGCCAGAGGGACATGGCCCAGATGCTGTCCTCCGAGGTGGACTGCGTCAGGGATTTGAGGATGGGGCTGAGGCCGAGGAGGGTGGAGTAGATCAGTATAGCCGACTTGATTGTTCCAATGCGCTGGTGTAGACGGTTCGCCTCGTTGGGAGGCGCAAAATCCGGAATCACGTCTGAGCTGGCTCTACGCAACAATGGCTGGCCATCGGCGCCGGTGGCATTCTGAGAAGGCTCCTTGAGTGATATGGGCGAAATGGGCGAGGTAGGAGACGTAGGAGACGCCGGAGAGTTGGTCGAAGAGGGAGAGGTGGTCGTAGAAGAGGGACGAGCTGGGCGGCTCGTCTGCAGCCTCTCGCTCTCGGGGATCTGTATCTGGATATTGACCGTCGGATTCCCCGCAGACGGCCGCGAAGAAGAGGAAGAAGAAGCCGCCTCTGACGACGGCCGACTACCGCTGCTGCTCGGCGTGACAGGCGTTATGCGCGGCGCAACAATGGGCCGGCGAATGCTAGCTGCGCGAGCCCGGCGCCGGATGCTCTCGCTCTTGGTCGAAGAGGCCGCGATGCCAATGCCGATGCCGCTCGCGCTCACGTCCTCCTCCTTGTCCATCTCCTCAGAGACCCATCGCTCCCACAGGATCCAGCCGAGAAAGGTCGCGAAGCTGCTGCCGCTGACGAGCGACACGGGCGACACGCGTTCCTGGTAGATGCCGACGAAGCACACGACAAAGAGGCTAACGGAGCAGACGTGCTGCAGGATGACGGTCGAGTCGGCCACCAGCGGCCAAAAGTCGTAGGGTTTCAGTCTCGGATTGCGCTGCAGGTTTTCGAGAAATGTTGCCTGATCGGTGTAGTTGTCTGGATCTGTGTATCATACATGTCGGATCATGCCCGTCAGCCCGCAATGTCTTTCCTTTCGCATGCACAGTAATCTTCTCTCTCTCTCTCTCGGTCATTTCGACTCCCCATCTCATGTCGCTCTGCTTCCCTCCCCCTTTCCAAACGATAATAGAACTTACACGACTGCTTCACCCACATGAGCTTCTTCCAAGCCCTCTTGCGCCTCCGGCTTCTACTGCGGTCATCTTTCAGGTGCCTCAAATGGGATAGCGGATCGGCCGCGCCGTCTGCGTCGTAGGTCTGCCGCAGCGGATACGTGAAGGCATCGTGGGGCGACAGGTGCGAGCGGTCCAAGGCGCTGAGGCTCGCGGAGTGGCTCAGCACAGGGAACGGCGTTTCGTCGTCAGTCGGCGAGGGCATCGCTCTTTTGGATTTGCCTGTGATTCTTGTTGCGGTCCTTTTTTTTCCCCCCTAATACAGAGCCTCTCTTCTCAGCCGCCCCCTGGTCCTCGTCGTCGTTGACGTCGTCGCCTATCGCCGGATCTCAACAAGGCTAGCTGTGGACGAGGCGCAATAGGGTGGTCCTAGCGGCTGGGGTGTTTTGAAGTTCGGTGACGGGTGCTTTTGCTGGTTATAGGTTTAGAGCACTAGAGCTGAGCGGTCGTCTGGGCAGATACGAGCGCGGGCGCCGATGGTGGTGGCTTTGACCGTTTCATCTGTCGCTGCTTTGACTGCAATTTCGATTTTGACAAGAGGGAAAACAAGAATAGCTGTTTTGGCGCGGCTCTCGAAAATAGGTGCCGCGGTCCTTATCCTTATGTCACTCGTGGGGCTCAGCGGGTACCTACACAGAGGTACCTCGCCGTGGGACAGATGGCGGGCAGCGCCTCGTATCGGCCTGTTGAGGCTCTCGCTTGCATTGCGTTGAAAATAGGAACGAGTTACTGGTCTTCCCAACTCAATTGAACGCGAGCATCTATTAGAAACTCAGAGTAAACAGCTAGTAACCTAGACAACTGAATAGGTGTTTAAGGATCTGACACTTGTCATCGACATCTGACGTCTAAGGAGTTGCGTAGCTCCTAGGTCTGCACTGCCGGCATAGACCACTAAGAGGCGGCATTGAATCCTCGCTCAGAATAAGAGTCATTTACGTAACGCTCCCAGCGATAGATCCGGAGAACATCCCGATTCTGTGCTTCTAGAAGACGATCCGATTCATGCTAGAACTGCCTGCGCCCAAGCTAGACACTCAGAGCCTCGGCTGTCGGTCGCAGAACAAGAAGAGCCAAGGCGCACAAACACGCGATTTGGCCCCCCATCCTGGATCCGGGTTCGGGTTCGCCATGTGAAATCTAAGGTACCTAGAGGGAAAATGCCAAGACAAAAGGCAAAATTTGAGCTAAATCGTAATTGGGCGATCGACATCCATTTCGGGTAATAGAGGGGAAGAGCTCAAAGTCCTCATCTATTCTCTCAGACGACTTCTTGGTTTCTGAGTTCCCTGGTAAACAGTCATCGACGTTATTGAAGGCTTTTTTCTCTAGGTACTGACCCTTAATTTACAGCTTATAATGCAGCACGCACTAGACGCCGTTTTAAGCACCCTATTTCAAGCTTCTAGACTAGCACTGGAACAAAAACCCCGACGGGCCTCAAAAGCCTTAGTGGATCAATGCGCGCGCCTCTTTTTGCCCTTTGAAAGTTGACAGCTAGTACTAATATCCTCCCCGGCTCGTCGATTCCGCCTCGTAAACTGGCGTCTCTTAATCTTCTTGCCTTTTGCCCGCCTCACTCTAAGCTCGGATATCTACCGAAGCGGTACGTTTCTCCACTATCACGAATGCTAAGGTACGAGACCCTGTTCGAGGATTGCTGCTAAGCTACTAGAAAGTAGATGGTACAAACCAACAAGCCCTCTGTACTCGTAACGTTTTCTTACAGCATGTACGTGACGTGAGCGTGAGCGTGTGCGTGTGCGTGTCTCCCTTACCGCCAATGGTGTATCACTAATACAGTACGAGTGCTAAATCTCGATTGTATGGTCCATCGCTTGTCTGAAATAGTACATAGTAGGTAGTCAACACGATTCTCAAGCTGGGGGGCCCCCGGCCAAATATTGTGGGAATCATGTAACTCTCTTTTCTCTCACAGTGACAAATTCTGGGCCTTTTCGACCAGGCGCCCTCGCCAAACCAATCTTTATATTTCGACAGTAGCTTTTCTTGGTTACAAGTTTCTTTGCAGCTGAATCCAGGGACGGCGACGCGAATTATCCCACACACCTTCCGCTAACGTCCGTCCCCAGCGTCCGTCCCCTTGTTTGCATTTTCAACACAGAACAGTAAACAATAGCAACGAGTTCAAAGAGTTAAAAAAAAAAAAAAAAACACCACAGTAAAGGCCAATCGTGCTCGTCTTTGCTTGGCTCGTTGTGGGCTTTGCATTGCCAAAGGGGGCATGAATGGCGCCCTTTTTTTTTTCGATTGCTGCGCCACGATTCCGCGGATTCCCTCTTGCTATGTTTTGACGTGGACCACCACGCTTCATGTACCCAATACCAGGTATTTGCCCCCCCTCCTCCTCCTCCTACTTCCACTTTCTGACGCCGGGGATTTTTGTCAGTCCCCGAGCTTCGACGGGCTGTGCAGCGCCCCTCTTATTAAGAGAGGGAAAAAAGCTTAGTTGCCTGGTGCCCTTTTTTTTTTTAATACTCCGTCTTGGCTCCCTTTTTTCATTTCGGCCGAGTCTAATCTAATCCTTGAGAAACTTTGTTTGAATATCTTCGCTTATATCCCCACGTTATCTCTCGAGATTTATTTGATAATCAAGCCAGCACCAACAATATTCACGTCTTTAAACTCTCATCTAGAAGAGGGTATCCTAGTCTCTTGTTTCTCTGTCAACTCATCATCGTCTCAAATCACGCCCTTTGGGAGTTACTATAGAGCACTAAAGCCAAATCTTCCCTTCCCCCCTTTATCCCTCATCAATCATCACCACAATCATCAAGTCCATCCATCAAAAAATGACCGTCAAAACAACATCTCTCCTCCTCACCATCCTCTACGCCACAGGCTTGGTCCTAAGTGCCCCCACGCCGAAAACTGCCGTCTCAGAACCCCTTGCCGCCATCACAAAGCCCTCACAACCCCAGATTCCATCATCATCCGGGCGGGCCTCATGGGCCAACGAGAAGCGAGCCCGCATCTTCAGAGTCGACAGGGCCTTTTTGGAAAAGCTATCCAAAGGCGATAAGCCTTCCAAATACTTTCTCGATGCAACGCTCGATCTGATTGAGACGAGCCAGGACATTGAAGGGGTTCCCGTCTTTGCCGGAGACAAGGGGAAGACGGTCACCATTGATCCAAACGGCGATCTGATGGCGGCATATGGATCTGAAAAGTTTGTTCCTATTTGGGGTCACGAAGAGAAGCAGCGTCATCGTCCTCCTCCTCATGCCCTGGGTCAGAGATTTGCCTTTTTCATCCTGGGCTTCTCTCTTGCACTGGCCATCATCTGCTCCTGTATGAAGAAGTAAGTCAAACACCTGTATAAATCATGACTTTTTGTTCACTGATCTAACCCTTCATCCTAGTCTATGCTCTCAAGAAGATCTCGAGACAACTGGTCCTGCCTCTGATCCAAGTACGGCCGAAAAGGCGACGCCCTCGGAGGTACGGAACGACAAGGTCTAATCAACAAAGAGCAGTAACCCCCCTTGTATGACGGAAAAAGAAAGGGAACATAAAAACGGAAAGATTTAACAACTTGAACACAGCCATGTCGACTACATCAGTCACATGGCCATCATTCTGCATGATTTTGAGGATTAATTTACGAGCAACAATTTGGTCTGGCGTTGAATTACTTGGCATGAGGAAGATTGTATTTTGGGTTTAGAGTGGATGGAGAAAGAGCAGACCCGTGGAAATAGATGAACCGGGCACATAAATGCTACGGCTTTATGGAGTGTATACTTTTACATGTAATAATACATAATCAGACATGATGAACGCAAAGAAAAAACAAGATTGAATACCCAATATTTCGATGAAATTTGTCTATTCTACCCATTCCGAATCATCTCAATCCGCCGAAGACAAAAGTTTCCATATCCCAAGTCTATCAAAAGATAACATGCGATTTCAGTAAAATTCGTATTTCCCTCGCCAAAGATGAGTCTCAACTTTCCATTTTGTACTTGTATACACGTTCAGTTCACAATTCAAGCCGTATTGGGACTCAGCGCTATCAAATGCCAAGAGACTAGGAGCGAGATGGGCGAAGCCTATTTGCCCGCTCGGTTCCACATTCTTCAATGAGCCGAACCTTTCTTTTAACCTCGGGCCAAGCCTCGCAGTATTTGCAGACGCTGTACCACTACAAACCCTTCTTCTTGGAATAAGAAGAACGCATCAAAAGAGTGGCACTGGGGGTTAACGGCGTGCGGACGGTATACATGGCCTAATCGTCGAATTTCATCCACCCCTGCTACCGCTCTGGTTCTTCGCAACTGAGGGGGAGTGGGATTACACGGCGCTAAAGCACTATAAATGCGGGAGTGGTGAACACTACTAGGTACCATCGGAGTAATATGGGGTAGACGCCAGATATAACTACAACACCGCCGCCAAGAAGACTCCAGGGCTCTTGGCAAGTTTGCAGTTGTTGGCTGCTGCTTTTTGTTACTGCGAGGCACGCCCAAGACACGAATACGCGTACATCTGCTTCTGCCCTCTTGTGCGGATTGTGTTGGGCGGTCTACAGGGTACATACACACAGATTTATTTACAGACGCTGCCATGGCTACTTACCAAGCGGCCAAAACGCAGTTTGTCAAGGTGGACGGCTGTGCCTTTGCCTATCGACTGCTTGGCCTATCAAATGGCATCCCGCTGGTACTCATTCCGGGATTCAAGTAAGTAGTGCCTATTGCCTGGGTGAGCGATCGCAGCAGCCGTCTTTTGCCTCTCTCGCTTCTCTCTCACAGCGGTCCGGAAAAAGTGCAGAGACTCTCTCATGAAAAGATTATTTGCTGATACCCTCCGGCTTTTCCGTTGCTACACAGACAAACCATGGATCACTGGGATCCAGCATTGGTCAATCCTCTCGCGGCTCAGCGCCCAGTGTTGCTGATTGATAACGCTGGAGTTGGCCGGTCCGAGGGCGAGATTCCCGATACCTATCCCGGCTGGGCAGCGCATTACACTGCCGTAATCAAACAGATTCTTGGCCAGAACAGCAAGGTTGACCTATTGGGTTACTCGATGGGCGGCTGCGTTGCGCAGCTTATGGCCTTGAACGCGCCAGAACAGGTACGACGATTGGTGCTGGGCGGGACGATTCCCAGTTCCGGAGACGGCGTTAGGCCGTCTCCCGATGGCAAGGCATTCAAGCGCATCAAGGCGGCTAGAACTGTGGAGGAGGAGCGGCAAGCTTTCCTGGACGGGTTCTTTGTGCATTCCGAGCGCAGTCAGGAAGCGGGCAAGAAGGCATGGGAGCGCATTATCAACAACAGATGCGACGCCGGCGAGGAGAGATGCGAACCAGTGCCTCCAGGGCCAGCTCATAAGCAGGCGCTTGCGTTTGTCAGGTTCATGGATAAGAAAAATGCTTCCCAAGGCAGCTATGAGCGGCTCCGACAACTGCGTCTGCCCGTGCTAATCGCCAATGGTGAGTCTCTCGCTTCTCCCTGCCCTTGCCTTGCCATGCCTCCCTCCCCCCTAATCCTTTACGTGCCCCCAGTCAATGGTGTGAATCTCGGCCGAGCCACCCCGGGGAAAAAAGTAAAGAGAAAGGGTAAAAAGGAGTTTTAAAAAATCTGAAAAGATGGAATCTGATGCCGGAATGCAGCTAACTTGTCATACGCTCTGTAGGTTGCGATGATTTGCTGCTACCTACTGACAACAGCATCCTGATGTGGAAAATGCTTAGCTCCGCGGATGCACGACTGCATCTGTTTCCAGATTCAGGGCACGGGTTCCTGTATCAATACGCCGATGAATTCGCAAGTCTTGTGAATGATTTCCTTGGCGCCAGCAGCAGTAGCGGCGACGGCGGCAGTAGCTCGACTCGCGGCAGTCGGCTCTGATTGCTCCATGCTGTATGATAGGACCCCATACTAGTGTCCATGCCTGTCTCGCACCTTAGTGAGCATGCAAGACGCGTCTATTGACGACGACGCGACGCCAGCCATTTTGCTTATTGGTCCTTGTTTGCTTTTGGGGTCACTGCAAGCCCCGCCGTGATGAGCTAGGTCGCCATGTAGTAATGAGAATATGACGACCCAGGGGCAGGTAGCAGATGAAAGGTAGCATTGCAACAAGACAAACACGAGGTGCTCTGAACGCTGCCAGCATGCTTCGTAATCGATCTTTTCTTGTGCGCTCCGTGTTTCCCCCTTTGACGCTGGTGTCACATGCAAGTCGGGCCATCCATAATGAAGCTGCGCATCGTGCCCAAGCAGGGAGGCAGCTAGCCAGCCAATCATCTACAGAGGTTGACGATAAGGACAAAGCCGCCGTGTTCACAGCGTTGGCCATTTGGCCAAGGCGGCAATATACCTTGCAGTTGTGTAGCAGCTCTCTCCTGAGAAAAGAAAAGGACCAAATAGACACTCCTTAATTGTGAGATAAGTCAACTCATACTCGGCAAATGTGAAGGCTGCAAGACGCCTTTTGAAGGGCGACAGTCAGAATAAAGCCTCCTTTCTGGGCATCTGTGCCTCTTCGCTCTCTCCACACTTGCTGACAAGAGAATGGGTTGCATGATTTTTTTCTCAGTAGCATTTTCCGAGGTCGCGACTGTGCTCTTGTGCTGGCCCTTGTACTAAGAATAATGCCCTTGCGCTCTCTGCAAGCATCCAGGGAGCTAGTAGTACAACTCATGCCTAAAGCGCCGGCTTTTGCGTCACCATCAGCCGGCAAAAGCAGGACCTGGGTAGTTGATGATACTCCTATCCGGGCATTCACAGCAGTAGGTACTTTGTTTGAAGCAGGAGCCGAGTTGTTGGTTGTGCCAAAGAAGTGCTGGGCAATGACGACGACTCTTGTCTTGGAAAACGAATCGGGGGGATGTCGCCGAGAAGCAAAGAAGCCGCAGATTGGTTGGTTGTTTAGCGTCGTCCTTGTCAGAGTTTCGGCTGGCCACCAACCAACCGTCCGCCTCAGCCGCTCTTATTCACGAGGACAAGTCAGCCACCTGCCCGCTCCATCGAGCCGAGCCTTGGTGGCCGTCAACGAACAAGACGCGAGACCAATGGCAGGATAGGGGCCGCTGCTGGCGTCTGTCATGCCACCCGGCGCTCCCGTTGGCAGCCATCACTATCCTGCTCAGGGAAAAAGCAAGCGCACTGGGCGGCTCCCTCTGCGACCCCGAAGAAGCAGAAGAAGCGCGATTGGGAAGCTGCTGCACAGGTGTGGAAAGCCTTTTGTTGGATGATAGGTCTCGTTAAGGCAGAGCATATGCGGATGCTATGGGTACTTCGTACGCCCGCGGGTAAAATGGTCCAGCAAGGCTCTTCCGTTTTGCCTTTTTTGCCCCATTGGCTTCGTTCGTAAACTTTGGAGTCTGTGGAGGCCCACGCAGCCGATGCAGATGATGAGGTACGACAGACGCAAGCTGCACGCCTTAGAGATGGTACCTACATAAGTCAGGTAGCGTTTAAAGCCGTGCTCCAAGTTGTGCTTCAAGCAGCGCTTGGGACCCGGAAAGGATGGCAAACAAGACGCATGGAGAGCTGATGACATCGCAGGGAGGGCGAGACAGGCGGCCAGCCGGACAAGTCGGAGAAGAGAAAGGCGTAGAGAGGGAGAGAGGGAGGCGGAAGAGAGGCAAAAGCCAACTTTTTGAACAACACCCGCGAGCTGAGCTGCGCAGGAGCCGACATCGATTTATCATGGCCATGAGATTTCATTACCGCAAACGACCCGGCCGGCAGCAGGACTTGCGACTAGTGCTCCTGTTGGATCCAACGACTTACTCCTTTTTGACTCCATACTGCCGTCCGAGCTGCGCCCGCGGCTGCTGACGCTGAAAGCTGAGGCTCGTTGAACATGTTACCGCGGCATCCAATTGGTGATGATGGCCAGGGAGCGAGTTCTGCATCGCCGAGGGATGCCCACTGGCGTCCAGCGCCTGCCAACCACGCTGAGCGGCCGGCATCCACTGTAGCTGCGCTAAGCTCTAGCGGCACCCGCCTAGCAGGCTATCTAGCGGGCGAATGATCAGCGCCTAGGGAGCAACAGCCTGCAAGTAGCCGCCGTCACAACCCGTCGGTGAAATCATGGATGAATATTTGATATGTATCGAAATGGGCGAGTACTGTACCTACAGTATGGAGCATGGAGTGCGGTATGGCGTATTACTGATAATACTCGTACGAGTTTGAGCATCCACCACACGGGATAGCTACCTGGAATAGTAGTGCTATAGATAGCAGCAGAGGTGCTTGCCCTGCAACAGCCCTTCTAATAACACCAGACAGGTATTACTGCACTTGCTTCCATGCTTCGACAGTAAAGTGGAATACAGACTGACAAGGGTTCAATAGCTTGGCCGGGCCGTGGCAGTCTTGGCTCTGGCCGCCTTGCTGCTGGCCAATCTCGTTGCTCGCCGTCCCTCCTTCCAGCCAAGCATCAACCTCTTTCCTGGGCAGGCATTGCAGCCACTCGGGCAGTCGCGGGCTGCACCGGTCAGTGTATAGTTGCAGCAAACATCAGGGCAAGTCCGATGCAAGTCGCAGGCAAGTCGCAGACATTTGCATTTGCACGCGTGATAGAGTAGCGTTGAGCGTACAGCACAGTAGAGCGTTGAGCTTGGGAAGGAGGTGCGCATGGGGCTCGTCTGTACAAGCAAGACGGGTATTTATACAGCAACCTGCACACGACATTGACAACCCGCCGTGTACCGCGCCTGTCCCTGCCTAGGGTTGCTTCGGTGCTTCCCTGCTCCCGTCCCTGCTCCCGTCCTTGCCCTGTCGGTTCAATCCTACTGCGACTCTGCTAGCCGTGGCCACAGCCAGTCGATGCCTGCAAAGCGCTGCTCCATAGGCGGCCCGCGGCGTTGAACTACGGCTGCGACTGGCAAAAAACCCGCCATTGAAGCAAGGCTTTGGCATCAATGATCCGTTCAGTTCGGCGATGGAACGAATTCGTGTCATCCGCCAGCCACTCGAATCGCTCTGCCTCTCGCTCGTCTCGTCTCGCCCCGTCTCGTCTTGCATCGCATCGACTCGCATCACATCACATCGCCCTGCAGCGTCGCGTAATATTTGCCTTTGCATCGCCTTGCATCGCCTTTCCAAGGTTGCGCCTAGCTCCTGTCGCCTTGTCCATCCACTGGTGCTTGCTGCTGGAGGGCTCCGCTTTGCTGCCTCTCTTTGCCTGTATCGGCTGGTCATGTTGATTTTCAGCTACATGCGCTACAGTACGTCCGGTCCAGTCCAGAACCAGAGCCAGCACCAGAGAAGCTCCAGCTTACTAGGCGAAAGAGACAGCTCGTCTTCTCTGGACCGGCTTCAGCTCAGCCCGGCCCATCCCAGCTCAGCTCAGCTCACGTCAAGGTTTGCGCTGCTGGATAGCGCCGCCGCCACTCGCACGCTCAATACTATACTGTATGTACGCAGCCATTACATACGCCTGCCCGCTGATTATCCACCCGAGCCCACGATGGCCTCACGCGCGGGATCCAATAGCCAGGTACGGACCCCGTCGACGACGAGGGATGCATCTGTTTTCGGTTCTTTTGGCCCCATCCTCGCCAATCCCACGCCCCCGGGATCCCTAGCCTCATGCTTGCACCTATCCGCTTTGCATTGCGACGGAGCACCACCACTGTAATGCGACATACCGCATGCATAACAGCCGACGCAGAGCCAGCCATGTACTCTGGCAGAGGATTGCCTGCCCAGCGGTACCTTGCCTACCTAGGTATTACTCGTACATACAGCACTGCACCTATAGCACGAGTGCATGCCCTTACATGGACAAGGCCTCGTCCGGACGCCCCCGTCTTGGCCTCTTGCAGTAAGTATGCTCTGCCTGGCGAGTAATCCTGCTTTGCGAGTCGCTTTGCAGCTGCTGCGCGGTACTTGCACGCCGCGACCTTACACTGCTTATACGACCAGATATGCGCATTGCCTTGTACCTGGCGTGCTCGGTATGACCACCGTCCTGCGCATATCCACATCCTGGCCTTGCTCTCTTGTGCTTCTCTCACGCGCACATCCGCCAGTCCATCCTCTGTATCCCACTCATCCATCCCTCCAATCCCTCCATCCATCCATCCATCCATCCTACCAAGACACCCCCCTAGCATCTGCCACGCCGCGTATGGCGTCTCCCCAACAACGTGCTCCGTCCGCCTACATAACGCTGCGCCCGACCTCCGGCCTTGTCGCACCCCTTACATTCTTAAAGAGACGGGGAGACCCTGCGGCTGTCCTCTTAGCTTCTCTGACCTCCGCGTGATTCGAGACTTTTTGGTGATAGTGTCTGTTTACCGTGTATGAGACTTGAGAGTTGTGATTCCGACATCCGGCTTGTACACTTCTTCTCTCCCCTTTTCCATTCTTGCCCTTTGCCCATATCACGTACGCAGACGCAGGCGCAGACGCATACACGGACGCACGCGTACAGACCTACATACGTACACATCTACGTCTACATCTATATATATCATTTCATATATATACATATACATATATACGGCATTCCACTTGTGCTGTAGACTATCCGGTTCGCAATGATACCGATTCATTCGCCCCCCAGCGCTGCCGACGGCGAGGCTGATGACCAGTCCAGTTTTGACGATGACCACTCGTCCGCCGTCTTGGGCTTCACTCGTCTGCCCGCAGAACTCCGTCTCAAGATATGGTCTTGCTCGGTGGAGCCACGCATCGTCATACTGGACGATCTTGTCCACAAGCCAAACTCGTATCCTATCCCTGTTGTCACTCGCTTGAACGCAGAGGCTCGGATTGAGACTAGAGAAGGCTACGAGCCTGTAGGCCGCGGATCTCATATTCACTTCGCCAGAGACATTCTGGTCTGCGATCCCAACATAGCTGACCAAGGCTCCAATACGCCCCTGGAAGAGCTGGCCCCGCTTGTCGAGAGGCTCGCCTTTTGGGACTGCTTCCCCGACGATGGACGTATTGAGGTGCCTGGCCATTATTCTGCCTATCTAGAAAGGTGGTACCCCCAGGAGAGGCCTGGAAAGGTCGAGTTTGACAAGTTTTGGTTTCCCAATCTGAAAGACCTGTGGATCGTCAAGGTTGGCGAGGTAGACAGGTCCTGGATGATTGGCGTGGACCAGAACCTCCCCTACGACGTACGACTGAGAAAAACGGCACGGCAATTTCGGTACTGGATAGATGAGAACATTGTGGAGATTGCCCCTTTGGACTTGGATGAGCCGGAAACCAAAGCTGTCTTGCGAGATGGGCGATGTGGAAAGGAAGATTGCCAATCACTGAACCATGGCCGGTCGAAAATGGTCTCCAAAGTCATCTTCATGGATGGCAAATATCGCAAGATGGAGAGCTCGGAGGGTTGGCAGCGCATCCTACCATGGTCCACCAAGGTCACTCAAGCTACAGAAAAAGACACGTCAGAAAATCGAATGAGATGGATTATTGTTGAGAGGATATTGACTTTTTCTCTAAGGTGGGAGGGCCCTGATGACGAGGTAACCATCTCAGCTCGACGAAAAACGCCAGAAATGCCAACAAGACGGGCCATCTATGAGACAAGATAAAGGAGACAAAACACACCCTTTAAACTTGATACTTTAAAGGCCTGTGCAATTGTACGTGGCAACACTGTGAGTTTTCATCGAAAGGCGTCACTTCACGACTTGGCCTGGACCCATTCAGAATTTTGGAATTTACGCGCCCAACGGATTTTGGATTGATTTTGATCAATATGGACGATGGATCCAAACGCATAAAGTTTTTTTTTTTTTTTTTTTTTTTTTTAACGCATGAGTACGAAATTTTCGACGTACGTGTCACAAGGATTGTGACGCGACTGTCAAAAGCATACGAATAACTGGAGCGAAGTGAAAGGTGGCAGGCGGCAATATGTACGATTTCAATGGGCTGGCCATTACATCAGCAAAGGACGCCAATGATTATTTATCAAGGTCATTTGTTTCAACCGCTCCCCTTTCACTTCATATTAATAAATGAAGCAATCTGAGCTACCTACCAAGAACGCAACTGAAGGGACGACACTCACTTGGATCTCTTGGTTACAACGGCCAGTGTCTACCTAAACCGACATCCCTTATGTGGAAGCAGATTATGAAAACGCGAACTTGCTGGTCTATTCTACATAAACTTAACCAAGGAGACAGCAATTCGATCGATTCGCCCTAGCCATCTGCTTCTCCAAGCTCGATCCAGCACTAGCGACTTTGTTTCATCCAACCGTGAAGCTCAAGATAACGCGACGTGCCATCAGGGAACGGGAGATCAGAAATACGAAGGTACTTGTGATTTTTTCGTACTCTCACCTCTTAATTTGTCTCGATTTTCCGCTTTTTGTTTGGTATTTCCTCCTGAAATTATTTTCTTATTGTTGTTGTTTTTTTTTTGCTATTTTTCGTTTTTCTTTTCTCCTACTTTTGTCACATGGGTTTCAACTTGGAGCATATGGATTTGGATGGAAACAAAGATTGCTCATTTGTTGAAGGAAGTTGAATGATTGCGATTTAGAGAGTCGTATTGGCGGCTCAAGATTACACATGGGGATATGGGCGGACTGACAAGCCCTTCACAGGGACAAATGTACGAGTTTGACGAGTTAATGGTAACGAAGGAAACGCTTCATGAAGTTACATCTTCGTTATAGTATACACACATATGTTAATTCTATGTGCTGAAATAAATGCCTATCAAAATCCTGATGGATAGTAGATCAGTGATTATTAATTATTTATATCGATTGCCTGCCAGCTTAGCTGGAAGTTGGCTTCATTTAGTATATCTACGCTAAGCACGGCTATCAAATGCAAAAATTATGGTTACAACTGCTAACGATATCATGTACCCTCTTAGTTTACTGCTTTGAGAACTTCGATTCTCTATCGTTTGACTACGTTGAGAAGAGGCTCCCCCTTATCCCACCTCTCCAAATTCTCGAGGATGATGTTTGCCATACGCTCAATCAAGCGCGAAGACTGCCAGCTGATGTGCGGTGTGATGAAGACATTCGGAGCCTTCCACAGCGGGTGCCCCTTGGGCAAAGGCTCCGGGTCCGTGACATCCAGAGCGGCACCACGCACGAGGCCCGTCTCGAGAGCCTCGACGAGGGCGGGCGTGTCGACGATGGGACCCCGCGCCACGTTGATGAGGAAGGGCTTCTTCTTGCCGAGGATCTTGAACTGCTCGGCGCCGATGCACCCCTTGGTCTCGGGGGTCATGGGCAGGCTGAGCAGAACAACGTCCAGGTCCTGGCTGAGGAAGTGGTTGATGGCGTCGGGGCCGGAGCCGGAGAACCATTTGGCGGGGAGGAGGCCGTCCGGGTCGCTGGTGCCGGGGACGTGGTACTCGGAGAGCTTCTTGGACTCGGGGGTGGTGCGGGGGCTGGAGGTTTGGACGTAGATTTCCATGCCGAGGGCGTGGGCGAGGCGGGCAACTTGGCGGCCAATGGTGCCGTATCCCAGGATGCCCCTGGATTGTTGATTGATGAATACATGACGAGAGGGGAAATCGAGAAAAGGGAGACGAGACTTACATGCGAAGGCCGGGGGAGTCGGTCGTTGTGCCGCTCAGGCTCATCTTCATGTCCCAGTCTTCCTGGTCTGCTTGGGCCATGAAGGTCCGGAAGTTGTGTGCGTGGGCGAGCCATGCGCCAATGGCCCATTCAGCAATTTGGACTCTGTTGCAGCAGATGAAGAGTTGATATTAGCCATGCTCTTTACTTGTATGAAATGGGGGGACCACTTACGCATGAGCTCCGCTTGTACAGGTAAAGGTGATGTTCTTGTTGGCATACGCCTCGTGCCCAATCCACAGATCGCTGCCCGCAGACGCCAGCTGGACAAATTTCACATTCTTCATGCGCTCCAGGCTGGGCGGCGGCATGACGCACAGCATCGTGACGCCGTCCCAGACTTCGTCGGGCAGCTCGTTGGAGTTCATCAGGCGGTGGTTGACGACGGGGGCGACTTCAGAGTGGACGCGCAGCTGCGGGAAGCGCGAGGCGACGGCGGCGAAGAAGGATTCGGGGAGGGCCATGGGGACGTGGAGGAGCAGTTTGTCGTCTGCTGTGATGTTTCCCATTTTGCCTGATTTCTTTGGGTTTGAAGTTGATTTCTTGGTGTATCTTGGGTTTGGTGTAAGAGGAGTGGGTGGTGAAGGTAAAATAGAGTGATGTTGATGGCGACTGATGAGAAAATTGTAATTTGAGCTGAACTGGATACAGGACGACTGATGTGCTTGCTATATATTACAACAAGTCTTTTTTATGCTTGGCGGTGAAGCAAGGATATGAGAGCAATTGCTATTATTGTCTTGTACGAAAGCCTTGTTACCAAGCCCCAAGCTGTATAAGACCTAGCAAACTCTATGATGCGATAGGATTTCGAAGGATCGGGAGTTGCCAGGTTAGAAGGATGAGATGAGAAAAAAGACAAAAAAAAAAAAAGAAGGCTATTTGGGTCAGTATTTAAGATTATTATTTGCATATTTTAGTTACAATTGATTAGTACTGTAGCTTGCGACACAAACTCCTATCTGGCCGTCTCCCCTCTTTTTTAATCCATGCTCTTGCGCAATATACGTACGGCTCACACGGAAGTTGTTTCGACTGCTATTTAGCCCAGTATGCCGAGCAGTTTGGCGTGGGGGGGAATGTTTTACTTGGTGCTGCTGCTACCGCTTTTGTATTTGGACTTTCTGTCAGTAAATCCAGCTAGTAGAGTAAAACAAGGCTTCGTTTTTTGGGGGTCCACCATTTGTTGTCGAGGATATAAGATGTAAATGGGTGTATATAAAAATAGTCGTTTTTCTTTCGAGACCCCCACTCCATTCAAAACCCCGAATCTCCGTCACATGTTTTTTTTTTCCCCCTCAGAAGAGTCGATTGGAATAAAAGTAATTCGCCAAATTCTGGTACATAACTGTAAGCATGATATTATAGCATAGAAAGCCATGATGTGGCTTTGAAACTATAGCATAAAAGCCACCGGGTCCACCCAATCAAACGTTAGCTATATGGAAACTCTTTAAAAAAAGAGGGCTGACTCTTTCTTCTTTTTGTGTCTGCTCGAACTTGTAAGATCTTAGGACCAAGGCTAGGGCTGATGCAGCCTCCTGTGAGATTTTAAACAAGGTTCTAGTCTGCCATAGTTGAGACTTAAAAAAAATCCTCTGGTTTATTAATTGAAGCAACACTATCATCGTTATCGGCAATCGCTTCGTAATTAAGAGGTAGATAGGCAGGTATTTAACCCATAAATGCCATATAGGAAAAAAAAAAGGTAACATCAGGCTGGCCACGTGTAGCCGAATGAATGTCACGCCGCCTCTTTTTTTTTTTTGTCTTTTTGTTTTCTTAATTCCGAGATGTTATGTTATGTGTGTGATTCATACTCAAAAGCCTGCTACGATTAGATAAACGGGACAAAAGGATGCCACTGTGGTATTGCAAGGGGGGCTTGATAACGGAAACCCACGGCGCGGACAGCTTCCGCAGTGTCGGGCTCTCGGTGCTGATCCAACTGCGGTGGCATGGCTGAACATCAGTTTGAGAAGCTTGCGCCACGTACAGCCTGGCAAATGGGTGGATCATCTGTAATTTCCAGAAGACGTCCATCAAATGGAAACTGAGAACCGCAAGAATGGTAGTAGCTATAGCAATTATGCATACGCAAGTTTAATATTACTATTGGTGGCTTCGCATCACGAATCATCCATCATCTTCCATTACAAGATGCATACATCGTATCCAATCACACAGCAACCTCAATTCCCCCTCTTCATGTTTCGCCTTTGGCTCGACGCCCTGGACCACGCACCCGCAGGCGTCTTGAAGCGTACAAAACTCAGCCCTGGAGTCGTTATAGAGCCCTGAGCCCTGCTCGGCACGTTCTTGCCAACTCGTTCCCATTCACCGTTGGTGTCCTCCCTATTACTAGTAATGTTGCTCTTCTTCTCATACCTATACTCTTCGTCGTTGCCTCCCAACGCCGGACCCGGTAGCATCGACAGCTTGGACTGTGACTGTGATTTCATCACGGCGCCTCGAAGGGCAGCCCACGATTCCACCTGGCCGTTGGAGGCCTGCTCGACGCAGTTGCATTCATCTCCGGCAGGGCAAAACATCTCGCCCGCGGCATGCCATTCTGCGAGGCACTCCTCGTGGCTGGAGCACCCGCATGTCAGACATGGCGGGAAGAGAGCATCGACAGGTTCCAAGCAGTATACGCAGCGGAGCTGGCCCTGGACACGACGGCAGCGATCACAGTTACCCACGGCCCCGCCGACTTTGGAGTCAGTCGAAGTGTATCGTAACGGGTCTAATTGAGTCTCGTGGACGCGGCAGATTCCCGTCACGTCCAAGCCGCGACCTGAGGCGGCTAGGATTTGCAGCTGATCCTTCTTGCCCATGATGATAGGCGACGATCCCGTCTTAAGGTGGTTTGTGTTCCCACTCGCACCGTCCTGGAGTGTAAATGAGTCGTGAAAACTTCCTTCTGCTCCGGTAAAAGGCGATTCGTCCTTCAACACATTAAATTTCATGACTTCGAGACGAGCAAGCGGCTGTCTCCACATCTGGAGCATCTCGGCATATGCGTAGCGGTAGTTGGCATAAATGTTGGCGCGGCTTGGCTCCAGCAGAGGCTCACTCAGCCAGCCGTCGTCATCGAATATTGTCTGATCTTCCACAAATACAGAGACGCTCACTGGCACGAGAGACAGCGTATCGTCTCGACGATACTCGTCGTCTGATACAGAATTCCTACCTCCGCTGGAGTCTCCCACCGGATAAGTTGGCCCGGCGCTGGCGTAGCCGGTACGTGGTGTCAGTGTGTTCAGTATCATTTCTGCCGGGCTTGGCTTCTTCCTTAATTGCCCTGCTGGCGGCGACGATGAGCTAGCCCCGGTGAATGACCGCGAGAAGTTGGTTGAAAATGCTGAACTGAGTCCAGTGCTGACTCTTGAAAGAGGTCGGTTGGAGGCGGAGGGAGAACGCGACAACATCGTTGGAGGAGGGTCTGCATCGGCTGTCAGAGGCCTCGCTTTTGGCGGCGGGGTCTCGCCACACGAGTATGAATTGGTCCCGGGCTCGCCTGTCCATGTCATTCCATCGTCCGACGCGTGTGAACCAGCATATGGTAGGGGTGTGTGAAGAGTGCCGGGCGTAGTCACATTCGAATGCGGTATGCCTCGACCATAGATATTCCACATCGTAGCATCTGTGGGGAAGTAGTCCAGAGAGAATGATGGTGCCTTGAGAGGGAGCGGTGTTTCCTGAGATGGAAGCTGCGATTCCACATATGCAACGCTATCATCGGTTGAAGACTCGCTAAATATGCATGAAAGCATGGCCAACATTTGTATATCGGCAATCTTTTCAAAATAGTTGAAAAGCTCTTGAATGAAATCCTTTGCCAGCGGGTGCCGACCCCATTTCACCCGACCTAACAAAGCATTGTCTCCTGCTGGAGTGATGCCTTGCTCATCATCGATGGCGCGAGTTTTGGATACGCTGTCCCGAGCAATGACAAGGATAGAGGCTCGTCTCTGGTTGCTAGCCAACACCTCAAGCGGTATCCCTTTCTTCAGCAGCAGGGCCAAGTACTGCCATACGCTCATCAGATCAGGATAACCGTATTTCTCTGCAACTCTCGCATTGTGTTCGCAGACGTCTGCTCCGTCGCCAAAGATGGCATACTCCTGAGCAAATTCCCGTTTGGAAGGCAGATCTGGCCGTAGGTCATGGATAGAGACTGCATTTCGAGGCCGTCCAATTTTCCGGCGGCTTGTGCCAGTACCTGTGCCGGTACCTATTCCAGTCCCGGTTCCACCACCACTGGATCGGATAGATCGATCCTCACTCCAGGCCTTTCTTAGATGTCGGCTTGAGTGATACCAAAGACTCATCTTATTTATCGATGTAGACTCGGAGTCACTTGACGAGGAAGAGGACTCGCCCGTCTCATCAGAGTCTGATTGATCATCCGTAGCGGATGCCTCCTCAGTAGTATACTTGTATCGCGGAGGCGGATCATGTGTTAAGCGACCAAAGCCAGCAAAGAACGGTTGATCCAACCTTGAGCGGTCCTTGTTCATATCTGCAGACGTTTGGAATAAAACACGTGCCTTTTCTTCCTTTGTAGGGAAGAAGCAAATGAGTCGTCCATCATGCGAGAATCGAGCGCCACATGTTAAAGGAGGCGGCGGGACTATAGTACGAGCCGGAATTGCAATGGCAGTATCTGCGTCAGCAGGAGGCAATTCCTGAGACATAGATGCCGACCCGCCAGCTGGAATCTCCTCTTCTTCGTCCGTGGAACTATCGTCGGCAAGCCCATCGAGATCATCATCTAAATCACGAACGTTCTTAAAGAAGGTGGTGCTGGATTCGAGGTCGACTTCACCCAGCAGATAGGTAAAAATAACTTCCAGGCAATTTTGCTTCCGTCGGAGGAATTGATCTGCAAGCTCGTGAAGCTCTCGGTCAAGCCGCTTGTGCATTTCCTCCTGCATAAAGGAGCTTCTCTCAATAGTGAATTTCGGTGCCTTGAGTTTTGGATACTCCGTAGGTATATCAATCTTCACCTTGATGAAGATGTTTTCCCCGTCTTTTCCCCAGGGACCATTGAGCGAGGCACTCAGTGTCAGGTTATCCATATCGATATTATCCCATTTGACTTTGGGTATTTGTGTGCTGACACGCAAGAGCTCTTCTTGGATCGTATCAGGTTCGCCCCATTGGTCATCACCATAGCCGTGGCCCATGATGCCAGAATCCTTGGACATTAGCCGTCTGGGCGTATCCATCAGGCCCTTTCTCTTCGTTATGCTAATACCTTTCATCCAACCAATTTGAGCTTGGCTTGGATCTAACCTCTTACCCAGTGTATTCTTGGCTTTCATCGATGGCCCACGCCACGCCGGCTTCATTTGACGGCCAAAAGGCGCAGGAGATCGTGCAGCAGCTGTAAGGGCGCTTTGCTTGTGCACCAGCCCGCCTGTGCTGGTCTTGGAATCTTTCATCGTGCTCGCTCGTTTATCGATTGTAGAGGCATCATCAACTGTCCGGAATGTTTTGTACGTCGCTCCCTTCCGAGTAGTACTGATTCCGTCCAAGGCTGGAGACCCCTTTTTATATCCCACTGCCGCAAATATACTGGGATCAATGCAGTGAAGCCTCAGCTCGTTATCCGTGCCCCAGGTTACAAGTTGGAATTCTCGGTCGTCAAGGTTATCTTCTGTAACCCCACCTCGAACTCTCCAGAGGAACTCCTTTGCTTGATGATCTCCATGGCCAGGAAACACAGTAACCGGCTTCCGTGTCGCTTCCACACTCTCGTCTTTTGACCACAATCGATCATACATGTACAAGTCGCCAGGTTCATTCTGCGGCATCGCAAGGAGGCCATAGCCAAAGGGCGTATGGCGGGCTCTCCAAACCGGGTACTCTGTGTGAATAACATGCTCCAATTCATCGCCGTCATTGCTATAATCCCAAAATTTGATGCTTTGGTCTAATGAGCAAGTAACGAGGCCTGTCGAGTTGCTTCGATTCCAGTCCAATCCATAAATTTTCGACGTGTGCGCGTCGATCGACTTCACGGGCTCAGAAACCTTTCGCTCATCCCAAATCCGCAGCCAACGATCATGCGACGAAGCTAGGATATGAGGATCTCGGCGGTTGTACTTGACCTGGGTAGCTCCAGCAAAAAAGTCGCAAAAAGTAAGCACTGGCTGACGAGGCCGACGGAGATCCCACCAGTGCACATAGCCATCTACAGAGCAAGTCGCAAGGAGGTCGGGGTGATGGGCAGAGAAATTGACGTCAGTGATGGCTCTGGTATGGCCTTGGAGGGAGTGCTCGATTGCTCCGGTGTTTGAATCATCTCTGAGATTGAGGTTCCACACCAATGCGCGGTGATTTGCTGTCGAGACGACCCAATAGTCTCGGGCAGTGAATGGAGACCACTGCACATCGACAACCAGCCATGGCTGGCCAGAGCCTCGCAGACGCCGTGGCGGGCTGTATGGCGAGTCCAAGTCAATAATTGCAAGCCCTTCGGGACTAAAAGGGGGCTGTTAGTAGCCATTGCAGAGCGTTTCGACGCGTTGCCAACTCACGATGCCAGGGCAATATCCCGTCCTGAAGGCGAAATAGTAGCAGAGCCGACAACGCCTTCGACGTGGATTGAGCCATCGGACTCAAAGCTCTCGCTGTCATACGCCGACTTTACGATCCGGCCCTTCTTGGGCGAATCCACGGGCTTGTCAAATGCCGGCATCGTCCTCTGTGATCTCCTGAAGATTGGCTGTGTCTCGCATGTCGCGGCTCATCTGCGAGCCTTGGTGGCGGTGCTTGTCCAAGCTGAAATGACAGTCGTATAGCTGCCGGCAGCTATGAGCAGCTCGCATTATCCATCCGATGGCATAAGAGCGATATGAGATCTCAGTCTGGCTACAAAGAATCCAATACGGCGATTCTGGCTGGGCGTCGTCAGATGATGTGAAGTTGGTGGTTGACCTTTGACTGGATGCGCGCCAGGCTGAGAGAGCTAGGGAGGCCAGTGACGGCCAAGTACACTGCAAGTCACTGAGCCAGGGATTTAGCCTGCCTCAGTACCTGGGTTTAACCTGGACAGCGCTGTAGGGGACGACCTGTCGCCAGAGACGCTAAGCCATCCATGTGCGCTGCAGCACTGTCTAGCAGCAATACAGTCGCTGCGCACCTTGATCATCAAACTCAGGTTGGAGAAATCATCTAGTCCAGTGCAGCGTGTAGATGTAAAACAAGGAGTCGATGCCGAGAGCAATATCATATTGTACATTTAGTTGTAGAAGAAGGGAAGAAATTTTTTGATTAAAATCAAAGCTCAACAATAAAATTTTCTCGCTCGCTCTGCCTTACTGTTTTGCCGCACTCTTATCGCAAACAGCCCCTCGGCCGCCTGGAGCTTTCAGTGTCGCATGCCCCGCCTTATATTTCCTCCCTGCAACACTTTCGTCGTCACGTTCGATCTAAACTAACGACTGCAACATTATCAGCTGGCGTTCTCGGCGCAAGGCTTCTAGACCACCACTCTCTTTATCTTCATATCCCATCATACCGACACGTATCGTCCCTCACGACATCAAAAGTTACGCCAAGATGGCCCTCCCAAAGCGCATCGTGAAGGAAACAGAACGTCTGATGGCTGAACCGTGCGCCCCTCCATCCGGTTGCCTCTCGCCATCCTGGTCCTACCTGTGTCGCTGACGTCTTTTCTTTGTGTAGAGTCCCCGGAATCAGTGCTGTGCCTCACGAAGACAACCTGCGGTACTTTGACGTCGAGATTCACGGTCCCCAGTCCTCACCATACGAAGGTACATCGGCGATTTCTGAAGACGTCGCAAGCTGAAGCAACGGTATTGACGGGATATACAGGCGGCATTTTCAAGCTGGAGCTCTTCCTCCCAGACGACTATCCCATGACTCCTCCGAAGATTCGATTTCTCACAAAGATCTTCCACCCAAACGTTGACAAGCTGGGTCGCATCTGTCTAGATGTGCTTAAGAGTACGTTGTTGGAATGCGTAGAAAACCACGCTCTAGTACTTATACATCATCACAGATAACTGGTCGCCTGCGTTGCAGATCCGGACGATTCTGCTTTCCATCCAGGCCCTTCTCGGCGCTCCCAACCCCGATGATCCTCTCGCTCCCGACGTGGCCAAGAGCTGGAAAGAAGACGAAGCCGCTGCCATTGCGACGGCGAAAGAGTGGACCCAGAAGTATGCAAAGGCATAGATACGGATAGAAAAAAGCAAAAACGACAAGCGAGCGAGGAAAAGAAGAGATAAATACGTGTCGAAGACTTGCGATAAGGTTCGAGCATGCGAAAAAACAGGTTTTTTTTTTACTTCCGGTGTATGAGCATTATTTACGGGAGGAGTTGAGAGATTATCATGGCTTGATTTCGCATATTTCTAGAAGGTTCATGTTTCGAAAGAAGAGTACAAACAAACATCACTGGCAGCGCTTCCATGGCGTGGTGTAGTTTTAAACGAGTTTGCAGGCAAGACAGTGTCACTGGGCCAATATATTATTCCATTACTGTGGCTGTCAGAAATTCTCATTATTATAACCTATCTCACTCACACTCATACACTCATGCGAAGCTCCTCCACCATTTTAAATCTATCGCTGCCTCGAGTTTTATCTTTATATCGTCTTGTCTCCCCTCTTCTTGTGCACAGGTACATAAGGGGACGCAGGAAATGGACAATTAGCAGAAACTGGACGCCCCTGCCCCAAGTTCTTGTATCTACAATGCTAGAGTACACAAAGGGAAGTTGAAATAGGGTAAAAATGAGTTTCTTAGACCATGGCAAGGTCGCCGAACTTCTCCTATGGGGGGCATTAGCACTGCAAATTAAAGTGACGCACGGAGTCAATCCACGTACCTTGTAGCCAGGCACCATCCATCTGCCCTTGGAGACCAGCTCGGCGGTCTTCTCGTCGATAGACTTCTCAGCGGCGGCAACCTCATCAACGGTAAGCTCCTCGAATGGTCTGGCCTCCTCAATGTTCTTGAGGGTGGCGGCAAGGTCCTTCAGCTCCAGGTCCACGGCCTGCTTGGTGGCCTCGGCGTTCTTGACGGCCTCGACCTCGAAGGCGTCAATGGCCTTGATCTGGCGGCTGACATCGTAGGTGGTGGGCTGGAAGGCCTTGAAGCGCTTCTCGATCTCGTCAATGACGGCCTGGTTCTTCAGGACGGAGCGGTACTGGGCGAAGTCGACGGTGGTGGGCTGCTCGCTCAGCTGCTGGACCTTGCGGCGGGCATCCTCGTTGCGCTTCTTGAAGGCCTGGAGTGAGGCGACTGTCTGGCCGCGGAGGCCCAGGGACGAGGAGACCTTGACCCAGTCGAGCTTGAGAGCTGCGCTTCGCTGTCCGACGAGAAAATGAAAATTAGCTCATGGATCTTCCCAAGAGTGATATTGCGCAAAGGTAGTGGTCGGAATTCTTCATCGGTCGCTCCATTGTTCGTGCGATGCTGTGCATTCAGGATGGCTTGCGCCAATTCGAGAGGGTAACTAACCGTGGCCATTTTGAGATGTGTTGTGAGGTCTCTTTTAAAGATCACAGCGAGATCTTGAACGGAGGTTTGATTGACTTTGCCGAAACTTGCCCAGTCCGCTCCGGTTGCAAATCGTGGCACGTGACTTTGCGCATGACTTTTCCTCTAGCCGCTCCCGACCAGTTGGATGCATGGCGCATTGCATATTAATTACAGCAGTTAGTATGCAGAGCTGCGACATTAATGAGCTTATATAGAGCTCAAATCTTCGGCTGCGCGCATTTGAATATGTGTAGATTTTAGAGTGTTACAAAGTTGAGAATCTCATTGGTATAATGAGGCCATCATATGGCCTTCATAAGTTCATCAACTATGTGAGCACCGGCAAAGCTCCCGTCACAATTGCAGAGTAGAAACATGTAAAGTACGCAATAACTTGCTTTCTTAGAGGACGAGTAAAGCTCTTTGATGAACAATAATACAGATCCCTATGCGCATTTATTCGCGCATGCTAATGATATAACTTCAGCCACCCTGCCCATATACCCAATCATCAGATACTCAGCGCCATAATGGAATTGACAATATCATTGTCGTTTTCCTTTAGCGCTTTCACAGCCTTCTTTCGGCTGACGTTGGCTTGGGTCATGACGAGCTCGATATCCTTGTCCTCAAGGCCCTCGGCGTCGACCTCCTCACCATCATCTTCCTCTTCCTCCTCCTTCTTGGCTTCAGAGGACTCGCCCTCCTTGCCATGATCGTGGTCGTGGTCGTGATCGTGGTCGTGATCGTGGTCGTGGTTGTGGCCGGCGTGCTCAGCCTCGGCGTTAGCGGCAGCGAGCTGAGCGGCAGCAGCCTGCTGGGCGGTGGCGTTGATGTCCTCGATCTTAGCCTCACCAAATACACTGAAAGATTGTTAGATATTTATGTCCCGTTATCCCTCATCAAGTTAATTTCTCTGCTCACATGTAGGTGTTGCTGTTGGGGGACTTGTAGACGTCAGGGTTGTTGATGACGAAGAGGATCTGTATATATCCGTTTTAGCTCCCGTCTTCTGCAAGTTTCCGGCTTTTCCCCCTCTCAATTGTGAAAAAACCTACGTTCTTGGGGCGGCGGAGGGTGACGCGAGTGATGCCAGGAACTCGGATCAGGTTGAGCTTCTCGAGAGCCTTGCGGGCCTTCTTCTCCTGGCGGGAGTGGACAACGGCGGTAGAGCCAGCGGGGAGACCCTCGCCGAGCTCTTCAGCTTCGGATTCGTCGCTGGACTCATCCTGTTCCTCGACCGTGGGCTTGGTCTTGGTCTCGTCATCGGGGAGCTCTTCAACTCGGGGGTTGGCCATTTTGATGTCTGTGGTGGGGTAAATATTAGCTGAATTTTCGTCTTTCGCACGACAATATTCTTCCTTGAATCGAGGGGAGCGAGCTTCGTTGTCGCTTGATGGCGCCCTGGATGCTTCGAAAAATAGGCAGAGAAAAATTCAACAGCCGAGAAACTTACATTTTATGCGATTAACCTGACGATTAAATTGGTTTGTATCTACGTGACAAACTGCGCAACAGACTTGTGTTAAGAGACGAGAAGCTGCCAAATTCTACCTAGGTACCTAGGTAGGGCTTGGTAGGCGGCTAAACCCAATTAGGCACTAGAGAATCAAGGCATTTTGGCGATTGCGCCGCCAGATTTTAATCTGCGCAGTAAGCAGGACTGAGAATTTATACGTTATGTACGGCTACAAGTTGCATATAATAGTATCAAATATCATGTTGGAAGGGGGAGATTTTGTAGCGGTATTTTACATGCATTTCATGGGTATTTTTTTACTACACGAAATCACAAAAGATCCACAATGAGAATCCTCCCTATAACTTTGAATTCATTTTTGTCTGAATTTCCGTATTGACGCCGTTCATCATAAACGATGATATGTGACAACATACAGCCCTTCCAGAAAGGGAGCGAAAATGAATCCAGCAGAACTTTTGCTGCTGTATATGCGTTTCCTGTCCGGATCCATGCCCTTCATTCTATTTCCATCCGATCAACCTCTCCGTGACTCCAGAGCGTAACATCCCAATTATGCGGAGGCCTTGATCTTGGCCAGAGCCTTGCGCTCCTCGAATCGTCGCTGCTTCTTGAGGCGGAGGACCTTGAAGCGGTCGAAGTCGGTCAGAGCCTTTCTTCGCTCAATCTGTTCGCGCTTCTTGGCCCAGTTGCTGCCCTTCCACTTGGCGTCGATCTCAGCCTTCTCCCAGGCCTTGGTAAGAGCGGTCTGTCGGGCGCCTCGGGGCAGGTTCTCGATAACGAACTGAGAGAGGAGGGCCTTGGTGAGGTGCAGGGCCTGTCGGGGAACCTTGAGCTTGGGGTCTGAAGAGGGGCCCTCAACGAGAACCTGGATGTCATCGGATTAGTTTCTGGCTTCGCGAAGAAGTCGCATGTCTTCGGGGAATGCGTCAACGTACTCGCTTGTGGTCGATGATCTCGACGATGGCAGCCAGGCGGCCGCTGTAGGGGTGCTCGCCGTTGATCAGGACGATGCGGCCGACCTCGACGAGGCGCCAGTTTGAACCCTCAATCAGTGCTTCGCCCATTGTGACTGAATCTGTTTCGACGGCGTGTTAGTCGGATAATGTTGATTCGAAGAAGTCGCAATTCATTCGGGATCAGAATGAAGTGGAGGAACACGCGTGTATCATACCAGATGTCGACGATAATCTGCCGCTCGGGGGATTGTTCTGGGGCAGCAGCGTTTACTGGAGAACGCTTTCGACTTTCGACGGCTTTTGAGCCCTAGGGCAAATAATTTTCTGCCCGCACAAGCTTTAATTCTTCCGGAGTTTCTGTTTTGCCGTGCTGACAAATACGCGCTAGTCCAAATGTGCGCTAAGACTATCGCCCTTTTCTTCTTCATCGCGCCCGAGCTAAAATTTTTGAGCCTCTTTGTCCAGAATATTTGATAATATCGGTGCTGAAATGCAAAAGATTCTTTGCGAGGATTCAATACAATCCTACGACTTCTGAATCTTTGAGGTGAGGTAAGAATGAACGTCTCTTTTTTTTCTCTCCTTTTTGTTCCCTTGCGCCAGTACGATGATGAGGTAATTTGCGGTTGATCACATGCGGTGGCTCTCTCGCCGGAGATGCTATACCAAATGTCTAAATGAGAAACTTTTTCTTACATATCCTGAGAACTAGCGTCTTTGTTTATTTTCTGTTCTTTGCTTGGCTTGAACAATTCGCTAACGGAGACCATTACAGGTGATAGATATGTTAGCTCTCAATTCAAATAAACATTCTTCGTTCGAACTTTTACTTGTCTCATCCGCATGCAATTGTGTTCGTTTTCGTGACATCAATGAGGAAATTCCACCTAGCATCCCAGTTCTATAATTCAGCTATGGCCCAACCAGACAGTCGGTCATACGTAAATGTGTGTTTCATTACTACTGTATAAGAGTAGCAGGAGCAGCTTAGGGTAGCCTCAGTGCTGTATGACAGATCTGGCATGTTGATATGTTTTTGCTATTGATACAATACTTTTATACAGATGATATATAATACATATGCCTGTACCAGCGACAGAAGTTTTTTTGAGCAGCGTTACTAACTGCTCATGGCTGGACAAATACACATAATCCATGGCCTGATAATAACACAGGTATATTCATACCTCATCTCCGACTGAGCTCTGAATCATTCAAATTGCAAATCAAATTCGGCTCGTTTAAGCCTTGCCTTTCCGTTGCAGGTACTCTTCCTCTTCCGCTGCGATCTCAGCGTCGACCTTGGCCCCGCGTGATGGCTCGTTGCCGTGCATTTTGGCCTTCATTTTGTCAGCTATTGTCATTGAGGCTGCGGATGAGTACTTACAGGAAGTGTGGGGTCCTGTTTCAGGGCAGCTGTTTCTCTGTCATCTTCGGGCTCTGACTTTCGCTGCGACCATGTTAGTCGTGTAATACGTGTAAAGAACAGAATTAAGCAGCGTACCTCTTCCGCCGCTAGCCTGTTGGCGATGGAGCGTTGGTCTTCTGAAGAAGAAGTCAGCATAGATGGCCTTGTAGCAGCAATGTTTGAAGGTTCGTACTTGAGTCAAGTGTATCATGTGATCCCTCCTGTCCCTCGTTGTATCGCTCAGCGTGCTGCATCTCGGATTTCTTGACGTTCCGCTGGTCACCAGCCTCGTAAATACCAGATGTGCCAACGTTGGAGTGTCCTGACATGATTGCTAATGGTATGCTTATTTTAAAGAAATGCGTCTCAGTAAATTTAGAGATTTGTTAACGACTTTATTTTGTAATTGAGAAGCTTGGTCGTTCGATTGTTTAAATACTCACTCTCTCGAACAATATCGATAGCTTTTATTGCTACAAGTCTCCACACGTTGATCTCATCCTACGTCATGACAGCTGAATCGCGGCGATTGACATGAAAAACGCTATTATGTGGGATTCAACGTCATAGATATATCAATGCGCTGGAATGGCCATCTGAAAATGCTCAATTGATTAGGGCGTTGATGTAAACGTTGTGTCAGGGACAATCTCAACAAGCTGAGTTGATGCGCAGAGAGCCTTGGTGGTGGCAAACGCACCCACCCACTCACAGCTTCTGCGGTTACCAAGTTATTTAATTACTTGGATATGCAATACAGTAGAGTCTCTCAAACAGAAATAAAATCTACCCGTCATCTGAACACCACTGTCTTTCCCCATGCTTCAATTCAGGGCATCAGGCCTAAAGTCGATTCCGGCTATTACCCTGCACTATGTACGAGACAAGCCGTATATGCTACGCCATCGCCCGACGTATAATTCTATTTATACCTTTGTAGCTACTAGCCTTTCCTTTTATTTAGTGTGCCAATTATAAGCTTATACATCAATTATAAGATAAGCGTCTCATCATAATTTTTATAATCTAGTAAAAGCGCACATAAACAATCGTCAACAGGGCCTCTAAATAAACTATATGCAGATTTTGAAATGGTCACGATTCTCTATTTTGACGGCTGGGATACGTAGATGAGGCGAAAACGATGTGACATTATTTTCTTTCCATTCTATGATGTTTTTACTGCAACACAGATAATTACAGATGAAGCAGGTGACTTTGCAGACTTTGATATTGCATTTTATACTCTGTTATTACGAGCGTCAAAGTCATCAGTTTACAGCCAAGTCGACATATGTTACGCGACATCCAAATTGGTCTTTGTACCTGAAAGGCTCATTTTAAAGGCGACCTTTCTGAATTTATATGCAAGCTGGATATGAGCAAAAGAAATTGAGGCTCCCGTGGACTGGATGTTTATGGATGAGGCCCTAAGGTACAACGGGAAATCCCAGTCGGCCTAGAATATAATAGGTGATCTCTTCCTCAATGCCGCTGTCTGCCTGGCTTTATAATAATCTAATTGCAGAAGTAAGAAGCGTTACAGTAGCTCAAGGTGGTGTGGTCAAAAGAAGCCTCCATAGCTACCCATCGCCTCTGCATGCCTGTTATAACTGATCTTCAAATTGTTGGTCAGATAGCGACTCAGTGTAACAAGGACATTCATCTCGTCTACGCAATCAAGATATGCGCATTAGTGCAACGCATTATACTCAACTTGTTGTATTGAAGCATGTAAGAGTATATTTGCAAAGATAGAGCAATTGAGTAAAAGCTTAGGATGCAGCAAGAGGAAACTCTGTATTTTTAATATGTGCAAGGCGAGCCATGTATGTTGCACTACTGCATGATTATAATTCTATGCATTGATGCCCTTCAGCTATTGGACCTTTTTTCTGCTTGCATCTTCTGTATCCCAGGCTGGAAAAAGCTGACAAAAGGCCTATCAGGCCCCTACAATTGAGACTATACTGTAGCATCCCTATTCTGTCCCGGCGCTAGTCATCGATGGCTCTTGTCTTGCCCTCTTTTGGGATGCGCTACTGGGCGAATGAGAGCTGTGAAGTCTTCTATTGGTTCTGGAATCAGGCGATTCAATCTGCAACGATGCCTAGAATGGGCAGTGGCAGATGCAGCTCAGCCCCGAAGCAGTACGCGAGCCATGAATTTTTTTCTTATGCCAGGAAGTTTCGGACGATCGTGAGATGGGCGACTCGTCACAATATCACGAACTGGTAGATGCAAAGCAGTGTCTCCAAATCGAAAAATGACCAGGAAGCAAAAAAGAACGATATGGCTGGTACGCTTTAATCAAGTGAAACTTATAAGTTTAGAATATAACTTGTCCGCGTAATAAGGGCGCAGCCGTCCAGCCTACGCAACGCCGGCCATCGAACCATGCCATATCCCGTGTCGCCTTTTCAATACGTCGGCACTCCATTCTTGGCCCAGATTCACCGCAACATTGCCCAAGCTGAGATCCACTATTAGGGGACCAAGTCGCCAGATCTGCCGAACAATGGTCCCCTTTGTTTTGCATCAGGCCAAAGTAGCCTTCTTCTGGAGCTGGCCCGGCAGAAAATCAGTGGAGACGCCAGAGCTGGGCGAAGCAAGTCGGGCAAACCTTTGGAAAAAAGATTTACCAAGAGCCATTGCCGTCTGTCAAGCTATCAGGCTCAGAAGGTGGATTGGCGCCGCAAAGGGCATAGACAATTGAAACTGTTTGGGAGTAAGTTCACGCCAAACGACGTGAAGTGGCTTGTGTAGGTTGGACTAGGTCTTAGAGCTCCAATTCACTGACACGGCGAAGGCGTGGAGGAGAGCAAAGTGCGGAGACCCTTGTAATCTCGCTGGTGGATGCGCTGGCAGGCATGTCCGAAGAAAGCGGCTGAGCCATAATTAGGGGGGGCTTTTCTGCCGTAGCTAATACTAAAGTCGGTGCGCCGTTTTGAAAACCTTCATGAGCTGTTTGTAAATGCTGTGGCTGCGATAATCTCACCATGGAGTGCGAACTGTTTTATGACAGCGGTCTCACACGTGCAGACCACGTTGTGCTGAAAAATTTGGAGAACGACATCACTAAGAGACGGGAGGCTCGCTCGGAACAATCCAAAGCTGACAATGAATGGCACCATGTCTCACAAGAGTCCCAGGCTGAACTGCTGGACGAAAAGGACTCAGCTGAGGCCATCAGGGACATTGCCCTCCTCAAGTCCCTGAGAGACCCCAGCGATGCTCACTTTGAGCCAACCATATTTGTGTCCATTGACGACCTCCCCAATCGCCTTCCCAAGTCTGTCAACAATCTTGTCCTGCAGCCATTCGTTCGCTGGGCACGGAAAACAGCTCGACACGAGACGGACGTGGTTTTTATTGTGCATCTGGTGCTATATTTTACCACTTCAGTACCAAGTGCGATTCTTTTATTCCGAAACTTCAACCTCATCCATGGAATCATCCATGCTGTTATGCAGGTCTACTATGTCGGCACCTACACTCTCATGATGCATCAGCACATTCACCAGCGTGGAATCCTGTCCAAGAAGTACGCCTTGTTTGACAAGCTATTTCCGTACATTACGGATCCCTTGATGGGACATACGTGGAACTCGTACTTTTACCACCACGTCAAGCATCACCATATCGAAGGCAACGGCCCAGATGACCTGTCCTCCACAATCCGCTACCAACGCGACGACATCTTCCATTTTCTTCACTACGTGGGGCGTTTCTTTTTTCTTGTCTGGTTGGATCTTCCTACGTACTTTATGCGAAAGGGCCGCTATGGATTGGGCCTGCGAGCAGCAGGCTGGGAATTCGGCACCTACTTTTTCTATTATTCCATGTTCAATTTTGTTAACAAACAAGCCACCTTTTTTGTGTACATCATCCCTTTCTTGCTGATGAGACTGGGATTGATGGCGGGCAATTGGGGCCAGCATGCTTTTGTCGACCCCGACGAGCCAGACTCTGATTACCGATCAAGCATCACTTTGGTGGATGTTGCAGTGAGTAAACTTTCGTATTTAAGCTGGCAATTTGAAAGTCTGGAAACTGACATGTCTTTGTAGAGCAATCGATTTTGCTTCAATGATGGTTATCATACCTCGCACCACCTTAACCCGCTCAGACACTGGCGTGACCACCCAATCTCTTTCCTGGAGCAGCGGAAAGCCTATGGCAAAGAAGGAGCAATTCTATTCCACAACATTGACTTCTTGATGATCACCTACCGACTGATGGTAAAAGATTATGAAACCTTGGCCAAGTGCATGGTTCCGCTTGGAGCCGCCCAAACAGATCTCACGATGGAGGGGCGAATCAAGTTTTTGAAGAGCTTGACACGCAAATTTTCGGAAGAAGAAATCCGGAAGAAGTTCAAAAAGCAGGCCTAAGGTCTCACACAGTTTAAGTCAACGGCAATGGATGGACAGGAGATGATATTCTGAGACATTGGAAGATCTCTGATAAACGGAAACTTGGTTAAAGCTGTATGGTATCATGCAAGGTTGGCTAACTGGGACTATGATTGCAAGTATTGGCGGCGTTTTGGCACAAAGATGAGAGAGAAAAAGACCTCGTACGGAATCGACACATTGATAGAGTTTATACAGCTAGAGTCATTGCCAAATGGAAAATAGGAGAGACGAATATGCTTCATGATGAAGTTATAGAACAATGTCTAATATTTAGATCGTAACTTGGCCCTGGTGTTTACCTCAATCGGTAGGTAGATGACTTAGTGGCTGCATGCCAAGAGATGCTGCTAAGACCCGCACGGGCCACGCTATGGGTAGCTTATTTGCGCGCGATGAGTCCTCTGAAGAATAACGTCATTCTTCACTTCTACGTCCATTGCTCACCGAACCGCTGCTTATTGCCCAAAAACCAGCAGATATCTCGCACAACTCCTCTGCCCAATATGTTTGGATTCGTAGGTCCATCCAGCAACCCTGGCCACTGACAATAGCGCCAATTGCAACTAACATGGCCCGCCGTGTAGCGCAAGACCCTCGACATAATCACGCTCTTCCACAAGGCGAGCTCTCCAGCCTCTGTGCGAGTGTCCAACCTGCTGAAGCAGGCATCCACGAGCGCCCAGACGAATGCCGTCAACGATGCCAGTGCTCGCCGCGACCCATTTGAGCTGAACATCACCGAGGACGCCCCAACCCTCGACCAGGTGGAGACAATCTTGCAGTACGTTGGCCAGAACGGCGCCTCTCAGGTCGTCAAGGGCGCAAGAGACGACAAGGACGCGCTGAGGAAGTTTAAGGAGAACAAGGAGAACTTGCTACGGCCGCTAGTAAGTATTGCGATGGGAAAATAGCTCATGGACCGCAGCGACTAATCCTTTGATAGACGGTTGACTGGAGCAACGGCAAGGCGATTGCAGGGGACAACGAGTCCGAAATCTTGAAGCTTCTAAACGCTCAGAAATAAGCCTCGCAAGCAAACCATCGTGTATAAAACAGACTTTATAAGCTGAATCTTCATATATACCCCACTCCTTGGAACAGAAAGTTTTCGGCATCATAGACGGTAGTGAGAAAAAAAATAGGATTGTTATTTGATATCTATTGATGCCTCCGCTTTCCATGTGTCTGCCTTGATGATATCGAACAGCTCAACTCTCTGCGATCAGGGTTCCCAGAGGCAGACGGATCGCGAAATTTGTTTGTAGAGGAATGCCAACGTTTTACGGCTTCTATAACAACGTAATAACTATAATCTGCTACAAACAGCTCGCTGCAAACAGCGTCTTGAAGAGCGTTCATCTTCTAGAGCTCCACCACTGCCAGCTGTCGTCCAGTTGTAAGATTCACGCTGCAGATCTGTCAGTGTTCATTCACTTTACCATGACGATTTTTCTCAATAGTTCTTCCACATCAGACCAAAATTTGGTTCTTTTCGTTTCCCCCAATTTAAACCCACCCTCTTCTTCCATCTCTTCTTCCCTCTTCTCTCTCCTTCTCTCACCGGCAACGCACAGTTACTGCGCAGCTTTTCATTGCACAACAGCAAAGTTGTTGGATACGCAAAAAACGGACTCCTACTGTTCTATATTCTATTCAAGACTTGCATTACGCCCCTTAAAGCCGCGAACCATTTCTCACCAATCTTGGCGTTGCAGAAACTCGCCTTCATCTCGAAATTAAGCGAATTTTCAGCTACCCAGGCTTGTTGCACCTTCCTCGTCAGAAAGAAGAGCTCGCAACAAGGTACGTCCCTTTATCATTATTTTCTTTGCTCTTTATTTTCTTTTTTCTCTTTGTCCATCTCCATCGCTCGTCACGCTTTTTTTGGATTTTGTTTTTGGTGCTTTGAGCGCTCTCTTTCTGTGCCAGCAATTTTTGATGCTCGCGTCCGTTCGTTTCAACGATTCACTTTGTCATCTTTCAACACTTTGTTCTTGTTTTCTTTAATTCCTTTTGGAGTTTAGTTGAATTTCAATATCTCTCTTACTGACAATCGCTAAGAACCCCATCATGACTGAGGCTATGCGAATGAACCCGCTACCGGCACCGCATCCGGTTCTACCTGCGGCTGCTTTCCCACGAGTTTATGCTGAAGATTTCCCACATGGAGATCGTGAAGCATATGCCAAATACTATCCATATGGGCTTCCTGTTACCTACAAAATGATCCATGGCGTGCACTCGCAAGGAGTGGCTCAGACATATTTGGAGGACAATCTTCCTATCGGGTTCTATACCAACATACCTCCAAAAGCGACAGCCATCATCTCAACATCGAACGGAAGTCGACCATTCCGAAAGTTGGATCAGATTCAACCCCAGCGCCGAATGCACTTGTGGTCTAAAGACGAAATCCAAGCGATTTGCAACTCACTTCGCAAGCTCCATTGGGACGAGCTGAAAAATATGCAGCAGCCTTACTGCTGGGATGACTTGTGGACTTACTTCGATGCCTACGACCTCTATCATAACGGCTGTCTAAACCTTTGGAATGTCATCAATACCATTTGGGATGAAAATAGGCTTATTTCAATTGATGTGAAGCGCGAGGTAGCCGCTCATATCGGCCATTGGGCGGATGAGTGGCTGAAGCAAAAGGAGAATCGCAAGAAACTGATGCAGTGGAAAGAGTCTCAAGGCTCCATCTATCGCATTCTCAATGATAATGACCATGAATCGCTGGGTTCGCTGCCAGATGACGTTGTGCCACTTATTGCGAGCGCACTGAAAGGCCGTCGTGCCTATCTTCTTTCTAACATGGAAGCAGAGAAAGCTGAAGAGCCTGCTGATTTGGTAACGGCATTCCGTACGAACGACGTTGAGAACTGGCTTAGTAAGTTTCCGAACCATTCAGCTCTCATGAGGCCCTGGGAACTAATTTATCTCTAGCCGGACAGCCCGTTTTTAACGGTAATGGGTTGCCACCGCCTCCTGTATCTGAACCTCATCGTATGTCAGACAATCCAGCTCCCTGCTTTGAACAAAATGGGAAACACTACTATCTTCCGCCAAACTGTTTCTCGCCTCCAGAGTCTGTTTATAAATCCGCCGACAATGTTCAAACTTTGCACAACCCCCCGAATGTTGTTTCGTCTCCAGCAAAAATCTCCAAATCTGGCGTCGTCATCGTCAACGGTAGCAATGCAGCAAAACTCTCTCGGGGACCTATTTACAAAGCGTATCAGAAGAAAACCGACGAGACATGCAGCCAGAATGATACCCGCAGAACTTCATCGATGCCAGAGACGTCATCTCCCATGATCTCTAGCGACGGCCAAGAGCCTGGATTCAGAAAGTCACAGCTAAAGGTGGATAATGAACATCCTACCAGCACTGATGTTAGACGAAGCTCTGAGTCGGCAGCTTTGGCAAAACCCGAGCAAGAGCTATCTGACCATTCATCCCGCATCAAGAAAGAGAATCCAGAAACCAATATGAGCAATCCTAAGAAGGAAATCGTGGAGAAAAAGCAAACAGAGCAACATGCTACTCATCTTAGTCGATCAGATGATGTGAGAAATCAATTGGCAGCGATGCAAGCCAACCAGCATCAGCATCAACAGCAGCAGCCGCCTCAGCTTTTTGAGCGACCTGATTAGTACTCAGGAATGACTCAGAGACGCGGAGGCAGATTCCAGCCAGAAGTTGAAGGCCCTTTCCAAATGCACGATATCACGCGAATTGACCCACGCCAAACTCCAGATGCAGTTGCATCTCTGGTTAATCCCACGGCTCCGAAGCAATTACCGTCCACCCAAAAAGCTCGTAGGGTATCTCCAGAATTAGGAAAGCTTAGTGATAGCTCATCCAGCGACTCTTTCAAGCAAAACTTCACTCCCTCCACTCTGCAACTGGCAGATCCTGCAGCTTTCTATATGCAGCCAGAGAAAGCAGGCATGCAGCACCATGCAGCGTCTCATGGATTTCCGTATCAAAGTCACCAATTCCATTCCGCACAAAGTAGATCGGGTCCTCACAATATGCCGTACAGGGAGTTCTCTGGAATTCCTCAGGCCATGTCATCTCATCAGTTCCCTTCAGGGATACACCCCCATGCGATACCATCTACCATGTCGTATAATACCCACGCCAATGGTCCTGAGGAAACTATTCACCTAACCCAGCAACCGCGACAGGAACATTCATATGGCTCTTCAGTGTCTTCAGCGCACAATGGATACCCGGGCAATAACCGTCCTTACAGTAACAGCAACAACGCAAATAGAATAGGGCACCGTCGAGGATCTCAGAGCCAAAAGCCTCATGGATATGCTTCTAGCCAGCAGCCTCAAGTTGAACACAATGCTGCCTTCCAAGAAAGCCATTTCAATAAATCTTGGCGACGAGGTCACCCACAAGACAGAGCCCGACAAAGCTCTTGGTGTCGCAATCCTATGGGCTCAAGCATGGAGTATTGCCCTTGCACCTGTGACCAGTGTACCGAACGCAACAGAAGTGTTTGGGTGAGACTGAGCCCCGAAGCTTTTGTTTCGATACCGGAAGTACTCTCATTCCTCAAATGTGGATTAAGCACTAGGTTCGGCAAGGTGGAGGAGGCTTTTCAAGCGGCATCAATGAAGAGAGATGCCTTTATCGTAAGGTAAGATTTGTGACCTATCGCTAGTTTTGTTCACACTAACGCCTGGTAGATTTGAGAATGAATCTTCGGTCCCACAAGCTCTTGCTATTGGTGTGGTTATGGTTCCAGAGAAAGATGTCAGAATAACCATTCAACCAGTCCATCGTTCAAAGTGGATGAAGCCACGCCATCCGCAACATCAACCGAGAAAGCTTCCGCCTCTGCCAATCACGCACCAGCAGCCATCACGAGACGAATCTTTCTCTCCAAGTGAAAACCATGCCCATGTTCAGATGCCTCCTAGTTGTTCGTTGGCACCAAATCTTACCTCCACATCAGAACCAGATCAGCAAGAAATTTCTTCCTGCCCTACAAGTACTTCAATATTACCCCAAGTGTGTTCATCGAGCCAGGGCATGGAGAAACAAGCTATGTCGCCAATTGTTGAGCCTAAGTGGGACGAAAGACCTGTCAAATTGCCAGCTCCGACTGAAGTGACTGTTGTCAACCGCGAACATTTCGGTTTTGAGGAACCGAGAGAGCATGCTGCCGATACAACTTCTTTCCCTCCTCAAGAGATGGACCATCCAAAGGTGGGAAATTCTGACAAAGAAAGTGTTCTATATTTAGAGTCACTTTCTAAAGAAACCGTGATTAAAAAGAGCATCAGCTCCGACATTGCAACTTCAGATCTCAGCAGCAGCAAATGTACTTCGCCAAAGATAGTCGACGTTGCACTACCAAATACTCCGATCAATTCAACCTGTTCTTCAAGAGATACGCCCAAAGCAACTTTTTGTAACGATGGTTCCCCAATTGCAGGAACAGCCAGTCCTATGTCTAAGAACAATAATAGGAAAGCCAAATCTCCTTCTCCACTTGTAGGAGAGGACCGTCAGCACCAAACTTCGTGTGTGATTGGGGAAATTGAGAATGCCGCACGGGTACATAAAGAAGGTGATAATGACGCAACAACATCAAGTCACCTGAGGAAGGCGCAGAATCATATCAAAGATATTGAGAGACCGCTGATAACTACAGTGGCATCTCCCGAGAAGCACATTGGATCTAGCACAAACGGCAGTGCTCAAACCTCCGGCTACACAGAGGAAGAGATAAAAGAGCGAAAACAAGCCTGGAATAGGATTCCCATGCCGCTGGATCCACGAAAGTCCAAAAGAGTAGGAACAACCGTTGTGCCTAGCCAGCAACCGAGTCTACCATTCCTAAACGAACCGTCGAACAGTACAGCAGAGAAGGCAGATATGGCTACACCGCATATCAAGAAGCGGGATCAGCTCAAGTCGATTAATTCGCTAGAGTTAGACAAGGTTAAACCAGAGCAGTCAGCAAAAGCCGAAGAGTTGGCCAAAGATGAAATTCACCATTGTATCACAGATGAAACACTGGACTCTGAACCCAAATCAGCTCAGCTGCGTACGGTATTACCTGAAAGCAAACTTTCCACCAATATGACGACCAAGGGAGAGACTCAATCTTCAAAAACGAAGATAGCCGGCCCGCGTTGGACTGAATCAGAGGAGACAGATGCTACTGCTTCGAATTCGCAGGCACCCGCTGGCGAAAACAAAGCGAGTGACACGGCAAATAGCCAGACAAAGTCAAAATCGAAGTGGAACAAAGCCAAGAAATCCAAAAAACGTCCAATCTTGACACCATTGACGGCCTTGCAGAATGAAGGTAGTAGCCAAGATGTATCGCCATCTGTCTCGGAGACGCCCTTTATACCGAAGGAAGGACTTCGAGTAGACTATAAAATGCTTGCGTTGGCTCCTGCGATGTCCGAATCTCCCTCTCTTCCTGTGCATCCTGTGGAAAAGACTGATGAGCGCGCCCCAGAGCTTTTCAAGGGTTCTGTAGACCAAGACACGACAATTGTCAGAAGCCAGTATCCATACGATACTTTGCCTCGGGGCCGCCACGAGTTTAGGAGCAACGCGGGCGGCTCATTAAAGGTTCCCAAAAAGCGGAAGACCAAATATCCTGCAATCACTTCGAAGACATTCGAAGCTTCCTCGAATAGCAGATTCGAGCCGCCACAGCCTAAGTATGCTGTAAGTGGCCAGATGCCCATGAGGTGCACCGGTATTTCGAATGAACCGGATTCGGTAAAGCATGTAACGGAACCAGAATCATCCAAGAAAAGTCGACTTAACCCGCTTGCAATGGCTTTCGAATCTCCCCAAAAAGTCAGCGTTGCAGCAGGGGATACTGTCAAGGCACCCAGTTTTTACAAAGCAGGCTCACTCCGAATGAGGAATGAAGAAGTGTTACTCAGAGAGAACCAATCACCGTCCAAGTTCAAGATTATGCAAAGGACAATGGCTGCGCATAACTCGCCTACCAAATCTCAACAGCCGAAAGAAAGGCTTGTTCGGCGCATTGATAGCGCAAAAGCGGGCGATGGTTTCGAGGTTTCGTCAAAGCAAGGGGAGAATAACCCTGCCGAAATTCAGCGCAGCTGGTCCAGGGACAAACATCGAAATGAAGGCGAGAGCAAGGAGCCAGTCAATTCAAGGGCTACATCACCTAGCAAGAAAGCTACCCTTGATAAAGAGGACTGGCCTTCGTTGCCTGCATCGCGTGTAAGATCTGCTACACTCCAATAACGGTCTTTCTTTAGGAAAAGAACATGCGTGTTATACCAGAGTTACTACATCCTTAATGTTATCCAACATTGCGATAATGTGTAATGATTAGATTAGATTGGATTGGACGGCTTCCGTCAGGATATGGAAAATCAGGGGTTATGTTCGAGTATCTAGTTACGTCAGAATCAGACTTTCTATCATTAATTTTCCCCATCAGTGAGCAGTCACGATGTTTTACGCGCTGTCATCCGGGCTTTGCATGGCTGGAGCAACATTATACTGCAGGCAGATAGACACAAGCTAGGCATTGAATTAGTAGTGTAGTTTTTCATCCATATATTTGAACTTGTACACTACAGCGTCCATGTCATTACGCCGTTTGATATCTTGTCTCCTCCTTTACACGGATGCAGGCCCGAAGCCTTTGACCGATGCAATCTCCTCTTTTATTTCTTTTTTATATATATATACGATTTTTTGTTTCCAATTTATGCTTTGCTGACCAGCCCTGAGACGGTATCCTCGATCTGCTTGTCTGTCAGGCCCTCGAGAGACTGTGACTTTTCATTGCCAAACTCTAGAAGCGATGTATATATTAGCAAATGGGCAACGATACCTTTGTCAACTTCTTCCTCTTCCGCTCTTAAAGCTTGGGTTGAAGATGGCATCGAGAAACGTACCAAATCGAGCGTAGACTTTGGGGAGAGTGCCGGCGGCTTCGCGGAGGAGGATCGGGGTGTTGGGGTTGGCCTTTTTGATGGCTGGGTATTGGGTCGTGAGGAAAGATCTAGATCGACGCCTCTCTGTTAGTTCTATTTATATCTGAATGTACATATGCACATGTATGCTTGTGCTTGTGTCAATGCCTCTCTGCCGTGGGAAAGATTGGAAACGCAGCTCGCTCTTGAGGTCCTGGAGCTCGGCGAGACGGGCGGTTGGTATACGGCAGCTGCGCATAGCTATAGCAATATATGAAAAGTTGCATATCTTAAACCCTTTGCTGCGACTCCACGGATTGACAAGGCAAGACCCAAAAGCGGGCGATATCCAAAAGGGCTCTGCGAACGTACCGAACAGCTGCGCTCTTCTCGGAGGTCTGGCAGAAGAGGAAGCGAACCTCCTTGAGGGACTTTGCGAAGGCGAATTTGGCGGACATTTTGATTAGGCGAGAGAGAAGAGAGGAGGAGGAGGCTCAATGGGGGGGGGGGAGCGTTTGGAATGAGAATGGAATGTCTAGAAACTTGCGCCGTTCAACTGCGTAGTATCGAGATAGCTCATTTGTCGTTGTTTTGGGTGGAGCTCTGGGAATTATGCAACGTGCATAACTGCAACTATGCGCTTATGCAAAACAATCGGGTGCATAAAGTAAAGTCCGGTGTCGGCTGAATCCCGGTGCTAAAGGGAAACCGTTCCGGCCCGCGCATTACTTGGAAGCTTCAATCTCCAAACTTGCTTTGGCATTGCAGTAAACAAGTACGAACTGTTCCACTGTCCAGTCAATTTCCAGTGAGTTTGCGCGCTTTTTCCCTATCCTGTTTATTATACAATTTGTCTTTCTGTCGTCCATCTCTTTCGAATTGCGCGAAAAGACAAGGGCAGCTTCATAAACACCGTCGCGATATATATATATACGTGGGAAAAAAAAAGGACCTTCAGGAGGAAAGCTAATCACGGACATCATTTCGCAGGCCATGGCCCCTACGAGCAACATTCTGCGTGCCGCCCGGCCCATCCTCCGCCAACGCGCCGCCGGATCCTCCCCCTTCTTCACCAGCCAGAACCAGCAGTTCTTCCGCCAGCAGTTCCGTCAGCAGGGCAAGCGATGGCAGAGCACGGCTTCCGGAGAGCAGCAGGAGTCTGCGAGCTGGTTCAAGAAGGCGTGGGAGAGCGAGGTTGGCATCAAGACGGTGCACTTTTGGGCGCCTGTCATGAAGGTGAGGATTTTCCGACATTTCCCTATTCTTTATGCCCATCTATATGCTATAGAGTTCCTTAAATCATGGGGGCTGACGCCTAATCTTCCAACAGTGGGCTCTTGTCCTGGCGGGTGTTTCCGATTTCGCTAGACCTGCTGAGAAGCTGTCCTTTGCGCAAAACTTCTCTCTCATGTGCACCGGTTTGATCTGGACGCGCTGGTGCTTCGTCATCAGGCCCAAGAACATGCTGTAAGTTAAAATCATTCAAACAAAGCGAGAGAAATGCGAATGAGAAAACTAACATGGGAATCTCATCACTCTAAGTCTCGCCGCTGTCAACTTCTTCCTCGCCCTCGTCGGAATCACTCAAATCAGCCGCATCACCATGTACGAGATGAACAAGAAGGATACCGTCAAGGACGTCGTCGAGGCCAAGGTCAAGGCTTAAAAAGGTTCCAAGTGCTTCTTTTAAACAAAAAAGGGAAAACAAAAGAAAACAACTTGACCAAATTATCCATCAACAAGGCCTGATATTACCGTCATATCATAAAATAATCTCCATCTTGATAGACGTGGCCATGTCGAGACTACACACAAACATGGCTAAGACAAAGAAGGAAGCAGAATGCGAGGGGGTGGGAGGGACTCATTTAATTGCGCAAAATTTGCTATGGGTTGGGATTTGCTTGTACAGTACTTGCTTGCCGATAAGAGGGGATTATTCTTTTTTATTGCATGTCAGCACCGATTGGCAACATCGGTATCGAGTGAGGGGACTATGGATTCCGCAAGGGACAGAAGAGAGAGAAAGGTGGTTGGATTGCTTACGTAGGGCACTGTGAGCAATGTTATGTTTTTCTATCCATCGATAACCTGTCTATTTACTGGAATGACTGAACCTGGTGACTCCTATGTAAGAAACACTTGAAATCATCTTCTCCAAAAAAAAGAAAAGAAAAACCCATTGATATTCCAAAAAAAGTCAAAAGTGGTATAAAGCACGTTCATCTAGTATCTAGTTTGATATGAACTACCTAGACAGATCTCTTACTATGAAGTCATCAAGAGAAAAGTGGTAAAATAATGAAATTCATTCAGAGGCTTTTTTTTTGGCGTTATTCCCACATGAGCTTTCGTTCTTCGACAGTTGCATCCATCTTCTCCCAAGCGCCGTGCCAAGAATAAAGTAAAAAGGGAGAAACAAAAGGAGGGGATATATAAGAAAAAAAGGAGCCAGTGATCACAATCCGCTAGCCCGAGATACAAATAGAAATAATAGCAAGATTAAAAAAAAATCCGGCCTGATCGAACAGGAATTAAAAACAGAGCTCCAAAGACACTATTTATATCAACATGTCTCATCTATAAAGCTCTCTCCCCCCTTTCATATAAAAGCGCGACTATCAGCAAGAGAAGTTGCGTCACTGCCGTTACTCAGCATGGCCATCGTTAAGAAGCATCTCCAAAATGATTTGTCTGCCCGACAGCTCCGGATGAGACATGGCAATCTTGACAGTTCCCTTGGAAACGTCGCCCGCCGTCGACAGGCCACCGTTTTGGTTATACACCTGTGAAGCCTGTGCCGCGTTGTCTCCTGTTGGGCCCCTCACGCCAAAGTCAATCAGGCGCACATCTCGTCCCGCAATGATTTGGCGCAGCCGTCCGTTGTCAGCGTTACGGACCTCGACGTAGTCCTCATTGTACAAAATGAGATACTGTCCGTACATGGTTGCACCCTTGGCCTTCTTCTGCTTGCCCGTGTACTCCATGATGAGGGTTCGGCTCACTTCGCCGTGTTTGTCGACGTACACGGCACAATCCTCATATGTGAGGATGAATTCGTTCTCGTTAAGTCGGAACATGCCCAGAGGATGCTGCTCCCGGATGCGGTTGGCAATATTGGCAATTGCTGCAGCCTTGAGATCGGGAATGGAGATTGGTTGCTTCTTGTCAAGCGTTAACATCTCGATACCCTTGGATGTAGATACGGCGATATAAGTCTGGAAAAGACTCAGAGAGAAACACTCTGTCGGGAAAAAGAATTCATCAAAGTCACGGAAGGAGTCCGTGCTTCCCGAGGCCTTGCCCCTTCCAAACAATCGCGATTTCTTTTCCGAAGATTTCTGCAAGATGGGCTCAAGGACCTTGAACATGGTGTGTAAGCCTTCTTTTCGTTTGTGGAACAGCAGCGTTCGATCCTTCATCCTTGCTGTCGCGAAGTAGGTTATGTCCTTGGCCAGCCTTTGCGGAGCCTTTCGGGGGTTGTCATTGACAGGCGCAGCGTATTCTGAGACAGGGGCTACCACATCCAAAGGATAAGATATCAGTGACTTGTCCGCAATTACAACGCACACGCTAAACTCTTCCAGAACGGCGATTTGCGTAACTCTTGTTATTTGAACCGTCTAGATATTATATTTCGTTAGTAACATGATACTTTTTTTAGGCTAGGAGTAAATCAATTTACTTACCCGAGTCCATCCTCGGGGGTTTGAAGGGTCGGCGATATAGATGCCATAGTCTGTTCCGATAGCGATGACGGCCTTGCCGAACGCTGAGAAAGCCGTGGCGCAGTTCACTTGGGCACGACACACGGGAGCCACTCCTTGCCCAGAGCCAAGGACGCCTTCCAACTCCTGAATTGCTCTGTCGAGCGGCGTGCCCTTGACAGGAACACCAGCAGATCTTGCGTGAGGAGAAGAGGGTTCATAATTAAAGGAAGCATCGGCAAGTACACGAAGTCTGAACGGTTCTGCATTCTGAGAGTGCAGCGCCTTCGCGTGCTTTGTCTTGGCCTCAACAATCTTGGTGCACCAGTCTGCTCGGTCTCGAGCACTTGATGCATAGAGCGTATACACTTCATGGCCCAAATGCTTGATCTTGAAGGGATAAAGGATGTTGGCTTCGCCTTCGGTGAATTCTACTGGCATGAGCATCGTTGACGAGCCAGTGGTCGAGCCGGTCGCAGTGTGTTCAAGGCCTGGTCGCATACTGTTGTTTGTTGGCACTTTGTTGAGCTGATTCATGGGCACCCCGGCAGGCCCAACGGCTGCAGTCCTGGCTAAAGGAGCCGTAATACCCTTTTGTTTGATGACGGGCTCGTCATTGTTACTTTCCAGGAACAAAAGGGGCATCGGGATTGGCTGTCAAGGTCAGTGTTGGTTGCTTGTATATAGAGTGACTAGATACTAAAGCTTACCTCTCTGGAAACATCATACTTCTTTTCTCCCCTACCGTCTCTGGAGATGACCACCTTTGACAAAATCAAGTAGTGGTCAAATAGTAGGGCATGTGTGTCCACCCATTTCATACCACTCGAGCTCAATCTTTGCAAGTCACCCTGTATCTCAAGAGTTCTGCCGAGGTGGTCAAGATTAAGCACAGACTGGAAGCCTGGTCGCAATATGAGCATCCTGTCTAGCTCCATCATTTCCACTCTCTTATTTGTCTCAGCAACCTTGGCATCACACTCCAAAGTGACCACACGAATCTCCTCAATGGCACGCTTGAGGTTGGTTAGCTCTTCGCTTTCCCCTACCATCTTTCGCTCTACTGTTTCAAGAAGGAGGATATATCGCTGGAGACGCTGTAGCGGAGCGATGAGGAAATGAGTCCAGTCTTGCTTCAAGGAGGCTTTGTCCTTCTGTTTGTCTTCCAAGAACTTTTTGAACAAAAGGTTCCTGCTGGCCTCCTTGCGTATCATATACGCAGCGCGAGGATAACCAGTAGCATACTCAATATAGTCATTTTTGGCTTTTCGAATCCACTCTCGGAAGAGATCGCTGAATCCGACAATCCACGGCCCTTGCTCCTGTTGGCGGTACTTGAGCTGCGCCAAGAGATGGTCCTTGTTGATGTGTACCACGGTATCGAGCTTTCCAAAAACTGCGGTCAAAAATTTATCACGCTTGTCCGGGTGGATAATGGGTGGTTGACGGGTTCGCAAATCGTCTCTGTATAGCGTGCGGAAGATATCCAGCTGCCTGATGTAAAGCTCCTCACCGTTGACGATTTCGTGCAAAATGTTTTGGCGTTCCACCTCCTTCTTTGGGCGGGTTTCCATGTCTTCCTTTGTCAGTTTATAGAAGACGTGCCAGTCGTCTGCGGCCTTTTCGTTCAAGCCCTCAAGATCCACCTTTTTGAGTGTACGCATACAGTGAGGTGAATAGCAACGGCCGCTAATCTCTACATCGTGTAGCTTGGAAGCGTAACATCCAGACCCGGTCAACTGCCACAAGACTCCCGAGATGTGGCCGCTTCCAAGTTTCACCCATTCTTCGTCGGGCTGAAGGACGTCGTATTTGAGCATGTGAGCCAACACAGTGGCACTCAGAGCTTCAGCATCGGCAACATTCATAGTCGGCACTTTGAACGTAAACATAATAGTCAACGCCTCCTCGATAATCTTCTCCTTCAGGTCAAGCTCTCCCTCAGCCATTTCACGGACCCAGGCTTCGATGCCACTGAGTGCCCACGGCTCTGGGCATCGCCTAAAGTCGGCAGGCGTAAGCTTTGACGGAATAAACTTCTTTTTCCTGCCTCCAGTGGGTAGGGTGATGCTGTCGAAGCCTCCTACTGGAGCATTCATTCCGCCATCGTACTCTGTAATTGGTTGCGACGGCAGATGCGGCGTCGCCTGTTGCCTGGCCAATTTCCTGCGCTCTTCCGCCGCATCTGTCCTTGATCTTGCCGGTGTCTGCACCTGCGGCGTGTGGCTATAGCCCGCCAGTGAAATCGATCTTTCAGGCTGATACGACGCGGAAGCATGACCAGTATAGAAGTTCTCTGGATTCTCGTATTGTGCATTTCTTGAATCTGTACTTCGAGCATATGAGGGGTATCCGACAACACTGTTGAGCTGCCCTGAAGTCATAGAGCTAGTGTCTGAGCCCGGGGCGGGAGGAAGGGCTGGCAAAGGCCGATTTGAAAGTCCGGGGTGATAAAAGAGATCTTCGTAGTCATCTTTGTTCGGAGATTCAGCCGTTGAACTGAGGCGAGAATGAAGAGAGACTCGCTCATCGCCCTCGTCAAAGCTAAGTCGCTTGGCACGAGGCGCCTGCAAGCCGCCTGTATCACCATAGTCGACTTCGGCAGGTCGGCTGTGACTCGGCGTTGGCAAAGGCCGAGGAGACCCTTGTGACAATGAAGAGCCCGTGTAGTTTCCGATCCCATCGCCGTAAGTAAGAGTGCCTGCATAGCCACCGCTGAGGCCTCCCAGGTCCATAAAGCCTCCAAAGTCACTGTCACTGCTATGATCTTGCTCTTCAGGCGGTGGGGGGAGCGGGTTGGACTGAGGTGGGTGCGCAATAGTTGGCGCCTCGTTGTATATGAAGCTACTTCCGCTGAATCGTCTCTCCTCGAGTTCGGCCTGCTGCATGGCCAGTACGCCGGCAGCTCCCTCCAGATCGTCGGAGTCATCCCCATCGTCGTAGACGGCCTGCGTTGCCGTACTGCTCGATGGTCGGTGGGGAAGCGTCATCTGGCCATTAGCAGGGAGCGGCGAGGGCAGTGGTCTGGGATCCGTCCTTCCCAGTTCCGCTTCGATTTCTTGCATTATGCTTTCCTGGTCGTAGGGTTCATCGTCACGATACGGATGGGGTTGGGGAAGCGGGCGACCATTTGCATCCCAGGGAGTAGCCTCTTCGGGCAGGTCGGCCATTGGTCGATTTGGCAGAGGGGCGTTAGTTGGGTGCCTTACTATTCCAGGAGATCCAAGTGGTTGCATGTATGGCGATGCCAGCGAAGACGAGCCCTGTGAGTCTGATCGCCCTGTTCGATTAAAGTAGGTGCCATCATTTACAGGATAGGTAGGCATCTGAGAGGTGGTTGGATACGGAGCCTGGGAGTTTGAAGAATAAGCAGCAGGGCTCGGACTGCCGCCGTTGGAGCCATATCCCTGATATTGCCCAGTGCTGTAGGTCGGAGAGGCATAAGCCGAGGACTGAGATTGAGAGCCAGTGACAGCAAACGACGACGGACTGGTGGGCATATGGTACGAGGCGTTTCTTGTTGGAGACTGTGTCGGATATGGCAAGCCTGGGGACTGAGGCGGGAAGGACGGCGATGTCTGCCCAGCGCCAGCGCCAGCGCCAGCACCATAGGACTGATCATGGCTGCTGTTGCTGCTATGGCCGTGATACGTAGGATATCGCTGAGGCGCCGCAGAAGCATAGGCGGCGGGGTTGTACGTCTGAGGGGCAGCAGCGTAGTTGTTCGGCGAGGGGCTGCTGTAAGCGCTGTTTGAGCTGATCGGAGTCGCATTGTATCGTGTCGACATGGTCTGCTGGTGAACGTAGGGCACGTTGGTCGACTGCGACCGGTGGAAGTTGGAGGGCTGCGCAAACGACTGGGGGTTGTACGCAGCGTGCGAGGGCGTCGGCGGCGGCTGCTCTTGTTGGTACTGGTGAGCGTAGCCAGACATTGCGGTGTTGCTGGATGCCGGGCGAGCAGGCGGGTAGTTTGGCTGGGTCGATATGAAGAGCTCGTCGTCGCCGCCAACACTGGCCGACGGGCGATGCGCGTGTGTCAAGGCGCCGCCGTACTGGTCCTGGGGATAGCCCTCGTAGTGGGTGCCATCGTCGCCGTGGTTGAAGCTCGCCTGGCGGGCCATGTTGGAGTGCTCGGCGGGCTGCTGGCCTGCGACTGGATACTGGACAGGCGGGACCTGTCCGTACCGGCGTCCTTCGTTGTTTCGAAAGGACATGCTTGGTGGTGAAGTGGCCGGCGGAAAAGAGTCAGCGGCTAGCGACAACTCGCGAGACTGGTATGCAGCAGCTGACGCCTTTTTGCTGGCAGGTGGGCTGTCTGAGACGAGCCTCACGGGACAACTTTATCGCGATAACGGTGTTCAGCGAGCGAAGGAGGCCTGAATCGCATTGGGCGGCATCAAAGGAGACGCAAGCAATGGGCTCATCAACCGCTAGGCTGCTTGGAGTCGAAGGCTTGGCTCCTGCGCGCGTGCTTGGCCGAGGAAAATCCCCTCCGTTGTGCCCGAAAGGCTGACAGGACAGCTTCGCAGTGGAGTTTGTCTGGAGGCCAGGACGAGCGCCGAGCGGGCGGGTTCCTCTCACGGTATGAGATGAGGCCTCTCGCAGTGACAACTTGATTTCCAAACTCGCCAGCAGAAGCACGGCGCAGGTCGCAAAACAAAGTCGAGTCGAAATAAAAATAGGTCTAAAACATACGCAGCACAAACAAGGAACCCGTTCGACGCCAGTCAGCCGTTCAGCGGGAGATGGAGCTTCGATCAAGCCTCAGAAAAGAGGAGGCTTACGCCCATGCGTATCTGTCTGTCGAGGTCACTTCCCTTTGGCGGCGTGTGCGTGTGTGCGCTGGAAATTAGGTGCCAATAAGCCCAAAGAGGCGCTGGGGGAGGCGCTGGCGGGGCTACGGATCCAGGGCCTGAAACCCAGTGGCAGTGAGAAGCCACTGCGTCTGCTGCTGTTAAAGAGCGCCGCAATCCCTTGCCACCGCATTAGTACACACTTGAATCCAGCATCTGCCAGCGCAAAGCATCAAGCGTGCCTATTTCAGAATGGGCGCTAAGAGATTGAGGGGAGCACTAGGCCGCGTGTAAACTGTGAGAGGTCCCTGAAAAAAGATTTGATCCCATTTGGGCGAACATGAAGCCAAGCATCCGACGACATGAAAACATTTGATGAACCTAAAGCAAAAAATGCGCTAGCTTTCAGCTGCCATCATTGCCGCCAATCTCACATCTGCAGATCTACTGAAATTAGGCGTCGCTTATTGCAAGTCCCTTGAGCGCATATAAGGAGGGAATTGAGAAAGAGATTGAAAGGCTATCGCGCACAGCCTCGCCGTCGCTGAATATCACCCAATGAGGGTCACACCCACCGACGGCAGTGGCATGTGGAGAGCGCGAAGGCTCGCCGGCCCCAATCTCGGTCGCCGTACTTGGCCGTCTCAGCAACCTGCACGTCTCTGGTGGCTTTTGGTGTTTTTACCGAGTAATTGGTACTGTGCTTCGTACTCTTTACTCGTATATACGAGGGGCTGTGTGTGTTGATGAGGATCAGCGCGGCTCTCGTCTGTCTACACGGAAGTAGGCCGCATGGAGCAGGGCAGTGTACAGTTCACTTAAATACCAAATTGCCAGCTTCAGATTAGCTAGAAATGGGTTTCTGCGGGTGTGCCCCGTTGGGCTCCAAACAGGGTCAGCAGTCAACTAAAGAGACTTCCCTCCCTCTTTAACCAATTAGCATGGCGTCGAAACTTGGTTGAAACCGCAAAACACGCCATTGCAGGGGCCATGAGCTCTTAGGAGGGGTGCACAGGCAATACGAGGATGCTACCTTGGTCAGAGAACAGAAACTATCCAAGACGCCAAGAAGGGGCTGGCAGTTAATCTCAACGTGAAAATTGTTCTTTTGCTTCTAAAATAGATTTGTTGAACTTATAATCCACTACTGACGAGTTTTACCACATAGTGCTTAGTAGGTAGCTGGCCCCTCTGCATAGGTACGATGAGGATGAAGCAGATAAAAACATAGCAATACGCTTCAAGACTCCTCCTTGGGCACATTGCAACGCCATTGTGCAACCACCATTGCCACATTCGCCACCGACGTCTCATCTTGGATTGAGCGACAGGCAGACAGCACGATCAGGTCCTGCGAATCAAAGGTATCGTGAACACAGCCCTGCCAATATCATACCCTATTGTCGGCCTTTCCATTTTGCCTGAAAGGTTTTGTAAGACACCAATTACATCGGTGAGCTTGTGTGTTACTTTGGCCTGCCATAAGCGTGCACCTAGATAATGCTGTTGGAAGTCAAGGCAATTCTCGTTTTCGCAATCCATTACTTGCGGCGTGTGTTTTGCCAGCCTGTATACAGGAACTTTTTGGACAGGAAATTGTAGAAATGCTGGCTGGGGTGCAGTGGTCCCTAGCCCCACCCGATCGGCTCCGGGCCGAAAGTCGCTACCGGCGCGCCGTATACTTCGAGCAACCGACAGAAGAGGATATTGCATGAATAGAGATGTAATGATTCGATTGATCAATATTAGAATATTTATTTTTAGAATCTATATCAATCGGCTGCGAAGACTTCCGATCGAGGTTAAGCATGCTGATATCAGCTTACAAGCTTGAAAATCAGGACGGTTCCGGGTGCCGATTCTCCATCTCTAATATTAGACTGGAATCGAATTACTGGACCAACCGGTGACCCATCTTGGATCGGCAGGCCTATGTTGCTTTCCATACATGCTAAAACTGAATCTAACAGGTTGGCTACCAGAAGACTGTGGTGGCTCTAAACGGAAACGGAATGATAGTCACCAGGCATGTAATATCAAGAAGTTTACATATCACCACGTCGTAACCTGCGATAGTAATTCACAACTTATCATTACCCATTCTTGCGAGACATCTACTTGCAATTTAGTCAATATATTACTTGATTGCACTGCCCCTTGCCGGTTTCTGCAGCAGTGAACACCACGAGTCGCTTAGATGTCAGTGTTCTCCCGTGAAATTAGTCTACATGAAGCTTTGCTAATCTGTCTCATGGGAGTGATCAAGTGGCTAGGCGATCAACCCTTTTTTTTGTATATATATAATATATATAAATAAATGAGGCAGACGTTGTCCAACGCCCCAATTCTGTTATCCAGCCCTCTAGCTTAAGCGTAGGTTACTGCTATTACTGCTATTACTGTTGTTGCCACTACTGTTCCTGCTGCTATTTTGACTATACAGTATTTGGCAGTCGCGTACAAGTATCTTGATATGTGGAATGGCTGCCTGGTTGCACTACAGCTGGGGTGTAGGATGATGAGATTGGGGTGCTGAATGACGTCTCCCATAAATAAGATTAAGCAGGCTTTGATCGTAGGCTTACATCATCTTCAATTTTCCATCCCAACATTGTTAGGTAGAGGTACAATTGTCCAAGGCATCTTCAGCTGTAGCTACCCATTCAATCTTGACCCTCATTTATCCTTCTTGAGATTATGCATTAAGACGCTAACATTCCTCAAGCGATATGGTCAGATCCTACGCTCGTCGGTCTGGGTTAAGGGCCCGGCATCAATATTAAGACGAATATGTCATCTTGCAGTGAGGCTTTGGGCGGTTGAATCTAGTCACTCCACAAGCTTTCCTGGTTGGCCAGCGTGATTCGGGATACACAGATATAGAGGCGAGAGTGATTAGTTGAACAGTTGATGAGCCGCTGACCCCAATGGTGTTGCAGCGTAGTCCTGCGGGGAACAATTGCCGTAATGTGCAACACTGGCTGTTTTTACCAAAGGATTCGTTGGTTAGAGAGGGCAATCATGTTTACATCAACATCAACAATAAGGCAGCCTTAGTCATATATTTTGTCTCCCACCAATCACGGCGATGGAAGCTACCAGAGGGGCAATAGCTTTGCTGCTGATTCGCAGCTCTGCGGAACACCAGTCCTCTCAATGAGCGCTCCTCTATCGGCACCCGGCCTCGGCTTATACCTGCGCATTGGCCGCAATAGCGATGCGGAATTGCTTCGCTTTGTCGTCATTTGTCAGCCATGAATGCCTAGCGCTGCGGGCTTCGAGTGACATGAGAGGTCGCCTTTCCGCAGGTCAGGATGACGACAATGACGCTGCGGGGCAAAATGGAGCTGCCCAGAGCTCCCACGAAGACCTCCCCCTCACCAAGCTTAATCATGGTAGCTAGGCCTAGTACCACCCGGATGCAGAATATCCATTGCCTGAGGCCTGCTGGAGAGTTATTGGAGCTTGAAGGGACATCGATAGCAAAACCCCACTCTTGAAACGAGCTGCGTTCGTAACTCCGGAGCAGCGAACGGCTCTGATTGTCTTTTTAGCTGCCCCGAGCCTCTCCAAACTCTGTCCTCTCCACCTCTTCATCATCGTCATTTTCTCGCCGTCTTTTCTTCGTACAAAAAACAATTGTAAAATCCCAACCGCCAAAATGGTCAAGGCTGGTAAGGCACCACCGGATCCCCAGACAAAAAGCTCCCAGAAGCAGCGCCATGCGCGGCTTTATATAGTCGTCGCTGGCCCAGCGGAGGCGGCGGCCATGCTGCGCTCATCCCGAGTTGGTTTGAGGGGGTTTTCCCTCTTTATCTGCTCAAACGGCTTCATTGGACCAGCGGGCCGCGCCGCAACCTTGATGGACAAGACAATCTAGCCCTGCTTCTTCTTCCCATTGGAAGACGTTGCCGGCGCAAGCGTGTCCCTTGATGGCCGCGGCGCGATGGCATCGCAGCCCGACGTCTTTCTGAAATTGCCTGTGGACAATCTGCTAACGGCGATCTACAGTCACTATCCTCCGTGGAGACGCAAAGGTCTCCGGCACCGTCATCTTCGAGCAGGACTCGGAGGGTGCCCCTACCACCATCACCTACGACATCACCGGCAATGACCCCAACGCCAAGCGTGGCTTCCACATCCACACTTATGGTGACAACACCAACGGCTGCACCTCTGCCGGCCCTCACTGTAAGTTGATCTGATACGCTGTGGTGTGGCACGAGAGACGAGGATCCTCTTTGCTAACCAAATATGCTCGGCAGTCAACCCCTTCAACAAGACTCACGGTTCTCCCTCTGATGAGGCCCGTCACGTTGGTGACCTCGGCAACATCGAGACTGATGCTCAGGGCAATGCCAAGGGCACCATCACCGACAAGCTTGTCCAGCTGATTGGTCCCAACAGCGTCATTGGCGTAAGAAACCTCCGTCTCTGTAATGTTTCGTGGATGGCAAATCTTGCTAACGACTCGACTCATATTTAGCGCACTGTTGTTGTCCACGCCGGCACCGACGATCTCGGCAAGGGTGACAACGAAGAGTCCCTCAAGACTGGTAACGCTGGTCCCCGACCTGCTTGCGGTATGTATCATCTTGACTCCTGGTATTAGATTGTCATAAATGGCCAATTGCTGACGTACGGTTGCTACACAGGTGTCATTGGTATCTCCGCTTAAGCTCGCCAAATCACTGTAGCTATGCTTCGCCTAAGCTTCTAGAAGATGGAACAATCTGTTTGGCAACTGAATGGATTTTGCCCCCGGCTAGGTCAAATGTAGTAAACAAGTAAACAAACAAATAAAACAAGTGAAAAACAACTGCATCTTGCTCTGCCACTCGCTTCTCATAATACACAATTCTCTCCTTTGAATAGCTGTTGATGGCTGGCCATGGAGGGGTTAAAACGGTGTATCATCGGCGCAATTACATCTCATAGGTACTGCCTCGTGCTACTGCTTCCATCCCATGTATGTGTAAGTACATTATCTGCCCATCTAACCGCGCGGACAGTTGCAGTGGTTCGTACTTGAAAGCCACATGGCTCATCTACGCGCAGATTGACCTAGACAGCGCCTTTTTATGCTGTGCAACACAATCTAGCTGCTCATTAGCTGATCTCCCATTGCCCATAGCTCAGCATGGGCATTTCATAGTGCCCCTCCTTTCCAGCGCCCCTTTGCGCCAACTTTTTTGCCCCGCGCCTCCAATTGGCTTAGTTGTCTATTTCGGGGCCGATAGCACGCAAAAGGCCCCCTGTCCCACAGTGAAGCCACCTGTAGCTTTGAAGGCCGCGGCCTGGGAGAGGTACTCGGCACTAAGAGACTTGACACCTTGCCCAAAGGCACACGACAAAGCTGCTTCCTCCATCAGCTCTGCAATCTGCTCTTTTGTTTGCTCAATTCATCTTTCCAAGCTCAGAATCGGCTTGGTAGACCCTCAAACACCATCCTATCTCTTCTTTGGTCCTCCGCTCAGGTATGTTGAGAACTCCCAAGCCATGCCCACCATGCCACTGCCACTCCCAACTGTTGTGCCTCTGTCTCCGCCTGGTGGTGACATAAGTTCTGCTCTGCTCTGCTCTGCCAGAGTCCAATCCCTTTGGACGGCTCAATTGCAGTTTATATGCAGGTTAACTTCAATTACTCCAAGCTCCTGTCCTACCCGCAACGTTGCTGCTCCATTTTACCATCTCTACTTGAATACTTCAAACCAAAACCACACAATCAAGCCACCTTTCTACGAATCAGGCAACCCTGGCTAACCAAAAAACCCTATTCGAACTAGGTTTCCCCTTGTCTTCACCTTACTGGCCCATCATGTCGAAGACCTTTATCGGCAACGTCAAGAGTGTCTTGAGCGGCGACACCTTGATCCTGACCAGCCCCAACAACCCCACGGCCGAGCGCACGTTCTCCCTGGCATATGTCTCGGCCCCTCACCTGAAGCGAGAGGGGGACGAGCCTTTTGCTTTCCAATCCCGTGAATATCTTCGAAACCTCGTGGTTGGCCAGCCAGTCAAATGCACAGTCCTCTACACCATTCCCACGACCGGCCGAGAGTTTGGTACTGCCCAGCTCAAAGATGGAACTCTCCTTCCTGACGAGCTTATCAAGGCTGGTTGGCTAAAGGTCCGCGAGGATGCAGGCCGTAAGGAGGAATCTGAAGAGCTTCTCGATAGACTCGAGACGCTTCGATCCCTTGAATCTGAGGCCAAGTCCAGCTCCAAGGGTCTGTGGTCAGGCGTCAATGGCACCATCGAGGTTCAGAACGACCTGGGCGGCCCGGAGTTCCTGACACAGTGGAAAGGCAAGACCGTAGACGGTGTTGTCGAGAGAGTGCTGAGCGGTGACCGACTGCTGGTTCGCTTGTTGCTTTCTGATAAGAAGCATGTGCAGCCCCTGACTCTCCTTGCCGGTGTCCGAACTCCATCTACTGAGCGTACGCTTCCTTCTACCGGTGCTACACAGCCTGCCGAGGAGTATGGAAACGAGGCCAAAGCATTCGTCGAGTCAAGGCTGCTCCAGCGCCAGGTCAAGGTTGAGATTGTCGGTGCTAGCGCTCAGGGCCAGCTTATTGCCAATGTTATTCACCCCCGAGGCAACATTGCCGAGTTCCTGCTCCAGGAGGGATTGGCCAGGTGCAATGACTTCCATTCTACCATGCTAGGAGAGAAGATGGCTCCTCTGAGAGCCGCCGAGAAGAAGGCTCAGTCTCAAAAGGTTCGCCTACACAAACATCACGTTGTCAAGGCAGAGACTGGAGACAAGGAGATGACCGTCACCAAGATCATTGGTGCCGATACCATTCTGGTCAAGTCCAAGGGCGATAGCGCAGAGAAGAGGATCAGCTTCAGCAGCATCCGTGGACCTCGAACCAACGAGCCCTCAGAGAGCCCCTTCAGAGACGAGGCAAAGGAATTTCTGAGATCAAAATTGATTGGAAAGCATGTCAAGGTCAGCGTTGATGGAACCAAGCCTCCTTCTGAAGGCTTCGAGGCCAGAGACGTGGCCACAGTTACCGAAAAGAGCAAGAACATTGGTCTTGCGCTGGTAGAAGCCGGCTGGGCTTCTGTCATCAGACACAGGAAAGACGATACTGATAGGGCCCCCAACTACGATGAGCTGCTTGCGGCTCAAGAGAAGGCCAAGGAGGAGAAGAAGGGCATGTGGTCAGGAAAGCCTCAGAAGGCTAAGCAGTACCTGGATCTCTCGGAAAACATTCAAAAGGCCAAGATTATGCTTGCTACACTGCAGCGTCAAAAGAGGGTGCCTGCTATTGTTGACTTTTGCAAGGCCGGTTCTCGGTTCACCATCCTTATTCCCCGCGAGAACGTCAAGCTGACCTTGGTTCTGGGTGGTATCCGCGCCCCAAGAGCCCCTCGTGCCGATGGACAAGGTGGCGAGCCTTTTGGCAAGGAGGCTCTCGACCTGGCCAACCGACGATGCAACCAGAGGGACTGTGAGGTGAACATTCACGATATGGACAAGGTCGGTGGATTCATCGGCGAACTGTACATTGGCCGTGAAAACTTTGCCAAGGTCCTTATTGAAGAAGGCTTGGCCTCAGTACACGCCTACTCTGCCGAGAAGTCAGGAAACTCTGTCGAGCTTTTCGCAGCCGAGAAGAAGGCAAAGGAGGCCAGAAGTGGCATGTGGCATGACTATGATCCTTCACAAGAGGAGGAGAATGCCGATGAGGGTGCGGAAGAGAACGGCACTCCTGAGGCGGAAGTCACGCTGGAGAAGAAGCCAGCCGATTACCGAGACGTTATCATTACCAACATTGATGGAAACGGAAGACTCAAGATTCAAGAGATTGGAAAGGGCACGGCAGCTTTGGAATCTCTGATGAGCGAGTTCCGAAAATTCCACATCGATTCCAAGAACAGCAAGCCCCTCGCAGACGCTCCCAAGACTGGAGAGTTCGTGTCTGCCAAGTTCTCAGCCGATGGCCAGTGGTACCGTGCCCGAGTCCGAGCCAATGACCGCACAGCCAAGCAGGCAGAGGTTGTATATGTCGACTACGGCAACAGCGAGAAGATTGCGTGGTCCAGCCTGCGGTCCTTGGACCAGACCAAGTTTGGTGTCCAGAAGCTCAAGGCCCAAGCCATCGATGCATCGCTGTCGTTTGTCCAGCTGCCCACCGCCGCGCACTACTTTGAGGATGCTATCGGCTTGATCTATGAGCTGACCGAGGGTAAGCGCCTGGTTGCCAACTTTGATCTTGTCGACAGCAAGGAGAACATTAGCTACATCACGCTCTATGACACCAAGGGAGACGGCTCTCTGCCCGGACCCAATGATTCCATCAATAAGGAGATTGTAGTCAGCGGATACGGCATGGTGCCCAAGAAGCTCAAGGCATGGGAGCGCAGCAAGGCTTTCGAGTCGTACCTGAAGCACCTGCGGGAAGTCGAGGGCCAGGCAAAGCAGGATAGGCAGGGTATGTGGGAGTATGGTGATATTACTGAAGACTAAATGTTCAATGGAAGGTTTAAAAAAATTATTATTTGGGGGTCAAAGGGGGGTTTTGATTCAACCAGGGACTTCTTCTTTTTCATAGTTTATATAGCATAAAGCGAGAAACTGCATTCCCGACGATACATCAGTACAAAGAAGAATAGCTTACTAAAAAAGCATTTTGTTGCAGCGTGCAGATTGAGAATTTAGAGGCTTCTTAAGTTACGAGAATCCGGCTAGAAAACAATTTTAACGTTAAGTGGCGATCGAGACAGCGGTGGATCAAGGCTATCGGAAAGAGCCGAAACAAGTGCGCATGATGATGATATCGTCGCTGATCCCCATTGACGAAAAGAAACGATATCCTGACGAAGCGATTACAAGCGGACGCGGCGGAAAGGATCCGGGAGGGAGCTCATTACGGCATCCGTATGGTCAGCTGCATCTTAGAGGAAGTAAAACGACCAGGACACGCGCAGCCGGGCGAGGCCGGCTCCCACCTACTTGAGCAATTAGCTGAGCAACACAGCAATGCATGTCATCACGTTGTATTTGTCGACAGCAGCCTTGCAGCCTCCCAGCCTCCCAGCCTCCGAAGCGCAACGGGCGGCCCGCGAGGTTCCCGCGTATTCCACGGAGTTCCAGCAACGGCTGCCAATTGGCGCCTTGCAAAAAGGTTCCCAAAGTTCCGGCGGTAGGTGGAGCCGCAGAGGAGGCGACCCGTTGAGAAGGCCCCGGTGACCGGTTCAACAACTTTTTTGTCTTATTTGCCTGCAGTACTGTAGGCTACAAATCTGCACCGAGTGCCTGTGAGCCGGCAAAATAGCGGCCAAGGCCCGCGAACCAACGGCGCATGCCACTGGCCGGCTCGACTTGACTGGCTGGATCCAGGCCCGGCAGCGCTGCTGGGAACTTTGGCGGAACTTTGCGTACTAAGAGCCCAAGACTGCCTAAGGCAAGGCCGCAGGGCCACTATGACTTAATGGCACCCCCACTCCGTGCACCCAAGGGGGGCGAAACTGGCGCCGGAGCTGGGCTGTAGCATCCAGATGCCAGCAGCGAGTACAAGTATCCAATATCATCTCGTTGCAGCCGGTTCTTCCAAACTCTCCTTCTCCTCTCAACACCACAATCGCCTCTGTCCTGTCGACTGCATTATTCTTCTAACACTTTAATCACACCAATTCATATTCAACATGTCCAACTCTCTTGAACAGCTCAAGGCCACTGGCACCGTATGTTCTCTCCCCTTCCCTCTACCCCGCCAAAATCAAACCACAATACCTACCCCTCCAAACGAGGGGCGAAGCTGTTGCGAGCTTCGGCGGGCGCCCGGCTCGGGTGTTGCTCTCAAAGTTATGAACCGGCAGCACAGCTTCGTCCTTTGCTGGGAGAACCGCAACAACTAGCAATGATGTTTTTGAGTGATTGCTTGGAACACGTACTGACAATTGACTCTTTGGCGACAAACAGGTTGTCGTTTCTGACTCTGGTAATTATTCCCGCATCATCCGCCCAACCGCGATTTATTCCAGCTCGGCTAACAGTTTCTCTCATAGGTGACTTTACTTGTTAGTACTGCCCTCGACAAATGAAATACCCGGGCATTGCTCTCGCGAGCTGCTATACGCAATGCTCTTCATTTCACTTGCCCGTCCAAAGAATTGTTGCGTCAGGACAAGAAGCTAACAAGAATGCTCGACTTCAACAGCCATTGGCAAATACAAGCCTCAGGATGCCACTACCAACCCTTCTCTCATCCTGGCCGCCTCCAAGAAGCCCGAGTACGCCAAGCTGATAGATGCTGCCATCGCCTACGGCAAGAAGGAGGGTGGTGACATCGAAAGCCAGGTCGACCATGCTCTCGACCGCCTGCTGGTCGAGTTCGGCCGTGAGATTCTCGCCATCATTCCCGGCAAGGTCTCTACCGAGGTTGACGCCCGTTTCTCCTTTGACACCAAGGAGTCCGTCAACAAGGCTCTGCACATCATCCAGGTAAGGCTCGACAAGCAATTCTTTATATCAGAACCGGAAAGGAGAACTAATCATTTCTCTCTTCTCTGTGGAATATAGCTCTACAAGGAGCAGGGCATCTCCAAGGAGCGTGTCCTGATCAAGATCGCCTCTACCTGGGAGGGCATCAAGGCCGCCGAGATCCTCCAGCGTGACCACGGCATCAACTGCAACCTTACCCTCATGTTCTCCCAGACCCAGGCCATCGCCGCCGCCGAGGCCGGTGCTTTCCTCATCTCTCCCTTCGTCGGCCGCATCCTTGACTGGTTCAAGGCCAGCACCAAGAAGGAGTACAAGAAGGAGGAGGACCCCGGTGTCGCCTCCGTCAAGAACATCTACAACTACTACAAGAAGTTTGGCTACAAGACCATTGTCATGGGTGCTTCTTTCCGAAACACTGGCGAGATCACTGAGCTCGCTGGCTGCGACTACCTGACCATTTCCGTAAGAATTCACCATCGACTCTCCGTTGGAATTCTCGAATGACTAACATCACCCTCTTTTTTAGCCCAACCTGCTCGAGGAGCTTCTCAACTCCTCCGAGGCCGTCCCCAAGAAGCTGGACTCTGCCAACGCCTCTTCTCTGAACCTCGAGCAGAAGTCCTACATCAACGACGAGTCCCTCTTCCGATTCGACTTCAACGAGGACCAGATGGCCGTCGAGAAGCTGCGCGAGGGTATCAGCAAGTTTGCCGCCGATGCCGTCACCCTCAAGGACATCCTCAAGCAGAAGCTGTCTGCGTAAATAAGCTGCTGGGAGACAAAATTGGGATTATGGTTTGATTTTTTGGGGCTGTTGATAAGAACGTATGAAAAGGGTCTTTCAAAATGTGAATATGAAGACCCACGATTCCCTTTATGTTTGTTATCTATGCCTTTTGAAAAAGCTCTTGTAGAAATTTAGCAAATGAAAAAAAATTGGGAAAAAAAACTCGGTTGATGCTTGATGAAACGTGATACAAATGGTTTAGCTTGTATCGTACTTGTTTATTATTATATTGTACAAGCGCTATATACGTCCGTCGCTTTGATATCTCCTAAACACAACGCGATGTGGTATCTAAATCTTGCCATCAGTTTTTCGTAAATGCAAGTTAGGAAGAAAGGAACAAAACGCCGATAATGCTGCCGTCGCTGTTGCTGAATCCAAGATCCACATCCACATCTCTTATCCATATCTCTCTCATCCCCAGTCCCGAGTATATGATGCCAACCTGGCAAGAGATGACAAGTCAATAGCCAAAGAACCCTCTTCTTTCGTAATAAAAAAAAAAAGAAAACCAAAACAGCAATTTTTGAATCCCAATCGCCTCTTAAAACAATAATATATAGCACTTCTCTCTAATAAAAAGCTCAGAAAAGGAAAAAGACAGAATTCGGCTTCAAGGCTCCTTGCAATGCACCTGCACAATCGTATGCGTAAATCCCCTCTTGGACCCTTCCTTGCCCTCAACCACCAACGCCGTCAGGGCACCTCCCTTGACGCAGCCAGAGTCGAGCCCAATCGAGTACTTGTCCTCGCGGAAGCCCCTCTTGGAGTCGTGGCCGTAGACGACGGTGTGGCGGTGAGATTTCTTGAGGCGCTTCTGGAAGTGGTTCCACGCGTTGGACCACTTCTCGCCGTCGCGACCTTCGATGGGGATGATTGTGTCGCGGTCTGTGTAGGCGTCCTTTTGCTGGATGGATTCGATGGTTTCGCCTTCTTCTTCCTCTTCTTCGGGGGGCGGTGCTGCTGCTGCCGCTGTTGCATTACGGCTGGCCTCCACTTCCTCGTTGTCGTCGTCGCCGCCGCCGCCGCCGATACGACTTGGCCTCCTGCCGCCTTTGCCACGCAGCTTTTCGCGAGGGTAGATCAAGGTGCGCATGTTCATGACGGCCCACGGGTCTTGCAGCTCGGGCTTGACGCCCGGCACGAGGCCGGCGTGGACGACGAACATGTTGAGCGGCTCGACGGCGAGGATGATGGGCAGCTTGGAGAGCCACTCGACGTGCTCCTTTTTCAGCTTGCGGCCCGTGGCGAGGAACTCTGACTGGCCGCGGCGGTCTTCGTCGTGCGGCGATGCGAGGTCCTTGCTGACGCCGGTGAGGTTCTCGGCCTCTGCGAGGGAGAGCAGGATGCGGTCTTCGTGGTTGCCGCGGACGGCGCTGGCGTTGAGGCTCATGAGGCGGGAGATGACGCCCGCCGAGTCGGGGCCCTTGTTGATCATGTCGCCGGCGGCAATGAGGTGGTCCTTGTTGAGGTTGAAGTCGACCTTTTTGAGGAGCGTCTCGAGGGAGGCGTCCATGCCATGGATGTCGCCGACGATGATGAGGCGCCGCTTGTTCTCAAACGTAGGAACGAATTCATCAGGCAGGCTGGCCATGAGCGTGAGGTCGTCCATGCTGGGCCGATGGAAAGTGCCATAGGTCATGGGCCGGTCGGCGTCGGTGATGGCGACGTGGTGAGCAGGCCGCGGCGGCAGGACAGGCAGAGGCTTGCTGTTGCTGGTGTTGCTGTCGTGGTTGGAGCCGCGGATAAAGGACATGTTGTAGAGTCGCGTGACGCAGAGGAGGGCGCTGGCGATGAAGAAGAAGACGGCGGCGACGATGAGAATTCGCCGGCGTTGCTGAGCTTGCGCCATGGCGGGCGGGTGTGGCGATTTTGGCCCGTTCCCGTTGGCTTGTTTTTGGGGGGTGTTTTCTACGTTCTGTCTGTACTAAAACTGTTTCGGCACGGTGATGATGAGAAGAGAAAAGTGTTGTTCACCGAGGAACTGGAGCCATGAAGCAGTATACAGGTGGAAAAACGGCTGGAGAGGAGGGTATAGTGAGGCGGCAACAAGAGCCAAGGTGAGACACGGCCGATGGTGTTGAAGGGAGGGAAAAATCCACCGACTTGAAAGGATTAAGGAAAAGAAGAAGAAAAGGATAAATAGGCAATATTACTAGCTCGAGGTATTAAACAGATATTAGCCATCTATTAAAGGGGAGGCTTCTTTTTATTTCTGGCTTTTTTCCACCTTCAGCCTGGTCACGTTAGCGAATTCTATTTTAGTCAAAGTACACACAAAGTGTAACTACATTACGCGTCGCCATCTGCATGCAGGGTTTTGCCTTGCATCTGTCACAAAAAAAAGAGATACAGTAGAAAGGCAAAATACCATCTCCTGCATGTAAGTCCTGTTGGCTACTGGGCTCATCTGCCGTCTAAGCCGTCTAGGCGCCGCAACGGGGGTGTTTTGGGCAGGTTTGATGACGACAACGGCAGGAAATGCCAAGACCCTAGGACCTTTTTCTGGGACTTTGACTCTCGAACTCTTGGGTTTATCTTGTCTAGGCGGCTAGGCTAATAAGGGCGAGTCAGGGCCAGGGGGGGGGGGGATAGGAAGCGGGTATACGACTATTGAAAGTTGAAGTGCAGGGGGACCATGGCTGGTGTTGTTTGGGGGCTGATATGGAGCGCGCAGCTGCGATGTTGTTTGCTCTGTATATAAATCTGAGCTGAAGATGAGAAAACAATAGGCTACTAGATAAGGTGATTTTGATTGAAATGCTGATCTTTACCGATGATTGCAGAATACATAGGGCTGTAAAAGCGGCAGAATCTCGTATCTCCTTTTTTTTTTTTTTATTCGTGTTGATATACGCGTGTTTGATGGCTTTGATTAGTGCGGCTGTTCTGAACGGATATCGGCATCTGGGGACACACGTGGGACGGCGGTTGGCGGGCGCCGATCCGAGCGCAGCATTGCGTGGAATAGTCTGGACTTTTGCTGTAATTGCATGCTGGTATTGAGATGTGATGTGAAGGTCCTTGGAGATAATTGTTGTTTGGATATCAGATAGAGTAGGTGTATAAGGAGAAATAGGAAAGAGATCATGTGGGTAGACACCCAAGTTTGTATCGGCTGTCTGGGAGCACTTCTATGCACTTATCCTAATGCTTAATAAGTTCAAGCTATTGTCTGAGTTCTAGGAAAGCACTCACGCAGCTGGATAATCGAGAAATAAGTTAAAAGAAGGTTTTAGCATAATATATCGCAACGCTGGACTATAGAGGCTTGTTCTCATGAGTAATCAATTTTCCGAAGCTCATATATCGAAATAGACATTTTCATCTCAAGGTATAGGTTAAGTCTCTGCCTCACCAGCTCCACTCGCTCATTTCAGACCCCATGAGAAAACTTTAGACCCACCTCTCAAGAAACTCGTCCAGTGTTTGTAACTGACGCAAGTCAAGCTAGTCCAAGTCTGATGTGAGGGTGGCGAGGCGAGGTTAAACCCATCGGTACTTGGAAACGACACGGCGATTGGGAAGTTTGAACGGAGTCACGATCTGATGCAAACCATGAGTTTGTCCGGACGACTCTAAACCCATTTACGCTGCAGATTGATGCCATGCAAATTAGCTGCTTTCTTGAGCATTACGCGCAAATTGCCAACGTTGCTGTGATGTGAGGAGGTCTTTTTCTGCTGCTAATATACAGATACTGTACAGGGTCCCATCAATGCCCGCCTGTCTTGTAATAAAAATACACGTCTATACCCAAGCATAGGCTCGTCCGTCGAGCGTGTCTCATCCTCTTCAAATGGAAGAAGAGCAGCCGAGCCCAGCTGGCACAAATTCTATCCAGGTAGGAAAATCTATTTTATCCATATGGTAAGCATCAGAGATGAGGCCCAACCAGGTGAAGCATCGTCTTTTCCACTTCCAATTCAACGCCATAACGCCATGCCATAAACCACAATCGCTTTTTAACTGCTCTTACCCACTCCCTAATTTTTCTCCTCCCTCTTTATTTGTTGTTTTGAGCCTGCTGCTGCTGCTCCAGTTGGTACTTTTCATTCTCAATCTCCCTCCAGTCCTTTGGAATCGGCTCGTTGCCATCCGTCTGCTTGACTCCGCCGCCAAACGCAGATTTGCCCGCGTACAGCTGGTAACTTTTCCCATCAGTCGACTCCACGTTGCGGTATTCCACCGGCACGTGTCCGCGAAAGCGCTTGCGCATGTCGACCATGCCGCGCTTGCATTCGCCGTATCCCCGCTTGAGCTGCTGGCACTTTGTTGGGAGCGTCGAGTAGAGGGGCTCGCGGAGGCAGTCGGTGGGCTTGTTGCGGTAGACCATGATGCAGTCTGATTCTTGGAGGCATTGGGCGAGGGCGTCTCCTGTTGGGAATCGTTAGCAATTCTCATCTTCTCTTTTCTTTCTTTTAGTTTTAAGAGAGAGAGAGAGCATGCATCTCGTCTGGGCTGATTGGGTGAGGGGCAAACATACGCAATTCTTGACACGACGGCATGTTGGGTGTATGTACAGGTGCAAGTGTATATGCGCAGAATGTAATGAGCTGTCGTAGCCTTGTCTCGAGCCTCGAGTTGGTGGTGGCTGCTGGGCTTCTGATGCTGCCTTTTGGAAAAGTCGTTCGATTGAGCTTCTGAAGATTGGCTGGTGATTGGTGGGTTGAGGAGCGCTAGGATCGAGGCTCTGATTTGACCAGTCAAGCCAGTTTCTGACGCCCCACTACTATCGGACGTACATTATTAATAGGGACGTGCTTTCAAGGACTCTATACTGTAGTGGCATGCGATAATTGGCTTCACAGCATTTTTAATCTCCCCGAAGGTTTACAGCCACTTGGGCATTTGAACTATGGAGGCTAGGCAGAGTATGCTAAAACATTATCCGTCTAGTCTGATCTGACCCTGCATTTGAGATGGTGCTTTTGCAATCAGCTAAATGAATCCAACGGCGATGATTTCAGCAAGAAACGAAAGAAACCGTTGACCTGTTCACTAAGTCGTGCATCCTGTAAACGCTGTAGCCCGTCCAAGACATTCTCAGAGCGCCACTATCCTATAATCAACAACGGCCTAAGCGTCTCCGAGTAATGAACAACAAGCCGCATGAGCGCCAACGACTTGCCAACTCACACTTTGACGCTACACATGCAAATCATCTCGACTCCCCTCTGCGTACAAACTCCATGATTGGCCCATCCCATCTCGCCGCTCGCCTGCCCCGGGTTTTCTCCAGGGTAAGCCGCCAATTGGGCCACTGGCGCGCCACCATCGAGGGCCCACCTGACCCTTTGGGGAGATTTACATGTGACATCACAGCGATCCCCTTAGACTAAGATCCTGGAATATCTGCCATGCTGTTTCCAATCTCGCTTCCTCTACTTTTCCTTTCTTCACAATTTTTCCTTGTGAACACGAGAACGATTATGGCACGGTCCCCATAGCAAGAGACTTCGCTTCTGCCGCCGCAATGCCTCTCCCCTTCATCGGTAGGCTGCACGCGTATGTAAACCTTGCCGTTGCCGTGTAATTGGACATCTTTTTACCGCCACTTTTTACTAATTCGCCATGGCCTTTTACAGCACCGAGTACATTTCGATTGTTGTTTCTTTCTTCCTTGTTAGCCTCGAAGCGATCATCCGAGTCTTTACTCTAGCATTGCGTTAGTACGGCCCTGCGAGATGATCAATAGAAGCAACCTGCTGACCCCCTTTATACGCAACATCTAGCCTCGTTTCTCGTCAACTTTCTTTATCGAGCCTCTCGGCAACTCTTCAAAATATTCTCTTCGCCGGCGCAGCAGAAAGCGGAAGACAAGAAAAAATGTTAGTCCAAATGCTTATATAGATCGAGATACCCTCCGGCTCTGAGCATCGTTTCTTAAACTTACACGCTCGATTCTTTAGCCATTTCCACGTCCGTGCGCGATGCGTCCGACTTTGTTGAGCTCTGTCGACTATGGGGATACGAAGCAGAAGAGCACATAGTCCAGACAAAGGATGGCTTTCTGCTCGGCTTGCACCGCCTGCAGTGGCGACGAGGCGAGGAGAATCTCAAAGTCAACTGCGGACCCAAGAGCACCAAGAAGCGAGTTGTCTATATGCACCACGGCCTGCTCATGAATTCTGAGGTCTGGGTCTGCTTGACGGATGAGCAGAGATGCTTGCCGTTTGAGCTTGTGGAAAGGGGATTTGATGTTTGGGTGAGTAGCAGTATAGATTCATTCTGCGAAAAACCTTTGCTAACCAGCCCAGTTTGGAAACAACCGCGGCAACAAATACTCCAAAAAGTCCATCTACAGCTCGCCCACGTCGGTCAAATTCTGGGATTTTTCTATTGACGAATTCGCCTTCTACGACATCCCAAATAGCATCGAGTACATTCTCGAAACCACCGGACAGGAAAGCCTTTCGTACATTGGCTTCTCGCAGGGCACCGCTCAGGCATTCGCTACCCTGGCCATCCACCCCAAGCTAAACCAACAGGTTAATGTTTTCATTGCCCTTGCCCCTGCCATGGCCCCCGCCGGACTGTCAAATGGCGTGGTCGACTCCCTTGTCAAGGCATCGCCGTCGGTCCTGTATCTCATGTTTGGCAGACGATCCATTCTTAGCTCCGCCACCATGTGGGAGGCGCTGATATACCCGCCTCTGTTCTCTCGCCTCATCGACATGGGCCTGTCATTTCTATTCGGATGGAAGACTAAAAACATCTCTGCGAGCCAGAAGCTTGCTGCCTACCCTCACCTCTACTCTTTCACAAGCACAAAGAGTGTTGTCCATTGGTTCCAGATTATACGCAACAAATGCTTCCAGATGTACGACGACGACGTCTACCAGCCCATGAGCGTCGCTTCCTCGAGCAAGTATTCAAAAGTCGCCAAATATCCCACCCGCAACATCAAAACGCCCGTTGTCCTCGTTTACGGCGGCAGCGACTCCCTGGTTGATATCAAATCCATGTTGAAAGAGCTGCCGCGACAGACCGTTGCCACTGAGATTCCACACTACGAACACCTCGATTTCCTCTGGGCTCGCGATGTAGACACCCAGGTGTTCCAGCATGTATTCGATGCCCTGAACAGCTTCACCGACGCAGAGCACACCGAGGAAGAGTACGACAGGTATCACTTCGTCCGACACGAAAGCCTCGCTGGATCCGCCTATGCGCCGTCCCATCTGCGCGGGGGTAGCGAAAGCGACGCTTCCATTACTGCGTCTTCGGGAGAAGATTCCAAGAGCCACCAGCACCGCGCGCGGGAACAACACGTACAGATTGCGTCCGAAAAAGAAACGGGAAAGAAGACGGAAGAACCCCAGCAGCCTGTTGAGAAGTTGAAGGGGGTTGGTGTCCGGAGAGGGAGCGGTCCTGTGGCGAATCTCACAAACGGCGAAATCGCCGATAGCAAGCGAGATGAGTGAGTGCTGTTAAGATATATCCTCTTCTTCTCTTTTTTCCAAGCCATGACAGCGCTATAATCGCGTCCTTTTATTGATTTATTTATTTACTCGTTTATTTCGAAACTCTGCACGAGTTGATATCCCAGGCGCAACTTGATCGGGAGCTGCATTCAAAGTCTGTTTATAACCGAATCACTTGAAGTATACCTATCTGTAGCAATAATAGCAATTATATCCCATTGGTTGATTATACATATCATCTTCTTTTATACCAAATCACATCATAAAAAGTACTAGCAAAATGAAAAGGTCTGTTCAAAAATTCATGCAATCAATTCAACGCTAGCTTTTGCTCAATAGCATCGCTACGGATATTCCATCATACAAGGGAGGCTAATAGCCTGCGTAATAATAATAATAATAAAATGATCATTATTTTCAACCCTCTTGTTCCAACTCTTTCTCGTTCGCGCCACGCTCCACGGCTAAGATTCTTCTAGATAATTATCAAGGGCCTCGAACATAGGAGGCTAAATAAAAGAAGTAGTAGTAGTAGTAAAAGAAGAAGAAGAAGAAGGGGTATATCGACATGAATCAAAGCATGTCTGTTCTAGATAGTGCATCGATTCGATGCCAGTGGACAATTCAATGTCAAGCAAAGATGCAAAGCATTCAAACCATGGCTGTTTTCCCATCGGCAAAAGCATTGGATACAACGCTGAGTTAATGCCAGCTTAACTTGTGAATTGGATGTGATGGCTGAAATCTCTTACGCAAGATAAATGTAAGGAAAGGTTAGAGTTACGAAAAGGGGCATCTAAGGGTGGGAGAAAAGGAGTATGCACGTCAAATCGTAACGCCGCCTAGAGGGAGAATCTTGCTTTTGTCTCCGAGAAATTGGGCTCGGTAGTCAATGATGCCCTGGCTGATTGTTTGGAAATCCTTGACCTTGCGGTTGCGAAAGTCTGTCAAGAGATTGCGCAGCCCGTTGATGTACTGCTGTTTCTCCTGCTCCCCAAACTCCTCGTGCGCGCCGAGCTGGAGTAGGATTTGATCATCTAGTTCATTGTATTCAGTCAGCGTTCTTCACACAATAGCTCGCGAGAGTAGAAGCGCCTAGCTCCGAGATATACATACCCGGAGCTTGCATATTCTCGAAATGTTGATACACGCAATCGCTACCCCTTGGGCAGCTTTGATTGGCCAGCTCATCTGGGCATATTTCCTGCTTCACGTCTATTTTATTGCTGTAGGTTAAAGAGCGAAGGCCACCGGATATGGATTGAGAATACTCGGGATGGAAGCGATATGCGTGAAAGTATCGAAGGGGCGACTCATAGGGTACAAATGCGGTCTTCGGGGCATCAGAGGCCGGTTTCGCCCGTGCCTCACTTACTGGGTCAACCTGGTTACCTATTAGATATGTTGATCGAGGATCAAAGTGTAGGACAACGTCTACTTCTCTTCCACTTTCAGAAGCTATATCCGGTTGCACGGTAGAGATCTGTTGTGCGGCGATGACACCTGTCGTGTTATCTTGTAAGCTATCGGTGGTGGTGTCGGGCATTGGATCCAAGCCAGCTGGCGCTGGGCTGAACGGTGTTGATGCCCGCGACGACTTTTTCGAAGGGCTAGATAGCTCAACATCTGGAGGCTCGTAGGCATCTGATTCTTCTCCAGAAGCATGGCTGCTGGAGTCTGCAGCTTCCGACATTGCTATATCTCGAGCTTCCTCTACAGATGCTGTGGCAGTGACGTTGATATCGTCTTGTGTCAAAATGGCGTCTTGGGTGGCCTCCCCTTTAGCGTCATCAACGTCTTCCATTATCCTTTTAGCGTCATCGACGTCTTCAATAATCGTACTAGCCGCAACGTTTGGTGGATGAGAAGCGTCATCAACGGCTTCAACGACATCATTAGACTCAACGTCTAATGTATTTTGTTCTGCCTGGTTGGCAACGAGCAGACTAGGCTGCTGCTCTTTTTGAGACTCTTCTCTTGGAATTGGCGTAGCTTCTCTGCTTCGTCGAGTGGCATTATTGCTTTGAGGAGATATGCTTGCGATATCCATTGAGTCTGTCAGTGGTGACGAAGGACTCAAAATCTTGGATGGAGACGGGACTGTTATTGGGAAAAACCTGTTAGCAATGCAAACCAAAAAAAAAAAGAGCTGTCGTAATTGGAATCAAAAGGTTAGTCTTACCTTGTTGTTCACGCGTCTCTTCGCTACCCGAGTCCGCATCGACATCAATCCTCAGCTTCTCTTCCTCTTCCATCGTCTTTTGAATCTCTCGCTGCATATTCTCAACCTGGGCTCGCAAAAGCTTCAACTTCAGCTGCTGTTCTCGACGGCGGGCTTCAACGAGTGGAAGGCGTTCACTAGCCGTAACTGATCGACTGCGGCGTTCGTTCCCACTGTGAGGACTCGCTTGAGACGACCGAGACGGCGCCATCGGAGAAGAATTTGACATTGGAGGCGTCGAGCGAGAGAGTTCTTGGGCTTCGATGCTGGTCGACGGCATGTGAACAGCTGTGTCCTGGCTCGGAATAACGGCCTCGAAACTGATGTTGGGTGATTCATTTAGCGCCGGAAGCGCTGGTGAATTCAATCGCGACTGCTTTGCTTTCTTACGGGCCTCGGCCTCGGCGATTCTCTTCTTCATAGCTTCAATCTTCTTGGTCATGTTATCCAAGTTGTCTCTTGTTGCGGAATTGTCGCTGCTGGCACCAGGAGGGGTTGCCATGGGACTCGAGTACTGTTGAGTTGCCGTCGCACTGTCACCAAATGATGGAGCGCTTCGAAACGAAAGAGTAGTTTGTAGTGACGGCGGTGCTGCCTCTTTTGTAGCCAGTTGCGTTGTCCTCTGCTCAGGAGAGTCGAGATCCATTTCGGCATCATCCTCATCGTCGCTAACATCAATGAGGAACGGACGAGGCCTTCTCACATGACCAAAGGGACGCTTAAATGGTCTCGGATTAGAGTCAACCAAGCTCGTAGAAGCTGGGCGTTCTAAGTTCAAGACTTGTGTAGCATGAGGGGGCTGTGGCGTAGAAGACAGGAAAAGCCCAGGGATTGACGGAGGCAGCTGTCCATTGGGGCTTGAAATTTCACCAGACGTATGCTCCGGTGAGGTGCCATGCAAGCTGCTGGCGGCCATGTCGTGAGAGCCGGTGACTGTAGAGTTATCGGCGTTGTTATTTGCTTGGTGACTCTGAAGAGGTAGCTCGTCTGGGTGAGAACGCTTTCGGCCTCGTGCCTCGAGTTCGCGAGCTTTCCGCAAAGCTTCCATCTTCTTATGTAAAAGCTTAGATTTCTCAGTCTGCGTTTTCGAGGTCGGCGTAAGAGCAGGGGCTGGAGTAGACGGTGAAGACACGGTCGCGGCTGTTGTATTTGACTTGGACTTTTTCGCAGCGAGGAGTCGCGCGATGCGGTCTTTGCGCGATTCTGATGCGTCCTTCGCCGGTGCACTCTTTTCGGTCTCGGTTTGTTGAGGGATGCCGTTGGTACGCCTAGGTTCATCCTTTGTCTTCGTTTCTGGTACTGCTCTTTCCGCAAGGGCGGGCTGAATAGTCGTTGAACTATGGGGTGCGCCTATTTCGAATCCTAGCTCTTCAAATAGGCTACCCAATAATGTCTCGTCTATCCCCTCGTCAACAAAGTTTTGATATCGCACGTCTAATGCCCAAAGCCGTCGAATGGCATCTTGCGCTTGTTTCCGTGTAGCACTAGCGCTCTTCGCTTGGGATGAATTGGATATGGTATGACTCGCTCCGTTTGGTTTGAGAGATCTCTGTGACGAATCCATAGCAGTGATCTGGTTCAATTGACCCTCTAGTGTATGATCCATTTCATGAGGAGAGAGGTAGGGAGAATATGAACCTGAGCGATCTCGACCTAAGATGGAGTTAATGAAAGGCCAAATATTAGTCACTGAGGTGATACAAGGACGTACTAGCAGGAAAAGAGGCTGGAGGAACATCGTTAAACCCCGCAGCATTTTGGGCGCTTCTATTCATATACGATGGCTTGGGAAAATCCTCAGCATCTCTTGGCTCGTAAGCATCATCGAGTCCACCCTCGCTGACCTCCCCCTCCTCACTTATATCCGTGTGCTGCGAGGGCCCATTTACTTCAGTCGTAGCGAGTGGCTCTTGTCCAAACGAGAATTGCTGGTGTGGCCAAGAACCTTGCCATTGCATGGCATTTTGTGAATAGTTCAGACCCAGTCCAGGAATCGCATTGTGAGGATTATACGGGTCTCCGGGAGCCGATTCGTTGTGCACCACGGTTCGTACCACAGGATTTGGATAGCTGAGAGCAGGAGCAGCATAAGGAGGGTATGGCTGATGCGCGTACGGGTTTTGCGGATGGTAGCTATGTAATGGGTCGTACCCATAGCCTGATTGAGCCATACTGGGCCAGAGAAGCAGCGAGCCCAGGCTCACAGGATAGTAGACACTGTCGTTTATGAGATGTAGGCTTTGCTGGTACTTGCCGATACATGCAGGAGTGATGCAGGCAGCCTGTCCAAAAGCTTGGTTCTATTTGCTTCGGGGGTTGATATCTTTGTTGAGGGCACGAAAAGATGATCGAATGCAGGGCTAAGCTGATTGTGGCGGAACTGGAGCGGCATGTAAGCCGTATGGAAGGAGAGCTTCGGAATTGATGTAACACTAAGCAGTGAAACGGGTCGAAGCAATCTCTCGCCCACGAGGCCAGCCTATCGTTGAATGCAGCGCGGACGAAGTTGGACGCGATGATTGCCATGTGGGATAAAAGGGCAATCTCGTTTGGCCAAAGACGTCTGCTAGCTTTGGACAAGAAAATCGCGCCATGCTGCACTAGGACTAGGGCATCGAACGCTGCTATCGCGATTGCCAGTCACGTGCAGTGGTTCTGTTTACTTTCGCGGGGTCTCTCCCCAGCAACCAGGGTGCTGTAAGCTCCAATACGGAGAAGCTCCTCAGGTGTCACCGCACCATCGATCCTCATTGTGTTTATATCTGATGCTTTAATTTTGGCGGAAGTGTCTGTGCGTCTTTCTTGTACCATTGTTTCTTTTCCTTCTTTAAGCTGCGAAGCTGCCTTTCTTTTGCTAGGCTATTGTTTCGCTAGCAAAGAGCGCGAACATATCAACATCAACGCCTAATACTCCCCACTACCGCATATCGTTATGAGTTGGCCTTGAAATCAACAATGGCATTCAACCCCAACGGTTCGGCGCCGCGACGGAGCAATCCGTTTGCGAGGAACGCCTCTCCATCCCAAGCAATGCCCTCCTCTGGAAGGCCGAAATCTGTTCTCTTCGCCTCACCGACGATCTCGCCAAGCGTGTCGACACCGCCCTCCACTGCCTCGACGGCATCCACAGCCTCTACCGCATCGACAGCCCGGCCTCGATCCAGCAGCTCTTTTGGAACAACAATCGCTCCGGCCGGCATCGTATCGAGGCACCATCGATCCGACTCGCGTGCGGGGATGAGCTCGAACACAAGTACCTTTGCTCCCTCTTTCATCAAGGAAGAGGAAGATCTAAGACAGAACCACGATGCTGTCAAAAGTATTGAAGGAGAGAATGACTTTTCAGGAAAGCGATATGTGTGGCTTAAGGACCCAGAGGAAGCTTTCGTGAAAGGTTGGGTGATTGAGGAACTGGAGGATAATAAAATATTGGTGCAGACCGATAATGGAACTGTGAGTTGCTTCTTCGTAATTATTTTGAAACGGGTGGGCTAATGTCGATACCATACAGCAACGGGAAGTTGATGCTGAGAGCGTTGATAAAGTGAACCCCGCCAAATTCGACAAAGCAAACGATATGGCCGAGTTGACTCATCTGAACGAGGCGTCGGTCGTTCACAACCTACATACAAGATACCAATCAGATCTGATCTACACTTATTCAGGCCTATTTCTGGTTACTGTCAACCCTTACTGCCCCTTGCCGATCTACTCGAACGATTATATCAACATGTACAAAGGCCGGAGTCGCGATGATACAAAGCCTCACGTCTTCGCCATGGCTGATGAAGCGTTTCGCAACCTTGTTGGAGAAGGCCACAATCAAAGTATTCTAGTCACTGGTGAATCTGGTGCTGGCAAAACAGAGAATACAAAGAAAGTTATCCAATATCTGGCTGCTGTTGCGCAGTCAGAGTCTCCAGTAAGGGGCCAAGCCCGACACACGAACCTCTCTGAGCAAATTCTGCGCGCCAACCCTATTCTGGAAGCGTTTGGAAATGCTCAAACCGTGAGGAACAACAACTCTTCGCGTTTCGGCAAGTTTATCCGAATTGAGTTCAGTCGAGAGGGCGCTATTACTGGAGCGTTTATCGATTGGTATCTACTAGAGAAGTCTAGAGTGGTTAGAGTCAACCCGCAGGAGCGAAATTACCATATATTCTACCAACTGCTGAAAGGAGCAGATCCAAAATTGAGGAAAGATCTTCTTTTGGACGGCCTGGATATTGGAGATTTTGCATATACGCGCAATGGCCATGACAGCGTCGCTGGAGTGTCTGACCAAGAAGAATGGAAAGCCTTGCTGGAGGCTTTTGACATCATTGGGTTCTCTGACGAGGATCAGCTATCTGTTCTTCGAACCATTGCCGCGGTATTGCACTTGGGAAACATTGACGTTATAAAGGAGAGTCGGAGCGCAGATCAAGCTAGGCTGGCTTCAGATGCAAAATTGCAGGCTGCAAAAGTTTGCAGCCTTCTTGGCGTGCCTCTTGAGCCATTCCTTAAAGGCCTATTGCACCCTAAGGTGAAAGCCGGACGTGAGTGGGTTGAAAAGGTTCAAACCCCTGAGCAGGTTCGCCTCGGCCTCGATGCTCTTGCAAAGGGTATATACGAGCGAGGTTTTGGCGATCTTGTCACTCGGATCAATCAACAGCTTGATCGGACTGGTATGGGCTTAGAAGACTCTCGATTCATTGGTGTTCTCGACATTGCTGGTTTCGAAATTTTTGAAAAGAACAGCTTTGAGCAACTGCTTATCAATTACTCAAACGAAAAGCTTCAGCAATTTTTCAACCACCACATGTTTGTTCTTGAGCAAGAAGAGTATGCTCGCGAGCAAATTGAGTGGCAATTCATTGACTTTGGCCGCGATCTGCAGCCGACTATTGATCTCATTGAATTGCCAAACCCCATTGGTATCTTCTCATGCCTGGATGAAGACTGCGTTATGCCCAAAGCTACTGATAAATCTTTCACGGAGAAGTTGAATACTTTATGGAACAAGAAGTCTACGAAATATCGTCCCTCTCGACTGGGTCAGGGTTTTATCCTTACACATTACGCTGCTGAAGTTGAATACTCCACTGAGGATTGGCTTGAAAAGAACAAAGACCCTTTGAACAATAACATCACACAACTGCTAGCAGCTTCAACGGATAAGCACATTGCAAATCTGTTTGCAGACTGTGCTGATTCTGATGATCACGGTGGACGAAGGAGTCGTGTGAAGAAGGGCCTATTCAGAACTGTGGCCCAGAGACACAAAGAACAGCTTCACAACTTGATGTCTCAGCTTCAATCTACGCACCCTCACTTCGTTCGTTGTATACTGCCCAACTACAAGAAGCGGCCAAAGCTGTTTGACAAGCTGCTTGTCTTGGATCAGCTCCGATGTAACGGTGTTCTGGAAGGTATTCGGATAGCAAGAACTGGCTTCCCTAATCGCTTACCTTTTACCGAATTCCGACAGCGATACGAAGTTTTGTGCCCGGACATTCCCAAGGGTCATTCAGACGGCCAAGTCGTGGCTTCCTTAATGCTCGAGAGGCTCAATCTCGACAAGACCATGTATCGCGTCGGTCTCACAAAAGTTTTCTTCCGAGCTGGTCTTCTAGCTGAGCTGGAAGAGCAACGAGATGCTCTAATTACACAGATTATGGCACGGTTTCAATCTGTTGCGCGTGGATATGTTTGTCGACGAGCAGCACACAAGAGACTTTTCCGTACCGAGGCCACCAGAATCATCCAAAGGAACTTTAACGTATACCTCGACCTTGTAGGGAACCCATGGTGGCAGCTCATTGTAAAGATGAGGCCTCTCCTCGGCGCCACTAGAACTGCTGCCGAGGTGAAGAAGCGAGATGCCATGATCAAAGACTTGAGCGAGAAGATGCGACTGGAGCTGGAAAGTCGGCAGAAGCTAGAAGATGAAAGAAGAAATTGCCAAGCTGAGATTACTCGCATCCAAAAAACCCTGGAGAGTGAGCGGGCTCTTGCTTTGGACAAAGAAGAGATCTTTATGCGTCTCCAGGATCGCGAGGATGAGCTGGAGGAGAAATTAGCAGGAGCGCTGGAAGACCAAGAGAGGCTAGAAGATCAGCTGGACAGCCTTATGGAAGCAAAGAACAAAGCTGAGCAAGATGTCGAAAAATACCGCGCACAGCTTGAACAGGCTGCTTCCCTCATCTCTAGGCTGGAAGAGGAAAAGACACGCCTGTCAGCTAGAGCAGCGGAGCTGGAGAATGCTATAAACGATCTTACTCAAAAGCAATCCGAGCATAGTGGCAAAGAAGCCGCTATGGAGGGTGAAATCAAGATGCTCCAAAGCCAGTTAGCTCTAAAAGATCGGAAAACCAAGGACCTGGAAGACAAGTTGCTCAAAATTGACCAGGATCTTGAAGTCAAGTTATTCACAGCACAGAAGGACCTCGATGCAGCGAAGATGCGAGAGACTCGACTCACTCGAGAGAATCAAGAAGTACATGAACAACTTGCCGAACTCTCCAAGACTTCAACGGATTACGAAGATCTTGTCCGGTCAAAGGAGAGCGAACTGGCATTATTGCGTGACGACAAAAGGAAGTCAGAGGCTGAACGCCGAAGCCTTGAAGAACAGAAAAGAGCTCTTACAGAGGATATGGAGAAAAATGCTGCAAAGTTCCGTGATGTTCAAGCAGAACTTGTGGCATTGAAATCCAAGCAGATGCAATTAGAACGCGAGGCCCAAGATGCCAAAGTTTTACTCGAAACTAGGCTGTCTGAAGACGCACAAGCCGAGAAGAATCGAAAAGTCCTCGAATCCCAAATCAAGGATGTTCAGGACGAGCTCTATCAGACGAAGATGGAATTGAGTAGAGAGCGACAATCCCGAGATGACGTACTGCTACTTGGAGAGCACAAGTACCAGGCGCTCAAGGATGAATTTGATCGTCTGAATGACGCAAAGATTATAATTGAAAAAGAGATGTATGTTCAGCAAGATACTTTAAGGCGGACTATAGAAGCCCGGGCTGCAATTGAGAAAGAGCGTGATGACGCCAGGGATGAGATTCGAAAACTTCGCATGGCAAAAACGGAGGCCGAAGAGGCTCGTTTGCAAGCTGAAATGGCCGGCGAGCGTCAGGCTTCAAAAGCCGCAAGAGAGAGAGAAGCTAGCCTTCGGAAAGACCTCGAGGCCGCTCAAGAACGCTTGCGCTGGTTTGAGGAGGAATGCAACAAGCTGAACCGCCAAGTCGAAGATCTAAATAAGCTTATTCTTACGTCTGGAGAATTTGGATTGAAAAACGACCAGGCCAAAGAGAGAATGGAGCGGGAGCTCAATACGATAAGGAGCCGGCTGGCGGCATCTGAAAACGACAACAAAACATTACTCAACAAGTTGCAACAGAAGGGTCTTGAAATTGCCAGAACCACCTCTCGCGCAACAGAAGCGAGTCGAAGCCAGCTTATATCTCTCCGAGGCGAGAAGGCCAAGCTAGAAGATCACAACACAAAGCTCAACAAGCAGCTAGGAGATGCCCAGCTCAACATTGCAACCTTGGAGAAGAAGCTGGAGAAACTTCATCTCAACCTGGAAGATTTGAATCATGAGGTTGCCAGAGAGGCGAAGGCTAGTAGGACGGCAGAGAAGGCCTCTTCTAACTTTTCCGTTCAGCTAGCAGAAGCTAATCGAACAATTGAATCCGAGAGACAGCTACGGAATCAAACACAATCGACGGTTCGCACGCTGCAGTCATCAATTGACTCACGAGATAAAGAGCTGGAAGATATGAGAGCTCAAATGCTCAAGGCGCTCAAAATGGTTGACCCTGAGGTTCAAATGCCGCAGACAAATTCCAACAGCGAGAAAGCTATGCTCAAAAATTTTGATCTTGTTCGCATGGTTGAAGAGCTACAGCAGAAATTGCGAGTTCAAACTGTGGCCAGGACCAATGCGGAAAGCCAATTGACCGAGATGAGGGCTTTGAGAAACGAGAGTCCCACTCGTCCGGGGCTTGGTGAAATCCATCCAAACGAAGCACCCTTTCAAGACTCTAATGGCCCAAAGAAGACAAGCAAAGCAGGCCTGCAGCCCAGCTTGAATGGATTTGGCAACGCTCGACGCTTCCAAGATCCGAATTCTCAGGACCCATCACGCTCCGAAAGATCCTTTGGCGCTTCCGATATCAGAAATGGGTTTGAACTGAAGGCTGAAATTGAAAATCTCCAAAGTCAGCTGCAGCTGGCCCAAGTGCGAAATCGACAGCTTCAGAGCCAGCTGGATCGAAATTCATCATCTGATGACGCATACGAAGACGAGGCCTCAATCTTGCGCGTGCAGAAGCTTGAAAAGGCCAACAATCGTCTCCATGATATGTTGGATGATTCGGTTGCAAAGGTGGCAGCATTAGAGAAGAGTATGCAAGCTGGAGAGCTCTCTTTGCGGGATATCCAAACGCGATCTCATGAGGAGCTGCTGGATATCTTTAACAGCCAAGAAGAAGCACGCAAATCCCTTTTACATAGCCACAAAGATGCCCTCGCAGAATTAACGGAAGTGAAGGCCCATTTCGACAAGATGCGCCATGAGCGAGCGAATCTGGAAGTTGAGCTCCGCGATTCAAAGTCCGACCTTCAGGAGATGACTGCTGCGCGCGAGCAAGAAGCACAAAGCCGAAGCCAGCTATTACAGGAATTCACTGACCTTCAAATCCGACTTGATGCGGAGACATCCAGGCTCGCTGACGTCTCTTCAAGCTTGGAAATGTACAGAGGCCGTGCCGACGAATATTTCAGCAAGCTTGAGCAGGCAGAGATTGCTGTTCTGAAGGCAACTAGAGCAGAACAGTTTGCCAAATCACAGGCTAAAGAGGCGGAAGACACATACGCCGAGGTCATGTCTGAGAGGCAAAGGATGGATGCATTGGTTGAAGACCTGCAGGGCCAGAATCATCGTCTTGAAGGAAGGGTAGAAGACCTGTCGACTGACCTTGACGCCGCCACGCAAGCTAGGAGGCGTCTTCAGCATGAGTTGGAAGACTATCGCAACCAAAGGGCTATGGAGATTGAGGATAAAGAATCCAGCATGGAGCAAACGCGCAAGAAGTATCAAACCGAGTTTGCCACTCTTGCTAAGGAGCTTGATCTCGCCCGAGAAGAGAAACTGTTCAAGCAGGCAGAGATTACAAGGCTTCGGGACGAACTCGATGAGCTCCGGTCCAAGTGGGATGACGAGGTGCTGAACAGCTCCACTTGGTCAAAAGAAAAGGCTCGATTGGAATCTACTCTGGTTGATGTTGCGTCGTCTCGTGACGAGGCTGTCAGCGCTCATAATGAGGCACAGAGCAAGATTGTTTCCCTCTTGTCACAGGTGCGGACTCTACGATCGAGCGTGGATGAGATTACCACCGAGCGCGATCTTCTCATTCGGGAGAAGAAGGGCGTTGAAGCTCGCCTCGAAGAAGCCAAGGCAGGCTTTGACGAGCTGGTCAAGGGCGGAAGCCCATCGCTTCGAGATGCAGCTGGCATGGACAAGGAGATTCTCAATCTCAAGTCTAGCCTTGCTCGGCAAGAGGACATTGCCCTCGCCGCAGTGGAGAAGATGCGACGCGCTGAGGCACTAGTCACCGAGGTCCAGAAAGACATTGCGGGCGAGCGTGAAATCAGTGCGACTTTGCAGAAGCAAAAGACTACGCTAGAGAAGAACTTGAGCGAGGCACAGCTCAAGCTTGTAGATCTGGAAACCAAGGGCTACTCAAGCGGCAGCCAGGACATCAAGTTTTTGCACAAACGCATCCAAGAGGTAAGCTTTTTCTTCAGTTCACCTTCCCATCCAATACCAAAGAATGTTAAAGTACTAACTATATCTTAGCTTGAATCACAGCTAGACAGCCACGAGGAGGAAAAGAACAAGTCCCAGCGTTCTGTTCGAAATGTGGACCGTACAGTCAAAGACCTGCAGACGCAAATCGAACGTAAAGATAAGCAAAACACGCAGCTCTCTGATGACGTGAACCGCATGCGCGACAGAGTCGACAAGCTTCTCAAGACAATTGATGAGCTGCAGGCGTCAGAATCCACAAACCAGCTCTCAGCACGACGCGCTGAACGTGAACTGCGCGAAGAGAAGGAGAAGTGTCATCGCCTAGAGCGAGAGCTGGAGGGGTGGAAAGGCCTCCGAACAGAAAAGGGTGGAGTGGGAAGCGTTCGTGGCAGAGGCGTCACATGGAGAGTGGGTAACGAAGGAGAAGACTCAACGCTGATTGACGTTCCTCAAAGAAACAGCAGCCTGAACAGAGCTCCTAGTATGACCAAAGGCTTCTTATAGGGCGGCTTGAGTGCGAATAACGGCTGAGGGGGTGTATGAAGGAGAAGCGAACTTATGGATGAACAATGGCGTTTTTGTGATAGGTTTGTGGGACAGCCTTTGTGCAATTGGGTATCAGCATAAGAGGGAGGACAGGCAGTGTTTATGGCTGGCTGCTAATTCTGTATCATATTGGATGCTATCGTTCACGGCCAGGGGATGATTATGTTACATTATATAATTGGTACGATATGAATTAATGAGAGACGAGGAGAGGCAACAGCAGGACTGTGATTGGTTTTACAACTAGTACGTATAGTTCCATATAGTATAATATCATGAGTGAATGGGTGTAGCTCGATACAAAACGCCTGACTTGGACCATCCGGTGCCACTTGTAGTACGTGATTTGGTGTATGCTGCCGAAGCCTGAGTTGGAAGTGCGACGCAAACATTTGGCGGCATGGGAATTCGTGATTGGTTGCTTTCGGAATATGTCATCTGCAACAATGCCGGATCGATGAGTATTTAGAGGTTGATTGTTCCGCAATAGATTCTCGAAATTGGGTCTGGTTGGAATCATGTTCTACTGGCAAGCTCTACAAAACTCGGCCGTTGAACCTCTACAAAAGGAAGGGAATTAAAGAACAAAACGAATCAAGAATCATTTATACTGATATACTTGCTTTATCACTGATTGAAAAGCTTCTACTGCACTTTTCAGTATTCACTTATTCGTTTTCAGCACAAAAAACATGGCCAGCAATGTGAGAAATCCCAATCACAGCGCCGCATTTCCCGCTCTTCGACCTCTAAGAGACCGTCTCATGAGGGCGGGATATGTGCTCGTCTCAGAGGAGCGAGAATCTGGATCGGAGTACTCGGGCTCGACTTGCTGCTGCTGCTCGAGCTGTGCGTCGAGCTGCTCCTGCGAAGAGTACACCGATGATGATGATGATAGCGAAGAAGACGATGGTGAAGACTCGGATGATGACGAGATTGTTATTGAACAGGCAGAGGTTGTGGAAGAAGAGGAAGAAGGCTATTGGAGCGACTGTTCGGCGTGTTGGGCGAGAAGACGAGATAGGGAGCGAAGGGGTCGTATGGGTCGAAGATTTGGGGGCCGGTATATGAATGTTGCGAGAGCTGCGGAGGGAAGAGATGTATTTGTAAGTGATTCTTGTCCTGCCTCTATCTTCTCTTTCTCTCCTTTTATGACTCTTGCCTCTTGCCTCTCTGTTATTCTTTGACCATGAATTTCACATACGCCTGCTTGTTAGTCATGCTAACGTCAAACCATCTAGTCTCTTCAGGTCCATCACCATCCCTTTCAGCGTGAGCAGCATCGTGGACGTAACGAAACTCCACAGAGACAGCGGCGAAATGCCAACCACGTTACCTTTCGAAGCACCAACAGCATCATCAACGGCAGCAACGATAACAACGCCCACAGCACTGCTGCTGAAACGCCTTCCTTTCGGGGCCTTGTGGACCGAATCGTTTCCACGACGAGGCAGCTCCGTCAAGGGGAGCAGCCTGTACGCCATCTTACGTCGTGGGTTCGCGTATTGGAAGATCTGCAAAGAGGGGCGAATGCGGCGGCTGCTGCTAACCCGACAGTGGCTGCGACAGCTGGACGACAAAGTCCATCTTCTCGGACGGCGGCTGGGAGAGCGGCAAATGTTTCTGGTGACGATGGGAACGGAGCGAGAGAGGCCGAGACTCGGGTTCAAAACCAAGCACGTCCACGAAGAGCAACAAGTTACTTCATGTCTGGAGGCAGAAACACCTCGAACAATAGGCGAAGGAGATTGAGATGAATTTGCTACTGGGACTCGGAGAAAGATACTCCTTTACAGAAACTGTCGAGTTGGGAAATGTACATGTATCTTTCTCATAGGTAAAAGGAAAGGCTGGTGGCAGTAGCACTTCGTATTCATTAATTTGCTGTAGCTGAATGGAGTCGGACTTGATTAACTAAATTTCTCCGTTGAGATAATCACTCGTTGGTTAGTACGAAATGCATGGCAAGAATCACACAATAAAAAGCAACGGATAGATGACTCAACAACGGGCTAATCATCTATTTATGGCTACCCAGCAAGAAGCGAGTCGAGAGATTGGGACACCTGCATGTTATTCCTAATTGAGAAAAAAGAAATTCGTATTGGGTAGCACTTGATTCTGTTTGTGTCCACTTCCTCACTTATACGCGGACAGGCTAAAATGGTTAAACAATGAGTGGGTGGTGTCTTATCTCCAGATCGAAAAAAAAAAGCATAAAGAAAAAAGAAGGGTCTGGCCGGGGATTGAACCCGGGACCTCTCGCAAGCAAGCTGTAGGGTGTACCCTAAGCGAGAATCATACCACTAGACCACCAGACCAATCAATCTCTTGATCAACTGATGACTGAGGCGCCGCTTAATTAAGTATATAGACTCTACCACAACTTCTCAGCGCCATCTTCGGAATAAAGTTTCCACACACTCAACAGGCACGAATCGCTTCCACGTCTAGAATCTACAAGGTCTCCACACCCACTCAGGCGTGCTTCGTATAAACGTGCACTTTTATCTTCCCATCCTGGCTAGCCTCGCAATGTGTCCGATGCAACGATCATGCCAAGCAAGGAACAGGGACAAGGAAAAAAGGAGATCTCAGACACGGTCGCAGCCAGCCGCTTTTGGGACCCAACGCCGCGATTTGGAGAAAGAAAAAAAAAGGGGAGCGATGTCGCAATGCTATTCGCCGCCGCCGCATCGTGTTAGGTGCGCTTTTTAGCCCTTACAGCTTATAATTCAGCGCCAACAAAAGACAAAAACAACACGAAACGAACCTTGTCCAGCGGCAAGCAGCCCGCTAGAAAAGCAAAACAATAGGCCCAAGACGCTGGCGCCCTTGTTATTTGCTGCCCTCTCCTCTTTTCGTTGCCCGAGGCACTGACACTTGCGCAGTGGCTAGGTATAATCACAAGAGAGAGAGAGAGAGAGGCAACAGGTGGTACCTATACGAGTTTGACGGGGTACTGTACACGCTCTAATTTTTCTGATTCCTCCAACATTAGGCTCAGGCCGCGGCCGCCCCCCACGAGAGACAAAGGCCAGCTCGCCATATTAATGTTAAGTCAGTTACTAAGCCGAAAAGATAAAGAAGGACCCTTGCCAAGCGCATGCGCAAAGAGCTAGGCTTTTAAAGCCCGGTCCATCATGCTCCCATGCTAGCCTGATGGATGGCGTCGACTGGAGACGTTTCGGCTTGACCAGTGGGGACTAAGGCAATGGCACGAGCCCTGTCAATGCCGCCGCGGCCAATGGCTTTGAGCTTGATCTCGTATCCCGACAGAGTCTGGCAGGCAGGGTCGAAGGATTTCCGGGCTAGCAGCAGTCGCAGGTGTACAAAAGTCCAGGTCCGAGGAACGAAAAACGCCAGAAAGAGAGAAGGCCGAGAGACAGGGAGGCAGGGGAGGCGGGGGAGGGAAAAAAATGGAGGAGAAGAAAACAAAAAGATGTCTTTTTTTTCTTCTCGTGATCCTCCTATGCGAGGCCATGGGAAGCGAGATGCCGTCACACCGTGTCTCGCAGCCACTGCTACATACACATGCTGCGCGATAATCCAGAGCTCGGGCAGCTCTATTGTCTGATGCCGGATTGGAGGAAGAATCTGGGATGGGATGGGCTTGGGTCTCTGGTGCCTTTTGGCTGCGACTCGACATATAATTCTCGTATCAGCCCGGCGTATCCGTTTGCCAGCCCACCCTCGTTGTTTAAAACAAAACGGGCCAACGCTCTGCAGTGACAATAAGCGCTTGCGAAAAACAATTACCATTACTGCTCCTACTATTTTCGAGCCACTACTCCGTACTGCTACCCGCAACGTAGTAGGCAGGCAGCGCGCTGAGCTTTTCGACCCACCGCTGCTGATGGATTGAGGCGATACCCGAATTGCGCTGCCTTTAAGCAGAATAATCACACTATTACTTACACAGCCTCTCGTCAGCTCCTGTGGCTGGATTCCGGGGGGGTTTGAGTGGCTTCTGCTGTCTCTCTCTCCCTCGTGCTTTTTTCTCACCTTCTCTTTTCTCTCACTCCCATTCAGACCATCCCGCCAAGCCTTTGGCTTTGACTTTCTGTCCAATAGCCTTTGCCACGCTATCACGACACCCGTGCCTGTTGGTGCACTGAGAAGCGCGAGGGTCTCTGCTTTGTTCATTTTTGTTTCTCAGTATACCTCAAGCACTCGGTACTGTAGTTCGAAATGCGCAGTAGAAGGCTGCCCCTGGTGGCGGCTCCCTTCATCTTCCTTCTGGTGCTGGCGAGTGTGTATCTTGGACGAGATAGCCTGTCTTGGTTCCCAAGCTCTCAGAGACAGCCGGTACCATTAAAGCAGCTCACCGTACAGGCGGTGGAAGATGGTAAGAAAAAACCAACCCCCTCAAAGCAGATGGATGTGAGGTATGAGTCGCGACAGAAAAGACACTGACTGGTTAGGCGCCGTTCTTTCCTCGGCCAACATCACCGAGTATCTTGAGGCCATCTACCATGTGAAGCCAGATACGAGACTGGCACCTCGCCTCGAGTGCCCGGCCATCAACGTTACTCGATATAAGACGCTGAAGAACAAACAGAAGAAGAAGTCACCAGGGCGGCCGGCGCCATCCTCTCCTCCTCGTCGTCCTGCTTCACCCTCGTCGGCTTCACGTTCATCTCCATCCTCATCATCCTCACCTGTATCGGTGTCTAAATTACTATCGGCGTCCAAGTCATCGTCGTCAAAGCCAACGGCCACGCCTGCTCCCCGCTCAGTTGCCCGTTCGCGCTCTGAGATTCGATACTTCTTCGCCCTTGATTTGCGAAATTGTATCGACCTCCTCCCCCGCCTTATGGGCAGCATCGTCGAGGCCATGCAGTTCCTCGGCCCTCGCTCATGTGCGCTCTCTATTGTAGAGGGAGACTCTCCCGATGGCACTGGAGACATACTCGACGCCATGCGCCCCAGCCTCGAGGCGATGGGCGTCACTTACATCTACAACTCTTCGACCGTCAAGTCCGCCGAGGGTGATCGCATCGCCAAGCTTGCAAAGCTGCGCAACATGCCCCTGGAGCCCATTTTCCAGCAGTCAATCCCCATCGCCGACGACGCCAGCGTCATCTTCCTCAACGACGTGGCCGCCTGCGCCGAAGACATTCTCGAGCTGATCCTGCAGAAGCAGGAGCTCAACGCCGACATGACCTGCGCCATGGACTGGACGTACCCCGGCGACGAGCCCAACTTTTACGACGTCTGGATCGCCCGCGGCATCAACGGCGACTCTTTCTTCCACATCCCGGCCAACGGAAACTGGGGTGAGGCGCAAAACCTCTTTTGGAACGCGCCCGAGACCAAGTCCCGCTTTGATGAGCTGCGCCCCTTCCAGGTGTTTGCCTGCTGGAACGGCGCCACGGTCTTTAGCGCCAAGCCCATCGCCGAGGGCCTTCACTTCCGCACAAACTACCACAAGACGGGCGAGTGCTTCCAGGGCGAGCCGGTGCTGTTCTGCAAGGACATGTGGTGGCGGGGCTACGGCAAGATTGCAGTCGTGCCGAGCGTCAACCTCGAGTACACGGACAAGAATGGCAAGCGCATCAAGGAAGACAAGGGCTTCGTGTCGGATATCGTTGCGGATCAGAACCCGCGCGATGACTTGATTGACTGGACGGGTCCGCCGGATACCGTTCGATGCATGCCGACCTGGAAGGACCAGTTTTTCCAGCGGTGGAATAAGAGTTTAACGGAATAAGATTTTTTTTTTTGCGATTTATGATTTATTATAATGGGAAGGGGATAAACCCCGCAATGGCATTTTTGGACAGAGAGAAAAAAAAATACGTCTAAATAATAAATATCTAATGCACGCCGTTTATGGTTTGGTTGGTTGGGCATATAGAGAGATTCTCTTGGGGTTGTTCTTGGTTATATCAGCATTTTCATCACAAATCAAGCCTGTATATTCTGCTTTGTTCAATCATTGCGTTTCAATTGTTGTACATATTATACATTTTCATCAGACGTTATTCATTTTCCAATCTTTATTCCCCCCAAACTCAATTAGTGCTTGATCGTCCGCCCTGGCCAGCATTAGGGCCCTGCTTGATGCCCTGGCTCTGTCCACCGCTGGCGTTTGCGTCCTGCAGACCGGCGCCCTTTTCATGCAGGCCCTCTGGCAGAGGCGCAGTCTTGTCCTTTGATTTCTAAACGACAGAAGCACGTCGTTAGTATACTTTCTGATTAAGGTTTGTATGATACGTGCTGCTTTGAATTCAAAATTTGGGGTAAAGAAAAATGACATGTGACATGACATACGTCTTCGTTGGTGACGCCGTGGGCAACGTTGTGAGTGGCTTCCTCAAAGGGGCCGTTGTCGCTTGAACCGTCTCCTTGGCGAGGCATGATTGTGTGTTGTATATTAGTTGTATACGGTTGATGATATGATATGGTTGTTGAGATTGGCTTCGACTGAGAGAATGCACACTCGACACTCTTATATCTTTCTGTCCATCGAAAACAGAGTTATATTTGACGTCATGTATATGCATAGTCTTTAACGTAACCATGATGCCACTCTGTGGAGCTGATACTTTTTTATTCCCTTCACTCTGTACTGTAGGTAGGCTTACGATTCTCCCCCATTATCCACCGAACCCCAGTGATCATCTCACCTTAAAAAAAAACGGTGCTCACCTTAAACACAGCGTGGGCCTTTGCATCATCGATTTTCCAGCGATGGCGAAGATCGCAAAAAAACTGCACAATGTTGACATGTCGTCGTTTTTTTTTTTTCGGGGTCTTGGCACTGTTTGATAAGACGAAGAAACAAGCAATAACGTGACGTCAGCCCAAACGCGGCATGCCTGTCTGGTTTGTCTTGGCATCTTTACCCTTTCCTTTGCGCGGCGCCGCTTAGACGGCTATTTGTTCCGAGAGGGCGAACCCCCTAAAACGGCAATGGTTGAAGGTGCTAGTTTGTATGCTTAGCTATGCTTATTACAACGCCAAATAAAATGGCCTGGATTCATGGGCGTGAGGCTGCGATTGAGCCTCAAATTGGGTTGATAGTTTTTTGCTTCTTTTTTTGGGGGCAAACAATTCTGTGGGAATTTTTTTTATTTTTTATTTAATTCTATTTTCTTTTTGTTTTTATAATTCTTATTCTTATTTTCTCCTTCTTCAAATTTGCATCTATTTCGAGTTGCAGTGAATTGCCATTCATTTGCATCCACTAATGGTGCTCATGGACTGTATTCCGTCTATCGCGCTGCAGTCAGCATCGCGCATACATCTACCCAAAATCATTGTCAGATTGAGAAACTCAACATCAGTCAAAAATGATCTTCTAAAGATGCCATTTCAATCGTGGTCAACACACTGATAAAAAGAATAAAAACTATGCCACAACCCAAACGTCCAAATCCCAGTTACGCCCTGCTGATCCTTCGAGATCAAGAAGGTAGTGCGCACCCAACTCAGAGACATTCCCGGTTTCTTGTACATCTCACATCCATAGATCATGTCCAATCCATCATACATAGACAAAGCACTCAAACGGGTCCAAGATGGCGAAAGACGAGCCTACATGCGTCTTCGCACGCATCTCGGCCTAAGCCCCCTGCCAAGCAGACCACCAGCATCAGCATCAGCCTCGGCATCATCAACAGCAACAGTAGTACCAATAGAAGCTCCTCCTCCCATCCCGGCTCGTAATCCCGCTCGAGGGCATCACTATACAGGCAGCCATATCGAGGCCGCATCTAGTAAAGTTCCTCCGATTGAGGTTGCGAAGCAAGAGCAAAGAGCATCACACACCTCCAATGTCGCAGAAAAGCGTAGTAATGGCCGTGACGAGGCGACAGAAGCTTCTTACGCAGACTGTAAGAAAAGTAGTGACGCAAAGGAGAAATCCGATGCCATGATGGACGACCTGTCTGATGCCATTGGCCAAGCACTATATGAATGGAAGGATGCTTCGAATCACAAGTAGCCCAAGTCCCCTTTTCCCCTTTGCACGACGCTGCTCATATTTCATGGGTAAACCAGCCCCATATTCCTTGATTGCACATATATCCGGTAACCATCTTTCATAAACAAATTACAGCATCTTCACTCCCTTGAAAAGATAGACATAAAAACTCCTCCCTTCAGCTCACCTAATCCAATGTCCCAGCCAGCGCCACAGCACTAAACCGCAAATCACCTCCCTCCCTCTCCAAAAACTTCAACACCCCCAAGTTCAGCCCCTTCTCGCTCAGCACGTCCTCATCGCTATTCAGAGGCCCTCTGTTGATGGGCCCCTTTCTCCGTCCGTCGAGTTCCCACAGATTGCCGTCGTTGCCCTTGACAAAGCACACGTAGTGCAGGTCAACATCGTCTTGGGCATCAGGAGCAGGAGTGTCTCCTTCAGTAGCGGCGGCCTTGTGCGCGTCGGCCAGGGCGGGTGTTTGCTCGATGACCCTGGCGCGGTCGGCGGGGTGAAGGGGGGTGCTTCTCTTGACGATGTCGTCGAGCGTAGATCCCTCGGCTGCGATGATCATTGCTGTTAGCTAGACTAGACTTTGAAGCTTCAAGACAAGCACGACAACATACTGATAAACTCCCTCGCAGGCCCATTTGTCACCGCATGCAGCAGCCCCATCAGCCCACACGCATTTCGAATCGTCTGCTTCCACCACAGCACCGGCTCCTTGTCCCCCGTGCCGTTGTACTCGGCCGCCAGGCTGTCCTCTGCCATCCTGTGGCTCTCGTATACGGCTGATATCGGGAACACCAGCAGCAGCGCCAGAGCCGGGCGCGGGATAAAGGCGAGCATGTCTGGATCGGTCAAGGAATAGACATCGTGCATCTGCAGCGCGGGCGACACGCCGAGCTTGTGGATGAGCGTCGTGAGCAGCTGGGGATTGGCTTCGAGGGGGATGAAGGCCGGCGCCGTGGCGGCGGGATCGGGATTTGTGTTGGTCGACATGGCGGCAGCAGCTGCGAGTGTGATATCTGTCGTGTCTCTGGTGTTTGCCTGGCGTCTGTCTCTAGCTGGAAATGTATCTATGAGATGGCAAACGCTCAATGCAAATGGAGAGTCGGCACCCAGCGCTGGAGCTGTATTCTGCATAGAGCGTTGCGGGGTGGCGGGACACTAAGCCGCAGCGTGCCTGATGACGTCGGCACGCGCTAACTATAGTTGATAAGGCGCTAGAACAGCTGCTAGAAGCAAGCTCCAGACCAGAGAGCTTCGGGTGCTTCATGTGCCTATGCTAGCATGAAGGGTCAAAATGGCACAATGCGAGGCGAGACACGCATGAGCTGTATGGCTATACGCAGATATGCTTTTTTGACCATCAGACACACGCTTTCACAGACAACAAGAATTTCATTGACGGCTTGCGTATTGCTAATCACAAGACAACCAGCGCAAGCCAGCAGTCTACTGCTACAAGTCTCATTCCCACCTCCCATGTATCAAAGCAGCTCTCCCTTCTCATAATTAGAGTCATGCATAGAAAAAAAAATTAGAAAAAAGATAAGAGGAATGATAGAATATTTCCCTCTGGATGTCAGCCTCCACATATTGCTTCAAATCATTCGGTATAACCTCCTGTCGAATCCATCAACAAAGCATTGCCTTCTCAGCATAATCGTAATTTCCACCGTCCCGTATATCTGCCGGCAATTGTTTTTTTCTTCATGTAATAGCGATCAGCATTTCAGTTCGCTGCAACGTCGGATTTGCGAGGACGGCCTCTTCCTCTGGCCTTGGGCGTCGCCGTCGCCTCTTCATCCTCAGGGGCGGCTTTCGCGGCTGTGACGCTCGATTTGCGTCCCCTCTTCGCAGCGGGCTTGGTGGCCTCCTCGTCCTTATCGTCAGACTTGGACATGGATGCGCGCTTGCGGCCCCGGGGGCCAGAGGCTGGAGCTGCCTTCTCAGCGCCTTCATCTTCATCTGGTGTTCCAGTTTCAGTCTTCGCCTTGGAGGCCGATGCCTTTCGTCCGCGTGCAGCTTTGGCAGGAGCAACGTCTTCCTTCTCCTGGCTCTCATCTTCATCCACCGTCTCCTCTTCAGACTTGACAGGCTTTGCCTTTGAGCCTCTCTTGGCAGGCTTCTTGGTCGTAACAGGCTCTTCAGCGTCTCCATCGCTTGCTCTCTTAGCTTTAGCCTTGGACTTCGACTTGGCCTTGGGTTCCTCCTCGTCTGCCTCAGCCTTCTTGGGCTTCCCAGCTTTCTTAGCCTTAGGCTCATCGTCAGCATCCTTGGCGGCCTTCTTGCGGCCTCCTTTGCCAGACTTTTTGGCGGGAGCTTCGTCCGAATCGGCAGCCTACAAAGTGTGAACAATAGCAATCGCTATACATGTTGGACTCAAACATACCTCTGCCGCGGCCTTCTCCTTGGCAGCCTTCTGTTTGGCGCTAAGGAAGATGCCCTTTTCACCTAGCTTGTTCTTCTCTGGGTCCTACAGGCCGTCAGATCATGGTAACGTGATACGAAGCGTAAAAGGCAAAAGCTACTTACACCCTTGAAGTCCTCTGGATCAATATGACCTTGCTTGATGCAGCGCTGGATCTTCTCCTTGATCTCGTTATCTCTAAAAGTCATATTAGCCCTCGTTTATTGCGTCTTCGATGCTGTGTGAACCAGGGCCGTTACTTACTCTAGTTCATCATAGCCGTCAATGGCATCAAAGTCGTAATTGTCGGGGTCTCCGCCGCACGATTCCTGGAGACCGGCAATTTGAAAACCAGACACACACCCCCTGAACCATAGGTGCCCGGTTAGGAGTCTATAAGAATAAAGCTACACGTTCGGAAGGGGGGAGTAGCGCACCAGTGCTTCCACGACCAAGATCCATGCTCTTTGATCTCAACCCAACTACCGAACCTGATTTCGCCCTTTAGGATCTTGACAGCTTCTTTCTTGCACGCGGCCTCATGACAGCCAGCACGGTTGTTGGGCGAAATTTCTAAAGGATGAAGCATCAAACTTAGCATTGACTTGCGTATATGAAGCAAGACTATGGCGCCCTAGAAACTAGCATGTATGGGTGGCAAAGCAGGACACGAGGGAGGGAAGAAAACAAATGCGAGGGGCAGTACAAGGAACAACATGAAAATACACACCGATACGGTACTGAGGCATCTTTGCCGTAGGACGGATATCGTCTGAGCGCGTTGAAAATTACGGGGTAAAGAAAACAGAATATCTGTAGCAACGGCGATTCTCGCAGTCAGGCCAGAATGATGAGATGCGAACACAGAAAAAAAGTCGGTGGCTAGCTAGCCGTGCAGCTGCTACGCTATAACGCAATTATACAGCGGTCGCGGCAACAAAATAAAAAGAACAAGGTGAATAAAAAGGCACAATAAAGTGAACAAGGAGCTGCACACTCGATTAAAATAGCTGAAGCTGTGGTAAAAACAATTGCAAAAGGAAGAAATATTTTCTGATGCTGAGCTGAAGAGAAAGTGTAAAAAGGAAAGGACGGGGAAAGCTGCCTGTTATCTGAAATATTATGGGGGGTAGCGCGTCGCGTCCCAGAAAAAAAAAAGGAACTTGGCAGGCAGGCAGGTAGGCAGGCAACTTTGACTTCAGCTCGCTTCCAGCGCTTCACACCCTAACCACGCAGTAGTTTGGCTGATGAAAAGGGGTCAAATACAGAGAAAAGAGCGGTTGAATGAATTTTGACAATATTTGAATTCGGATTAAACAATACAAGACTCAATTAAATAGAATTCAAGTTAATCTGGTGGAAGCTGCACGTTGTAATTCCAGGTATTAGGGGCTGGTTGATTGTGATTCTACCACAGCACATTTGCTAATTACACCACCCGTGACAGCTCATAGTGACAATCTGCATTTCGTGTAAGGGAATACCAGACAAATCTTGATCGAGGTACGTGCTTTATTTACATGTTGCCAAAAAAAAAAATTACATGTTCAATTCTCTCTTGTCATATTGTGGCTTCAACTTAAAACTCCTCATCAAGTCATATATATACAAACAACAAATCATCCGGCAATCCATCTGCCTGCTTCACAGAAACGGGCACCATCCAATATACATGGCTGCCAAATTCCTTGGGTTAATCGCTTGTTTTATCAGCTCCTCCACTTGTCCCTCGACGCTCAGGGGAATGCTCTCATTCGGCAGCAGCCCCTTGACCTTCCTCTTGATACTGTCCACCACGCTCTGTGGCTGCAGTCTCACTCCGACATCTCTCTTCGACTTTCCTTTATCCTTTTGCAAGTCTAGCGTGGGATCATAGATGAACGCCTCCAAGATGGTCACCAGTGTTTCCTCCTGCTGGCGGAGAATGCTCAGTGTCAGCTCAGACGATTTTCGAAACGGGCCTTCGTAGCCGTATATGCCCATTGCCGCAACCATGTTGTGAGTCAAGCGGAAGGGAACACGCTCTGGTTTTTGAAATGTGAGGCCCTTGTCAAACAGGCAGTTGAAATCGACGTGAAATATCCCTCCGCTGCCCTCTTCCAAGTTTACGTTCTCTCCGTGTCGATCACCTAGCCCGAGGATTGTGCCGACCATGGACATGACGGCACATGACCTTGTGTATCTTAGACGTGCGCTAAACCAAGCTGAAGGATTGGGAAATTGCTGGATAAACCACAGCGGAAGTACGGGGGGGAATCGTCCCAGAACGTCATTCGTGAATAGGCCAATCTTGCTCTCAGACGTTGATGCTTCCTCCATCAGCTGTCTAAGAGAATTATAATCTGGGTGTATCTTCTGTGAGGCGTAGAGTCCGATCAAGATGTCTCGCATCGTCTTAATCCCTGGCACCCACTCAATGATACCGCACTCTTCATTGAGGGGCACGACGGCGTAGGTCCGTATATATAGCTGCCGCTTGCTAGATTCTGCATCTCGCTTTAGCGAACGGTTGATAATTCCGTTAAACTCCATTAGTCGCTGATCTGTGCGAAGGTCGTCTTTTGGTTTGATGAGCAGCTGGTAAGTCTTTCCATCGCTGCCTCGCGCTGTTAGGCGCCTAGGCTTAGCTATGGAACTCAGCACCAGTACATCGTCCAAGAAGCAATCTATCGACACCACATCACGCGAAAACGCTTTATGCTTCTTTACATGTTCTGAAAGGGCCGGTAAAGAAGCCGTCAGTCCGTTTTCAACGGGGACAACCAATGGGCACGGCGTGCATTTGTGATTGAACCTCAAGTCTTTCGTCAGGCTGGCATGTACAGTCTTGTTACCACGAAAGTCACCGTTGTGACAAGCCAACAACAGCTGCTCTGCCAGCTTCTCACCCGCCCTGATCAAATATTTCAAATCATATGAGCCACCGTCGGCCTTTTTTGACACGCTTTTGAGTGTTTGAAGAACCTGGGAACCGCGAGCCTTTCTTTCGGATGCTTGCCGAGTCGTCATGATACCGATCAAGCTCCATAGCGCCTGGCGAGGATGGGCTTCCACAACTTTCACAATGATGTGCGTTAGGCGCTCAAAGACATTGGCGTTGGGGTGCGCTATTCGAGCAACAATTTGTGACAGGGCCGTGTAGAAAATGTATGCCGGTAAGCGATGTATGTACTTGTCCAGGAATGAATGCAGTAAGCCCAGTTGCTCGAGCCTGCGCTTGTGAAGTTCCCGCGATAGTGAAACTTTGCCCTCCGGAGCTTTATCAACCTGCGCTCCAAGTTCAAGCCAAAGTGTGAGTATCCTTGGGAGAGTTTGGTACAGATATTTGGTACCCGAGTTCAGAGACCTCACGTAGTTCTCAATGACAAGCCTGGCAATCTCGCCTGTGACATAGTTGTCGCTTTGGTCATCCACCTTGAGCGGCTGTTCGGATTCCAATATTTTCTTGTAATGGCGACCAAGGTAGTAATGGCCCTTCTCCCATGTAGAGTACGTCTTGGGTGGCTGCTGGTATTTTTCACGAAGGGCACCGGCGTGTGTCTGGCCAGCCGCATCAAGCCATTTCGCCAATAAAAGCTGTGCACGGGCTGTGAGCAGCTTTTGATGGTTGTTCAAATTGCTAGCAGATCCCATACTGAGCGACGAATTCGTTTTGGTCATGAACCTATTCTGCTCAATGGCTCCCTGGAGGAATTGAATTGCTTTGCGATGTTGCGAATCTCTAAACAACAGTTTTGCGTTTTCGATGGTAGCTGCATCATCCCCGAGCTGAGATGCATGCAACACTGCATTGAAAGACTGGTTCAAAGAATTTGCCTTTCGAGCTAGACGAGAGCTAGCCAGCCATAGCCCAGATATATCAATATCAGAGAATGCTGGTCTAAAAAGGGGCAAAGGCGTATGTATTAGCGATAATCTGCACAGGTAACTTTGACTTTAAGAGAGCATAACTTACTGCAAGAGCTGCATGGCCGCTCTTTGTATACCCAAGACATATTGCCTGTCACTGAAGTATGCCCCAATCACCTCACATCGGCCTTCAAGGAGGGACATTGTCTTCATACGCTCTTCATCGTTCTCTGGCTTAGTGCCAATGATGATTTCCAAATCGGTTAGAACATGGCACTTTAACATTATGTCGTGCGCCGCTTGGAGTGATGCGGTTGTTGATGAAGTCATCGAGAGAGCAATATTCTCCTTCATCATTTTGGTAGTTTCGATGAAGGTCTCTGTGGCGGCGCCCTTGTATAAAGCTTCTAAGAGAACTCCTAGAGACATATTGAAGTCCTGCAAGACATTGCCTTGGAATCGGTTAATGAATCTGTCCAGATTTTCCCAGCGACCCGTGACCCAAGCAGCTTCAACTGCAAAGGGCATGATTCTATTGTCGTTGCTGAGTGAATCTGTTCGCATTCCCTCAATGTGATTGAGTAAAACATCTGCTATTGTTAATTTACACTTCTCAGAATGGCGGAAAATGTGAGTGTGGGACGTACCATGCTGGCCAGCCTGTTTTAGGCAATTCAGCAAATCTATCTGCACTTCTGCATTGTCCGGCTTCTCAGCGAGCTGCATTTCATACCAGGTCTGTGCTGCAGCCCATCGTCCCGCCTTCTTGTGGCTCAATATCTGTTGGTTGATATCCAGGACGTGCAAGTGAGCTGATATGCCCTCAAGACCATCCGGCTCGTCGATATTGGCATATATATCTTGTAACTGCTGCAAAAGGCGCGTCCGGTCTCCTGGCTCTCTCCTGGCCTGCTCTGTTTTCTGTGCATGCTGCTCTAGATGAAAGAGGGCTCGAGCGTACTCATTACAGTCAATGGCACGTTGTGCTATCAACTCGGCAGGAATACTATCCAAAAGCCTTTGGATCCTTGACACATTCTGTTTCGCAGCTTCGGTCAACCGGTTTGATCGTTTGGCATGCATCCACCTCATAGCATAATCCAATGTCTGGAAAACAACCTATGCAACATTAGGATAAACTCTATCTTTCCGTCCACCAGGAATAAACTCACATGGCAAAAACGCTTCATGTCTTCTCTTTCTTGGTATGACGCGTCAGGTGAGGGTTGATAATTCAATATATGCAATATTTCTCCAAGGATTTGGTCTTTCTCCGTTTGGCTGCTCCTGGGACCCAAAAGAACGTGTAGAACCAGGTATGGGAACAGAAATTCTGCGGTAGACAAATCCTTGACGCGGATAATCCGGGTTAAAGGTTCAAAGATCATATCAGCATATGGGTGCTGCCCCTTTCGCAAGAGATCTACAACGAACGCTCGCAACCAATTGCCATAAAGTCTTCCCGGATGAAATATGGGATACTCTACAGCCTGAGGATTCATTGGCGCCACCATGTATCTTGAATTTAGAAATGGCGCCACCACCTCACGCACGTATTCCGGCAGGGTCATCCACTTACGGTATATGTCGCTGCCACCAGCTAGTCCAGCTGCATGGTTGCTGCAAGCTGACCTGATTTCGCATCGTTCAAGAAGTTCTTGCATGGCGTATGATAAAAATCCTTGAAGCTTCATATCAGTTGTGGACAAAAACGATGGAACCAAGACTTCTTGAAGTAGAAAAAGGACAAAATCGGTAGCTTCTTCCATCACCTCAAAATTATCCAGCACTATGATGGAACGTTGCTCCCGCACTGCTTCAATTCTGTTCGAATCTAGACAGCCAATAAGCCCAACACATTCAACGCAGAGTCGAGTAATGTCGGCTTGGGCTCCGTTGTATTTACTTGCGCAATCCAGGAGAGTCCTCAGCAGTGTAGCAATCACGTTATCCGGTCGCTGACTGATGGCCGATGTATAGAGAGCGTTTTGGTTGCTTCTTAGATACGGCGCCAGGTCGATCAACGCTTGATGGACAACGCCGGAGTAGTCATGGCTAACTCTTTGTGAAAAGATATCCAGATTCTCTTCAAAGACAAGAGACGGCCGGAAGGTATCAAGTTTAGCCTCTATATCACTCAAAGCTGCAATATGAGATAGTGATGGAAGACGAGTAATGAACTTTTCCACAACATGCTCATATTTCTGTAGCAGATGTTTGAGCATGTCCTTTAGTATTGTCATTGCGGGTGGCTCTAGCTGGGGCCCATAGCGCTTCACGATGAAGAAGGTGGCCTCGAGCTGGGCTTCAACATCTTCTTCATCAAAGTATTTGAGCATTGCTGCCCAGCACGAGAGGGCCGGCTCGCGTAATGAGTCTTGAGATGCGGCTGACAAAAGGCAAGCTGATATCTATACCATCGTTAGTCGACCCGCAGTAACAATCGCTCTCGTTCGACATACCTGCGGACGTGCAATCCTTGCATATGAATGGCAGATTCGAATCATTTCTTCCAAAGCACGAATACAGCTTATCTGCTCCATGACTCGCGGATGAATCGACGTCGAGTCATTTATAACATCCGTAAACCGAGCCATAAGCCCAAGAATATGTGATTGTAGAAACCGGCCGACCAAGTCTGTCTTCCGATTTCTTGTTTCCTTCACGGAGCCTAGAACCATAGATGCCATCATTGTCAAGGCTTTTTGTATCTAAATCTAATTAGCCTTGCACGTAATTGGAGTAGTCAAAGTTCAAAACCAAAACCAACCTGTCGTTTACGCGATTCATCAGCACCCGCTGCAGCCTTGAGCAGTTCTATAGCCGTCAGCACAGGCTCAGATTGGACAATATCTGCAAGACTTAGGGCATGAAAATGGGGAGATATCTCATCCAGACTGGATTTGACAAACTCCTCGATATTTTCGGATTCCTGTAATAGTAAAAGCGACAGGACTGAGGCTGTATTTTGACTATCCATGAGGGGACGCCAGATCTCCGTCTCCTGGCGTGCCTCTGCAATTTTCTGAATCACATCTTTACGCTTGTCCAAGACAAGCCATGGAAGTGCGTGCGACTGGATTAGAAGAAGAAGCTCATTCACAGAAATCTGTAACAGCTCTGCTATGGCTCGGCTTCGTTGTGGGCGTTGGACTATATCCTTGGTCGCCATATAGGCAAGATTCTTCCAGAAAGGCTCAAAGAGGCGTCGAGGAGTGGTACGCCGCGCTTCAGCGAGGCTCAAGAGCTCATTGAAAGCAAATGCCGACTCGATGTTGTTACTGCTGCCCAAATATTCCAGGAGCTTGATGAGGACCAAGTTCAGCTCATCTTCTGTCACAACTCTTCCCAACTGACCCCAGGCTAGGATTCGAGTTTCTCTCATAAGTGGCTGGTCTGCTTCAGAGGCCGATCTAAGAAGAGCGATTGAATTTTTTCTATTGCGTGAAAGTAAAGCCTCCTCCATGTAGTAAGTCGGCTTAGATGGCATGAAAAGCGCCAGCGTTCTTCCTGCTGATATACGAAGCTCCCGTATGGAGCTATTAAGCGATTGAAGGCACCACTGTCCCGGCCCTGAAGTCTCTAGATTTAGAAAAGCTGCATCTTCACAATGCAATACAAGCCTTCTTAGAGCAATCATGGCGGCGACTCGAGGCCTTCTGGACTCCAAAAACTCGGGTAGTCGAACCAACTTGGAGAAAATTTGCCTAGCTTCGCCCTTTGCATTATGTGGCGAGATAGTTGGTGAGCTAGAAGAGCCTTCATCACAAACCGGGCATGTTATGGGTGCTAAATGAGAGTCCGTGGCGTTTCTCACGCGAGCAGAATTATCGGCGACGCAGCATATGCGGGATAGAAGGTCCAAAGCTAGCGATTGGTTTGGTTGACTACAATTCTCATATCCATCCCTATATGTGTGTCAGATCCAGCAAATCGAAGTTATCCTTAAGACTTACAGAAAGCTTTGTTCCAACATTACAACATCATCATCCGATGGTTGAGCAATTTGAAGTGTCTCGAATATCCCATGCGTCAAAATTTCTAATGGATCTGTCTTTTCTTCAGACAATTTTCTCCGTTTTTTCGCGTGTATTGGTTCATTGGATGCATTGTAATCTAGACTCAGATCTTGAATGCATTTGCGAAGCTCATCGTCTTGGAATTTCGACGGGTGCACATGGTCTTGAATGGACTCCTGTGGCAGAGAACCAATGGCTCGTCTAAGAAAAGTCACGCATCTCTTGTTTATAAGCAGTTAGCGTACAGTGTGTTTGTGCTTCAGCCATGCAACTCACCCAGATATCAGTATCTTCTCCGATGACCAAAAACTGCGATGAAAGTAGAATGAGTTCTTGAACAAGCTTCGAAGCTGCAAAGCGGCCTATCGTATAACACTTGAATGATGCCCGAGTAATAACGAGAAGAGCCATGCCATAAATGGATCTCGCCTGCTCGCCGGCTGGAGTTGGCTGAACGAGCTCGTCGGGAGGAGAAATCATTTCGCTACAGAGTAGGATAAGAAGGGCACATGATTTTTCAACGAGTGAGGCACTCGGATGGTCATTGGCAATCGAAGATTTGATGATATCCATGGTCAGTTCAATAAGAGGAAGCGGCGTGCATTGAGATGATAACTCCAATCGCTTCTGTATATGTCGCAAGTCCAGAAAGGAATCTATAAGCCAGGGCCCATTCTCTAACAATGATACGCTGCCAGAGAACGCTGGATCGGGGGATATCAAGGGGTAGGCGAGCACTTTTGCCAAGCTAGATGCTAGACGCAATCCCTGTGATGCGATATGAACAGAGTAAGAGATGCGTTTAGTTGCGTGCTCCCGATCCTTGTCCAGAATTTGGTCAAGGGCAAAAGGTGGAGGAAGCTCCAGGTTCGTATTGAGATCTGTATGAGAAGTGGCGAGAGTTGGGCTTTGGAGATGATCAAGGAGCGCTATTTCGATTGGTAATTATTAGCTCCAAGCCATGACTATAATGGATAGGATGACATACAGGTCAATGATGCACGAAGATACAGTCCCAAGTATGGAGCTACTTTCCACAGACTGCCTGTGCGTGCAACAAGAAGGAGGATATACTGCAGAAATCCTTCAATGGAGCTGTCCAAATCAAGACACTGGGGGTGTCCCAAGAGCCTCAACAGCTGTGGCAGAAGCCAAACCCACAGAGGTTCCTGGCCGCGAAATAACAGCCCGCGATTCTCATTTCGATGAAGCAGCACTGATGGTGTTTCTTTGATTGTAAACCGCAGAAAATTGATGGCTTTCTGGGATTCAGCTCGCACATTTGCACGATCGAGAAATGGGTCATCCAGTTTGATGTTTTCAAGAACCACTCGGCAATACACATAGATGAGCATATGATTGTGCTCAATTCGATCATTCGGTGTTTTGAGGAGGTCAGGATTATCTTTTACGCGCTGAATGATGGCCAAGAGCCCCTTGAGCTCACTATTCTCATCGGATCGAGAGACTTTCGTGGACGATGCAATGTTTTCCACCAATTGCGCCGCCAGTGTAGACGGCGGAGGGCCGCCCTCGCCTGAATCGCCGGCCATATCCACGCACTTGATGGTAACAACGACAGCCAAGAGCTTGACTCATCGCCAATCTACCACTGAAGGTGACTGGTACCGCGGTATCGCATCAATGAGCAAATGCTGCCTGATTTTGAGAGACGCGACGGGAAGGCGGCGCGATGTCACGTGACGACGACTTGATGTTAATTGATTGACGCCTGAGCTACCTACATGTACTTTGAACGTATCTACCCGAGACTGACACTTGGATGGGCCCAAAATATCCAAATGAAGAGCAAGTTATACAAAATTGACTGATTATCATGCATTTTAACTGTGGAATACTGTCTTCCATAAAATCTTTTGCTCTTTTGTGCCTCCAAGAAAAGAGCAGCTTCCAAGACTTCCGATGCCCAACCAATCAAATGGTCAAAACAAATAGCCTCCAATTCCAGATTTTTTTTTTTTAATTCTCAAGCTCTCCTCTTTATTCATATCGAACCCTAATGACGTCATGTGTTACCCCTATTCCAATGTTAGATCCATTTTGGAGCTCAAACAAATGTTTTGACGAAGAGCAGAGAAGATACAAACCTCCAAGTTTCACGGTATATGTTATCATGGCTGATCCATAGCTTGCTTCAATCACCCCCGTTAAGCAATAATATCGATGCCATCCAAGTTTTTTCTTTTTAGCTGACGACTTTGCTGATTTTGTTATTTTATGCAGGTCTAAAAATAGCGTGGCTACTCTCTTCGTGGTGCCGCTGATGTGTATGGGTGCGTCAAGATCATCGTCGTTGCTAAATATTTCGATATCTGCCTGCGGTTTATGTCCCATAAATACGGGTATATCGCATTGGTACTCAATCTTTGAAGGCTTATCATCGGGATACGATTGGCCCTAGAGCTGGTTACTACAAGATCGGCTTGCCTTACCTCTGTTCAACGTACCTTGCGGATGAACCAGCACATCTCAACGACGACCCAGTCTTCTTCTTTCTCCGACCAGAAGCTGCCATCTAACTGTTAGCAATCATCATTGGCATGCAAGTACTTTGTTTACTCACGCTTCCTCACGGCTATGCTTTGTCGGGTCATATTTAGTCAAAAGGCAGGTACCGTACGATCGCCTGGCGACCCGAGATGCGATCCCTACTAAAGCCATTGCAGGCTGATAGTTTCCTAGACCATAGATGACGGCTCCTTTTACCACTGCAGTAACGCCATTCTCTGGCTGAAGCACCCGCACTCTAGAAGAGATGACATCGCGAACCCGAGACCTTAGATATGCGCTCTGTCCGAACCCGCCAACTAGTACGACTGCCGCAACTTTTTCGTCTGCCATAGAGATTTGCTCTTTTATTAAACAAATTATGTCCTTGATAATCGGATCCCATATTTTAGTAGTCATATCGTCTTGCGATATCATGAATCGGTCACGTTTGAGGCCGAGAGATGGCTCGACTTTCAGTGTAAGTGGTTCGCCCTTTGGAGAAAAATCCCTTTTGAACTGAAGCATGATTAGTCCAGAGATATTAAAGTATTTTGGCATATACGTACCGCTTCAAACTCGCTCAAAGCAACAACAAGGCGCTCATCTGTCCAATATTTATCTCCGTGTATTTGCTTCAAATATCGCCGGAATCTCATATTGAGCATTGAGGACCCGCATTTTCCTCCAGTACCCTCAGTGACCTCTCTCATTTGGAGCGGCTGAACTTTAGCAACTTCATATGTGATAAGATCTACCGTGCCTCCTCCGGCGTCACATACGACAAATCTTCGACCGGTTTGTAAGACAGATGGGCTCAAATATTTGACAGTATACAGAGCTGCCGCTTCCTTTCGTATCGTTAGCGCTGCAACAGGCTCATTAAGCTGGGATAAGACAAACAGGTTCTGATATAAGCTTAATTTTTTGCTCTCCGCCAAAACCAGCCAGTGATGCTGCCTTTTCTGTTTCTTGCTTTGCACCATTTGACCAGATTGCTGGAACGGTGACAACAACGTCCATTGGCGTCGATTGAACTGCGCTTGGTGATAACTTGCCCTCTAAGACGCTGATAAAATGTGAATAGAGGCATGATAGATATATCCTTGTTAGCTCTTGGGCAGATTCTCCTTCGGTTTTCGTATCCGAGGGTTCATCCAGTCTTCTGTTACGCATGGGATCAGCTCCAGAGCCATATCTACCAATCATGACTGTTGTCTCACAACTTGAACAATCTGCTTCTCTTCGCCGATTTCGGGATCTGGAACCCCCACTGCCAGCCGGATGCTACTTTTCGTAGCTCAGTTGGAACTTTGGGGTTATTTTGGGACGAACCAACTGATGGCCAGTCGGATAATACGTGCTGAACATCCGGCTTGGAGGGTTTTAGCGCGGCATGAAACCTTTGCAGCAAGCTGTCTGGACTTACCTGAGTCGTATCTGCCCAAGCGACGCCAGAAAAAGTGGTTCCAAAGTCAATAGAGACGACAATTCTTCTCTCCTCGCTCATGCTCAAACCTTTTAATGCACAAGAGGTGTCTCCTTTGGGAATTCCTTGTAAGTAGCCGATATCCTTGCGGGACCCAAGTTTGGACAGTCGGATGCGCTATACACAATGCCTTAGAAGAGAGTCATTGCCTCTAAGTATATGATGGACTGGGGGCTGTCGCTTGCTGCTTGATGGTGCCAATGGGACGCTTCCAGGAGCCTTGCTTGGGCTCCGCTGAAGGTTAGGATAAAAGACCAGCCAGGTACGGGATTCTTATGCCGACCAGGTAAGCCTCTAAACAGTTATACTCATGATTATTGGCCTGCCGCTGAAATGCCAACCACGAAGCATAAACGCGCGCTTTTGCGGGACAGGGGCACCCCGGAGGTGCATGCAGACAGCCGATCCCGTCGCCGGGTAGGTGGTGGAGCCCAATGGATGCTTGCTTCGGGCATGAAGAGGTGCCCAGCCAGTAAAGGGGAATATCCACCAATATGACATGGTCAGGCTACGCACCGACAGTTCATCGTCTGGTAATCCTATCCAACTGAGGCTGTATGGAGTCATTTGAGCTTCTGCCGGGTCGCCAAGTCATTGCATTAGGAGTAGGCCATTGGCTAAAAGGAAACCAACCCACGCTACAAGCAGACGGGCAGGATTGATCGTTGGCATTTCTCCAGCTCCATAAACTTCTAGAAAACAACGTCGCCCCATCTGTTCTTTTCCGTTTTCGAGCCACCTTCCTAAATCATATCAAAAGCAGCATACTGCATACGAAAACATAGTGTCCAGAGAAGAAAGAAGCAATGTCGCCAAACCAAGCAGAAACACCACGAAAGCAAGACGACAAGAGCAAACTAGAGGACGAAGTTCGACTACGCCAGTTCACTGAGGAAGTGTTAGACTCACGACAGGAAGAGCTGGGAATTCAAGAAAAGGAGAATTCCAAGCTATCAAAGAAACTAGAACTGCTACAGCAAGAATTGAAAGAAGCGCAAAGCCAGCTTGCACAAGCTCGCACCCATCCCAGCAAAGCCGAAGAGAGCAAAAATCAGGGCATTCGCTCATCTACGAGGAGGAGAGACATTACAGAGCTTGAAGCGCAGGAAGCATATCAAAGTTTGTGTGAGAATGTCAGGCGCTGGGTCGAGTATCGCATTCGACCTGTCTTGGATGACCTAGCCCGCGGCCACTTTCGCTGCCAGCCAACTCCAGCTCAGTCAACAAGATTCGTATCCCTCTTGAGAGAACCAGCAACAAGCTGTCTTAACGTGTGGCATTCCGATGAATATCATTTTACGGCTATTATTATGCAATATTTGTGGCTAGTGTTCTTCGCTAAATCCTTCTACTGCCCACTGGATGACGGAGATGGCGAGACTACTGCGGCGTGGATCGATGAGCTGGAGAGCGCGATATCTAAACTTCCTCGAGGTATGTTTACACTCTCTAAATCATGGCGATATTGTACATTTTCAACAAAAACTAACATTTTCATCAAGATATTCAGCATTGCAGAGAGTGGAGATCTGAGACGCTTACGGCTTTGACCAGCCAGAAATCTTTCAAATCCAGAAGAGCAGCATATCTCAACCTCGTTACCGAAGACCTTGCTTCTCTCTTAACAGTTGTAGTACCATATTTAACTACTGCGGAACTGCAAAATTCTCTTCGAACAAGCATCATTGACCCAGCAGTGGACCTTGCACACCGACTGCAGCTTTCTCCAAATATATTCTCTCTGAGGTGGCCAGTACGAACCGCAAGATCAAAACTGGATACTTATGAATGTATCAACCTTGCCGACAGAGGATCCATAATGAACTCGAGCGAAAATGGCAAATTAGCTGAAGCCCTTAAAGACGCATCGTATCTATTTGATATTGCTCCAGGTCTCTTTGTCGAGACAGTTTCCGGAGCAAAGAAGTCGACAGCAAAAGCTATTTGCAGGCCAACAGTCTTGGTGTATGGAGGAGATAAGGACGGCGATATTCCACAAAAGACTATGACGTTGACAAGACTATTGTGGGATTTTGCAAATGGATCTAAGGGGCGATCTATTGGTCCTTCGCGAAATGTGTCACCTAAAAGTAAGACCCTGATCTTGAGGCGACATCGCTCAAAGCTCTGATTCACGGCCCAAGGGTCCTCTAGAACACGCCTCGAAGGCGACTGGAGTTATTGATCTACTCTTTTCTTTGTTGAACAAAAGCAAAATCTGACATCTTGATGATGTTCCTAGAATATAGAAGCGTCAGCAATGCTGACCAAAAAAAGCAATGACGAACGAGCAATAGATTTCACCACATATAGACACTTACATCGCAATGCATTACGAAATACAACCATTTCCGAGGAAAACATACGGACAACTACTAAATTCTTGTCTCTTCTCTTCTCACGAAAATGCTGGCCACCAGCCCCAGCTCGAAAGGTGTACTTCCTGTACTGAAACGATGGGGACGTCACGGGGCTGGCTTGACTGTGGCCGCGGAGGCAGGGGTGGCACCCTTGATTTGGTTGTTGAGTCTTTCTTATGGTCGTTTTCTTTGTTCGGAGGCTGCAAGGATCGAGATCGTCGCTCAAAATGCTGCTTCGATCGGCTCACCGATCGTTCTTTGCGCGCCGGGGAGCGGCCGTCAGAACGCGCAGGAGAATTTGCATTCCTGCCCCGGACGACCGATAGCACTTTGAGCTTGGGGGTTCCCAGTGCCGGACTCGAAGGGGTTCTGCCTCTAGTTTCCGGGATAAAGGGGCGGATACAGTTCCGAATGTAATCCTCGTCAACCCCTAGGGCCCTAGCATCCGCAACGCCCAGATTGATTCGATTGATATATTCTTCCTTGGGGCTGCTATCAAGGGTGCAGTTTGGATTGATGTATATGAGAACATTGTCTTGCCAGTGCAGTAAAGAGTTTTCTCGCTGTCCCTGAGCTATAAGCCTGGCTTCTCTGGCCACGGCCGCGGGCCCGCCTTTTTCCACTATCCACGATACGGGGCGGCGGTACAGGGCACTCTGTGCTCGATGGAGTAGGACGGTCATGTATCGCTTATTGTATGCATTTTTCGCGACGCCTTCATTTATGTCAAGCTTGGCTTCGTCGACATCGTCAATCTCGTAGACGAGACCATCTACCCAATGTCCATCTGCGGCGACGACATTGGCATATCCGCGTTCGTTGATCTGCCATCGATAGTTGGATAAACGGGCCTTTCCGATGAACTTGCTGTTTGGACATCGACGGTTCATCTGCTTGACGTGCAAGTTGCTCCCATAAGCAAAGTATAACTTTGCCGGCCGGCGGTCTAGAGACACCGCTGATGCTGCCTTCTGGACCGGCACTTTGGATTTCTTACCCCCCACTGATTGGCTGCGGATGGCATCCATGGTCAAATTGGGGAATTGGCGGGGATATCCGAGTATTGGGCTGTTGTGTTTCTGAGGTGAGACTCGGTCTACGAGAGTGAAATGCTGAAAGAGGCTGAAAATGTCTGTTCTTACAGTGTGCAGTACGCTGTCTTACATATTGCTGATTATTGCTAGACACCCATATGATGAGGCGAAAACATGTTTATCGCGTGAGAGTCACTCGTCTGTTCAGCAGCCAGCCAGGATGCTCCGTTGGTGTGCGGCTGCTTCCATAGTGGATCTATGATGCAGCACGACAGGTTGGGCAGCAAGGAGACGGGATGACGACGGTGGTGCAGGGCATGGGAGCGCAAGCACCAATTGGACCTCACCACGTCTTTGATTCTTGGCATACGAGAGCCTCTTTCGTGGCAGTGAGCATAAATCTGGACAACCTTCACTCTGTCTGTTTCAATGAGAGCCACGGAGATGCCCGGCTTCGGAGTGTCATGCCCGCTCCTCGGTGCCACGTTCCCTACCACCTCCACCACTCTGGGCCTCTGTATTATGACAGGGGAGCGGTCGTGTCTCCCTGCGGCCCCGCGCAAAGGATATGATGGAGAGGAGATCCGAAAAGGTAGGGATGAAGAAGTTTGTGGACAGCGCAGCGGTGGCTGGGCGGCTAAAGGACTGCTGGCTTTGTCTGACTGGACAGCGGCTGGTTATGGCTCAATGGCCGAACATGGCTGCACATTTACTGGGGTACGCATGTAACGTCTATTAACTCTCTCTGCAGAAGTTATGGATGCAATCATTGGATGCTTCTCACAAATGGAGAAGCTGGCAAGCAATTGAGGATGTCATGTGAGCATGCATGCGTCCAATTCGAAATGAATTGACCAATTATCCGCGCGAGCGTGGTTCAATGTGTCTAGCATCGCGAGAGGAGCGAACACCCAGCTCAGCAAGTAAGAAAGCAGGAACCCGAAGTCAGATATCAGCTATGTCGACTACCTACACCATCCCACAGCCAGCACATTCGCTTCATCATCCAGCATACCATTTCTCAGCCCAACTTGGTATTTGTTCGACGGACCTGTAATTGCTTTTGCTTGGGTTGTAAGTGCAGCCTCATCTCCTGGGATTTAGGTTTCATCTTGTGTTGTTGACTTACACCCGATAGCCTACCCAAGATGCCGACTGCTGTTAGGCATTACAACTTTGGTGTAGAAATTGAGGCTGTTGCCAAGCCCTACGGGAATTGCGACAGCTTCACAAACGTGGATTGGTATCGACAGCTGGCACAGAAACTTCGTAACCGGGGCATCCAGGCAGTTCATGATGATTGCTCAAAGTACAGCAAGCATCCAGAGTACTATGGAGGCAAGTGGTTTGTCACCCGCGACGGATCGCTGAAGCGGCCACGTCCATATGGTTGGTAAATTTCCGATTTTCACCTCCATTCCGTTGCATGATGGAAGCCATGTACAGGATACTACATGCGCGATATCTATCATGCACATGAGACGTATGCGCTGACAGAGATGCAACTGACAGTATGCATGGAGGTTGTATCCCCAAAGCTTGACACCATGCATGGCGTGAGCCCTATCTTCTCCGACTTTTGGGAGGCCATGCGCGTACATTTCAAGCCTCAAGAGGACATTTCATGCGGCGGGCATGTGCATGTTACGCCAGTCAATCTCAAAAACAAGTTCTCTCTCAGGACGCTAAAGAAGATTGCCTTTGCAACGGTCGTATATGAGGATTACGTTGCGGAGATTCTGCCCGCGACTCGCCGCGACAACCACTATTGCCGTCTTAACAGCGAGAGCCTCGAATGTGGGTTGAACAAGACGCTGGGCTGGAAAAAGAGCTCGGGTGGACTTCGCAAAGTGGCTGCGGAGATCAAATCGAAGACCAAGAAGGCGGATCTGTGCCACTACATGCAGGGCAACCGCTATGTTCTATGGAACTTCCAGAACATCTACCCACGTCGAAAGACAAAGCGATGCACAGGGACTATTGAGTTCCGAGGCGGGAACCAATTTCTCAATACCAAGGGGACATTGGCCTGGGTGGCCTTTGTGCTGGGATTCATCACTCTGGCGAAGGAAGAGGTAAGCCTATGTTGCCCCCTTTCAACTTTGTTTTCTCAGCTATATCTGCCCCTCCCAAATTCTTAACCCGGAGAACATGAATGGAGATGGCTGTCAAAGGGGGGAAAGAGTGGGAGCAGTGGAAAGAGGAGAATAATCACTTAACCCACCCACCTGAAGTCATCTCGCTTATTAATGCGCTTCTTGAACGCAGGACCTTCTCAACAACTACTATTCCTACGTACCGCCCACGGATCCCAGCTGGCCCCATCGCGCCAAAGAGTGGTGGAAGCGCATCCGACAGGCGGCCAAGCAGTCGCGGATGGGCAGGCATCTGCCCGACACATATGCAGAAATGCAAACGAAGTGACGAAAAATACGTTCTGTGTGCACAATTTGTGACGATAGGGCCGCTTCGAATTTTTCTTCTACTCCGTCTCTCTGTTGGCAAACGACCTTGAGATTGTCGATGCTATTTAAAATTGGCTTTCTGAATGTTGATATTCACTGGGCTGTGCTGGATAGTTTTAGGGGCAGTTTGATGAGACTCACGACGGGCGCCATTATGATTTTATGACGATATAATGTTTTGTGCATTACGCGGAGTTTAGGATGACAATTTCTTATGTTTAGTTCATTTGCTGATTAAGATGGATTGATTATTATTATTGGAGGGGAAAAGAACCTGGAAATTGTGCAACTTGCCAGAAACAGATGATACCTCACTATATAGCGGGAAAAAAAAGGTATAAGGGAACAGAGAATAAGGAAAAGTAAGGTAAGATGCTGATTTTCTTCTCATTCGGTAGTATGTCATTTATGATAAAACGACGTATATCTTGCCTTAGCGAAAACATTATATATTTATATACATGATTCATAAAAAAAAAAAAAATCTTCCGTAAATCAAAAAAACGCCTTCGTAATCCCGTTATGATGACTCCTCTGTGCTAGGCTCCTCCTCGAATAGAACAAGAATAGTGCCAGCCTTGCAGATATCCTATGAAAGACAGATTAGATACGCGGACAGTTGAAAGAAATGGCTTCAGATGGTACTTACGCCTTCCTTGTGAGCAAGCTTCTTGATAACACCATCCTGCGGGGAGCGGATGACAGTCTCCATCTTCATTGATTCGATACTGTATCAACTTTTTGTTAGCGCAAGTACAAAAATACAACCGAGGATTTGCAATCACTTACACGACAAGTGGTGTGCCCTTCTTCACAGTCTGGCCCTCCTCAACCTCGTTCTTCAGAATCTTACAGGGCATAGGCGCCGCCACAGAGGCAGTCACTTCCTTCAAGCCCAGAGCCTTCTCGTACCACGACGGCGGCAGCAGTGCCAAATCGGTCTTGACGCCGTGCTGGAAGATGGCCAGCTTGGTCTCGGTGCCGTTCTCTTGAGGAACGACGGTTGATCTGATCCTTTCTCCGGGGAATCGCGAGTTCAGCTTGGTGACGGCGTCTTCGATGGTAGGCTCGCTGATGACGTTGCTGAAGAGCTCGGGCTCCTCGCCCTTGCGGGAGATGGTGACGTTGTAGAGGTTGTGGCCGGTTTGTGAGACAAAGGCCTCGACGACCTCGCCCTCCTTTTCGCTGTAGCCGTCGAGGACCTTGAAGGCGAGCTTGCGTTCGCTGGTGGAGTTTGCGTTGCCGAAGCCGAGTGACTGGCCGTGGGGGCTGGAGGAGCCAGCGGCCTGTTGTAGCTGGTTGCTCAAAACGCCGAGAGCAGCCTGGGCAAAAGTCTCGTTGCTGATGTGTCTGGGCTTGAAGAGCTCTTCCCTCCACTTGTCGATGAAGCCGGTTTCGACATCTCCGGCGATGAAGGCCTCGGAGGCGCACAATCGCTTGAGGAACTCGACGTTTGTGCTCAGACCGACGATTTCAAAGGCACGCAGAGCGGTGGCAAGCTTGGCGATGGCGGTCTCGCGGTCATCGCCTCGGACAATGAGCTTGGCAATCATGCCGTCGTATGCTTCCGAGACGACGCTGCCGGAGCCGAAGCCCCAGTCCAGACGGATATCTGGGTCGGCTTTGGCGGAATCCAGTAGGACGGCGTGGATGAGCTTGCCTGAATCTGGCATGAAGCCCTTTTCGGGGTTCTCAGCGTAGATACGCGCCTCAATTGCAGCTCCCCGCTGGTTCATCTGCTCCTCGACCTCAGCCTGGGTCAGGGGCAGCTTCTCGCCGGCGGCAATGCGGAACTGCCACTCAACGAGATCCAGGCCGGTAACCATCTCAGTCACGGGATGCTCGACCTGCAACCGGGTGTTCATCTCCATGAAGTAGAACTTGCCGCTGTCCTTGTCCAGGATGAACTCGACAGTGCCGGCACCGACGTAGCCCACGGCCTCGGCGGCCTTGCGGGCCTTGTCCCAGAGGTCTTGTCTGGTGACCTCGTCGAGATCAGGCGCGGGGGACTCCTCAAGGACCTTTTGGTGGCGTCGCTGGACACTGCAGTCTCGCTCTCCCAGGGCGACGGTGTTGCCGTACTTGTCGGCAAAGACCTGCACCTCGACGTGACGCGGGCGCACAATGTACTTCTCCACAAGCATGACCTCGCCGCCCTCGCCAAAGGACGCCTTGGCCTCGGCCCTGGCGCTCTTGAGCTGCGTCATGAACTCGTCCTCCTTCATGACGATGCGCATGCCCTTACCGCCGCCGCCTCGCACGCTCTTGAGGAGGACCGGGAAGGTGATGTCCTTGGCGTAGGCCAGCAATTGCTCCTCGCCCTGCTCCGACCCGTGGTATCCCGGCACGCAGGGCACGTTGGCCGCGTTCATAATCTCCTTGCTCCTCGCCTTGTTTCCCATGTCGGCCATGGCGGTTGCGGGCGGCCCCACGAAGACGATGCCCTCCTCCTCGCACCGCTCCGCGAACTTGTAGTTCTCGGACAGGAAGCCGTAGCCCGGGTGCAGCGCCTGGATGCCGTGCTTCTTGGCCAGCGCAATGATCTTCTCGCCGTCCAGGTAGCCGTTGGCCGGGCCCAGGCCCAGCGACTGGAAGCCCGAGTTGGCGTGCCATGAGTTTGCGTCGACGTCTGTGTACACGGTGGTGGCCTTGATGCCCATGCGCTCCGCCGTGCGGTTGATTCGGATGGCGATCTCGCCTCTGTTGGCAATGAGCACGGAGCTCAGCGCCGCGGTCTTTGCTGGTGATGCCGTGGAGAGGAATCGCGGGACGGGCCTCAGGGAGAGGCGATTGGCGCGGAGGGAACGCATGGCGACGGAACTGCTGCAAGATCTGGGGCGGTGTGATCTAGTTCTATCTGGAGAGAAGGAGAAGCAGAAAAGAAAAGAAAAGAGTTCGCGAGGCCCAGGAAATGCAATTAATTAAATCCAGAAAGAAATCAATTTGTGCCTGCGGCCGGGCCAAGAGATGCTGCTTCGCCTTGCACAGGCTCAATCGGTTAGAAGCTGGATAGAGCCGACCGCCAGCAGCCGTTTGTAGCCGCGGCAGCTGAGCAGCACCTCCAGCTGGAAGCGCCGACGTCACCCTCGGCCGCAGACAGCGCCTGTAGTTTGGCGGTACCTGCTGCTTTGCGGAGAGGCCTCATACCGAAGCTGGTACTCCTCTAACGGGAGCTGGGCATGACTAAGCGCGGTCCGTATCCTGATCCCCTCCCCCACGTTTGGAGCCAAACGCTGCTACTAGTAGCTTTCCAGCCTTAGAACATCGGCTGATCGGATTGTCGGGAAGATCTCGCGGGACCAAAAAAAGGCTGCTTGCTTCTTCGACGTCACACTTTGTGTTGGAAAACGGCTCGATTTGAAAGAGGAACGCAGAACACAATGGACAAGATCCCGCTCAACTACGAGGCGTCCGAGGGAGACACGCACAAGCGCCAGACGAGCACTTTGCCCACCCAGGTGGTTCAATGCCTCGAGAATGCTCGATTTGTATGGTCCCCAGTCGCAGCTATTGACACTTGAAGCTATCGAGGGAATGGGGGCTGACCAAGAGTTTTGCGAATAGCTTCACCTGGCCACGTGCACGGATAACGTACCCAACGTGTCCCTCATGAACTACACCTACCTGCCCTCGTCGCCCTACTCCGACTCTCCCGTCATCATCATGACCACCAACCCGGCCTCTCGCAAGACCACCAACATCATTGCCAACCCCAACGTTTCTCTCCTCGTCCACGACTGTAAGGCTCTCTTCTAACTAATGAGCATAGCATATATACTGACATTGAATTCTCTCAAGGGGTCTCCCACCGTCCTCCCACCCAAGGCCGTCGCATGTCCGGTGGCTCTCCCACCCCAGAAACCCGCTCCAGCCTCGCCGCCCTCCTCCTCAACCTAAACACCTCCGCCGTGTCCAGCATCAGCGCAACGATAGGAGGCGCCGCGCGGATAGCCCCCATCGGCTCCGAGGAGGAAAAGTTTTACGTCGCGCAGCATCTCGAGAACAACACCTTTGAGGAGGAGGGCGCGCCGCTCTTCCAGCCAGTGTCGAATACCCCGGCAGACAATGGCAACCGCGGCGAGAATGACCCGAGCGGGCATTTCGTGGCTGGGGAGGAGGTGCGCGTGATTGTGGTCGATATTCGGAACGTGAGGATCAGCGACTGGAAGGGTACGGTGAGGGATTGGGAGTTGACGGCGGATGCGCCGCTGCTTAACGGAGGTGCTTGATAGGTCAGTACCTAGGCACAAGGGGGGTTTTATTAAAGTTGTATTTTAGTCGTTCATGGTTATTATTAGAGGCGTGGCTTGGCATTGGAACTTGGGCATAACAAACAAAAAGTAACTGCAGAAGGGAAAAAAATGTATTTGTATTCATCCCATCTTGTTATCCACAAATAAGCACATTTTCGTTTATAGGGATCCTCATTCTCATGACGGCTGAAGAAAATTGAATTATTCTTTCTGGGCAGAAAATTTTTCATTCCCATTCTGTAAAGCGCTATTCAAGCTGTGAGGTTTTTATCATGGCTTCAAGCATACGAGAGCATCTCTTTCTACTAAAAATACAAAACATGTTGCAAAGACAATAACCTGCCAGCCTCTCGTGTGGAAGCCTTCTCCAGTCTGAACAACCGAACCAGTCCACTAATTTCTACCATAGTAATACAATTTGGTTGATGCATAATCGAACATCGCTCGTCCATACCAACCTATGCCAGATAAAATGTCGCTTCTACCTCGCTAGTCCGTACCCTAAACGCCAAATTATAGGTATATGTCTCAGTAAAAAAGCAAAGAGAAGAAGAAGCAGAAGCGAGATAAGAAGAAAAAAAGCAATCTCGTGGTCTCGTAATGGTCCCTCAGCTGAGGTAAGGATGTTTAGTTTACTGTTGCCCACTCGATGACCTCGAGTGCCATCATGACGAGGAACAGCGTAGAGGGAAGGATCCTAATGCATGTGTTAGTGAAAGGTGCAATACTAAACAAAGAATTGAGTATATGGAAATGCTTACCAGATGACATAGCTCTGAAACAGGATTCTTCCCATGGTCTTCTCATACACATTGTTGATTTGGCATATTTGCGCAAGCTGAAGCGCACTAGGAGCGCCGGTAAGAAGGAAGCATACGACAATGAAGATGGGATCATCCAGGATGCTGATGGGCAAGTATTTTGCTGTGAGAGCCAGGATAGGCGCCATAATCAGAGTTGGCAGAAGCATTCTGCTCAACAGCGAAGCAATCAAGAGCTTGTTGCCAATCTTTTCCTCTTCCGGGTCTGTGGGAAAGTCGTGAGCGGCAGTGTTGCGCGCCAAGTTGGCGCCGAGAACGACCAAGATCAGAGGCACGGCAACACCTCCACTAGACGAAACGGCGTTGGTGACGCTATTCTTCACGAAAGAGCCATCTTCAAAGAACAGCTGTTGGAGATCAGGGATAGACGCAACGACGACCGCAATGAGCATAGCCCACAAAGGTGGATTCATGAAATCCCAGATAAACGCGTAGATGTTTGTGATTGACGTCTGGATGAAAGAAAGGCAAGTCTTTACCGGCTGTGGAAGACGCTGATATTGGCGGGTCATGGCCGCAGACACCTTGTCTTTGAGAGACTGCAATGATTTTTTGATACGAGCAGTAAGTCCGTGCTCGACTTCAGCCTCATCTCGAAGACGAATGCGAGGGAATGAAAGAATATCATCTTCCAAGTCTGTGTTGCCAATCGCGTTTCCATGAGGGTAGTTGCCCTTTTTGAAATTCAGCATATCGTCATTGTCGACCGAGGAGGCAGCTAATGAAGCTCGCGAATTGTTCGCAAGAGGCGTCCGTCCAGCAGGTATATAAACTTGAGAAGCATTGCTATCGCCATCATCTTCAGTATCACCGTCCAGGCCAGTAATGAGAATCTCGGGTTCCGGCTCGCTTGGCTCTTCGTCTGTGTATCTATACTGGCCTTCTTCGGCAATCTCGTCTTGATACTCGGCGTATTTATCCTTGGGGGCTAGCAAGACGTGGTATCCCCAGCTCCATCTGACAAGTTGGCCGAGTTGCTGGAAGATAAGTAGATATAAGATGCCGCGAGCGCCGACTTCGTCATCGTTATCACCAGGTATCCTGTCCCAGTGAAGACCCTTGATTGTCTGCGAGAGGGAAAGAACTAGAGAGATGGGCAGTGAATTTGAATTGCCAAAGACGCCCATGGCCGTGACAAAGTTGGACGCTCGTTTATTAAATCGGAATACTTTGGCAATCAAGATCGAGACTACCCATGATACGAGAGTTTGAACGATAAAAATGGCGGGGATGATGGCGAGATCGGATAGTTTTTCGGCATTGAGCTGTGATGCTAGCTTGGTGAAAACTAAAAAGATGATATGTTAGATAAGCGTCCAAAGGAAAACAAGAGACACAGCGAGAGAGAGCAACATACTCAGGCATGGCGTGAAGAGCATCACGTTCAGATTGGCCAGGAACTTTTGCTTATCGGCATCGAAGTGGCCAAGGCGCGCGACGATGTATCCCGGCAAGCTCACACAGACTACTTCTAGAACAGCCTCGAAGACGAGCAAGCAGAGATGCGACAAGGAGGGATGCGACGGCGCAGGCGCAGCGGACTCGAAGACCTTGAGCGGCATGTCGTAGGCCTTTTGGGCCAGCACGGCCAGCCGAAACGAAGTCGGCGGCGTGAGAGAGGCAGCAGGATCCATCGAATGCGACCCAGAGGCTCAAGATTATGGCTGGTTCGCTCGAGGGATGGCGATGTTTAGTTGAATTGATTCGAGTCGGGTCGAGGAGAGGCCGTCGTGTACCGGCGCCGTTGAATCGGATTGTCCAAGTACAGGCTTTGCGACGAAGCGCCAAAAAAAAGGGCGATATGCAAGGGTCAAAAGAAAAATAGAAGAAAGAAATGAAGGCAGAAATTCTTTGCTGAAGCCTGCAGAGTGGGAAGCAAGCCTTGGGGTGAGGTTCACAGAAAGTTCAAAGCGTCGTCAGCTAGCCACTGTCTGGGAGAAAATGGGCAATGGAGCTGGGATGAGGTCACTGGGGAGCTGAGCGTTTCTCCAGGTTCAGGGGAATTTTGACAGGCAGGCGATGCCAAACCAGCCACAGATTGGCCTTTTGCCGCGCAGGCCGTGAGATTGGGGGAAAAAAAACTAAACGAGGATGTGATGCGTGTTAAATGAGATGCTGCAGGCAATAAGAGTGACGATTTTTAGAGTGGCTTCGCAGCGTCTGTAACGGGGCCATGCTGCAGTAAGAAAGGAAGAAAAAACCTGAAGATGCCAATGGGCCTCCAATAGCGCACCGTTTCGCCAGCACTTCTATGATGCTGTGGTGCGACTGGGCTGCGTATGGGCGCAGGTAGCACGACTCAGCGATAAGGGAGGCGAATGGTTGCGCAACACGCAAGAGTGACATGAGGCCGACGAGGCGCGGAACAGCTGGGCCAAAACAAGCTCTGACGGGCTGCCGGGCTGCAGCTTAGCGGCCTCTCTAGCTCTCTGGGTGCCATTCAAGTGCCCTCTTGGCGCCTGTTTGGGGCGTCACGGCGCGGCTGATGTCACTCTGGGTGGAGGACTGCGCTGCCAGGTACTTGTGTCTGCTGGCCAATGGAATCCCTGGATGCGAGCATGAGCCCTCCAAAAGAGGCCTGGCCAGGGGAGAACAGCACCGCAGGGGCGTAGGGCTATCAAGCAGCAGCGAGCGTAGTGATGAGAGAGCCAGCTGTTTGGCTGCATTGGCTGCGATCACGTGTGGCCTCATGCCCTGCTGTTGACCTGCGTTTTGCAGCCGTTTTCTCGTCGCCTACAAGTGGACCTACAGCGTAGAGATGATTTTGGTGGGACAATTACACAACCCAGCAGCCAGCCACTATCGTAGGCATGTTGCGGAGGCTTGAACATGGCAGTGAAGGATTCGTACTGAGCTTATTTGCCTTGGCAGGCTTGGCGCTGGCGAGCAAGCGGTAAATAGAACCCTTTAAAGCCCGATATCCTCCATACGGCCTAGTCTGTACGACTGTGGCAGAGAGCAGAGATAAGGCCGGGCGCCTTGTTGCTTCCGCCATAGATACTGTGGCGTAGAGGCCTAGCAACTTGGCAAGACATGCCAGCGCAAGCAGATTTACTCGTCTTCAACCACCTTACCTCCAGGATATTCGGGCCTCTAGCACACTCGTATATGCGCCGTACCTTGCCATGACGGCTGACAGAAAATGAGATTGTCTCATCCCTTTTGAACGAGCAAGAGGCAAGAGAGGCTACCAGTGAAGGACTGCCAAACGCTGCATTTCATGGCCTCGATTCCCGTCTCCCTTGCTTGACAGCCTCACTTTTTCCCGTCCTGCAAGGGGAGCAAATCGTACGGCGTACGACTACCTACATATAGGTTAGTCCATGTCTTTGGCGCCAGGTTTTCGGATACTGTCACTTCTACTTTTCCATCTTATACAGTATCTGTACACAAGATGTGCAATAATACTAACACTGGATTATTTTCTGATAGCTCTCAGCCTTGCACGGGTTACTAGCTCCACTACTTACTTACCTTAGTAGAAGGCAGGTGTGGCACATCATAGACACCAGCCATCCACCGAAAGTGCAGACAAAACGCAACGTGCAGCCAATGAAAAAGACAAAACACCGGCAGCTTATCGTCACCGTGGATGTGCACAATGCCGTGATGTGTTCATAGCTGTTTCAACAATCGCCTCCGTTGCAGGTCCTGAAGCTCACGATCGAGATTGTAGATATAGAGTACGTCATGATAAACGCGTTGGAGGGGGAAATGCGCATCAGTTGTTTGAAACGAGCAAGGCGCCGATCCCTCCCCGGCTGGGTTACACAATGCACAAAAAAAGCTTCATAGCTACGAAATATGATGCATCTGAACCGCCAGGGTCCCATTTGATTACTGCAGTTAGTTAATTAAGTCATCCATGCTGGGCTGAGGGTAGCATCGATGTGGGGACCCTGAGCAGACGATTGGGCTGCGTGCGTATCGATGCAAATTGGTGTTTGTGCATACGACCAAGCATCCGGTGCTGCCTGCATGCTAGTAAACTTGTAACTTATCCACAAATAGATGTAGCAGTTGGCATCGAGATGCCATCATGAAACGAAATTGCAAACACGGCAGAGGCAACTCAGCAGAGACACCGGCCGATGCAAGGGCGGCGATTCTTGCGCTTGCAACGCAGCTTGTCGGGCAGCCACCGCCATGGCCATCAAGGACCTGCCGTAGCCTCTCCTCGGCAGCCCAATAACGAGGCGCCAAAAGCCCAATCGAATGCAGGGCCGTGAGAAGCAAACAGAAAATACACCAGCTGGATCCTGGGGTAGCCCGGCTTGGGTGGCCCCCAACCTTTTTTCCTCCTTTTCGGTGGCTTCATACTACAGTTAGGAGGTGGAAGAGAAAGGACTCGTCGCCTCTAGGCGAACTGGCCTGTCATAGCCTTGGCCCGTGATAGGCCACTATTGCTTCAAGGCACGGCTCGGCGACCAGAGGCGGTTTCATAATGAGATCTGTCTGATATGGATCGTCGGCTTGGATCCCGCCGCAGCTTGTACCCTCCTATCCGCCAATACCTACAAACTGGAGAGCAGCGGGCGTCGTCACCATGTAGTCGTCGGGGCGAAAATACGAAACAAAACAGTACCCGCGTGTGGGTCTGCCAACCATCACAGCGGATTTTGGTGGGATATTCCGCAAGAGGCCTCAGAGTCACTATCAAGACCCGTTCAAGTCACCAGGCCATATCAAACATGCAGCAGTGAGAGACGCCGCTGCCGCCTCTGATCTGTGCCCTGGCAATTATTAGCAGCTGCTTGTAGCGCCCGGCGGGCACTTGTTCAGCTATTCTAGCTGATATACTAGTAGGTAGTCTGCTTTGTAGTCCATGGCACCCAGGAGATGGTGGTGATATAAATCGTCAACTGCAGCCATATCCCCCTTCCCCTTCCTTCCATCGCTCTTCTTTCGATTCTTCATCTTTGCCCTTTTGTTCCACTTCCGCCCTGCCTGTGGGCAATTTTTATTTTCACAAGCCCAACGCTGAACCCCTGTGTCAGTCCTTATACTTGTGCATTGATACCGAGTACACTCATTCCCTCGCCCAGCCCAAAGCTGACTGAATCACGTCACACCTCACGCCCGGCATAGACTGCGAGTTTAGGCATCTTTGGTTTTGGTCTTCTGACTACCCATCCGCTGCCGTATAGCAGGGTCTGTTCTGCTGCGTCCCCTGCCCACTGCCGTTTTCGCGAGACAACTACAGCATTGGATAGGTAGGTTATTAACCAGTGCAGCGCGCTGGCCCCAGCATCTTTTACCCGGCGGTATGGACACAGCGCTGATGCCCACTTTTGGGTCACGACAGACGAGACTCGCCACCAATCCCGGCGCGCCAATTGACGGGCGGCCTGCTTTATATGACGTGCCGGCTCAGCGACGCCGCCTGACGATTATCCTGCATTTGACGCACATCGGGCCTTCGCATCGTCATCGTCGCTGCCGCAACAGAAAGCGCCAGAATCTCCAACCACCAACCCCGCACAGCGCTGCATCTTTTGGCATTCGCTTGCCCTATCGCGGGCTAGCATCCACTGCAAGGCTCTGCAAGCTTGTGCCTTGGTAGAGCAGCTTGAGCAGCAATTGGTTCCTGTTGTCTGCCGCAACGCCGTTCAGGTTTCTTCACTGGGCCAAAAACAGCCAGCAGGTACGTCGATGGCTCGGGAATAGGCCAACGAGCGTTCCTGGCCCTGTTTCCTGATCGATACCTGACACTGCCACAGCCTCTACGCAGTGTCAATACCACTTTCGACTTAGTAAGCCTCTTCGTTGCTTTCAACTACATTGTCCAAACAAGAACCCCCAAAGAAAACTTGTGCCTGGATTCGTATAAGACGGACAGCCCGCCACAACTTCCTGGCCGTTGCAAAGACAGGAAAATTTCTTCAAGCCCTTTTCTAACTGCCGGTGCCAACGCAGCCCTGCAAAGCCTTCAGCAAACAAGCCTGGCGGATCCGGGCTCATTTCAGGTACGCTCCATCCATCAGTAGCTCCGGGCGCATGGACGAGGCAAGCGCCGTTTCATACAAAAAAGTCGAAATCCGCTCTGAAAGTGGCGTCGCAAATTCTCAATCCCGCGATGATCCAGCCGGCGCAGAGCTAACCGTTGTCTGCAGCTTGTCGCTCTGTCTTATCTAACTTCCATTTCCCCCTCTTTCGCGTCGCCCCACGAACGAAAAACGCATCGTGTCAGAAGGTACACGTATAAACCGAGCGATAGCCGAGCATTTCTTCGATTGCTCTGCCTTTTCCCTGCGTCGTGCAAAAAGTCTAGACCGGCCTAATCTCTGAGGAGCGTAGTCCGCCAGGACCAAACCGTCCGCCGTCCGCCTCCCGCGAATCGGCCGTCATCAAAGGGAATTGTCAGCGACGAAGCATCCGAAAACCCCACCTTGGTTAAGCTTCAAAGCCTCGACCTCGGACTACCAGCATCGTCAACGTCCACCGCTGGGGGGTAAAAAAAAAAAAGCAACAAGGATAACACTCCTCGTCCTCCTCATAGCTGCCGGGTCGCTGGGCCTCTGCCTCTGCGACGCCGCGCATCGTCGATCGATCGAGCATATCCAGCAGCTCCGCTGCGTGGCTTCCGTCTGGAAAAACTGGGGAGGTCTCTCTGTCTCTCTCCATTCTGCGACCCCATCTCTATCACCATTCCTCCAACCTCCCCGCGGAGCATACACTCACGCAGCTACATCTCTTCAACTGTCACGATGAGCGGTACCGATTCTATCCCGGCCACGCCGGACAGTATATCCGATGATCGAGATCTCTCTGTACAGGCATCGCCGTTCTCTGAGGACTCGTCCATAGCAGGAACCCCCAACGGCGACGAGCTGGGCGAATCTCCCAGCTCCCCCAAGAGACTCCCATCCCTCAACACCTTTGCCGATCCCCAAAACATTAACCCCAACTCAACCACGTTGGGATTACTGGGCAAGGCAAGAAATCCTTCCCAGACTGGGTCATCTTTTGCCGCTGGTGCTGGGGCCATGGAGAACAGCGTCATGGCCAAGGCGCGCGCGCTTCACCAACAGCGAATGCAAAAAGGAATGTCAGCGGCGGGCAGCTCGCCTGTCTCACCGATGCCCTCACCTGGAGGACCTATAGCTGGTGGCTTCACTGCTCTGCGCATGCCCCCAGCTATGCAGCGTCCCGGTCCCGTACCACACCCCAGATCAGCACCTGTCCTACCAAAGTCTCTCAGCGAGCGAAGAGCCAATATGATGGGAGGAATGAAGCTATCAGACATGGGTGGCGGTGGTGGCCCTCCTACTGGTAGCATGCGCCGACCGGGAGCTCCGTCTCTCTCGGGATTGCCTCAACCAAGCGCACCCAATGGCAAATCGTCCCTGGGGTCAAAACTAGACGACTTTAAGAAGTATATCGATACAGAGAAGGGTTGGATTACTTTTGACGGCGCAGCCACAATTACTCGTACTGGAGTCAACTTTTCCAATGGCCAGACCTTCAAGATATCCCTGGATGAGGTGGAAATAATAGACGAGTTGGGCAAAGGCAACTACGGGACAGTGTACAAGGTCAGGCATGCTAAGCCCAGTGTACCACGATTTGGGCCAGGATTGGCTGGGGCCAAGTTGCAGCATCCACACCCGCACCGAAGTCAATCAGACTCGGCGGTCCACGATGCCACAAACGCGCTTGAAACTCAAGCTGGCAAAGTCATGGCCATGAAGGAAATCCGACTCGAGCTCGACGATGCCAAGTTTACCACTATTCTTAAAGAGCTAGTCATCCTTCACGAGTGTGTGTCGCCATATATCATCGATTTCTACGGAGCCTTCTTCCAGGAAGGTGCCGTATACATGTGCATTGAATACATGGATGGTGGCTCCATTGATAAAATCTATGCTGGAGGTATTCCCGAGAACATTCTGAAAAAGATTACCTACTCAGCCGTGATGGGTCTCAAATCATTAAAGGACGAGCATAACATTATCCATCGAGACGTCAAGCCCACGAATATCTTGGCCAACACGCGGGGCCAGATCAAAATCTGCGACTTTGGCGTCAGTGGCAACCTTGTAGCCAGCATTGCCAAGACAAACATTGGATGCCAGAGCTACATGGCGCCCGAAAGAATCTCTGGAGGTGGTATGGCACAGTCAGGCAACTCCGATGGCACTTACAGTGTTCAAAGTGATGTCTGGAGCTTGGGTTTGACAGTCATCGAGTGCGCTATGGGTCAATATCCATACCCCCCTGAAGCATCGTCCACTATCTTCAGCCAACTGAATGTGAGTTGTTACTGACTTGATGATCAAAATTTACCACATGACTAACTGCATCTTAGGCCATTGTTGAAGGCGAGCCGCCGGCTATGCCAGAGGATGACTATTCCGACTTGGCAAAGGACTTTGTCAAGAGCTGTCTTCATAAGATACCAAAGCAGCGCCCGACATATGCCCAGCTACTTAAACATCCCTGGATCCAGTCCCTATCTAAGCCGGAAACGATTGATGAAGTCGCCGAAGATGACGAGGCCACAGAAAAGATAGCCGAGGCGGTAGGACATATGGAGCTGAGCTCCGGCACGGAAGACGCCGAAGTTGCTGAATGGGTCAAGTCTGTGCTGCAAAAGAATGCAGACGGCCAAAACGGCGCTGGCCCCAGCAAACCTGCGCTTCACGCTGCACCTCTGGATAGCATCAGCCCTCTAGGAAGCCCTGTTCTCAGCCAATGAAAGAAGTCAATATCTGTTTAGGTGAACCTACCACAAAGAAAAGGTACATGCGCTATGAAACATGCCAACAAGAGCCGGTATCTAAGTTGGCTCAATCTATCAGCATCAAGCAAAAGAAAAGCATAGGGCAGGAGAGCAAATTGTTGGCGGAAGAGACATGAAACTGGCGTTTCCTTTGTACACAAAATAAGCAAAGGTCTTTTTTCTCCCTTTTTTTCCACACAAACAAAAGAATTAGCTGTGTTGCCTTCCATCCAATTGCACAAGCATGCGCACATACATATACATGCACACCACCAAAAAAAAAAGCATCTCGCCCCTGCCTACACACTCACATAACGAACACACATGCACATATACACACGCATTTGGGCCTCCCTTTTTTTTTACCCCCATTTTCTAGACCGGGGCTTTCATATATTCAAAGAGAGCTACAAGCGGATGATACTTTTTTTTGCAGTTGTTGTTTGTGTTCCTCTGTTATCTCTTTTTGCTTACTCATAACTATTGACATGGAGCCTATTTCTTTGTCTCTTTTTTTTTTTCCAATTTCATCTTCCCTTTGGTAAGCAAGAAACTTTGGTGGTTCTTGAAAGATTTTAAGGGAGTTGGGGAGAAGGGAGGATGTTATGGTATATACGGCAGGAAGGACTATTTTGGGAGGATTTTTCTCTTTTTTCTCTTTTTTTGTTTTTTTTTGTAATGTACGTATATCAGATAACGCACACGCATGGTCAAGAACACGAGGGCAGCCTGCACCGTAATTAAGAATTACTCATATACAAGATTGGCATGACTGAGAGGCACAATTAGTACCTAGGCATTCAACCGTGATGATGAGGGTTTGCTATGGTATAATTCCAAAACCGTCATAATCATATACGAAGCAGCGAGAGAGTATTTACAACCATTAATAAGAATAAATTCATAAGCTATAATCAAGAAGCAAAGCGCATTATTTAGCTCCCTTGACCTTCATTTCCACCACTTATTAATTATTGCTCAGAACGTCTCGCCTTTAACAAAAATAGGCCATTAGGTACTTAAAGCAGATATATCATACGCTCAGGAGACAGCATAGGCAAGTCATTGTCTGCTTTACACCGAAACTCTGCCGCTCCATTGGCTCAAATACTGCCATCACCTCTTTCCTTTTCACGCGCATTTCTTGCTAAAAAAAACGACATGCTCTTTACGAATACTCTTCCTTGACTCGGCGACCATCGTAGGAGCGGCCTCGGCTTCCGGTGGGTTCGCGAGAGCTTTGCCGGCGTTTAAAGTCAAAAGTGGGACTTGAACGTATGCCAAGCGCGAAAAGAATGACAGCAAGGAGAAGTGCCGTATACGAGCCCCAGAGGAAACCAAAAGCCCACGGTCCGATCTTGGCAGACCGGCCAACGGCGTGGAAACGGCTGCGGGCTTCACAAAATGTGGCACTGCGTACGGTAAACTGTTAGCAAAGTGACTCTTTTTGAACCCTTACAAGGGATAACGCAGTCGACATACGTTATAATAGTTACGGCGAGCGTATAGAAGAAGAGAGCAATGGCGGAAACGACAAAGGCTAACGCTGCACCGAGACGGCCGCAGCAAGCTAGTATCGATGTAAAGAAGGCCAGCACCTCGAAGAAGAGTGTCATGAGCAAAAACACCCATCCAAAGCGCCACATGTAGAAGTAATGGAACGACGTCGTGTGACTTCCATGACTACCACCAAGTCCCGGAGGCACATTCTGCGCATTGCTGTCCCAGGCGAAGCCGAAAGGAATGGCGGGATGAGCAGAACCGCAGTCTCTGTTGTCGGGGCCGCAGATGAAGAAGTAAGTCCACTGGGAAACGTCACGAGCCCCTGTGATTCCGCTGGTGTCGGCACGAAGGTAGTACGTATGGCGAAAGGGCGTATCGTGCGTGACGCCGGGAAAGATGATGAACCAGATAAATAGCTGAGAGACGCAGAGGAGTATGAAGCCAATGGAGGCTAAAAGAGCGTCTGTGAGGATGAGGATGAGGATTGGTTAGCCTATGTTTATTTACACATTGATGCTGATATTTCCTATCGCTGCTTTTGCAGTTGCTCGCGCGGTTGACAAGGATCTGGAAAGAAGATGGATTCACTCACTCTTTGGCATTTTGAATCAGCTTGATCCTCGTATAAGTGACAGCTGAAATCGAGAAAGGTGGATAGGGAAAAAGAAAGAGTAGAGTAGATGCCTTTGCGAAGCTCTCTCTATTCCAATTAATTGTAGTGGTCAGTTGGTGCTAAAATAGTATCATATGGATGTTGATAGTGATGTTGATCCGAGATGTTATGACGTCGTGACAGATCCAGCTAATGCCATGCAGTTGCAGGGAACCCTGTTTGAGCTAGGATATAGCTAGATCTAGAGCTGCTTGGTGGACAGGGGAGAGCTTCAACGAGGATCTGCCGCTTAAAAAATACGAAACCAGCGGGAGTGATGAAGAGAAATAGAAGACACGCTCATTAGTGACAGAGATGGAAATAAGTGGTGTTGAGTATACGAGCGAGGGAAAGGACTACGCAAAGCAGAGGCTGAGCTGGGAGGAGAGAAAGAGCTGGATGGGAAGCTCCTGGGGGCAAGAGGCGGCGGGGCTGATGATGCAGTTCTTTGAGCCACAGAGGGCCGACGTTACTGGAGCAGGTATACGATACATTACACCTCGATGGATGGAAAGTGGTAGAATGCGCAAAGCCACATCGTATCTTGTACAGCTCGCAGTAATCCAGGCACTCGTAACTCACCGTCAGGCGATCGGCCAAGATGCAGCTGCTGCTCCAAATACTAGCGCCAAGAAGCTTTTTTCAGCGGGCTAGCGCTGGGAAGTGCCTGCCGTGTGGCCGTGGCGCTGCACTCAATTGAGTCGACGGGAGGGCCATCGTGGAGAGGCGATGACGACACAGAGACTGGCGAATAGCAGGCGAGAAGAAGCCCCAATTGACGATCCATTGAGTCGTGAGCTTGTCTCTTTTACATGCTAAAGTAATGAGAGAATACTAATTGTCCTACTAGGAAGACGACATCGGAAGCTTGGATCATCAGCATGTGAGCAGTACGAGACGACCAGTACGAGCTCAGCACCTTAAAGTGCCACCCACACGGCACCACCGCTGGAGACGAAGCTTCATGCTAGGTCCGTCGAACCAGCACGTCGCATTCCACGCCTTTGCAAACATACGACGACAACTGCTTTTGCACGCTATCACCTACACTATTGGCCGACGCTTGCGCAAACCTTATTGGAGCAGCCTCCGCAGCGGGAGTGAAGCTTTGATGTCATGAAAGGAGCGGCCAATTGGGCGGCGGGCCTGGGGATGCAGAAGCGTGGATGAGGCGGACGCTGTTTATGAGGCGTCGACGAGAGACGGCAGTATTGCATCATCTGCACGCCCACCAGCGCAGGTGACATTCCGATTTGCGTCCTCGTTGATCGTCTTCCATCTCGCTGGGAATTTGGAGGTTGTCACCGGGTCCAGCTGTCGCCAGCAGCGTCACGTCAGCAGCATCCACAACGCTGGCTTTAGCGTCCACCGGCGCTATCCGCCATGTTAGCGCTTGGTAGTGCGTGCTACGACAAGATTTCACAATGCTAGCAGCAGCCTGCCAACATCTGTCTAATCACTAGCTGCAACATCACATCACCAACCTTGTCCGAGTTTCTACATTCCCCTTACGACTATTTGCTTTCAAGTGCAACTCAATTCAGAGGCCGCTGTAGTAGCGCAGCCAAGTCACAAGATGTGGCACGTGCCCCATGTGCAGCTCAGAGCAGCAGCGGCATCGGCATCTCGCAGAGCTGGCGTGTCAGTTGCTGGTCGACGACGCCAGGCTACCTTTTCAAAGCCCTCTTTACTGGAGCACCAGCATCTTATAGGAGATAATGCTACTGGGCTGACGAGCTATGAAGCTGCTGAAGATGTCCAGGAGGAGCATCGAGCCAGGTTTCTGACCTGGAAGGGACTCCCCGAGAAGTCGAGATCAGAAGAGGATTGCCCTCGGCCACAGCTCATTACATTCGAATCTACGCCGACATTTACTCTCGGCCGTCGACAGGATGATCTTGTTCCGGAGCAAATGTTCCATCTAGAACAGCCACTGGATATCCATCTTCTCCAGCGACCCCAGCCCATCGAGGGGCTCTTTTATCCTCAGGTGAAAAAGACGAACCGCGGAGGCCTTACGACTTACCATGGCCCTGGTCAGCTTGTTCTTTGGCCAGTATTGGATATGCATTCTTCTCTGTATCCCAGGTATAGTGTCTCTTCGTTTGCTAGCCACCTAGAGGCAACAACGCAACGGTTTCTTTCAGACATGTTCGATATCCAAACATATACCAATCGCGATGAGCCCGGCGTCTGGGTCCAGGAATCGTCCGGCCCGCCTCGTAAGATTGCAGCCCTCGGGGTCCATCACAGGCGGTATGTCACGGCACTTGGCACGGCCATCAACATTGATGTCTCTGTTAAGGGACTGGAACGTTTGAATCCGTGGGCCCGGTTCGTTCCCTGCGGACTCGAGGGAAAGCTGGCGACTTCTGTGGTAGCTGAGCTTGGCAGTGCTGCTCAAGGTATGTCCTTTGACTTTATCGAGTTGGCACAGCGCTGGGCTGGCATATTTGAAGAGGGGTTGAAAGACGCATCAATGCGAGGTGTCGATCTGGGGCGATGAACTGCCGCTTTGATGATAAGCAAGGAATACAGAGTGATAATCTAATCGCTCGGCGTGAGTAAAACCTATTACTATCACTCGCATGATTGCCACGAAATATCAGTCGTCGCCTCGGAAGATACAAGAGGCAAAACAGTGAGACTCACCGCAATACCGAAGCTGCCGCTATCGTTTATCTACACTCTAGGGAGCTTTACCTACAGCAAAGAATATGAATACGAGGCTGCTTCAGCTCTATCCAACCCCCACGGGAGCGTATTCCACGGAGAAGCAGATACAGCCGCAATGGCAAATGATATCGAATAATATCCCTTTGTCACGCAAACATTCCTCTCTTCCTATCATACAAGCATTTCTTTACGTGTAATCTATCCGAGGAGATAGACACCTCCCGGGATATATCAGCCTATGATGTTTTGCAAATTCACGTTTACGTCTTTGTTTCATTTTCAGCGTTGTCATTGCCGATCTGTCTATCTGGATAACACGAGAATGGAAACTTTAGAAAAAAAGCAGCCGGTAATGCCCGAATAGGCTGATCCACGCCCTTGTCTTCTATATACGGCAGATGCCCTTATCTGTCTCTGCTGGGAGAAAAGAGTGGAGCTACCCCAAACGCCAACTGCCATTGCCATCTCATTTATCGTCACATTCACACAGATAGCAAAGCAAAGCGATTAATTGCTTGATGACTGTTATCTGGTGAATCAATGACACTCCGCCTTATCTTTGCCGTTGCCGGATTCCAACGGGCCGCTCTCTTTATTTGCTGGGTACCGGCTGGAGTATGGGGTAACTTTGCGGGGGGACAATCTAAGACGGCGATTGCTATCATGGCCCTTATCTCTAAGCTCTTAGCCCGCCAGCAATCTCTCATCTCAAGCCAACCAGATCCCTACAACGTCCGCAGCGTTCCTGATAAGCAGCGCACCTGCAGCTATCTTGCATTTAGCCGACTTTTGCTTGCGATACGGCATCGATCTCATATCAGCTCCCATGCAGGCAAAATCAACGCCTGCCCAGAAGCCGTATCTTTTGCATTGGTGATGCTAGTGCCTACTTGATTGCAGATCAGCCCTACGAGTCTGACGCTTCAGTTTGCCGCAGCGGTTGATGAGCGCGAAAATTCAGCTTCCCTGTTCTTCCTATAACTAATAGAATCCGTGTCTTTGAATCTTATCGCTACCAAGCTAAAATATCGCAATCAGCAAAATGGAATATCACTACTGCGGGTTAAAGATTTGGGGGTTTGATGCCTTGTTGGACGAGGACGGGCTGGTTTAGAACAAGAAGAAAAGCGCTATTATCCATGCTTTGAGATGGAATCGGCAAACTCCATGATTGAATGCAGAGCACTAAGATAACATGTCGTGCGATGTGAGGCGCTACATAACTATGCAACTCTCCCTTGGTTGCCGCATTTGGATGCTTTTATGAGTGTGACATTCTAGACGAGGCGAGGCATCTTCAGCTTCGAGCGCGCGTTCCAGCCAGCCCTTCTCCTGAAGTATCACAGCTCCTTGCGTGGAAGCATCATGTCCGGCGCGAACTCCACTCCATTGGGCCAAGGCTATGGCTATGGCATTGTCCTGGGCCTGGGCTTTGCGTTTGCCATCTTCATGGTGAGTCTGAACGGCCTTCATCTTTGAGGATCAGGCGTTGACCAGATGTGTCCTAATACGTCGCCTACAGATTACCGTTACTCACATCCTCAAACGATTCAACAATGAAGTTCAAACCTCGGAAATGTTCAACACGGCTGGCCGTACCGTCAAGTCTGGTCTGGTCGCCTCTGCCGTCGTGTCGTCCTGGACCTGGGCCGCGACCCTACTACAGAGCTCCGGCGTGTGCTATCGGTACGGAGTCTCCGGTCCTTTCTGGTACGCCTCTGGAGCTACCGTCCAGATTCTGCTCTTCGCTACGATTGCCATCACGCTCAAGAAGCGAGCTCCGAACGCCCATACGTTCCTGGAAGTCATCAAGGCGAGATACGGCAAAGCAGCGCATTTCACCTTCATCGTCTTCGGCCTCATGACCAATATGCTGGTCTCTCTCATGCTAATTACAGGAGGAGCCGCAACGGTAAATGCCTTGACGGGAATGCATGGCGTAGCCGCAATCTTTCTCATTCCCATCCCTGTGGTAGCATATACGGTATCTGGCGGCCTGAAAGCAACCTTCATTACAGACTATATCCACACCTTTGCCGTCCTCATTATCATCATGATATTTGCACTAAAGACCTATGCGACTTCAGATGTTCTTGGTAGCCCGTCAGCCGTATATGATCTCCTCGTCAAAGCTGCCCAGGCCCATCCCGTCTCTGGAAACCGTGACGGCAGCTATCTCACAATGAGATCCCAGGGTGGAGCCATTTTCTTCGTCATCAACATTGTTGGAAACTTTGGGACCGTATTCTTGGACAACGGTTACTATAATAAATCTATAGCGGCGTCCCCAATCCATGCTTTGCCTGGATACATCATGGGCGGTGCGGCGTGGTTTGCCATTCCCTGGTTGACGGCCACGACACTCGGCCTCGCGGCTCTGGCGCTCGAGTCCAGCCCTCAGTTTCCGACATACCCCAACCGCCTGACAGACTCGCAGGTTTCTGCTGGACTGGCGCTTCCTTATGCCGCAGTGGCTCTCATGGGCAAAGGCGGCGCGATTGCAACTCTCATCATGCTGTTTTTGGCCGTCACTTCGGCTTTCAGTGCTGAGCTGGTGGCCACGTCCACCATCTTTACATACGATATTTACAAGACGTATTTCCGCCCTAATGCCAGCAGCAAAAGCCTTGTCTGGATGTCTCACATGTGCATGGTCGGCTATATGATTATTGTCTGCTGCATCTCTACGGGTCTGTGGTACAACGGTATCTCCATGGGCTACCTCTACCTTCTTATGGGTGTTTTGATCTCAGCTGCCGTGATCCCAGCAACGCTGACTTTATTGTGGAACGGCCAGAACCGCTGGGCAGCAATACTCTCGCCTATTCTCGGCACCATCTGCTCCATTGTCGCCTGGCTAGTAACAGCAAAGAAGACGTGCGGCAAGCTGGACGTCGATTGCACAGGCTCAAACGACCCAATGCTGGCCGGAAATGTGACTGCGCTGCTAGCGCCAGTCATCTTTGTACCGCTGCTCTGCCTCATCTTTGGCTTTGACAAGTACGATTGGCAGTCCATGATGGAGATACGAAAGGTGGATGATCACGATATCATTCAGGCATCGGGGCTTGACCGTGAGGCGCAGCGACAGCTAGAGAGAAATCAGGAACGAACCGAATCCGAAGAAGAGCGACGGAAACTGAACAAGGCATTCAAGATTGCCTCCATTGTTACTGTTTTCATGTAAGTCCATTCTTCTGCAGCTAATCTTTTCCATCTCACTGTGTCACTAATGTACGAAATAGGGCTGTCGCATTCCTCGTCCTTTGGCCAATGCCCATGTACGGCACCGGGTACATCTTCTCTAAGCCCTTCTTCACCGGCTGGGTAACCGTAGGCATCATTTGGATCTTCTGCTCATTCATCTGCGTGGGGCTGTATCCGATATGGGAGAGCAGAGCAACACTGACAAGAGTCCTTGGAGGAATTGTTACGGGCAAGAGGCCTGCTGCTGTTACGATGGTCACGGAAAGCGAAGACAGCGGAACGTTGACACCTGAAAAGGACTACATGAAAGAAGGATCAATTTGATGAGAGGAAAGCGAGCGCGGAGGAAAGCAGATGTTTAGATTTTGTACGAATTTCAAAACTATCAACTAATAACATTTCTATTAACCAGACAGATTCTAACACAACTTTGCACGCCCAGTCTATATAGCAAGCATCTCCCAAAGAGCCTCTTCTCTCGCTCACGCCGCACCATTTACTTCCTCCTTGACAATCGTCTTCAGCACCCTCGCAGGATTTCCCACCGCGACAACTCCCTCGGGCACATCCCTCGTCACAACGCTTCCTGCACCAACCACCGACCCCTTCCCAATCGTCACGCCCGCCAAGACCGTCACGCCGCCGCCGAGCCAGCAGTCCTCGCCCACGACAATGGGCTTTCCCGACTCCGGGCCGCGGGTGCCGTTGCGCACGCGGTGGTCCAGCGGGTGCGTGCCCGAGTAGAAGCTGCAGCCGGGGCCCATGAGGGTGCGGGCGCCGATGGTGATGGGGCAGGTGTCGATCCAGGTGCTGTTTGCATTGACGTAGACGTTTTTGCCCAGGCTTTGGGCAAATGAAATATTAGTTTTGGTGGCTTGAATTACGTACGAGTACACGACGGCAGAAGGGAGTGAAAGGTGACGGTTGGGGAGATTGACGCACCGGATGTTGTATCCGTAGTCTGCTCTTAAACCAGGTTCAACGATTGGATAGTCGTCTAGAAGAGCCTCGTCTTCTTCTTCGGTTGCTGCCTTTGGCGGTAGCGGGGTTTCATCTCTTGTGATTCTATATGCGACAAAGGTAAATAAAGAGATGACATTATGTATCGAACGGAACAATGATCAAATCAATCTTCATAACAATGCGGATAATAAAAAGCCGCATATGTAAAATTAAAATGAAAATGAAAAAAATGGGCAGGTGTTATACATACTCTCTCCAAATCTCAACCAGCTCCCTCCTCGTAGGTTCCACAGCCGTGTTCAGCTTCCTAACCGCTCTCACGCACTCTTTTCGATCCTGGGCAAGATCCGGCGTAAAGGCATAGTACAAGTCGCCGCGGAGCATGCGCTTTCTGTTTTCCGCCAGGTCTATGGGCGCGCCGTCGGGGGCTTGAGCTGCCATGGTTGTTGAATTTGACGATTTATGTTTTTTTTTTTTAAAAAAAAAAAAAAATTAGATAAATAGTTGTCTACAAGGGAGGAACGTTGTCCAGAAAAAGCCCGAATGTTATTGTTTTGGAAAACTGAACAGGTTGACGATTTGAGGATAAAGCGCGGGGGTGACTTTTAGCTCGTTTTATATAGGTAAGCTTAGTTCTGGTGGATCTGGATGCCTCTTGAGTTTGAAACACTGGGGTTGTCAACTTTCTCTTTGGATACGACTTGACTGAGGCTTAGACGTGATTTAGTTCAAATAATTCGTGGATAGCCCATCTGTTGCTGGATTCTCGTGTTCATCGTGTTCGGGTAAAGAGCGTGGACTATGCTATATAAGGAAATGTTTCGGTGACTACAATCCTTCACCTCCGGATATAAACAACTAACATAGCCATCTATATCACGTCTGTAATAATCAACTGTTTTTGAGGAATAGTAACACGGTTCAATATCAGACTACACTCTGCGTACTCTTGCTAGGCAGTCATACTCTAGAGCCATCAGAATGGAATATTAATATTCTAACATTTTCAACCCGGATATGCTCCGTGAGTGGCTTGCAAAATTATCGTCATAAGCTAAAGTACACAGCAAGCCCTACATTTATCCAAGACCGTATCGACATAAAAAAGAAGAAAAAGTAGACAGTAAATAGTGGATGCCTCCCCAAGTCTATAATTGAACAAGGCAGAGGACATATCCTTGTGAAAAGAAGAAAAATGGCTCTCATAAAAGACACATAACCCAAATGGCTTATACCTTACAAAACAATCTGCACCGCCAAAACAATTGCCAGACCAAACAAGCTAGCACTCATCGCAGAAGCGCTGTTCGCTCCGGGAATGCTAGGGATTGAGGAAGGTCCAGATGGAGCGCCGCTCCAGCTTCCAGAGGGCGATGCGTTGCCAGAGCCGCTGCCAGAGCCACCGCTAGGGTAAGGCGAGCCCGCGCCAACGGGAATGGTTGGCTGGCTTGGGGAGCTGGAGAAAGCAGTGCTTTCGCCAGAAGAGCCCTGAGGAGCCCCAGCAGAGGTGGCGGGCTTGACGAGCGTTTGAAGACCGCTGGAACTAGCGGCACCAGTAGGAACGGCAGCCTCAACAACGGGCCCGGAAGGCTGTCCAGCTGCTGTGACTTGTGGGAAGCCGCCGGCACCGCCGAGTCCAACGGGGCTGCTGGTTGCCTCAGGTTGGGAACCCTCCTTGGTTGCCGTAGCCTCGGGAGTCTTGGTTGCATCACTTACGGGACAGACAGTGGTGTATAAAGCAATAGTCTCTGTAGTTACGTAGCCTCCCGCCGGGCAGTTGACAACGTAGGGTGGGCACTTTGTAACAGTGTGCACAGATGTAGTATATACAATGCTTGTCGTCAATGAAACGGATGCAGAGCCAGAGGTCGTTGTAGCTGGGTTGCGAGCGGATGTCAAGGCAACCGATGAGTTAGACCATCGGCTGGTTGTCGTGGGATGCAAAACAACGACAGAACTAGAAGAGCTTGGAATTGCGCTTGAGGTAGTCACGCCTTTGTCCACATTCGACAACGGGGGCAGACTCGAAGCCGACGCCGAGGATGTTGTTGGCTTCACAGATGCAATGGAAGAGGTAGGCTTTGCTGAAGTTGAAGACTTGACTGAGGTTGAAGTTGAAGGCTTTGCGGAAGTTGAAGGCTTTGTGGAAGTAGCGGGCTTAGACGTCGTGCTTGGCTTTGAGGTTGTCGAGGCCTTGGACGTAGTGCTTGCTTTTGACGTGGTGCTTACTTTTGACGAGGTGCTCGGTGTCGACGTAGAGCTCGCTTTGGAAGTGGAACTCGTCTTAGAGGTGGTGCTTATTTTGGAGGTGGCACTGGCCTTTGAAGTGGCGCTGGCATTTGAAGTGGAGCTCACCTTTGTAGTGCTGGCCTTCGTCGTGCTGCTTGCCTTTGACGTCGTAGACGCTTTGGAAGTAGTGCTTGCTTTCGAGGTTGTGCTCGCTTTCAAAGTCGTGCTTGTCTTCAAGGTTGTGCTTGGCTTAGATGTCGTGCTTGCTTTCGACGTAGTGCTTGCCTTTGATGTTGTAGACGCCTTGGAGCTAGTGGATGCTTTAGACGTAGTAGATACCTTCGAGGTTGTAGAAGCCTTTGAGGTGGTAGACGCCTTGGAAGTCGTGCTCACTTTGGAGGTAGAGCTCGCCTTAGAAGTCGTCGATGCATTTGAGGTAGTTGACACCTTGGAAGTCGTAGACGAAGCCTTGGAAGTCGTAGACGAAGCCTTGGAAGACGTGGACGTAGACGAAGCCTTGGAAGTCGTAGACGAAGCCTTGGAAGACGTGGACGTAGACGAAGCCTTGGAGGTAGTTGATGAAGCCTTGGAAGTTGTGGACGTAGACGAAGCCTTGGAGGTAGTTGATGAAGCCTTGGAAGACGTGGACGTAGACGAAGCCTTGGAGGTAGTTGACGCCTTGGAAGTTGTGGACGAAGCCTTGGAAGTCGTAGACGAAGCCTTAGAAGACGTGGACGTAGACGAAGCCTTGGAGGTAGTTGACGCCTTGGAAGTTGTGGACGTGGACGAAGCCTTGGAGGTCGTGGTGGTAGACGATGCCTTGGAGGTCGTGGTGGTTGCCTTGGAAGTCGTAGACGACACCTTGGAAGTAGTGGTGCTCACGACCGTGGTTGACGAGGTAGTAGAACCAGGAAAGGGGTTGCATCCAGCCTGGAGCGCCTCCAGGGTCCACTGGTTAAAAGACGTTCCATTGATCTGGTTGACAAGACCACGAGAAAGATCCCACAGAGAAACACCACCAAAGTGCGGTCTGCCCTGGTACTGACAAATCAGATTCTTCAGCGCAATGGGGTCAATGTAGCCGGTTTCATTGGCCTCCTGGATGGCAGGGAGACCAATGTACAGCTTGGCCGACTGGCTCTTGGCGGTGTTGGCAATCACGGTTTCCCAGGCGTCATAGTTGAACTTGTCACCAACGGAGTTGCCAGCAATGGCATCACATCCTGGGTTGTTGTAGAACTGGATAAAGAGCTTGTCAAAGGCAGCTTGCGTGATCAGATCCTTCAGGTAAAAGTTCGTAGGGTCAGTGGGGCATTGAGGAGCAGCGGTAATGATCAATGAAGAGTCAAGAGAGCGGAACGTGTTGGCCATCTCGATATAGGGTCCATTTGCTAACGGGTCATTCGTCTTAGCATCCAGCGCCAGTAAAGAACCAAAAGGGGAAAAACTCACGGAAATTGACCTCGATATCAAAATCAAAGCCATCAACAGAGGTATGATCGGTGGGACTGGAGTCAAAAGGGCGAGGGCCCGTCCAGCTAGAGTTGTAGGGACCAAAAGCATTGTAAAGGAACGTGGCAAAGTCGGCACCAGTGGTATTATCCGGAACATAATAGTTGGAGGTCAATGAGTTGTAGACTCCTCCAATACTCAAAATGACCTTGACACCTTTGGCCCTGCAGTAAGGGATATCGTTTTGAAGAGATGTGCAGTGGCTCAACAGATTTGAGGGCACATCATTATCACCAAGATAGACTCCCCAGCAGTTGGGTCCAAAGTTAGTACCGGGATAGCCGGAGAGATCGACGGTATCGGGGGCATTGTTGACGAAGCCCAGCGTGATTGAATCAACACCGCTATCACAGTGTGTTCTAATGCCCTCTAGGGTGCTGTATTGTCCCTGTATATCAGTTGTTAGCCAGATTTTCGGCGGTTTGGGAAAACACAAGGGGCTAGCCATGAACATACCCAGTAACCATTAAGGAGGCCAGTGGCCGCCAGACCAGCAGTAGCAGCGAGAGAAACCATATTAATGACTGACTAATTTGAACAAGAAAAAGACTGCAAGGTGGCCGAAGCCAGAAGAATGAGTGTGGCGATGATACAGGATCAACGAAAGGACGCAAACGAAACCGTTTGCAGCTTGGCTGAGGAACCGAGCCTTCTCTGGAGTTGACAGAGACAGAGTTGTACAGAGAGAAGAAGAGGAAAACACAAGAGAAGGCTGAGAGCCGGCTATCTAGTTTTTTACTTGCCCACGCCTATTCGGGCCCTACTGTAAACTACTGCCGCCGAGAGTGCCTCCATCGTGGACTCGGCGATTTCCCTTCTCGGCCCCCCCTGCGGCCTCACTGCCTAAGGCCCATCCGATTCCAGCGCAGAGCTGGGCTCATATGCGAATTTCGGCCTTGGCCCAATCTCCCCGTCATGAGCTATGACGGATGGAGGGCCCCGTGAAGCCTGATTTGTCTAGACAAGGTCTTTCAACGGCAAGAAGGTGGGCAGACTGCAAAGAGACCATGGGCAACGTAACCCAACCAACACTGCAGAATCCAGGAACAGGTCTAGTGGCATCTGGTCCCAGACACATGGACGCCATCCTCCATTGGCCAAATCTAGGGTTCCTTGTCCAGAAATTGGTAGTTTGTGACTGTATACCCGTGGTATCCATGGTAGAGCCTCCGGAGTATGCGGTCTTTTCCACACGCATGACCACGGCGAAATGCTACGCAGTGTTGGTTCTGCTACCAACGATTGTGACCATTCAGGTACAAGCTATTTAAGTGTGAGCACTAGCAGCCCGTCAAACTAAGGTCAATTGTTAGCCTGATTGGCCACTTCAAGTGTTGTAATGCGTAGAGCGGCAACGATAGTTCGACCGCATCACAGCTGAAAACCGACGACTTTCAGACTATTCGAACTCCATCAAACGCGCAGTATAGCGAAGCAGAGTTGCCTGAGGGTACCACGTTCATGGGAAGCCATCGTCATCGCATGAACACGGCCAAATTCACGATGAAAATAAGGTTCTTGCCCCCAGGGTCGAGGGTGAACAGTGTGACAGGAATGGTATGAGGCTCGTCTCGCCTACTTGGATCCCGCGCGTGGGCCCCGCCAGAGAAAAACGTCGAAGGATTCATGGCGTGGACGTCTCCATCAGCGGCTTAAAGCCACGAATCACGGCCGCCAGACGTACGGAGAATGGCCCGTCCTCGTTTGCATGTGGTCGCATCCCCTGCATTGGCATCCTTGATTAGCGCGTGGCGCACCAGTAGGCAGCTGTTAGCGGCTGCTGTTAAAAAGGTTTTTTTCCTGTAGGGCTAAGGCGAATCCTCCAATTAGAAGGCTATGAGCCGTCCTCGAGGTATCGTACCTGAAAGACCAAGGCGCTTAGATCTCTAGGGCAGGGGGAGCGTATTTCGGAGTTGAGCCGGATTGTCGTGGGATTTGCCTAGATGATCAGACAATCCCACGTGCGCGGGGGTCGATCAGAGAGCTGAGGTCGAGAGGGCAAAATGTGTGCCTCAGCGGCCGCGAGAGATGCTGTCGTTGCTGTGCCTGGATCGCAGACGAGCTGCAGCAGATACCATCAACGCTGCAGGTACCAGGGCTCCAGGCCCCTACTCTGCTGCTGCGAAAGGCAATGGCCGTGAAAAGCAACAGAATGAAACGTTATCATGGCACTTTGAAGTGGGCTTTCATTTCAGTCGGCCACTTCCACTTTGGGCCGTGTTGACAGCAGATGCGGAGTACGGAGGCGAGGCGGAGAAAGTGGTGTTGAACCCGAGCAGCGGTTTGTTTGCTGCGGTTCAAGCTTAACCTGCAGTCTCTTCTTATCGGGGGCGCCAAGCCAGAAGGAGTAGCATCTCCTTGCACACGGAGCCTCCGAGAAAACGGCGACTATGCGTTTATGCACTAAATAACTGTATAAGTCAAGGTGTATGTGCTTTTTTCTCCTCTCTTTACACTTTCCTTTTACCGTCATCAACGCTCAAGCGGCTCACAAGGGTCAGCAGCACCGTCAACCAAGTGCAAACGCTGTGTCGCAGGCCTCAAAAGATTACCTATAAATTTGCCCAGGTAGGCCCATAAAGAGGCCCATTTGTGCCTGCGTCGCCAAGACACACCATTGGATCTAGCCTGCAACCGCCAGCTGCTGCGCTAACTTGCAGGGGTCTCGGCTGCAAACGCTCGGACTATCTTCGCCCCGCCCTCAGACAACAAATATCTCGCGTCATCTTTGATATCTCTCGCCTTTCGGCCGTTGCCTCTTTGATCACGCTGAAATTACTAGCGACATCTCTGCCGCTTGTTGGTTTGACTCACATACGGGCCTTTTGTTTTCCTCATGTCATGTTAAATTATTACGGAATTCTAAGCCAATCAGTCTCTATTATACAGCATACGTGTCCGCTCAAGCCGTGTCCAGCACAATCACCTCGGCTTCTGCCTCTCCAATACTCTCCACCGTCAACTTGTCGCCAATGAAAACTCCGTCAATAAAAGCGCCGTCTCCTTCAGACAGCTCTGCATTCTCCCGGCCGTCAAGCCTGATCTTGGCCTTTCCTCCTTTCAGCATCGGTAAGTGGACGTACACTTTGCGCTGCGTCTTGATGCCTGCACCGCCTCCTACTGTCCACTCAAATTTGCCCTCTGGCGCAATGATTCCTGCGCCCATGACAAAATCTGCGTGAATGGGGATGGTGTTGGGAATGATGGGCTCTGCCTCTGCCTCCTCTTTCGCGGTGGCCTCCTCGCCTGCCCTGAGCGGGCTGAGGATCTTGACAAAGCCCTCCCGCTTGTCGTCTTCTGAAAAGGTGCGGGTGTGATACCGGGGGATCAGGCCTCTCTTCCACGGAAAAGCCCAGATCTGTAGAAAGTGGACCGTTTCTTTCTTGTGCTCGTTGAATTCAGAGTGAGCTATGCCGGAGCCACCCGTAGTGAACTGTACATCTCCGCGTCGCATCCGGTAGAACTTGTCCGATTGTTCCCCCTCGCTGCCCTTGGCGAGCATGGAGTCCCGATGGGTCAGTTCTCCGGACAGGATGTAGCTGAAGATTTCGAAATCCCGATGGGGGTGTGTGGGGAATCCAGAGAGCGGCTTTACTCTATCCTCGTTCAAAACCCGTAGAGCCCCAAACTGAGTGTATCTGTTGTCGTGCCAGTCGGCAAAGGAGAAGCTGTGGTAGGTGTCCAGCCAGCCGATGTTGTTGTGCCCCCTGCTCGACGACAGGTGAGGCGTGATCTTGGCCTGTCGGAGAATTGATTTCGACATGTCCGTAGTGTTGCTGGGTATAGACAATTTGAGAGAAGTTGGTGTGTCTGTAGTAAAGTTCCTACTGAATATGTTTCTGTAGTTGTAGATTTGCGTATAATCTTCAATTGGTAGGATGTAGATGAGTATGGAAATTGAAGCAGCAAGAATTGCAAAAAGCAGAGCAAAGCGACTCATTTATGTTTGTTTCTACAAAAGTCATGCAGCTAGAAGACGAATGCTAAAGAATTCTTGAGAAAGAAAAACAAAAACTCCAAGATATATCCGTGAATTGACAACGAATTTCTAAGCCTGACTATACCGTCAAACTGTGTAAATTTTCGCCTTTCATCATCTTACTAAGGTTTTGCTCAGCAGGTTCAGCAATTCCCGGGCGCTAAGACCAATCACCAATAATTACGCTAGCTTTGCTAATCGTTTCTTCGCGGTACGTACTGTTTTAAGCTTTGCAGTTTGCCCCACAAAACCGGATGAAGTGCGCACTGACAAATGTTGTTACCAGATCAAGCACGACTGCATCTAGATGTAGACATGTAAAGATGGATAGAAGCTTGCTGCAGGCTGATATTGTCATTACTGCAATGAGTGACTAAGGTGATTTCGGATTGATCCTACAGCATTTTGCACTTATGTAATGCTTGGCAAATGAGATGCTATTGTTGTTACTTTACGAGATCTTCTAGCGCTGGAGAGGGCTGACTAAATATCACTCCAAACCAAACGCATGGACTTTAAAGCCAGGAACAGCCTACGCGGATCAGTCTCCATGTCTCAGCTCAAGTTGAGGCTACCCACACATGCTTTTTATGTACACTCGATAAATGACTGGCTACCTACCTGATTAGGTAATATGAGATAGCCTGTGCAGCCTCATATCGAGTAGGTAGCTGTAGGGTATGAATGTTCAAGGCATCAGATACAAGATTTCCCACCCCATATGCCTGTTATCACAGCGCATACAAAATTACTTTTACTCCTAAAAGGCGCTTTTGCCTTTTCGTATCGGTCTGCAGAATTCATGCAGCCACTTCGCCGTCCAAGTCAATGCAACTGCTCAAGGTGCCTCGAACCAGACTTTGCAGAAGCATCCAATGAGATGCCGAGGTGGTTAGCCAGCTCGACGATTACTGGCCCGATAGTGCACCAAAGTGGGCCATGGACAACTCATCGCCAGCATGGCAGGAGCAGATCCCCTCGTTTCTTGCCCTGTACGCTGTATTCTATACTTTAGAGCCCCCTTGTGCTATACTGCCTAAGAAAAATCTTCTTCAGCTTCACAAATTCTGCTCACCTCGTCTCCTACCACTTTTCAAGCCCACCCAAAATCTTCATTGGCAGCCCAGTCTCTCAGCTCGGCAGCCTCAGCTTTGGCCTGACCAAGCGCCGACCCCTGCTCCCCCAGCCACCCGATTTTGCGGGCCCCCGGCCGCTGTATGCGCCACCCGTCTGCCAGTTTCAGCACCCGAAGCCGAAGATCGACGAAGCCCAACGGCAGCCTCACGGACAGCCGGCAGAAGGCCATGACTATTCTGTGGTATCTTTAGCGCACAGCAAACGCAACTGGTAGACTTCTTCATCTTGCCACCGAAATTTATTTTTAGCATCTTCAAATCCTGCTCCGGCGTCTTTACCAAGGTCAGTGTGTGGTGCGAATAGCGTCAGTGTTTTCGGCCTGCAGGCCTCCTGATTCGGCCCCATCTATCTGACATCTCCCGTGCACTACGGAGCTTCGTGGATCTTCGGTGGCTGGGACACCCACCCAGGTCTCCTGCATCGACTTTCTCCAACCCTGTTTAAAACTCATCCATACACCATACGTCTTTCCCTCTCTCTTGCATTGCATCCTGCAGAAGCAATTGGCCAAACTCCTCCTAGTGCGGTTGGCTGCAATAATGAGTTACCAAAGTGTCGCCCGTGACGATGAAGAGCATTCTCGTATGTTTGCGCAGGCCAACATCTGGATCGTAGACGTGCTGCGTGCAGCTGCTAACACCCCCCCTCTTTATAGGTTGGCGGCCGTCGAATAACTCTCGGTATCAAGCCGTCCCCGACAGCGAGGCCTCTCCTTCGACACGCCATAAGCGACAACAGAGCAGCCGTACAAAGCGTGCCTCGACATCGAATCGACGCCCCTCTCGCCGACGCGATTCTCAAGCCAGCGATGCGTCCGACGGCATGGTAGCCCCGCTAAGAATCATAAAATCACGATCTTCCGAGCTTCAGGCGACGGATCAGCCGTCCACAAAACAGTCCACGCATCCTGCGGGATACCATGCCATCGAGCCAGAAGAAGACCCAACAGTGCGCTTTGACGAGGCTCAATTAGCAATGTTCGCCGCCGATAACGCTTCCCGCATGCCCAACATCAAAGATGAGTTGGCTCTGGCGGCGGGAAAAGTCACTCCTGGAGTCGACGATACACCGTACATTCAATATGCTTTGCAAGCTCTGGTAGGCGGTCAGAGCACATCGATACCGTCGCATCTCGTATCCAGTTCGTCTGATGGGTATTCCGAACGCTATGAGCCGATGCGCGGATTTGATGAATCCGCGGGATACTCTTCGCCAACCCGTCAGGATCGCATAACGAACGAAACCGCCCCATCAGCTCCCCTCAGGGGCCCTTCTCCCCCACTTCCGCTCCCTCGACGAAGCACAGCTTCCTTTGACCCAACCGGAGCAAGCTCATCACGATGGCTTCCCGTTTCAAGCAATATGCTACTAGATCTTGACCCCCAAGGCAGAACGCACCTGCCACTCGCTGCTAAACCGCAAATTTTACGGGCATTCTCAATGTTGCTCTTGGTTGTGCTAATCTTACTCATGTTGGCTGCCCTGGCTTTCTGCGATAGATACTCGACCTTTCATTCAGGGTTGACTCCGTATACGGGCAGCATATACTCGGGTCAATATTTTGTGTTCCGGATATTGCCACAGCTGTTGGGCAGCATTATTTTCATATATGCTCAAAGCATAGTAGCAGCCTGCCTACGAGTTCTACCGTTTACGGCAATGGCCAGTGAGGACCCCCGAGTCAGATATCTTGGTCTGTTTCAGAGACTTTACCCTGCTTCATTTCTGCTGCCTCAGATCACTGGGCCCTGGCAGTTTAAGATTTTCGGTGTTGCAGCATGGCTGGCCATCTTTACGATTCCCCTGCAAAGCTCAGCTTTTACGGTTATATTTGTCAATGGCAAGTGGGTTTGGGCGCCAGTTCAGATAGTCGTTTGGGTCCTTGTCGGCCTGTATGGCGTTCTGTGCCTCGCGACGGTGCTCCTGATGGCTTATTTGCTTCTCCAATGGACCGGCCTTGCCTGGGACGTTCGGTCGATTGGCGATCTTTTGCCATTGCTAAACCGCAGCAACGTCATGCACAGCTACAGACGAAACGATCTTGCTGAAAACGCCAAGGTGTTTAAAAGCCAATTGCGCGAGAGATGGTTTGATCGGCTGGGGTACTGGAGAGCTGAAGATGCGACCATGGGAGGTATTTGGTATGCCATCGGAGCCTCGCCCGATGAATCTTTCGAGTCTGTTTCTGGTCCGATGAACAAAAAGGTTAGCAACGACTTTTCCATCGACCTGAAAGCGGCACAAAACTCTACTCTTGGGGCTCCTCGTGGCAGATACCTACCGATGCACCTCCGCAGCGGTCCCATTGTTGCGTCGGCTGCAGCCAGCTTTGTTTTGTTGTTAGCTCTACTCATCGTCTCCTTCTTGCCGCAAACTCGACTGGAGGATGGCTTCCTACCAAGGCTGAGCGCAATGCCTGACGACAACGCCTTTTCCCCTGCCAACTTTCTCTACAGCTTCGTGCCCGCTGTGATCGGCATGATCCTCTATCTGTATTTTCAAGGCATCGATCAGTCGCTGCGCATTCTCCAGCCCTGGGCCGACTTATATGATGTGAACGGTTCTTTGGCGCAGAGATCGCTTCTGGCAGACTATGCAGCTTGCCTCCCCTTCCAGTCAACATGGAGAGCGCTGAGAAATGGACACTGGAGGGTAGCGGCAGTGTCGCTGCTGGCAACGTTATTTATTTTCATCCCAATTCTGGGCGGCGGGCTCTTTATGGCTTTAACAAGGCCTGATCAAACGGTCCGAATGTATCCCAGCATGCCAGTGTTTGGCGTCCTGATCGCATTCCTGTTCCTCTACGTTGGCGGGCTTTCTCTGATGGTGCCCCACCGCCGCCAATTCCTACTCCCGCGGCCGGTCAGCTCGATTGCTGGAATTATCAGCCTCTGTTCTGCTGAGGAGCTCACACAAGATGCCGCATTTCGATCCGTTCGAGGACGAAAAGACCTTGCAAGCCGGCTTGGTGTGGGACGCGACGATGCACGAGAGGAAAGTTCGTGGTTCTTTGGCATTGTGCCAGGAAAAGACGAGCACCGACTGAGCGTACGCCGTATGAACAACTTTTCAGAAAAGCTGCCTAGATCTTCTAGATCCATGGCGTGATGATATTTTTGTCTTTTCATTTTCATCTTTCACTTTAAAAGCACGAAGAAGCAGAGCGTTACTTTTTTTTTTCCTCTTCTGCTCTTTTTTTCTTTGCAATTATCGCATGGCTTTAGCATGCATCTGGAGTTGGAGGGACTACCAAAGTTTGACATTCACGACATCTATGAGAAATAGGGACATGGGACGCGATGGGTGAACTAAGCGACGAGCATATAATGCGAAACGAAAATTGGTTGATGATGCTTGTTAAGAGGACAAGTTATGTATGTAATGCTGCGAAGATACCAGTATGTAGTGGCTGATGGCTTTCAAATCATGAAGACATGTTTCAAAAATAAGATTGCCATTGAGATGTATAACCGCCCGTCACATGTTGAGTGAACACAAATGTGCTTGTATTTGCAACAGCTTGAGTATGCTCGCTACGGAATGCACTCGCTGGCGACTACATGGTAGAAACACAAGCTTTGGAAGTGCTGGTAGTTTGGCACACGACATTATTGCGAGAGAGAAGACGAGGAAACACATCGAATTATGATTAAGTTTTCATGATGGGGAAGACCCATTGCTCTACCAGTACTCCATTTCATGCTGCCGTTATTACCACCCATCCTGTAATACAAAAGAAAAAGAAGAAAGGATAAAAAAGAGAAGAGAACAAGACGAAAAGAGTGGCCCAATTCGTAGTTAAAGCTTGTAAAAAAGAGTGGCTATGGTCCGCTTGCTTTGAATGAATGAATTGTGATGCAAATGAGTGAGTGGCTGTGGCCCAGTTGGCCGTCATTATCATAAATGAGATTGAATAGTAGAAGAAAAGAAGAAGGGTGAGTGTGAGAGATTACATGTGTATTGTCAAACACAACTCATCGGCTCCGTAGCCCCAGCATTCTGCTAAACACTTCTGACTGCTTCACCACGCGAGGTAGACTGTCTATGGTGTTGTTCCTCTTGCGCCGTTTGCAATTCTCCTTTTCTGCGGCATCAATTAGAGAAGATTGCTGAGCTGTCGTTGAAGCTACTTTGGAAGCAGAGCCGCGACGACGGGTGAAGATGTCGTCGTTGCTCCGGGGGCTTTGACTCCGCCTGTGGAAGCGGAAGAAGGAAAGGGCGGGAGATTCCAGAGGGGAGGATTCCTCGTCTGTGCAGTCCGAGTCGGAGTCGTACTCGAAGACGGAGACGGGGAGCGGCTCTGGAGGAGGGCGGCGGAGTTGAGTGGTTGACTTGTAGGGGCGGATGGTATGGCTTAGTGGCTGAGGTTGTTGTTGAGAGAGATTTGAAAATCGGTGAGTGAGATGAGGTGCTTTTGGACAGTTTGCTGGTAGTGCTGGTAGCGGCGCTGTTGGCGGAGGAGAGGGGTAAGGATAGTCCATGGGGCTGGATGGTCGTGAGCCGTGGGATGTAGCGGGACGCTGAAATGCCTTGAGGGAGGCGGGCGAGAAGGCCCTGGGATGAGGGCTTCCCGGACGGCTGTAGAGCGAGGCTGGTGGATGAGAAGGAGGAGAAGGGGCATGTTGGAGAGGACAGCGGGCATCCATTCCCGAGAGGCGGTTCTCGCAAGCACCGGTAGGTAGTTGGGAGCTTGAGCTTGGCCGCGTACTTGCTGGTGATGGAACTTTTGGGAATGCTGAATAAGTCGGTGATGCTTTTCGTGGCTGTTCTGGTTGCGGGTGCTGGTCAGACAGCGGCCAGCCATTGCTGCCCTGAGAGCGAGGGCCTTGTGGGCGTCTTCTCGAGCGCTGCGGCGAAGATATCAGGGCTGGATAGTCCTTCTCCGGGACTTGGGGAGGAGCACGGCTGGGAGCCGTAGTAGCATGATCTGCTGCACCAGTAGCCATGATGAAAGGCTCTTTCTCGTGGCTGTCGTCAAGATTATGATGCTGTTCGGACCTCCAGAAGCTGTCCCAGAGCTCGTTGGTGTGCGCGTGATAGCGATAGTCATCGACGTCCGCCGAGGCTTCAGAGTCGGTGCGGTCGTCGACCAGGCTCGGCGGGGATGATAAAGGACTTGACTCTGAGTCCACGGACGACCGCTTGATGTCTTCAAAGGAGGACCAGAACTTTGACGACGACGGCCTCCGGCTGTTGCAGGGGGTTGGGGCGCCCTCGCTGCGAGGGTACGAGTAGTTTGCCACGGCCGGGTAGTATTTTGATACGAGGGTGAGAGGAGCGAGTTTGCTTGACCTCTCCATGGTGCGGGATGGTGGCATGGGAGGGATTTAGACGAGGCCACAAGCAAAGTCAGACGACGAAAGGAAAGAAGAAAAAAAAAAAGAGTGTCAATGCGTTTGTAGTAAAAGGAGAGAAAATTGGCATATAGCCTGAGAAAAGGAGAGAAAAAATTGGCATAAACCTGAGACTTTTGATATGGGAGCGCAAGGGGAAAAGAGATATGATATACAAATAATGTGACGAGTGGTTCAAGGAGTGGAAAAAGTATTCAAGATGGTATAGGCTATTTAGCATGCATAAACAGAATGCTGCTGAAGAAGAGAAAAGAAAAAGTCAACAAGACTTGCATAGCAGACGCAGGACTCACTTTTCGATTGTCGATGAGACGAGACATGGGCTTTATGTGGAGCAGACTTTACCTCATATGGAGAGCAGTAGTAGAAACTATCGAGAGAGCTCTCCTTGTTCACTCCTTTTCTGTTCAACTCGAGAGCTACTTTGGCGTCGCAAATGTCTGGGGTTGGGGTGGGTGGGAGGAAAGTTTGCGCGCGCGCGGTCGCCCTTGATACGGGTAGAGAAGCATTCCTTGCTTGGCGTAGCATATGGGGCGGATTACTCTGGCTTGCTGGGAGAAGTGAGAGACGTGGTCGGTTGGCTGCCTATTTTGGTATTCTATCTTTTTTTTTTTTTTTTATTCTTTTTCTTCTCGATCTAAAGCGTTTGTGGGTATGTTTGCTTTTTGCATTCTGGCTGGGGGCTTGCGGCGTGGCTTGGGTGAGATGAGGCTCTTGGTGTGGTGGTGCGATGGGGAGATGCAAGGGAGGATTGATTGGGTATAGGAGGTCATGGTTAGAGTGAGATACTGAGCTGGGATTCGAAAAGCGCCATATTGGATTTTACATGCGAGATTCTGTCTACGTGTTAATGACTGGACTTGTATGTATAATTGCGGCGAGCGAGGCCAACGATGGGAAGTCATCCCGTGTAATCTACAAAGATAACAGCCTGTAAAGAGTAGATGGATGGTAGAGACAGCCCACCGGTGGAGTTTCTGCTCTGGTTTACCCATCGAGGTGTCAAGCCACGCAGGGGGGAGGAATTTCGCATACAAGAGAGAGATCGACACTGTTTGTGATGTTGCTAGTGCCCTGGCGACGAGTTGTTACCGGCTTCAATCTGGAGCTTTCAGCTGAAAATGAATCCTTCTCGGCATCACCGTGGCGTCTCTGGAATTGCCATTCAGCTGCTAAACTTGAAGCAAGCTGCTAAACTTGAAGCAAGCAAGCAAACATGGTTGATGACGACGCAATGTCAGCTATAGCTGGATATGCCCAATCTGTCATATATAGCAGCAAACTTTGTGATAAAGGGGCTACCAATGAATCAGAGCGCGCATTGACGACCACAGTAGGAAACTATACGTGTCGAACAATACTACAATGAAGTACTGTAGCAGCACTACGATCAAGGCAGCCGGGCTGGTCTTCCCCGCCTCTCGACGAGGGATAACCCCTGTCTGCCTCTTTTTGCACTTTGTCTATTCTTCTCCCTTGTTGCCCTTTTCTGTCTTTTGGGCTTTATCCGATCAGCTCAGAAACTGCCCCTAGTATCCCGGTCGATCGGGGGTCCTGCTTGACAAGGGTCGTGTATATACTAGGTATGGGAAAGATTTGGACCAAATGCGAGTCTCAGCTGAGACCTGCATGCCCATGGTGTAAAACTCTATTAGGCCCGGGTCTCTTCCGTACGCCGCGAGGGGACTGGTTACGGTCTTTGTATGTAGTACCGTAGATGGTAGTATCTAGCATCATTGCTATCAAACTCGTATACTGCAGGAGAAATGAAACAACGGCGACCATCCTGTTGAAGCAGCGAGTTGACTCCTTGGGCTGTGACCTCTTGGGGGCACATGTTCATTGAGGTGCAAAGTACTGGGTATAGCAGAATTCATGTTTTCCATGCCAAAAGCGCATCAATCTTCTAAAATGGCCTCGATCTGCACCGGCCTACCGAGCAACAAAGGGCTTCTCCCGTTATACTAGCCCGTCGTTTCGACCGGTTGTACCAGCGACACGGCGTGGGCAATCGGGCCATCTACACGTGCGTGGTACAAGCATACCGTGCGGGAAGCGCCCAGATCGGAAGAATGCAAGATCCTTGTCTCCATGGCTACGAACGTGGACGGGCTGAGATTCGCAATTCCTGGGAGAGGAAGCGCATGCATATATAAGAAGTCTTGCGCGCGCGCGCATCGCGTCCGGCTCACCTCTGACGCGTCTTTCTTTCTCAATGGGCATCATTGCGGCGGGAGTCTGGGTTGCTCAAGGCACGAATTCCATGGTGGTTAGGGAAGGGAAAAGGAAGTACGATGCGAATACAGCATTTATGCAGACTCTTTTTTAGCTCGAGGCGGGAGACGCAGGGAGGGAGATGGAGCTCGTATGGAGAAGCTGTGTACGACGTCTGTCTGACTTGTGCATAGTGAGTGATCCAGGCCAGTGGCAATTCTCTGTCCCTGCCAGTGATGGGTATTTGTCAAGAGGATGGAGTTTGTGGTCAGAATTTCAATTTAAATCACCACTTTGGTGGGCATCTTCTTAGCATGTCTCGTATTAGACACGCAATAAGAGCAAATCACCGCTGTGGTGGACAGGTATCTATAGCAGCTTCATATGGATAATGGAGTAGAAATTACGGCTATACCGGAAATTGACAACTCTTGGAACGATTGTTCAAGGGCATGTTGGTCACCAAGGTCTGCTACAATCGATATACTCGTAGCCAAGTCCCAATGCGCTTACCCTACATCCCGTAGAATAGAATCTGATGCTAGTGTCTACATCATGATTTACAACTGTCGACATCTGCTACAAAAATAGAGAGGCGACATCTATTTTGAGAAGTTGATGACAATCTCAAGAGGCCTCACCTTCGATCTCGCCATCGAGGCTTATTCCAACCTTTTGCTCTCCATAGATCGGTGTATGCCATGTCAATTGTGAGATCGGCAAAGGGGCCTAGAAGGCAATCGGGTCCAACTCCTGTACCATGACAGCATGGATTGCCACACCGCCGGTACAAGTCCACCCACACTTGCACTCAGCAGGAAAATAAGTGCAATGGTGCATAAACAACAATTGGAGAGAGCATCTAATTCGGGCAAACGTGACGTCGTGCCGCCCCTCAAAGCTTCCAGCCATTGGCGCAAGGTTTGTTGGCGGCTTGACGGCGATTGGGCCGCCGGGTCGAGATGGCAAACAGGTATGGGCGGGCCCGAGCCGCGCCGCACTGGGACAGGATCAGGTGGCTTGTGTGCTGTGCTGTGCTGTGCTGTCTGTGGTGGCACAGAATTGCAAGCAATTTGCGACAGCGCGTTGGACTCGACCCAATTGCTGTGAAACATGGTGATGCTGCCAGATGAGCGTATAAGACGGCAGACGGGAGACGGAGGACGGCCCAACAGGATCGTCGGCAGCCGGAAGGACAGCCCCGGAGCGGTCGGTGCTGGGCATGCATTGACTGAGGTGTTCAAGGCTTGATGTGGATGTGCCACGGCATGCAGATACGGGGGGCGCACATCCTCTGCGGTGCATAAGGATGAGGTGTAATGAGGTGTAATGAGGTGTAGACCGTGACGACGAGATTGCCACGGCGTGGCCTGGTTGTGGCCATGGCCGTTGCCCGACTCGTCGACTAACACAGACACAGTACCTGTCACTCTCAGTGCACAAGCACATACATCTGCCGTCGGGCCAGAAACGTGGCGCACTTGCGACGTGGCTAAGGTACCAAAGGCAAGGTTGAGCAGCCTCGTTTGGCGGGATGCCGGGATTCGCTGGCAGCTTGACAGCCTGTCCGAGTCCAAATCTCAACGCCGGAGCAGGGCCAGTCTGCCTTGGGCGATCGATCATCTGCTGCAGTCATGCATTTTTTTTTTTTCTTTTTTTCCCATTCCGTCCACTGTGGCATCCATCACCATCCATCGTGCTTCCAGCCCAAGCAATCGTCGTATGTATTGCCGAGTCAAGGCGCCCCTTCGACTACAGTAACAGCGTCCGCCAGGGATGGCCCCGGCTTCTCCCCCTCCCAGATCCATCTTAGCGATTCGCATCGCTCTCCCCGGCCCAGTTCAGCTTCTGCCACTTGGTGCTAGCAGCGCTACGAGCTTAGCAGGTCCGTCGGCCAGTGGAGCTAGCTCCGTTCCTCTTTTTCGAACTCTTCCATCTGCCAAGCTGCCCTAGCCTCTCCGTCTCAGCTGGAGTTGCAGACAGGTCCTCGTGACCGAAGGGCTACCTGCAGCCGCTATAGCCCCGCCGCCCGCGATGCAGGTACCTGGGCCGGCCACGAGACCTGCCGGGTACGCCGTCAGCTGGGGGCCGCGACTACAAGTGCGAGGCCAAAGTGCTTGCTTGGGACGCTGCTCTGGTTCCTCGCATCTTGCATCTCGCATCTTACCTCCATAACCGCTGCCACCTCCTTACCAGGAGTCTCTGCTGCTCGTCCAAGTCCCCCCCCTGAGAGGGCTCCGTGCCGGGTGCTTTAGAGGTCAGCATTGGGCCTCGAACATGCAGCCCGAAGCTCCACCGACTGAGCTTTGCTGGCCGCTTCTGTGACCTCGTGGAGAAGTTGGGAGAGCGGACGAGAAGAAAAGAACAAGAAGAGCACAGCTCTCGGCGCCTCGCTCGACACGACACGACACGACCCAATTCCACCACCCCTTTCTGTCCCCCTCTGTCCCTTTTCTCATCCGTTCTTTGCCTGTCTGGCTCACGGTAGAGCAGGCCAAGGCGAGGCCGTCTGCCACGGCTTGGGCCAGCAGCGTCCTGGGTCTGCATCGACGACGCCAGCGCACCGGGAGGCATCCAGCCGCTGTGACTCCCTGGAAACGAGACACGCAAAGAGCCTGAACAGGCCTGAACAGAAAAGAGATCGTCTCTCTGCTCTGCGTTCAACACCCTGCCTGCCTATATATCTACACACGAGCCATTCGTTCAGCCGTCCATTCATTAGCCACTATCATCTTATCAGCCATCAGCCGCCCTCCCCCCTGTCTTCTGGCCAACCACTATAACTGCTACTGATCCCAGGCCTTTGCTTTGCGCGGATACCACCTGCGGCGCCGCGCTTGCGCACTCCAGCCCCCCATTTTCCAGCCTTTTCCCCCTGCCACCACTTTTTTTTTGACATCACCGCCCTGGCTCTTTTTGCGCCTTTGTCTCTGCGCCGTCGAGCTGAGCCAAGCTTCTCCCAGCGTTCTGCGGGCAATTGGGTCTTCTGCCGCCTCTTACTGCACGACTCACCTGCGTGCATATTCCTGTCCGGCTCCTCCTTACCGCCAGCTCGCACGCACCCTGGAGTCGATCAGCTCTGCCTCGGAATCCTGGCCTGGCGTCCGTGCTGCGCAATCCGGCGTCCTTTTTCTTCTGGCGCAAATCACCGCATCACCCAACCCGAGCCTGCATCACCGCGACGCTGCAATTCCTGCCTTTGCCCGAGTCGCTCGCGTCTAGGGCCAGTCCGTTCGCCGCCTGTGCTAGACACCATCTGGCAGCACCTAATCGTAATTAATTCGCCCACCTAGCAACTAAACTTGCCCTAGAGTGGCATCTGCCGACGACCGCGAGCTCCTCTGGCCTTCGCCTCGCTCCCTACCATCACCGCCAATTCGCTGGCGGTGATCAGCCTCGGCCAACTTGTCTTTCCTCCCCTCCTCTGGTGGCGCCGCAGACTTGTCTCAACGACTGCCCTCCGTTTCTAACGACCGTTACGCGACCCACGAGAACACGCATTCACCACCGCAACGCCAGCAGCACCCGCTGCCGCACACAGCCACAGCCCAGGAGCCTCCCAGCAGGCTCTCCACGCCGTCTTCGCAGACCAAGTCTCTTCGCCGCACGCCCAAGTTTGATTCCGCGCCGAAACCTCAGCCGGAGCGCCGAGTCCACATCGCCGCTGCTTCGGCGGGCTTTTACCCGAGCATCGCATCCATCTCGCAGGACTCCGAATCGTCCATCACTGGGCTTGGATTGTCTCTGTTTGACGAGGAAAACGGGGATAGCCGCCAACGACGTCAGACCTCGGGATCGCTTCGCGCACCCTCTGCTTCAGCTGAAGCACAGAAGCCTCCTGCTTCCAGCAAGGTCGTTGCGCATCCAAGAGACTTGCTCAAGGTTCCTCGCATTTCCAAGCATACTCATAGCGCAATCCTTTTTACGCTTGAAGAAGCTCTCCGCCAACCTCACTCCTTCACCCCTGACGAGATCGAAGAGTCCGCAAGCATGTCTGATCTAATGACTGGCAGCCTTCCTGCCACGTCCAATGGCGCTGCCCTTGGTCCTGGCCGCATGCCTGCTGCTGCTCCCGCGCCTACAAGCTCTCCATCAGGAATTAGGGGTCCTAGGATGATCATGCAGGAGCGTGCAGCGAGAGAGGCGCGCCAGAGGGCAGAGGCTCAGCAGAGAGCCGAAATTGAGCAGCAGGCATTGAAGAAGAGCCGCGCCGAACAGGAGGCGCGAGTGCAGCAGGAGACTGAGCGCCGCTCTGAAGAACGGCGCGCTGCTGGCGTTGCCGCTGGCCAAGGCATCACTGCCGAGGCTCAGCAATCTACTAACCATTCACACATGGGCCGAGCTGCCCTGGACCCGTCACAGCAACCGCGCGGCGCAACCGCATCCGCCCAGGCCTTACCAACTCAACAGCTACCTCCGCAGCAGCAGCAGCGCCCCGTCCCCATGTCCAACGCCCAACAACAGCATACTCCTCCCCAGGGTTTCCCCGCTGGAAACATACCCTCGCAGCACCCTCCTTCTGGAGCACTTCCCGGTGACACAAATGATCCCACCAAGCCGCGCAATTCGTTTCCCCATGCTTTTGAGCGGTGGGAAACGCTGTCTGCTCACTGGGAGGGATTGACGAGCTACTGGATTCGCAAGCTGGAACAAAACAAGGATGACATCAATCGCGACCCGATGAGCCAGCAGCTGGCGCGACAGGTCACCGATTTGTCGGCAGCGGGCGCCAATTTGTTTCATGCGGTAGTTGAACTTCAGCGTTTGCGGGCCAGCTCCGAAAGAAAGTTTCAGAGGTGGTTCTTTGAAACCAGATCAGAATTGGAGCGCGCCCATGAGGTGAATGCCATGTTGGAGGCGGCTCTCGAAAAGGAGAGGAGGGAGCGCGAACAGGCGATCCGTGAAGCCGTCGATCATGAACGTGGAGTGTCCAAGACTCAGAAGCAACTCGTGGAGATGAGAAAGGAACTCTCCATCTCCAAGGAGGAAGCCCGCCGGGCATGGGAAGAACTTGGGCGTCGTGAGCAGGAAGAGCGCGATAGGACTCTATCTCTTCAGTCAGGACACCCCACGGTCGTTGGGGGAGTTCAGGTAGTCCCAATGACTCAGGGCGGCGGCCCGAGCAGGCACAGCAGCACCAGGGAGCAGGCAAGCTATCAGTCCGACTACCAACGACCAACGTACTCCATCGAGCAGCAGGGCACTCCCGGCCGAGGCCAATCCGCACCAGGAAGCAGCGGCTCCGGACAAGGACAATACCAATCTGGCCACCAGGAAGATCCGAGCCGTCGCACAGGCGCTGGCTCCGAGGGCGGTTACAGCGAAGGTGAGTACCTTATCGATGCGCAGGGGAACTTCATCCTCGACGGGGACGGCCACAAAATCCCCTTCGCTGTGCCGCCCTCCACGTACACAGGTTCTGATTTGGATCCAGAAGACTACGACACCCCGGCCACCACCAACCCCAGCGGTCAGAACATGCCATCATCAACCTCTGCCCCTCAAGGCCAGTGGACCGGCGCCTATTCAAACCCCCAGGACTATTCCGGCCAGGGCTATGGGAATGCCGGATGGGAAACGGTGCCACGGCACCATCACCCGACTCGGCTGAGCGACGTTATTGAGGAAGATGACGAAAGGAGCCGAACGACCAGCCACAGTCGAATCTAGGAATCCGAACTGGCGCTATAGCTCAGACCTACCTCTTCCCTACTTTTTATTTCGATACCTAAAAACAAACTCTTTCTAGCGTTGGATATTCATTTCTGAAATGATTTGTTACATAAGACTCGGATGACCCTGCCACGATAATGATACCCTATCTGGAGAAAAATACATAAAAGCTTGCATTTGAAACCAGCGAGGGCCATTGCTTCGTGCTTTTTTTTTTATCCTCTACTTTTATTTGCGTTAATAAGGCATAATTGCTCGGGAGAAAACATATCACATTTGAATTTTTGGCCATGCCTTTTTTTTTTCAACATGCCTCGGTATACATTTGCGAAAGACGGGACATTTTTTTGTTCCCAACGAGACAAGCATCAGCACCTTAGAGCAAAACACCCTGGAACCTACAAGTTGATACACCTTTTATGATACGCTGCTTTGGTTTTTGCATTTTGCATTTTTTTTTCTTGCTTCAATCCCCCTTTTTACAATAAAGGATTTTCCTTCATCGCGCATTTGCTTTTTTTTTCTTCATCCGGAATGATCGGAGGAGAGTGTACTTGTTTTGTTTGAGTTGATTTTTTTTCTGTTCCGATTTCCAGAGGGAGGTAGGAGAAAGAGAGACAAAGGGAGAGAGACGGAGAGAGCGAAAGGGTAGATGCAAGAGCGACGACGATTTAATATCCCCTGGGGATTAATGCGCGCTCTACTGCGCGGAGTTTTTTTTTCTTTCTTTTCTTTCGAAAGATGCACTTGGGGGAGTCGGGAGTACAAAGACATACACGGGGAGACAGAGAGACAAAGATTAAGACAGACCGACCGGGAAAGAGGAGTTGGATGATGCTTTTTTTTTGTGGAGAGTGTATTCATGTAAATGCTTAAACGTTTATTCTCACAGGATATGACTATTTATTCTTACAAGTACTTTTTATGACGTGGTGTATATGTGTGTGTGTGTGTGTGTGTGTGTGTGTGTGTGTGTGTGTGTGTGTGTGTGTGTAATGTTTGTAAAATTGAATTATGATATTTGACGTGTCAATCTTTTTTTGAGAGCTTATTAAAAAGAAAACACAGCTTCCACACTGGAAAGATGCCAGTAGGGATGTGGTTGAATATAAGATTACTTGATATCTTGACAATATCGGCATGAGGACACTGCGAGATGGACCGGTAGACTTGTCAGGTTCGATATGTGGTATTGTCATGAAAACCCAATGGAAATCTAAACCCATCTAGATATGATACTATTATAACAAGAACATCTCGGAAGATATAAAAGGCCCCCCCCCTTTTTTTTTACACAAGTACACGCTCTCTACTCCGCCGCCTTCTTTCCCTTTGATCTCTTCCGCTTCTTCCTCGTCCCGTCCACATCGCCAATGATATTACTCGCCTCTTCGCCATCCTTGTTCTTTACCTTATCCTTCTTCTTCAACGATCTCTTCTTATCTCTCGCGTCCTCGCCATCGCCCTCCTCGGTCGTAGCAACCACCCGCTCAAACCCGTACGTCGGGCCCGTATGCTCAAACTCCCCGCCAAACACGTCCCGACGCCACTGGCGAAGACGGGCCTTTTTGCCCAGGTGTTTCTTGTCCTTGCGCTTCTTCTCGGCGTCGCGGAACGTCGCGAGCTTCTTGAGGCCGGCGTACTCGTTGAGCACCTTGTCTGATGGGGCGAGCAGGATGTCGCGCGCCGTCATGCCAAAGGACTGCGGTGAGGTCTCGCGGTAGCGGAAGCCGCCTACTGCGCTGTCGTCGTCGTTTTTGTTGCTCTTGAGGATGTCGTGGTCTGTGAGGTTCATTTTGGCGTCGACGAGGGCCTCGAGTTTGGAGCGCTCTTGGCGAGCCTTCTTTTGGGTCTCCTGGCGGGCCTTCTTGTGGTCTGATGACTTCAGTTTCTTGGCGGAGGGTTCATCGTCGTCCTCTTCCTCATCGTTCTGAGTCTCATCGTCTGTCAATGCAATGTTTGGCTTTGCGTCGTCGTCCTCAAAGTCGGGAATGAGGTCCTTGATGTCGATATCATCATCCCACGTGGGCTTCTTGGGCTTCTTCTTTTTGCTCTTCTTGCCATCCTCTTCATCGACATCCATCTCATCGTCGTCGTCTGACGCGACGTTCGCTTCCTTGATTGCGTAATAGTCCTCGTCGAACCACTTCTTCATCTCCTCCTCCCACTTGTCATTCTCCCACGCGTCATCGAGGAACTTCATCCATTGCTCGTCTGTCAGCTCCTTGCCAAAGGCTCCAGCGGCTTGCTTGATCTTGCGAAGCTTCTTTTCCGTCTCCTCCAGCTTCAGGTTTCGTAACCGAGCCTTGTCTTCGCGACGCTGCGCCTTCTCCTCCTCCTTCTTCTCGCGCTCGAGCTCTCGCTGGCGTTTTCTTCCCGTCTTCTCCTCTCGTCGGACTGATCTGGCAGCCGCAAAGTCTCTGGCATATGACTTCAAGACTTCGTTGCTCTTTTCGGGATTTTCAAAGCGGAGATTGTAGGCCTCCTCGAACTCATCTGCTCGGTTGTCCTCTTCTCCGTCATCTGACTCGAAAGCCTCCCATCTGGAACCCCCCTCAGCCACCCACGCTCTCGCCGCCATAAAGTTTGACAAGAACGTTTCTGGATCTCTGTCTGCTTTCTCTACATCCACCTCTGAAAGCTTTACGGCCTTTGCTCTTGATGGATGTAAGCCGTTTTTATCCGTCTGTGCTGGTGCTTTTCGCTTCATGAATCCATCGTCGTCTTCGTCCGAGTCTGTGTCTTCTTCACCCTTGACAGCGTCAATTTCGGAGAGCAATGACTTTTTGATTGCGTCTTGCTCTTGCTGGTATGTTTTCGGAGCGTCATCTTCGTCGTCTGAAGCGCCGACATCTCCCCTTAAAATTTTCTCTCGTTGGTAATCGCGGAGGAAAACTGGTTTCTGTTTCTTCTCCTTGTCTGCAGCATCGGCGTTTTCGTCGTCTGGGGCATAGAAAGTGGTGTCCTTGTCGTAGACGCGAGGATCCTTGTTCCGAATGGCCTGTAGTGTAGCAGAGATTTGCGCGTCGAGGTCTTCTGTTGCAAGGAAACCATCTTCATCTTCGTCCTCGTCGGAAGAAGAAGAATCCTCATCCTCTCCTTCTCTCTTGAGCTTTTCCTCCACTGATATATGTTAGAGAGATGACGCTTTCATCTTTGAGAGTGTAAAGGGTCTAATTCGAACGTACGTCTGTGTTGTTCCTCGCGTTTCTTGTTGTGCTCGAAACGGCGCGCATACTCCTCATTCACCTTGAAGCCAGAGCCCCCAATGGCTGCTCCCGCATCGTCTGAGTCTGAGTCGCTGTCGTCGAGTAGTTTTCGCTTATTTGGATTGGACGACTTGCTTTTTGAAGCCGCCATTTCGGATATCGGTCCAGCCATATTGAAGACCAAATCAACTTTCAGTTCTCGTAGAATTGAGAAGTTGAAAAGGGACGCTGGTGAAACAGATATGTATGGGAAAAAAAAAATGCTTGAATCTTCAGACAAGGATCCGCACCTGCAGCAGAAACTAAGACGACGCCGAACTTTTTTTTTCTGCCGGCAGATCAAGCCCGAAAAGTTTGGCGGGGAGCTGTCGGGAATAGGCGTTACTTTTGGCCGAACTGCGACTGGCAGGGTCCCGCCGAAAACGCTTCTGACAGCTGCATTGCCCGAAGTACTCAGTACTTTATCTTATCGTGAAATGATATGCCGGCTAGAGTACCCTGAACCTCGTAGGCAGCCTTCACTCCAGCCCCCGGCTCAGTGTGGCTGGTGAGCTGGTTCGTTCGCAGACCTCGTCATCATTGCGCCTCTCTTTCGCTGGTCCAATGCAACCGGTACCCACCACGAAGTCGCCTGCTGGAATCATCCTCGCGCATAGCAGCCGGTACACACAAGTGCTCTCAGAGGCAGCAGCATTCACCCACGCCAACGCCAGTGCTTGAGCAATTTGTCCTCTTCTCCTCTCTCCAAGCCGGCCGCTTTAGCTTCACCTCCACCTCCCTTCACAGCGCCGAACCCTCGGGCAGTACAACCTCGAAACGAGCCGGAAAAGATGGCGGAAGCTCCCAAGCCCAGCAGCAGCGTCAAGCTGGTGCTCCTCGGCGAGGCCGCAGTCGGAAAGGTCGCCAATCCTCCTCTGCGCTGTGTTTTGGCTGTTTCATGTTCATGGTAGACGGCGTTATTGACTTGTGCCCGCAGTCATCTCTGGTCCTGCGATTCGTCAACAACGACTTCCAGGAAAACAAAGAGCCGACTATTGGTGGTAAGCCATCTCTCTCCCCGGCGCTCCCGCCAGCGCTCCCGCCCCATCCCATCCTTTGCGGCCGGCAGTAGAGCTAAGTCTTGGATGAAACGAATGACAGCGGCGTTTCTGACGCAGAAATGCAACCTCCCCACCCGGACTATCAAGTTTGAGATTTGGGATACGGCCGGCCAAGAGCGGTTTGCGTCTCTAGCCCCCATGTACTATCGGAATGCCCAAGCTGCCCTTGTCGTCTACGACATCACCAAGCCTACATCGCTCGTCAAGGCCAGACACTGGGTCGCCGAGCTCCAGCGACAAGCCTCGCCCGGAATCGTCATCGCGCTGGTGGGAAACAAGCTAGATTTGGCTGGCGAATCGCAGAGCACAAGCGAAGAGGGCGACGGCGAAGACGGCGGCGATGCCCGCAAGGTGCCGACAGAAGAAGCTCAGTCATATGCTGAAGAAGAAGGCCTGCTATTTTTCGAAACGAGTGCCAAGACCGGCCACAACGTCACCGAAGTTTTCACAGCCATTGCAAATGCGATCCCGGAGACATCCCTGAAGAGCACCAGAGGTTCCGGCGCAGCAGGCACGGCCAACAGGGCCGGAGAAGAGCAGAGAGTGAATTTATCAGGACCCAGGGATGCGGGTGCAAAGGATGGGTGTGCTTGTTAGATGAGGAGCTGTTTGATGTTGCTGCTGCTGTTGTCGCTTTGCTAGTGCCAACGCTTCTGCGCTACCATAAGATGAGGTCGGATTTGTTATGGCATGCCATTCGGGAGTCAGAGTCTTGCGCGTTTCGGGAGTCATTCATGTGTTTTAGCTCAGTGCGCCATATCGTTTATTCTTTTAGACGTCTAGTTTTTGCTACAATAGTACCTCGCTAACGCTTGCCTGGTTGCTGTTGTGACGAGTAATGTGCCCGCCCATTTCCACAGGATGGCTGCGTATGATAAGACCTACATGTACAGCATCCTTGATGTGAGGCCGTAATCGATACGCATCTGGGCCTACCGCCTACCCATCTTATCGAGGTGATTCGTCATCAGAGTCCATGCAAGGCTACGCTCCTGGATCCCAAGATCAGCTCATCCCGCCGAGGCTACGCTTTTAGGCTGCAACCAGCCAGTCACCGCCCTCTTTCGGGACCGAGCGCTTTCTGTCTGGCAGCATCTTCGCCCGAGAAGCAAGATAAAGCATGGACCACCGCCTTTAAGACGAGATATACATGCATCTACTTTATATTGCAGCCACATCTCTGTACTTCTGAGTGTAGCAGGCGGGCACGTGACGCTCTGATCGCCGCTAGCGGCTGGCTTGTCGTGGCCACCGTCCGCTGTCAGATCCACTTCTTTTTTTCGAAGCGCGTCAAACTCCTCACAGTCTCAGACCTTCACCAGATTTTCATGATAAGGGGTTGGGAGATTGCTTGTTTGCGACAGTACCTGCTATTCGGAGCGTTGTGATTTCTGGTGCCACGGCTCATTGAGGTCACGCCGGTGACGTGGCCCGCTCCAGTTGTTCCTTCGTTGTGCACCGAGGAATCAAAGTCTTCGGACTTTTCTACTACGCAAAGCCTCATGGTGGGCATCCAACGCAGATAGACCTGCTGCCGTAGGCAACATGGCCACGTCCATTACAGAGGCTCAGGCTGAGCTGATCAAGTATGCCATTTCTCCATCCTGTCCTCGCCGTGACAGAGGATACTGACTGGTGACAGCTCGTTGGCTCCCGACGATATCCCACACAAGCTGCGATGCGCCAACTGCAGCAAACTGGCAGTCAACGCCCTCAGGCTGCCATGCTGCGAACAAGCTATCTGCGAATCATGTGCGTCCATACTCTTGGATTCGGCGTAGCTGGAAGCCTTTTGTCGAGCCAGCTCTAACCGTTTCACAGGCCATTCGAATCTCCCTCAGTCGTGCCCCGTTTGTGAACACTCTCCGTTATCTGCCGCGGATTGTAGCCCGAACAAGTCTCTGCGAACTACCATTAGAGTATTCTTGCGCACAGCGGAGAAGAAGAGAGAGGCGTCCCGAACCAAAGAATCCAACGATACCACACCCATCACACCGGTTGATGCGCCGAAGCCATCGCTGCCCGACGTGCGAGCTCCTGCAACAGAGACGGCAGAGAAAGCGGCAGAAGTTAGCGGAGATGTGCCAGTCGAAGATGCGGCGCCGCAGAGCGCTGATGAGCCGGCTGCTGGGCATGAAGAGGACAAGCCGGTATGAGTTGGACCTACAATAATCGATTGATGACTTGAACAGTATGCTAATTCACTGCGATACTAATAGCATGAGGTGACATTAAACGGCATGGAAGAATCGCCAAAGGAACAAACCGACGTTATTGAGGCTCAGGAAGCCAAAGATTCGATTGTCGAAGGCGATGACACAGCTAATCATCAAGAGCAAGACGCTGTTGAAGAAGGCGATGAGAACGTTGAACAAGCTGGCGATGGCCAAGAGCAATTCAACGATACCGCGAATGGTGGATTTCAACAAAATATGATGTTTCCTGGGGGCGGCGACTTCAACCAGATGCAAATGATGATGGCTATGCAAAATGGAATGGGATCCAATTCGTTTGGTGGGTTTCCTATGATGGGTAAGGTTCCCTGCTTCTTAATGAAATTCCATAATCTCGATCCGGTGACTAACTGTGCAGTAGGCATGCCGGGAATGGGCATGGACCCGATGATGCAGAACATGTACATGAACGGAGGCTTTCAAGGCATGGGCATGAACGGCATGGGGGGCTTTGAAGGGGGATTTGGACAAGGCTCCAATGATAACTGGAACGGTGCACAATCATGGAATTTCGACCAAAATAATTACAATCAAAATGGCCAAGGCATGGGCACTGGTGACTTTGGCAATTTTAACTCAGGAATCCAGACAGGCTACAATCAAGGTAATTATGGCCATTTCAATGACTATCGTCGCAACAACTACGGCCGTGGCCGCGGCCGCGGTCGCGGATTCTATGGGGGTTATGGTCGAGGGGGATACAATCAGTATGGCGGTGCCATGACAAATTATCATGACCAAGGCCACTATTCCCAGTACAACCAAGGACAAGGGGCAGCCGGCTTCCAGAGCCAGGGCGACCTTGGACAGCAAGCAACGCCCATGGCAGCAGGTACCCACCCTGACGAGAATGCCAACGAAGGTGCAAGCCAAGTTAAGACATTGGAAGGCGAAGGTGGTGGTGGTAGCGTTGATGACACCAAACAGGATCCTTCCGAGTCTACATCCCATGAAAACATAGGCAATGAAGCGTCTTCTTCTGGAGGGGCACCGCGCCCGACGACAATGGCTCAAGCAGATGGATTTAATGTGCAGAATCGAAATGGCGTAGCTGCCATCCGTTCCATTCTGACAGCTCCAGATGCACCAATCAACGCTCCCAAGGGCCCTAAAGCCATGCGTCAAGGCCTTCCTAATACTAGTCTGCTGAATCTGCGAGCCAGAGGTTTTCAGATTGAAGATAGTGGTTTGCCAGTACAGAAACCTGTTGCGATTGCATCACAGCCGCCACAGGCGCCGCCACCATCGAATCCAGCTACTCAGCCAGGCTCTAGAAGTAGTACTCCCAACCTTGACAAAGTGCGAGATCGTGAGGCCCATCGTGACCGCAGCAAGGAGCGGTCCAAGGATCACGATAGGCGTGAGAGAGGAGTTGCGTCCGAAGAGTCCCATAACGCGCAAGAGAGAGAACGAGACAACAGAGACCGAGTAGATCGCGATCGCGGCAAAGAGCCAGAGCATTCAGGCTCCAGAGCTACTAGTAGAAGCCGAAGTATAGATCGCAGCAGCCGCAGCCCGAGCCGCAGCCGTGGCCATCGGAGCTCCCACAGACGGCAACGGCGGCAACGTTCCGAGTCTGTAGACGCAGATGATAAAGATGACTCTTATCGCCGGAAGAAACACCGAAGCAGTAGAAGACATTACTACGACGACGACGACGACCAGCCGTCTCAGCGGTCCAAGGATGACAAAGCAACTGAAAGGTCAAGGTCAGGCTCTCCGGATGATGGTAAACGCTCAAGCTATCGCAGTCGTAAAGACAAAGACAAAGACCGAGACTATGAAAGGCGCAAAGACAAATACCGAGCGGAAGAAGAGGACGACCGCCAGAGATCGAATCATCGGTCTTCCCACCGTGACCGAGGAGATTATGAGCACTCCTCCAGACGGTACGATAAAGAGAGAGAGCGTGACAAGGATAGCAGCAGCAGCCGGAAAGACAAGGACCGCAAGGATCGATACCGAGACAGAGATCGCGAACGAGACCGCGACCGCGATCGGGACCGGGACCGGGACCGGGATCGAGAATACAGCAGCAGACACGGCAGTAGCAGTAGGAAGCACTCCATTGATGGTGCTGCTGCCTCAACTGGCGGTGATAAGGGATTTGATCCGCCTACGGGCCCGCGTGGATTCGACATCAAAGGAGGCTCTCGCAGCACAGGGGCCGCCGCAGCGCCGCAGAAAGATGCGCATACTCTAGAACGAGAGGCACGAAACCGTGAGCGTTTGCTGAAAGAAGCTCAGCGCATGGCTGGCCTCGCAGGGCTAGCGGGCTCAAAGCGCAGTCGGGACGATGCCGATGATGGCGGCCGCAAGGGGCGACGTAGCCGGCGGAACGACGTTGTTGATGGAGACAGCGAAGAACGCATGCGAAGGCTGGAGGCGGAGAGAGAGGGTGGACGATGGGGTTAGATACCCTCTCGAAAGCTCAAGTCATATGCTGAATGAAAAGACTTCATCATAGCCAGGTTGATGGCGGGCAGGTACTGCGGCGCAATAACCCTCGCCGCTCTGCGACAGTAGCCTGAACCGGATATTTCAATGCGGATAAACAAAGGACGCTTGGCGGAGAGCCGATATCAAAAAGATGATTGTGAACGACATACTTGACTGGAATTGATCATGATGACTGGCATAACTGAAAAGCAAGAAACAAAAGGGGAAAAAAGGGATTATGACTCCGTATAAATTAGGAGCTAAAGGGGCGGTCTTGTACTTGTATGAATCTAGCATGTAGTATGTACATATATATACGTGTGTGTATACAATCATCAGTCTAATAAGATTTGCATTCAAAATTGCTTGTAGTATGCCATGTGTATATGCATCATAATGAGGGAGTGCGACATCATAATATTTACTGTGCTTCTTGTCCTTTTTGTTGCCTCGTTTTATATTCATCCCGCCATTATCCCTCCCGTTCTTTCCAGGGCTGGATATTCTGTTTCCTATCTTTTTCGCTTCCCACCAATGCCGATTGTATACATACCTACCTATGTGCTGGATATTGATATGTATTTTTTTGTGTGTATGTGTGTGTATGTAGCTGGAGTATCTCGAAGACAGAAATGTAGCCAAGTATATTCCAAGTTGCGCTTCCAAGGAGAAGAGATAATCATCTTCATCCCGCGCATATATGTATATATATATATGTATATGTCAGAGTAACCCCTCCTTATTTGTTGAACATCACTACCATTGGATCTCCTGACCTGACTCCCACCCCTTCTCCCCTTCATTAGGCTGATCATCCCCCTGCTGAGAAAGGGGCACCATCGGCAACAGCCTCGCCTAGTATATACCCTGTGTGCGATATTGGAAGGTATCATAGCTAATTGTACATATTAGCTTTTGCTCTCCTCGCTCTATCGCTGTAAATTGGCGAGAAAAAAAGGGAGTCAATACTTACAGTCGTGTATAATAACTGCCAACCGACTTCGCAATCAAGTCCGTCTCCACGAAATTCTCTGCTTCGTCGGCGCTTAGATGCAGCTGGAAGCGCTGCCGGAGGGACGTTGTTGCATGCGTTACGCCTACAGCAAAGCACGGCATTTTCGAATCTCTGCCCATGATGGCGACCAAGTCAATGATGGAATCTGCTGACCGTCTCAAAGCTGCAAAATAGTCATGTTAGAGGGAATTGTGTCATCGGTCGTTGAAAGTGATCCTCCTTACCTTGGAAAGCTTGTTTGCACAACTTCTTGTAGTCCTCCCAGTCCTGTGAACCAATTCCTCCAAGGACATCCACATATTCATTTGTGAGCTTGAAGGGCGCAGCTTCAAAGCCAACTGAGCCGGGGGAGTTGGAAAGCATGAATCCAAAGTCGATGTGGATGATGTGTCCTTCGCTGTCGATCAGAACGTTTCCGTTATGTCTGTCCTTTAACTGCAGGACGTAGGAAATGATGCTGTATGCCGCTAACGAGCGCTTGAAGGCGTCCAGTCCAGCTCTGTGAGGCTTGCTATCAGGCGGGCCAAAGGCTTTGGCAAAATGGTCTTTTAGCGTAGCAATTCGATGCCGGGGGTTGTTTCCAGCCTCGATCGACGCAAGCGTGAGACTCCGCTTGAGTGAGTGGAGGGATACGCCATTTGCTATTGTTTCAATGAGTCCAGAGTCTCCAGTGACGAGAATGCGCATCAGCTTCACCCAGACGTCCACCTTTGCGTCCACCCAAATCTTGTGGCAGACGCTGATGAGCTGGCAAGCGAAAGCCTCCTGTCGCAAATCAGCGCCCGTCTTTACAATGACACTCATGAGATCCCAGTTCTTCATCCATCCGTAGGGCGAGGATTTCCGAATTCGCTCCTTCTTGGCCTCCCAGGCTTCTCCAAAGACAGCCGCACTAGGGTCGTCGCGATCGCCACGGCGTTGGACGCCTCCTGTCTTGATATCGTTTTCCATCCTTTCCCTGCCTGCGCTGGCGTTGATGTTGGGATCGATTGGCGCCTCTTCCTCGTCCAGATCCGGGTCTATGCCCTGTACGGTGCTGGCAGTGCTGGCTTTGGCTATGATGGTATCAAACGTGGGACCATGGTCGTCCGCATCAAAGCTTTGCTCCTCGAGGCTTTGCATGCTCGCAATAATCTTGGCTCTGATAGCTGCTACCTCATGCTTTGGTCGCTTGCCACTCGTCGCTTCAAGCTGAGCAAGCATCTGAGAGGCCGTTCTCATATGCGTGGCCAACGCTGAGAAATCTGGCTGATCGGCGCGAGCCATATTGAGCGTCATTCTCCGTCGAGAACCAGGACTAGGAGATCTAGATGAAAAGGGGCCGTCCGACGTGCGTGGCGTCATTGGATCCAACGTCGTACTCGCGGTTGTGGCTCCACTGGAGAATCGTTGGTCGGAAGAGTGCTTTGGGTGGTAGGTGACTGGCGACGGCACATCGTCATACGGCTTCAAAAGCGGCGAGCTGCCCAAATCGCCCGAAATCGGCTCGAATACGCTGTCTATGACCGGCTCCGGAGCGTGAACGACCTGAGCAGCCCTAGGGGCCTCTGAAGAGAGGTCAAACAGCCTTTTTGAAGGCCCATCGCCACTAAGTAATCCGGTCAATAGCCTTTGATTATCTGGAGTTTCGGGATCGAACGAAAAGTCTTCTCTTAGCACTTCAATCATCAACAAGTATGGCACCTTTTCGGCGCTGTTCAACACCGTGGCCTCAGCAGGATTGAGTCGCACAATTCGATGGTGGCGACTCTTTCCAGGTGCCCCGTCAATCAGTGTCGGCGGGCAGATGATGGGGATATCGATCTCGGCGGGCAAATCTCTCCCAATCAGCGCTAACTCGGCTCGCAGGGCACTCATACGGGCAGGTTTCGGTACGGCAACCAGTCGGTTGGAGATGACTTCCAGGGCCGATAAGAACTGGGTTTGCGATCTGAAATAGTGTTGTCTCAGGAGTCGTGCTTTCTGAGCTGGTGACAGATTGCTCGTGCCCGTGGGCGATTTGAAGTGGTGGGAATGTCTTCGATGGACGCCATCCGCGGGTCTAGCAGATACAGGAGTAGCTGGTCGAGATGGACCCCTCGGAGACGGTAGAGGTAGGGAGGCGGTACTGAGTCTCGCCTCCAAAGACTTCAATTCCAGAGCAGACGGCCTTTTTGACTCTTTTGCTGTGAAGTTGGGATTCAATGGCGAATGGGTGTTATTTCGGCGAGAGAGGCGGGTGTCGATTGCCAAGCGGTCGTCGGATGTGTTTGGATTCCTCGAGTCTTTGGTCCGCCGAGATTTCGAGCCTGGCGCAGCTACAGTATTTGCCCTCGTAGGTGTTTTCGCTGTAGGCTTGAGCGTTTCGCCTCCATCTGAATTGTCGTCGGTGATCGGTTGGGGCTTTCGAGCTTGTGCGACAGCGAGGGGTCCAGCCCATCTCGGAAACATTGGCAGGGCGACGCTCGCAAGAACGAAGCTGGACAGGACGGTCACGGGCAAGACGTTTTCCTTGATCTTGTGGTGCCGCACGGTGTCTGCGACGCCAAACACGATGTGTTGTACCTTGTTATAAACTCGACGACATGTTTGAAAGGCGTTCGATTGCGGATTGGAGGACAAGTCGTGTAGATATGTCTGGAAAAGCCAAAACGTCTATAGCAGAGGACATTAGTGTTCTGATAGTTGTGTATATCAGGACAAGTATCATGAATGGCTTCAGCTACGCACCAACAATGCGGCAGTCACAGACTCTTCGCATAGATCCAGCAGAAACTCCTCCAGCGCCATTGACTCATTGTCGACGCTGATAATAAGGTGGCACAGCTGCGGCAGGAAGAATTCGATATCCTCGTAGGGAAACTGTCGCAGCTTCGTGCACAGAACATAGTGGATGCCTACATGGTCGGCATAACGGCTGCAAAGCGTTTGAAGACATATATGTTAGCTACTATCGACCTTGTGCACAAGCTGTATGCATAAATAAGCTTCCCCAGCAGGCCGTTTGGCCTAGGCGATGCTGCATTGCAGCCAAGCAGAAGCTGGCAGGAAGATGCCAAAGGGTGGCAGCACTCACGAGAGGTAGGAGACTGAGAGGAAGGGATTCGCGTTGAAGACGTCGGATTCGAGGAATCGCTGCAGCAGATCCCACGACATTGGGCTATTCGACGCAGTTGCGCAGAAGGCGAGGTGTGAAGCGAGAAGCGATTGCGATTTAGACGGAGGTGGCTCATTTAGATGAGGGTTGAAAGCGTGGCAGGATTCAGCCGGTCTCGCATGGCTTTTCGAAGCGGGGGGGTTTAGAGACAGATGCACATGCAAAAAGAGCAGAAGGCAAGCTGGCTCTCTCTTTTTGGGCGGCGATGCGCAACGTGGGAGCAGAGAAAAAGAGGGATAAAAATAAAATGACACAAGTAAGGAGTGGATTGATCTGCGAAGCTCGGGCAGAAAATGAAGGTCGAAGGAGGGAGGAAGCGGAAGCTTGTGGCGGCGTCTCTAGTCGACGGGCGAGGCGGAGATGGCGATGGATAGACGGTTGATGGAACCAAGAGGTGGAGTGAGTGACCTGTCCACAGCGACCCAATTCGGTACCGCGCTTAGTGCCTAACGTTTCTGGCGGCCATTGGCCTGTGGGCATCGAGCATTAGGGGTCCAAGGGAGCTGACAGCGGGCGGCTATGGTGCGGCCTACAGCGTGTACGGGCAAGACGCTTTTCGAAGCTACATGCATGTAATCAATCTTTATCAAGCAGCTGCTGGCTTGTCCGTATGACGGTTTTAAGCCCGAGATGGTAGGTGGTTCGAGGCCAGCAACACAAATCTCCGGAGCTGAGTTTTATATGCGTACATGTACAGGTAAGCAAAGAGCCAAGGTGGGTTTCGAGCTACAAAAATGTTTATTGCTCCGTAGTCCCAGCAGTAGAGTGCTAGCAAAACATTGAAACCAATGGGAGGACCCCAAGCCGGAACCCGAAGTAAGGGGCACTGGCCTATTTTCCGGAGTCTCAGCCTCCTTCTCCCAGTCTCATATCAATGCTTGCGCGGGCTTCGCATTGCACTTCAACTCCGTTATAGCCGTAAAGGAACAAGAGCTGCAACTTCAAATTGTTACAAGGCTGACGCAAGGCACCGGGCGGGAGGCCTGCAAGCGGCCCGTAGCTGACCTGATTTTGCTGCAAGCACTCTGGCACAGTCCCCTGAAGCTTACATCAACCTGCCTGTATGCGCAGAGCATGGGTTGAACGCTACATGTGCGCCGCCTGCCCACAGCCGGGAAATTCATGTGCAGCTCATTCTCGGTCTCTGAATCTGGACTCTGTGTATCCACCTCTTTGTTTCTTGAGAACAGCTTTGAGCGTTTTTTGGCATCGTAGAACAAAACAAGTGGCACGCAGTAGTTTCAGCGTTTGACTGAGCATCTTGGTAAGCTCCGATTAGCCCCAATCTGGGCGAAACAACATGCAAGCTCCTATCACATGTCACGTAGCACATACGTAACAGGCCAAGCCAAGCTGGGGGAAGAAGTGTTAAGTGAGGATAAAGTAGGTATAATAGGCATCACATCTTTGCAAACAACCCAAAGTACATGAGACTTTGCGAACCCCTCGAGTTATAGAATATGCATGCGCCAATTCGATTGTAAAAAAAAAGTTCAAGCTACCTAATAGTACACAATGGAAAAAAGAGGAAGACTCAGTCCCTTTTTACAAGTGCAAGTGCAAAGTGACTACGCTCATCCAGATAGACTGTGCTTTACAGCTACGCAACCATCTAGAAGCAATCCAGTCCTTCAAATGAATCCGCCCTTCCCAACGCCGTTTGTATGATATAATGACTCGAAGGTATATCTCCCCTGTGAACGCCAGTCAAATCCCATCTTTCTCTTCGTATCGACCCATCATCGCATGAGCCTGTATGCGCCTGGAAGCTTCCAGCCTCTCCTCTACTGCACTTTCTTCCGACGACCACCGCCTCTGCCTCGCTTTTTGGGCTCCTCCATCTCTTCGTCGGTTTCGCTATCACCTTTGCCTTTGGACCTGCTGCCCTCCTTCTCGTTCTCTACGCGGCTGACTATGTCTCGCAGAAAGTCCCACTGCTCGTCTGCCTCTACCACGTTTTTCAACATGGATGCGGTAACTCTCTTCGAGCCCTTCTCCTTGGCAATGTCCGCGCTTTTTGTCACCAGCTGGATCATAAACAGCTCCAGCGCCTTTCCAACGGCAATAGGTGTCTGCTGAGCAACCTTGCCTACTTCCTCATCGGCCTGCATGATCCGCTTGATCCGGGCGGTAGGAAACTTAGTCTTGACGGGAGACGGTTCGATGAACGGTGCAGGCGGTGGAGGCACCGCGGCCTTTCTCGGCGGCATATCTGAAGAGGAGGAGGAGGCTTGGCCCGGGTACGGCTCGTACGAGTAAGGAGAGACCTCGGGCGGCGGCGGCTTGAAGTCGTGCTGCGGCGCGAGGGGCGCGGCGTTTTGATAACCAGAGGCAGCCGAGACTTGCCCTGGATGCCCGATGGCTGGCGGAGGGAATGGCTCGTAGGAATAATTTGGAATCGGTACCATGTACGGCTGGCGTGAGGCCTGGGGGTATGCGCCGTAGGAGCTGGGGGACGTATAGAAGGACTCTGCGTTGCCCGGCACGGCGGCAAAACGGCTGGCAGAAGGCTGTGTTTTATATCTAGCCTGGCCGTGGCTTGCAGGCGCTGGAAGCTCTTGCGGCGCGGCCTGGGTGGGGCTGTCCGAGTAAAAAGACGACAGGTCCGGCGACCGTGGCGCGTAATTCGACGACTCCTCGGCCGACATTTTTTTTTTTCGTGCTGCAGCACTGCGTCCTTTAGCGCTGTTCTAGTGCATTAACGCACCTGCTCCCAGGGCAGCGGCCGCAAATCAGTGGCCCGAGAAAAGAAAAAACAATGGACCGTTGCAGGCTGCTGCAACCACGATTTTCCGTGGACAGGGAACTCCAGTCGCTTCTGTTGTTTTTACCCTCAATCTTGCCTGTTTAGCCAAATCTGCGGCTCTTCTTCAACGGCGTCCCTTTCGGAGGCGCTAAGCTGCAGCCGTCTTTGACGCAGCCAACTCGCACAAACGCACCAGTGTCGATCCTCCTGGGCGCAAGATCGTCGGGGGGGCTACAGAAGGTAGCGATGGGCGATGGATTTTTTTACGGCTTGGATGGAAGGTCGATCTCTTGCACCTTTGCACGCAGCTCTCTTGAAGTTTTATCCCGAAGTTGGAATTCCCTCACTTGGCATTGGGTATCCAGACAAGGGAGAGAATTGGCGATGACGACGTGGGTATTTGGTATAGGGAGGCTCTTCTATTCAAAGCTAGAACATCTAGCTATGGCGAGAAAAGAGGAACGGGACTGGAGTCTTATTTTCAGCGACCTTGTCAAGATACGCTGTTCACTTTCTAAGAGCACCTTCTTCTCTCCTTTTTGAACACTTCGGAAACGCCTTCTCGGTTTTTATCCCCAGCTAGCTGAGTGCGGGGCGGTGGTCAGAGGATGCTACCCAGCAGGTCTTTTGGCGCTCGAATCGCGAAACTGCCAAGACGGTGTTGCGGGCAGGATCTGGCAAAGAAGCGAAAAAAACAGGGGGGAAAGAGGCAGCCAAGTGCTCAGATTCTGCAAGCTGGCAGCTAACAATATGATACTCTAGAAGCGGCGCACAAAATGCCACGCATGACAGCTCGGTGACGTGCGCTCACCGTGGGCCAAATCTGGAAATGGGGTGGCTGCGATGCCGCGTGTGGTTCGTCGACAAGCCTGGCTGCGTCAAGGTTGGGGTCTGAGCTGGAGGGGAGGGGTCGGCCTTTGCTGCTGCGATGCCAGCAAGCCCAGCTGGATAGGGAACGACCGGCCGTTTATATGTGCATTTCAGGGCCTTGCACTGAAGCCGGCCTCAGCCAACTGGGCGTAGTGCCGATGCCCAAGTTACACCAAAATGGGGAGCGAGAGGGGGGCGTGACAAACCCACGAAGGCGGTCCATCGCAAACTGCTCGGGGCCACAGGCGAGGGAGGCTGTTGCACCAACACAGCGACTGGCGCCCGCCCTAGCTCTGGGGCTACTGGCGGAGGACCTGCCTTGGACAAGAGGCCGTGGCAGCACCATTTCCATTTGATGACCACCTGTTCTGGGAGGGGGGCGTGCCGCTATGAATCCATGCCCGCGGCGGATAGTCGTGGGAGGCAGCCTCGAAAAATAGAGGATGCGTGGTCGATTCGATTCGGCTGGAGCAGCCATGTGGCCGGCACGACATATGCACTGCGGCTCTTTTTGCGTGCTTTGCCTGGCTGACTCTCACCTCGCCGGAGTCAGAATCACAACCCGAATCAGGGCACGAATGCTCTGCCGCCAGGGGAAAATGCTGTCGTTACATCGGGCGTGGATGCGGCTCTTTGCGTGAAGGAATACCTACATGTGCCTCAGTGCTGCTCCGACGCCACTCATAATCATTCGGCCGCTTTAACGGTCCCAAGTCCTGCATCTCATCCTCACTTCGATATGGCCCATCATCCTTCGCTACGTGGCTCTGGCTTGGAACTGCACTTTCGGGGAATACTTACTCCTGGCATGCAAGGGATGCGCACATTCTCTGTCTCTCGCTGCCAGGATGCCAGCGTCCTTGTGTCCGTTCAGAGTCGAGTCTGTCTCCCTGAGCCTGTCTTAACGCAGCCTGGTATGCGTCAGGACCTGAGGCAGACGTATCTGCGGTCATTTACGGGCACTGCGCTGCCTGGAGCTGCCTGGAGATGATGCATAAACCCACACCAGGCAACGAACCGCCTCACAGGTCAGTAGCATTTCATCGAATCATTCCGTCAAATCACGTTGATTGCCTCTCTTTCACCCCCACCCCCTTCCGCTGCACGATGATAAACAATAGTGAGCTTTAAAATCTGAGCCCGATCAGGAAAATGACGAAGCCGAGCCGTAGCGCTCTGGTTCCTGATTTTTCCACATTGTTGATCTCTCTATGATTACATTGTAGAACTTGATCTAATCTGACAGCCTCTTCTTCTGCCTCACCTTACCTGCTGGAGCTTTATCGAATCTCTTTCTAATCTCTCCCACTATAGTCTGCAGCCCATAGAGCCGTTTCCTCCTTGTGCTTGATAAGAAGAGCGACGCTACAGGCCATGCATGGATGCCCCCGTCGAATCTTCGAGCTTCGATTTCAACTTTACCGGCGCCTAGGCGCTCCACAAAACTCTCGATATCTGGCGCCAGCACCTCGTCGCTGCCATATGTGATGAAGTAGCCACGCTCGGGGCTGGCTGCTTTCCAAAGTTTGACATCGTCGCACCTCCCAGGCGACGCCACTCCGCCGTGAATCATGGCATCCCCCGCATACTGGTGTGCGTACTTCCAGAGAGTGCCCCTGTTCAAGTAGTCAACGCGAGATGGAAAGTGGAGACTTGAGGCCAGAGTGATCCAAGGAGAGATCAACATGGCCATCTGCGGTATAGCAAACTTTGGTCGAATGTCTTCCAAATCGTGTTTGCTCATCCCTAGTTTGGCCCCTCTGGCTTGCTGATTTTGAACCTGAATCCCGACCTCGAGCAACATGCTCAGGATGAGTGTACCGCCGGCAGAATCGCCAGCAACGCACACCTTGGAGGCATCCTCTACCTCCTCCAACACATGCTTGTAGCCCTGCAGCGTTTGGAGAATCTGGGTGGGATACACCTCGTCTGGGACTAGACTGTAATCCAAAGCAAAGATGGCTGGGTTTTCATACCCAGCATCCACCAGTAGGCTGTGCCATGCCAGAAGGAACTCAAAGTAAAAGTAGCTGGTGCCCATGGCGAACCCGCCGCCTGAAATAGTTTGCATGAGTTAGCGCCGGCAACTCGCGTGGTGTAACATGTCTTACCATGCGCGTAGTAGATGACGATATCTGGCTCAACATCGCAGTTCTGTTTAATCCAGATGCCCTTGACTTTGGCGTCTCCCTGCATACAAAAAGTAGCACAATGGCGTTAGCTCAGTGTCCAATCTCGCATAAATTCTTTAAGAGAGAAACGGGGGGGGGGGGGGGATATACAAACCTCTCCAATAGTTTCTTCTTTCCAATACACTGGGAAATCCTTGATTCCGTGTCTCTTCATGCGCCACTTGAGAAAGGGGAGTGCCACCTCTTTGGAGAAGAAGACTCTCCCGACGTTTGCTGGTATGGTGGCAAATGCATATCGCACGCAGCGAATGACAAAATCCTCGAATATGGTAGAGTTTTTGAGATGAGAAGACTTGTGGGAGGAGTAGCTCCTGAAGTAACGATTCCACACAAATTGAAGTGGTAAAGTAAAAACTATAAAGCAGTGAAACACAATTTTGTTAGATCGACTTCTTCAGCCATATATTATGTCCAGGGACGCAGACGCAATATGCATATACTTTCGAGCAGGGATCTTGCGTACATAGAAATGGAATGGCTTTCAAGACGACGAGTGCCGTGGGGAAGAAGCCAGCCTGGTGAAGCAGCTGCGGTGAGAGGTAGAAGCAAAAGACGAAGCAGTCGATGAGAGATATGGGACCGAGGATCATGATGCCGGTAAGCGGAGCATGTGGCTCATGGCAGGTTTAACAGTAGTATTACAAATGAGATAATCGATATTCCTAGTTTGGTTAAGTCATACGAGCGAGCGAAAGAATGTTGACAATCAAGAAGTGAAAAAGGAGGCGGTGGCCTTGTGGACAAGTGTATATAAAGAGATTTGAGAAGAGGAAAGAAAAGTGAGATGTGGAAAAGAGAGAGAGAGCGTGTGTGTGTGTGTATGTAAAGAAGAATATATCAAAAGAGCGAAGCAGCACAAAAAACGGCCAGAAGGGAAAACAGATGATAAGAAGCAAGACGCATCTGATCAAGTCAAATACTGGTGGGGAGAAAGCCGCGGCAGATTAAACGCGTGAAAATCTGGGGTGACGTCTAATATTAAGGGTCAAAAATGCTCCGAAATGGGCTCAAGCACTAAAAAGGCCCCAGGTCCGGGGGCAGCGCCTCCCGATTCAGAAGGCCGGATCGCAGGCTGGTAATCTCAATTTCACTAGGTGGTAATATTTCTGTGTGGCGCCAATGGCTCAATGGCTTTGGACTTTTTGTCCGGAGATATAACTATGTGTGGTTTAAGTAAGAGGCTTGGAAGACAAAGCTTTACGGCGAGGCAACTTGTTTTAAATTTGGATTATGGGATCCTGTTCCAACATTGGGTGTCATGTTACGAGTACGAAATTGCGAGGTGCCAGAAATTACATAATACGGCGGGATGCTAGAATGGAGAGGGGCCGCTGACGACTTTGACCTAGCTCGGCGTGGCGAGCGAGGGATCTGACCCCCATGTCGGGCCAGACATACGGCCTATTTCAGCCCATCGCCGCTTGTGGCTTTTCGATCAGTTGAGGCCGTGAATTGCATCTCAATCTGGAAACCATGGGGGATCAGGGTTCCCTGCGGGCCATTGCGGACGCGCCGTTTCCCTTGACCGAGGTTGATAAATGGGTCCTTTCGCAGTCGGATGAGGATTATAAGCTGCATGACTGGGAAGATCTGAGGCACATTATCGGTGAGTGGACTTGCGCTCTATATTGGAGACTTTGGGTAGCGGTTTTGAGAATTGAGCCTATTCTACATCTATCTATATCAACAATCAGAGGGCTGACATGTGTTTGAAGAGACTAATAATCTGAGCGTTTTGAAACGAAAGCCCTCAGATCTTCGTCGCTATATTGCCTGGACTGCGGAGACCAAAGCGCAATATGGCACCATAACGGAGTACATCATGCAGAATCGTCTGCCCAAAGCCTGGGGGCTGCCGCCGTTCGTACCCGAATCGAAGGTCCCCTTTGATGCCGCCTCAGACTACAAGGTCCTGCTGAATGATTGGCCGTACGGCATGACGCCGGAGATCACGCACATTGTTGTGTGGTCCCGCACCCCGATTCCTACTCATCCCGAGACGGGGGACCTGACGACTGAGAGCAGAGCCCAGGTGGAGAATTTTGTCAAGACGTATTTCGTCGATAAGCTGGGCGCCGGAGGGGAACAGCAAGTGCTGTGGTTTAAAAACTGGGTTGCGCTGCAGAGTGTGCGGACGCTGGAGCACTTCCATGTGTTGGTCCGCAATGTTGACGATGATATGCTGGAGCGCTGGACGGGGGAGCGGCCTCAAAGGAGCGAGAAAGTGAATTGATAGAGACTATGCACTAGGGCCGCTCCTACTCTTGTGTAACGTTGAATTTGTATAGACCGTCACAGATAGACAGACAGACCACCCATATACCGCTATTTAAGCAGTCCTCCGTGCTCGACGGTTCCCTTGCGGCGCAGCGTTGTTGTCGACACCACCGCCACCACCTTGCATCGAGGCGAGTGCATTCTTGCCCATGCCCAACAGTCCATAGGCGAGATAGGCGCCGTACGCAGGAACCACGGCATACAGCATCCAGCCCCATTTGCCAAACAGTATCGCAGAGATGAGGGATCCCCACGTCACCCAGATGACATCAAACATGTACTCTGTCAAGCCGGCAGCTGCCAGGTCTTCGCCCGAGCTCTTAAGGGCACCGGTTGCGGCATCGTATTTGGGTCGGCCAGACGTCTCGAGGATATATTCGCAGATGAAGCTGGGAACCGAGACGAGGCCGTAGACGAGCAGCGATCGAGAGCGGAAGAGGAAGTGCGAGAGGAGGAAGAGCACGTGGACGACGAGGGATCCGACGTGCAGGTTGTTGAGGGAGGCCGCGTTGGATTTGGCGCGGTCCTTTTTCGCTTTTTGAGCCATTGTTGATTCTTCTCTCTGTTTTCAATTGGCTGCTTGGAGGAGCGAGAATGGGCAAAAGTGAGGCTTTGGTGAAATCTGGTTTCTTTGATTCGAGGTTAGAGGAACCGGGGCCTTGCAGCTTGGGTGGGGACTTTGCTGTCGATAACCGAATCGTTGCTAGTGGCGGGCTGCTGGCAGCGCAGTGGCAACGGTCTACAGCGGGTTGAGTGCTGTCTCTTTAGCGGGCTGCCCGCTGTGTTTTCACTGCTATCCCTCCGCTGAGTGGTGGATCAGCCCGCCGCCCCCCCTTGTTGCTAGGCAATGGCGGTACGTCGTCGCGCCGATCGAACCGCCGCTACCACAACAAGCCGCTGTCTCTCTCTCTGTACTGCCTGCGCGCCGCGACTCCCAGCCAAAAAGTTTGGAGACTTTCCTCATATCCCGTCACGCCACTCCCTCCCTTCGAAACGGCCCTCGCGAGGTTGCTGCGCCCGCGAAACCGAAACGCAGCTTCTTTGGGTATTCGCCTGTTCTCAGCTCGAGAGAATCGCAGAAGCAGGCAGTAGATCTGTATCTGATCAGGAGAACTATCGCCCCTCCTCGGCCGAAGCGCAGTTCAGCCTTTCATTCACGCTCGCTAAGACCCGCCATTCCATTCACCGGGAACGTCTTTTTCTTCCTATTCGGCAAAGACCCGCCGGCTGGGAGCGCTCTTGTCTTTGTTAAATTGATAAGAGAATAGAGGAAGCGTTCTGGGAAGCTGTGGTTGGAATGCTCAGAGCTGTTCATATTCTTCGTCATCGCCAATAGCTGCTTATTCGAATTTCTTCATCTTTGCGCCTACCAGCTACTCTTTCACGACTACCGATAATTTCTTAACGTACGCATATCTTTCGACCTTTTCCTTGCGACTTTCCTTGACAGAGGTGCTGCACGACCTGCCTGGAAGTTTGAACGGCCGGCGCTGCCCCTCGTCATCTTGATATTCTGTGTCGACGAAAGTCTCATGGCCCAGATACATCGGTGACGACACTTCGCAGTCTCCAGCGACTTTTATCTTTTATCCGCCTTGTCTGGGCCCCTACCCCTTCCAGGATGGCGCCAAGCCCGACTGCTGTCGGGAGTCTCCTGCGGCAAGTGGTCTATTACCATCTCGACAGCGGCTCCTACGAAAACGCCCTTTTCTTTGCCGAACGATACGCCGCGCAAGACCCTCGATCGAGCGAAGCCGCCTACCTTTATTCACTATGTCACCTTCGACTAGGCGACAACCGATCGGCGTATGATGTGAGCAAGCCGATGGGATTTCGCGGAGTGCATTTGGGATGCACTTGGGTCTTTGCCCAAGCGTGTTTGGCTCTGGAACGGTACAAAGACGGCATCGCAGCTTTGGATAAGGCCAAAGGCTCATGGTCGCAAAAGAACACCATGGGCAAACACAGCGCAACGACTCGAGCTGCATACCCCGATGCCCCTGCGGTGCTTGGCTTGCTGGGAAAGCTGTACCGCGGTTACGATGACAAGAAGAGAGCTGTGAGCTGCTTTGAGGAGGCATTGAAGCTCAATGCTTTTCAGTGGGACGCTTTCAAGGCTCTCTGCGATATGGGCGTCAAAGTTCGTGTGCCAAACATCTTCATGGCCAGCGACAGCTTACTACAGAACCTTGGTCAAGACTTGACAACAGTAAATGCTGAGCTGAGCATGAGTGTGAGCACGAGCATGAACCAGAGCCAGAGTCAGAGCCAAAGCCAAAGCACCATCGCAAACTCCTTCGAGCAACAGCAACCGCAGCAGCCTCCGAAGAAGTCATCGATGAGACCCGTGGTGGCCGACATGGGACCCGATCCATTTGGCGTTAGCTTTTCTGCCGCGGATATGACTCCCATGACCGAAAATATGCTGGCAAATACTGAGAGCGACTTCATGTCCAGGATGCAGAATGCTAGATCTAAGCTTAAGAGCTCGTCCAATCACCATCAAAACGACATGGAAGGCCTAGAGACTCCAACCGGGCCACCAGCGGAAGCAATGATGTCTCGGTCTAACAATCTGCAGGAGCCACCTCATGCGCCCGCCAGGAGGACCCGAAATGCGCAGCATGCCGACCAGACGCTCGAAGCGCCGCCACGAATGAACCATCGACTTGGATCGAGGAAAAATGCTACTGCGCGGGAGAAGAATAGCCAAGAGCAGCCTTTGGAACCCATCTCAGATACCCCCAGCGCCCATACCGGAAATTCCAGGTCAAGTGCTATGTCGACAACCGATAGGAAACGAACGCTTGCCGGTCACCCAGTATCACGATCAGCAAACATGGAAGAACATGCTACGAGGCGAAGCGCCCGATTGATAAAACCGTCGGGCAAGACGAACTCCACAGCAACCACCCCAGCTACCGGAGGAGCCCCCGGTGGACGAGAGTTGAAGAAGGCTAGACCCCCAGTCTCACGAATGATGCGGCCGGGTTCTAGTGGCTCCAACGCCGTAAGGGTTGTTAGTGGAAACCGAAAACCTTTGGAAGACTACAGCGGAGAAGCAGAATATGACGAGTCAAAGGCCAGAGAAGCCTCAGTTCCACCATCCAAGGTTGCGGAACACAGCTTAGTAAAGTTCGAAGAGGCTTTGCGCTGGATAATGGATTTGATGAAGAAGCTCGGGAGTGGATATTTCTTGTTATCGCAATTCCAGTGCCAGGAAGCACTCCAGGCATTGAGTGCACTGCCTGCAGCTCATCAAAGCTCGCCCTGGGTTTTGGCGCTCATGGGACGTGCTCATTATGAACAGGCTTCATATGCCGAAGCCGACAAGTTCTTCCGCAGGATGCGAGCACAATGTCCATCGCGCCTGGAAGATATGGAGGTGTATTCTACTATCCTTTGGCATTTAAAGCGGGAGACGGATCTCTCCTTTCTAGCCCACGAACTTGTGGACGCTGCATGGCACTCTCCGCAGGCGTGGTGCGCTTTGGGAAACGCATGGTCTCTCGCTCGAGACCCCGAGCAGGCTCTCAAATGCTTCAAGAGGGCCACCCAGCTGGATCCAAAGTTTGCTTACGGCTTCACACTGCAAGGACACGAGCATGTCACCAATGAGGAATACGACAAAGCTCTTACGGCTTACCGGCAAGCGATATCAGCAGACAAGAGGCATTACAACGCCTACTACGGCATTGGACGAGTCCACCAGCGCTTGGGCGCCTACGATAAGGCCCTCACTCACTTCCAGGCCGCACATGTCATTAATCCCAACAACGCCGTGCTGGTAACGTGCATCGGAACAGCGCTCGAGAAGCAGAAGCAAATTTTCCCCGCAGTACGTGCTTATACCAAGGCAGTCGAGCTCGCTCCACAGGCTGCCTCCGCACGATACAAGAGGGCTCGAGCTCTCCTCCTTGTTGGACAGGTTGAAGAGGCGCAGAGGGAACTTGTCATATTGAAAGATATGGCCCCAGATGAGGGTATGGTACACTATCTCTTGGGACATTTGTATAGGAGTATGAATGAGAGGCAAGAGGCGGTACGTCATTATACCATTGCTCTGGCGTTGGATCCAAAGGTAAGTACTCCATCCAAGAATGCTTCTCTTTCTTTTCACAGGTGACTGACAAATTCATCATAGGCTGGTCCGCAGATTAAGGAGGCGATAGAGAGTTTTGAGGATGATATACCAATGGACGACTCAATGATTTAATGATGATGCTCACGAGTATCTTTATTTAAGAGGCTTGGAAGGTTTTCTCCTGAGCAAGTTTTGATGATAGGGGCTCAAAGTAGCACCACGTGTAACATGAACAAAAAAAGGGGAGGCTCGGTTTTCTTTTTCTTTTACAATCCTATTTCAGTACTCATCACGCTTGGGTATGGAATTTGGAAGCTTGCTCGCTTACAAATGATACTACTTTTTGGAGGGCTATTCAAACTCGGACAAAGGGGGGCGGAGTGGTTGACGGCATGGCAGCCTTTTTTGCATGGCATCGGCGTTTTTTGGAGTACCTAGGAGAGGATCTCGCCTCGAAAAAGCTACTTTTGGACTTGGCTTGGCTTGGCTTGGCTTGGACTGGGGCTGAAGTTGAGAGAGCATTGGTCTTTTTTTTCCTTTTCCATCGTTCTTTTTCTTGATTTGCCTTTTCTCTCTATGAATTTGAATACCATAGCACAAAGGAAAGGAGAGGAGGCAAGGGGGATCCCTTTATTGGCTGTATACTATTTTGCACATACCTCTTCGTATTCTGCTCGATGTGGAGTATTTGATTCGGCAGTGATTACTTAGTAGGTAGCTATGGAATAGGAGGGAATTGGTGATGAATTAACCGCGGGGACCTAGATGCCTCTTACCTATCGACCTAAAGAAGGGTATTATTATTATTAAGATAGAGCATACTTGGAGATTAACTATGGTGATATGTTGAGCCTCTTGTGACTTTATACACATGTTTTGTGCAAACCCGGAGATTACAGCTGCGTCTGCAAAGTACCTCGCACTGACCTGACAGCACCGCGTCTGTCTCTGTTTACAGCACGCTTTGCACTATACTGATGGGCGCCTTAATCTCAGCCACGGCTCAGCTCCAGCGTCCGTTTGGCTTTCTTCGGTAACGGTGGCGCAGCTCTAAGGGAGCTGTCAATTGGCCCAGTTCGGCTACCGTTTTGTTTACAACGCGCTCGCATGCAGCCGATAATCTTCCGAAAAAAAAAAGAAAGCCCACTGATCTTCTGTATCCGAGCTTCCGAAAAAAAAAAATAGGCGCACCTAAGAAAAGGGAGCGCAAAAAAGCAGCCAACCACTAAGATCGCTCACACCAAAATCATAACACAGGGTACCTGCACCACAGGTCGAATCAAACAAATCAGCAGGTACCATTTTCGAAAAAAGGCTCCCGCCACCCCACCCCCAAATAGGAATAGCACCAAATAATAAATAACATAGAGACGCGCAAAAAAGCTAAATGGGCCACTGATCTGGCGCTGATTGCCCGCGCGTATTTATTCCTCGCGCTGTCCGCCCCCCGCTTCCAACGCCTCTTTTCGCTCTTCCACTCTTCGTTTGTCTTTTCGTCTTCCTTTTAAACGTCATTTGCAAGCAGTGACGCGTTTTTAACGGATACTACTATATCCCAACTCACGTTTCCATCACCACATCTATCAATATGACTGGCCGTAAGTATTCATTTTCATTTACTTGATTGTTGTTTCATGTTGTTTCATCCATGGGCGCGGCTGCTGCAGTGATGCCGGCGCGCTGAACAATTGGGATTTTCTGGAGTTGGTGATGCTAACTGTCGTGCGTTTTTAGGTGGAAAGGGCGGAAAGGGCCTTGGCAAGGGCGGTGCCAAGCGTCACCGTAAGATTCTTCGTGACAACATTCAGGGTATTACCAAGCCCGCTATCCGACGTCTCGCTCGTCGTGGTGGTGTCAAGCGTATCTCTGCCAGTAAGTTTTTGTCTACTCCTGATGTTATCATCATCGATAGTACCCGAACCGAGAACTAACGGCTGCAACAGTGATCTACGAAGAGACCCGTGGTGTCCTCAAGTCCTTCCTCGAGGGTGTCATCCGTGACGCCGTCACCTACACCGAGCACGCCAAGCGCAAGACCGTCACCTCGCTGGACGTCGTCTACGCTCTCAAGCGACAGGGCCGCACCCTGTACGGTTTCGGTGGTTAAGCGTAGGAACACGCGTGTTTTTTGCTCTTCTGCGCTGGGGTTATATGTGCAAATAACGTGGACTCTTCTGTACTTTGTGATCGAAATGGCGTTGGGGGGAATGGGCTTACGAGGAGGCGTCATGGTAGACGACCTTACGTTAAATGAGAATACCACATGAATACAAATACTATAATCATCTTAAATCGACGTGTTTATTCAACAAGTTCAAATTGACAGTAATCGCTATTCTCGTGTGTTGACATTGAAAAAAATCCATCCGTTACGCGTGCATCTCTATGTTTACAGGTATTTCCGTCCAGCAGCTGCTACCCTTGCTCTGAAGATGGGACTCCGTACTTCCATGTTCACCTTGTAAAATGGATTCATAATTGCTTTCACCCAGTTGTCGTATACCTCCGTAAAAAACATCTTGATTGCCTCTTCGGTAGCTGGACTCGTTGGGTTAGCGCCAATAGCGGTCGACGATCTGGACGTTGCCGTTGAGGTCGGGGTGGTGGGCTGATGCAGCAGCAGGAACTTGACGTTGCCGCCGGTGACGAAGCAGGAGATGTAGTTGTTGAAGAATTTGTCGATGCACTTTAGGTACCTGTTTTCGTTGCGCGGACATGGTAAGCTAAGCTCTATCCTCTCTCGACCTCTATATGGCTTCACATGCAGATTTCCAGACGGGGCCTCTATAAGCAAAGCAGATGGATATAGAGGGCAACAAGAAGAACAAGGAGAGATGAGAATAATGCAAGCATCAGAGACTTACATCTGACCATGCGACCACTGCACTTCCTCTGCAATATCCAGGCTCGAGTGCAGGATGAACTGGTTCAGGTGTCGCACTTGTTCGGTGAAGCGGGATTGGCCATCGCCGCCTTGCTTCGAGGTGCCGAACTCGTACTCGAACAGGGGATTGTCCTGGGTGCCGACAATGGCAAAGTAGTAGCTCATCGTGCTGCTGCGCCGCCGCACATTGGGCGAAGCGTCTGCGCGGAGGGGAAGAGGCGTGGAAGCTTCTTTAATCGCGATGCTGGAGATGTCGATTCAATACAGAATGATTGGCGGGCGGGATATGATGCTGGGAGAGAAGGGAGGGGCGTGTGCGACTGCTCTGGCGCATCGTTGTTCCGACCGGAGCGCACGCCCCCCAAATTCTGGAGGGGCCAATCCGATGCAACTAAGTGCGGAATAACTGTGAAAAGCTTCGAAAACTCGCCCGAGCAGCTGTTTTTCGCAATTCGCCGGCAGCCCAGCGCAAAAAAGACGACGACAATCATGTTCGGCCCATTCCGCGCCACGAACCCGCTCTCGGGTGGTCTTTTGTGGAAGATCCCCTGGCGGCTGTCGAAATTCCAAAAGAGGCGGCACAGGCTGCGGCTGCGGGCGGTGGATAGCGTGGTAGCGACGCTGGACACTGCGCTGGCGAAGAGGGGACAGACGCTGGAGGCGATTGAGCGGTGGAAGGCGGAGATGCCGACTGAGGAGGAGATGCTGCCAAAGGATAAATATACCATGTTTGATCGGAAGGAGAAGAAGTACCGAAAGGGCATTCACAGTATGGGCTTCCTCTGGCTGGGTGAAAGTGTTGACGCTGATCATTTTGAAATAGAGCTGCCAAAGTGGACGAGAGTTTCGCAGAGAATCAACCCTCCTGGATACTAAGTTTCCGGGACGAGAATGGATATATCAATGTGCGACCAGCGACTTGCAATGTATTCTGGCTGAAGGGGGTTTCTACGGGACGAGACAGAAGAAAGACCGACGATGAACATAAACGACGATATATAAGCAGCGACTTATTGTATACTATTTTACCACTTTACACTACGATGGAGTACTTTGGGCTTTACGGGCGGGATAGAGATATAACGGGTGGAGAGGAAAGAGGGAAAAAAAACCAGTATCATCTGGCTGCAGGCCGCAGCGGCCAATTGTAGGAATACTCGGATGGTGGGCGCTCAGTTTGAACGGCGCGTTGAATTGGATGAAAAAAGCTAGAAATTTGCGCTGAAAGAACCAAAATGAACCCATATCTAAATCCCCTTTACAAGGTATCGTTCCCAAATGCCAAAATTCCCAAAATACGATCCTTTCACAATGACTTATCTGCCATACCGACTATCGTCGTCATTGTTCCGTGGTCTCTCGGCCTGCAGCGCTCTGCCCGTGCCTCCTCGGCCCTCGTCGTAATCCTCACGGTACTCGTCTCGGACCTGGCCACCAGACTTACCTCGGCCAAACTGTCTGCCCTCCTCGAAGCCCGGGTCCAAGTCTGTACGGATGATGCGCTCGTCCAACTTCGTGCCGCCAATGTATTTCATGCAGTCCAGGGCGTCCTGGTGGGTGTAGTATTCGACGAAGCAGAATCCGCAGGGGGTCTTGTTGAATCGGTCGAGGCCCATGATGAGGCGCTTGATCTCGCCGCACTTGGAGAAGAGCTCGTGGACTTGCTCTTCTGTGGTGTAAAATGACCTGCATGTATCGTGTTAGGCGGGTTTTTCGAGAAAAGGAAAGTTCTAATGGAGAGGGCTAAACCGACAGGTTGCCGACATAGAGAGTCGTCGCGTTGGCAAGAGGATCGACGGCTGGTTCCGCGGGTTCCTCTACGTTGTCATCTCGATCGCGTCTGCGCTTGTTCTGGTGGTTTGTGAGTATTTGCTATACAAGATTCGCCGGGGAGAATACGCAATGGGAGCTGCGATGTTGAAGTTGAACGTACTCTGCTGAGATAGTAGGCACTCGGCCTGTCGAGCCGCTCAACGGTGCTTTCGGTGCGCATCGCGAAGTCGAATTTGCACTTGTAGTTTGGATAGCAATGTTGAGGTTGAAAAATAGGTAATTACAAATCTCTCCAAGTCTTAGAAAGCTGATTGAATTGACGTTTAATGCAGAGAAGTGAATTGGTTAGACGAAGCTTGAACAAATACGTAGCCTGCAAGCTCAAGCAAAAAAACCGGCCAGCCTGATGGAGCATCAAACCGGTCGCTGATGCAAGGCACCTGTAGCACTAAAAAGGGATCTCACAGCGATTGCGGGTGGGCCCCCTGCCACCCAGTTGCCCCAGATAACGCGCTAAAGCTTACCTGGTGCTTTCGCAGTCCAACAGCCGCGCTTTTTACAAAAAAAAGCTTCTAGCCAGCCTTCAATTGGTATTTTTTCCTTTTTGGCCTGATCCGACAGACGCAGCTCTCGCGGAGCCGTCAAGACGAAACATCATAAGCTTCCGCCAGCTAATACTTGACATCGCAAAAGAAAAGGAAGGGGAGTTGGGACAAGGAACGGAAAGGGTGCCGAGCTGGAGAGCCAACCTCGCAAACGAGCCCAGCATGCCCAAGGTGAAGCATTATTCGGCAGCTTGGCTGTCCAAGAACGCCCCGGGCAACCAGCTCTTTGAGCCTTCGGCCAACTCCCTGCGATCCAAAGCCCTGTCGTCGCCCTCGAAGAAGAAGCAGACTCCGGGACCCAGGAGAACCATTGCTCGTCGCGGAACGGAGGTGTTTGTTGCCGTGGGGAAGGAAATCCGATGGGGCGATCTGGTCTACCTCAAGGAAGAGTGGGCGGAGAAACAGTCTAGGAGGAGGAGAAGCTCGAGCGTTCGAGTGAAGCAGGAGGATGATACCATACAATCGATTGAGCTTGAGCAGTCTGAGATGGCCGCTGGATGGAGGGTGAGTTGAGCAGAAAACAAACTAACAACACAATATGATATCATCATCAAAGCATCTCTGCCACAACAATCGCTAACGATACCGCAGATACTCAAGATTCCGGTGGCCGACGACATCCGACAGCTCATCATGTCTCCGAACACGAACCTGCTGGCAGTTCTCACGACGCATACCGTCCACATCTGCGTGCTGCCCGACTCATCTCACCTGACGAGCGACGATGCCAGCCCGTTGAAGCCTAAAACATACACGCTTGGACCGACCACCCACGTCACATCTCGCGCTCCCATTGCGTCCGCTCTATGGCACCCCCTAGGAGTTAATGGCTCTTGTGTGGTGACTGTTACGGTAGACGCAATTGTTCGCGTGTGGGAGCTGTCGACGCAGGACCGCTGGTCGTTTGATTCGCCAACGACGTCAATAGACCTGAAGAAGTTGGCAGACGGTACGAATGTGGACCAGGACTTCTCAGCATCGGTGTCGGCCACGAGCAAAGCCTTTTCTCCCGACTCCTTTGAGATGGAGGTGGCCGCAGCAAGCTTCGCGACTAAGGGTTCCGGCGGCTGGAATCCGATGACGTTGTGGGTTGCCATGCGAGAGGGAGACGTGTATGCGTTGAGCCCCCTTCTGCCACAGCGTTGGGCGCCTCCGCCAACATTGATACCCTCTCTTTCAGTATCCATCGTCACCACTGTAGCTGCCATCGAGGACGACCCCAGCGTGGACGACAAGACCAGGCTGTTGGCACAGCAACAGCTACAATGGATGAGCGAGATTGATTCTCAGGAACCCCAAATCATTGACTCGATAATCCCAGGAGAGCCTGCTCTTGAGGTTTACTCGAGGCCCACGCGACCTGGCGTCACACCCCGTCTCCAGGGACCTTTTGATTTGCAGTCTGATCCAGAAACAGGAGATGACTTGGATAGCTCCATCACGGATATCCTCGTCATAGGAAAGAAGACGGAGACAGAGGATCTCATGCTGGGCGAGGAAGACGAACTGGATTTCGATAATGGAGATCAAGAAGGTCTCTCTCTCACCATCATTTGTCTGTTGTCGACCAGCGGCCAAGTGCGAATTTACCTGGACACCGACGGAGCCCAAGCCCAGTGGCTTCCCCCCAAGAGCAAGAGCAGGCTCATCCGCGCTCTGGCGGCTGAAACGGATCCGCCTACTCTGCTGGCGTTCCAGGCCATTGATACCATGACCCCAGTCGAAGTCAACGAGGGCAGCTGGCCGGTCTTCAGCCTGGACGTTACGTCACGATACAGCTTCTTTGTCACACACCACGCAGCCATCACCTTCATTTCGCTCACTCCCTGGATTTTCAGACTAGAGGGAGAGCTACAAGGGGAGTTTGAAGCTGGTACGGACTTCCGTGTCGGTCTCCTGGCCAACTCACAGTCAATTAGAGACAGAGTCTACGCACAGCAGGCAGCAGATGTCAATATCCCCTTGGCAGCCTGTGTCACCATCAGGGATCCAGACCTTGAATACTTTTTACTCTCAGCAACCCCCTACGAGCCCATCGCTCTGACATTTGAGACACCGGACGACGAGCGAGTTATCATAAAACTGGAACAGGACACCCCCGTCCGCGAGCGTGAGGCTAGCATGGCTCCTCTGGACTTTTACGAGCCCCGCCCAGTATACTACCCTCCACACACCTTTAGCGAATCATCTGCTCTATCAGAGCTGCTGGAGCGCTTGCGCACTTCTCGCCACAAGACCATCGTTGGCCAGGAGGTGAGACTCAGCCCACTAACACTGTCCATCTTCACCGACGCGCACAAGGTGCTCAGTGAGGAGACGTACAAGCTGGGTGTAGCCGCGGCTGAGGTGTTCCGCCGATGTGAACTCTTACAAGCGGAATTGCGGCAACAGGTCAGGAAAGCCAATGAGGTCAAGGGCAAGATTGACACCATCAACGGAGTTCATAGGGAGAATAAAGAACCAGATAACGCCATGTATGAGAGGCGAATCAATGAGGCCAGGGAGCGGCAGGAAAGATTAACGCAGCGGATGGAGGATCTACGGAAGATGGTGAGCAAGGGAACTACGCGGGATCTAAGCACCAAAGAGAGGGCCTTTGTGGAGGAAGTCAAATCTATGGAGGGTAGCGTATGCGGACCGGCGTCAGGGGCTGAAGTCGGATCTCGAAACCAGGCCAAGCAGGTATGGAAGCGGCTGGAGGAGGTCAAGAGGCTGCAGGCGGAGCTGGTGGCCGAGGCCGAGGCCCAAAAGAACGCCAGCGGGCCCGAGTCCCCAGCATCAACGAGCGTTGATCTCCGAATCCCACAAGACATACGACGCAACAAGCTGCAGCAGGTGCAAGGTCTGCTGTCCAGAGAGTCTGCGCTAGTTGAAGCTGTGACATCACGGCTGGAGCGACTGCAGGCCAGCATGTGAACCCCTGACTTACTTGGCATGGCCTCATGGAGGCTGGGAGTTTAGGACGAGTGCTGTTGCTGATACGACTTGTACTTGCTTGAGCTGGGAAGAAGGGAGAGCTGCTATTGTTTTATAGGATATGTTTGTAATGAGCTTGCTTGAGGTAATGGATTTTACACGGCGAACGAATGAAGACTGGAACAGATGCATATTGTTTTTTTTCCTTTGCTTCCTTTGAATGTATGAATAGGACTTGTTTTCCCCCCCTTTGCCTAATTTTGCCTATCCGGGTTCATATTTGCAGGCTCAAATTACATTGTATCACAGAGGAGCGTCATCGAGATACAATACTATGCTGTATAGGCATTCATGTTCACGGGACGGTAAAGCTGGCGCTTCTCAGGGTCAGTCGCCCCGTTCTAGACTCTTTGGACAGGCTGCATAGGACCATGTCCCTGTTAATACTACCTCATCTGCGGCTACCGCCAGCCTTCTCATGCCGGGTGTCGGACAGGCAGCGGTCTAGACGCCACACCGGAAGCAAAAAAACGCTCGACGAGAGGCGGCATAACCAATAATCTCAGATTGCCAATCAAATATGTCTGAGGATCTTTTGTCAAGGTACTGTCTTTTCTTGTTAATCACTTGTTCTCTTCTCTCTGCTCGCTCGTATAGTCCATCCCATCTCGGTGAAGCTGGCTATGCCTGAATTGAACAAGACTGCCTGAATGTTGCAGCCTTTGAGGTGGGATTGAAAGCAGGGCGAATAGAGCCACGCTGCTCGCAGGCCTGCGTGGAGGATCTTGATAGGTTGAGATGGGAGATAGGAGGCTGGTTTCATTTTAAGACCAGGTTATCGGAACTCTGGGAGGGAGAGGGGGGCCATGGAACTGATCAGCTGTGGCTTGAGGCCTTATAGGTCAGAAGATGGCCGACCTTGCATGGGGTACGCCGCTGGTCGAGGTGTGACTGTTGGGGGATCGTCACTTGCTGTGAAGCTTCGTAGGAGAGATGGTAAGTGCTGCTACTTGGCCAGAGGATGGGCATGAAGAGCGATTTGAGTCGGGCATCATTAAATGCTAATGGTAAGCCTTCTGGGAGTGTTGCTGAGGGTTTGAGTAATTGAAAATTGCTTTGATTTTATGAGCATGGTGTAGGCCGGGCTTATGATTTGTTGCAACCTGCAGGCGCCAGCCTGATGTTCTAGAGTGAGCACCTGCATGTACTTGATACTTTTGATTTTGAACACGCAAGCATACGACTGCCTTGAGATTGCGAAAATGATGGCGCAAGAAAAAGCAAAGGAGAAGCAATAGTTGAGGATGCTAGCAATGCAGGCCTCAGCCCTCCCCGGCTTCGATGCTACCCCTGGTCGAGGCCTGTCTCAGCCTGAACTGCTATTCGACTTCCTGGCCGGTGGCTCTGCTTTGCGGCTAAGACATGGACTTGCCGCAGCAGTCATGCATATACAGCACTCGCCTTGACTGTTGGGGTGATACTATGGCATGTTGTACCGCCTATATCCTTGATGCTTTTTTTCTCGGTGAGCAGGGGACTGCATACAAGGTGACAGTGGTGGACGGAACACTTCCGCTTCGGATACTGCTCTTTCTTTTGGTTTTTGTTTTCTCTTTTCTTTTTTTGCTTTTGTTTCTGGTCAGTCACGAGCCAACTGCGCACTATTGCAATGAGACCTTCTCCGCAGTGGCTTGCTGCTGTGATACGACGGCATAGACGGACAAGGATTATGTTTGTTTGCCAGGAAAAAAAAGGGTGGCTGAACTCGGCTGCAAGTGGAAGTGAATGAAAGTCGAGAGATGGGAAACGCTGAGCACGATATAGATGTGTGGAGGACGCACATATGCAGTGAGCGGTGGATTGCAGGAGACGTACAGTATCAGTGTCTTGTAGTAGGCTTTTCTCGGGTATATATAGTTCACGATGTTTCCCGTCGAGATGTTGAGAGCCTCTTATTTCTCTACCGCTACCGATCAAGCCCTTTTTAACTTGTCGAGTTTTCCCCGGGTCTTTTACATCTCCGACCAACCTCTTCAGCTTTTCCGTCAAATCTTAACCGTTGTTACCATTTTCACCTTTTTATACATTCTTCTGTCTTTCGCGATGCAGCTCGGGTCTTCTGTCGAGACCCCTGAGGTGACCAAAATGATGAACCAAGGAGGGACCAACTATGTTGAATTGATCAAGAGTAAGTTTCCCAACAGATCCCAAGTCTCTCCAAGCTTCAGAGGTGCTGATTCTTTTCATCCTTCTTCAGCCAACCTTCAATTCGTCTACGGAAGAGACGTCCCCATCGAGATCCTGTCCCAGGTCGCGCCCCCTGACACCTGGCAGGTCACCGTCCTCAAGACCGAAGACGGCATCCGCACAATTGAGATCACCGAATCTGGCGTGGGCCTCACCAACGTCCTCAAGCAGGTCCACTACCGATCTGGTGAGCTGCTCACCACGTTTGCCTGCGATCCCACGCAGGACAACTCCACCCTGGGTAGGCGTGAGGCGCTCCAGGTTGACATCGCGTCCTCTATGGCCGACTTGTTGACGGGCAGAAACAAGGAGGCTCTGGACGGCAAGCCTCTTCCCGAGGGGAATGCCTATGATGATCCTGTCTGGCGGGAGGCTTTTGACAATGCGCGAAAGATGATGGGCGCCAACGATGGCGACCCTCCGCGCATGCTTGCGGCGGACATTCGCTGGATCAACGAGCTGAACAAGAAGAAGCTGGATGAATACTATGCAAAGAATCCTCATAGAATGCCCAAGGGCGGTCCCAGGTATACGCTTTTGCCAGACCCTGCTGAGACGGGGAGTTTGTACTCTACGGGCGGGCCACGAACCAATGCCATGCCGTCATCTACCTCTGGTGAATCCTCTGTCCAGGACACAGCTTCTGCCGCCACCGCCCCCGTGTCTCCTCGCCGGGAAGCGTCAAAGTCGTACAGGGAGGCTCTCACGGCGCGGATGCACTCGCAGGCACTCGCCAGGCGCGCGGCCCCTAGAAAGAAGCGCCACGAAGTCATACTGTACATCCACCTCAGCGGCTGCGGCGAGGCCGTCGTCGCGGACGAGTGCCAGCTCAGCGTGGACGCCGTGGAGAGCCGCGTGCGATACCTGATTCGCATGCACGGCCGGGCGCTCTTTGGCGAGGCCAACGCGAGCAAGGTGCCGGCCGTCATGTTGTTGCCGGAGAACGCGACGAATTACAATGTGGTTGTCAAGGGGATGCGCGTCAACGACACGGTGGCGCTGCTGGGGCCGCAGTTTGGGGATGACTTGGAGGCCATGGCGGACAATGTGCAGGCGGAGAGGCCGGTGAAGCTGCAAATTCGGTTGTTGTGGAATGGGGAGTATCTTCCGGGCTTGGACAAGGCTGCTCTTAGTCCTTCTGCGGCGGTGACTGCGAAGGCGTATGAGCTTTCTCAGGCTACTGTTGATGCTGCAGCTGCTGCTACTGCCGCCGCTGCTGTTGATGCTGCTCTTGTTGCCGTCGAGACTGTTGCTGTCGATACTGCTGTTGTCGATACTGCTGTTGATACTGCTGTTGTTGTTTCGACCCCTGACACTGCTTCGGCTGATGCTGACAACTAGGTGTGTAGATATGCATGTATATACATACATAGGGGTCCTATTACGGCATCTTTGGAGCGTAGGAGGGGTGGAGGACAGCTGTGCTTTGTTGTAGGGACTTTTGGTGAGATTGTTATTGGCAATGGGCATTCTAATGGCCTGCTATGTTTACTGTTTAGTGATTTTATAAATGATAGTTGATTAATTGCTTTTGATTACTCTGAATATGTGTAAATCTGTGGATGATATGAATGTGTACGTGTAGTGTATGTAAATGACTCCATGTACTGTTAATAGCCGTGTATAGATCAGATTGTTTAGTAGTCCTTCATTAAAACTTTTAATCGAGAATCAAGTATCTTAAAATTCTCCTCTGAATACGAGATATGCTACTCCGTGATTCATAACAAGTAGAATGCATTTTAAGCTTCTGCCAGCACTTTATCGCCATACCTCAACAAGCTCAAGTCTACATACATGTACGGTGAGCAGAGGGAGGGAGCAAGCAAAGCACATGCATACATGTACGCTAGACTGCAGCCTGCTTTATCACGCAGCTGCATGTCTTTGGTCTAGACTCAGAGAGACCTCAGCCGTTTACATCATAGCCTGATAATCGAGTACAAATTGTCACTCTTTCTGCGTGCTAGCCTGGCCAGGTTCATACGGGGCGATCTTGGGCTAATAAGGTAGCGGTAGACCATGAGAGACAGAGCTTGCAGATGGTGGTGTGCCGCGGAGTTGCTCTGTTTTACTTGGAACATTGCATAATTTATAACATGCTGTCAATCTACCCAATATATTGTCTCTACTTCTCAGACTTGACTACTACAGATAGGCAGTACTTTTTTGTTTACAGCATATAGAAAAGTGTTGTTTGTGACAGACACATCTAAGAGGAACCGATTTGGCTAACTGCGGCCGAACGCCTATTCCCAAGGCGTTTATGCGGATAGGCATCAAATTTGCGAATGTAACCTCAGCTACATGCCAATGCTACACCAATAAATCCCGAGTCTGGGTTCGGTAGTGATCAGCGCCATCTTGGAGCTGGGCCATGATGTATGAAGGCGGCCAGGAAGAGCGGATCTGCCGAGCCTTGTCTTTCAGCAGCCAGGGATTTGTATCAATGCCCCCTTTCTCTATTTTGTATTCCTTCGTTTTAAGCAGACAAGCCGTTTCTGAAAGGAATGCTATGTGAAAGTCCGTGAAAGTGCATTTAAGCAATTAACATTGTAAGCAGTAGCTCTGGATTAGCTATTCGAAGAGAATGCTACTACATGTAACTCTAAGCGCCGGCACGAAGCGACCCGGTCGATCCAAGTAGTTCTCTAACGGGTCCCCTGTCTTTTACAAGTAGCCGCTTTTTGTCTAATTACCGCTATGCATGTGTGCCTGGCGTGGATTTGGAGAGGGGAAGAGACGCATGTGAGGCTGAAGCATGGACGCAAGGGGTACTAGTTGCTGGGATGGAAAACCGGGATACCCCAACTACTGCCATACTCGGTGGTACGATTGCCATGAATGCGATCAAGGATGGACCAGATGGGTACATGGAGGTCCTACGCTGGAAAAATAGGCACAAAAGCTCGCTGTCTCAAGCTGAACGGATGCTTTACAAGTGCATGCTCTATGAATGGATGAAGCCAGCAGAGACAAAACGCCACGGTACAGGGGAGCAAAGGAAATACGAGATATACGTGACACAAATGACGCTTTATATGTGATTCATAACTGAAATATTGTCAGAGCGTGCATGTACGAAATACCCACCCAGAGACGTAGGATATCGCCTGGAGGTACACAGGAGCATGCATCGCTGGATGATCACGCAGCAATTTGTACACGGTCACTCCCTCTTCTGCCGCGCTTCTTTCTCATGCAGCGCTTGAAATGCCGCCACTATCCGGTTATAGCTGTCGGCCAATAGAACTATCATACAAAGCATTAGTTTCCCAGCCTTTTTGACATGGGTGCATGCATGCTCAAAGGCACGGGAGGCTTCCGCTGGGGCAACTTACAGAAGGGGACAATGGCCCATGGGGCATTGAAGCCGACATAGTAGACCCAGAAGTAGAGAAATTCGGGCCGGGAGTAAGACACGCCGTGGAAATGCTGCTCAGCCCAGTTGGTGGCGTAGTAGAGGGCCACTCCGTAGAGGTGGGCGACGCAGACGATGATTTGGAAGACGTGCCTCGAGGGGTGGTTGGTGCGGATGCAGAGGACTGTGAGCAGACTGAGAGGGCCCCAGACGAACTGACGGTTGCACATTTACGTTAGACACCGGCACTGCGAAGGTTTTATGAAAGTTGGTAGGGAATTAACACGAACAGTGGTGATGGTTTCTACGCAGACGGTGAAGACGTCGGAGGTGAGGTAGCGAGAGTCGGAAAGGGCGTATTCTTTCCAAAGCTGCGCGAAGAGAGTGTTGATGCCAGAAATCTCTTTGCGGTGATGGATGTAGTATCCTAGCATTCGTTGTGAGATTAGATGTATTCAGATTCAAGATGTATGTGTAGAGAAGTGTGGCATATATGTTGAGGCCAGAAGTATTACACACCTTCAAAAGCAACGTGCAAGAAGCCACCTGGGTCGGAATTAGTATTGGGGTATACCTTTTCTTTCATTTACAGAAATTAGGATACTTGGCAGCCACTTACACAGAGCAAACCACGAGGCCGCAAATCGGTCGATGGATCGGACATGGCGCCGACGGCCGGTAAGAAGGAGCGCCGAGACTATCACAGCGACAATGAGAGCCCCAAAGGCTGGAAGAGAGTGGATGAGTGGGCTGTCATTTGGGATGTAACTGGGAATGGAGACGCCAAGAGGATAATACGGGTGTATGGGCTGCTCCATTTGCATCCAGATTGCTTCGCGGTTTCTCGAGGAGTGAAGTTGACAGGTTTAGATTTGTGGAGCTTAGGCGGGCATGATTATACGACACGGAGCGCGTAGTAGCTATTTCAAAGAGAGCCATTGAAATGCGGCAAGATGTCAATATTCCGTGAATTTCAAATTTACATTACATATTAATTGATCGACCGTTCGTAGAGTATGTATTACAATCATCGCCAATTGATGTTGTTGGATTTTCAAGATGCGCGTCTCCCGTCCAAGGGGCGGTGATAGCCACACTAGGGCTTCAGCAATGATAAATGGTACCTTTCACAATATCTAGTGCGTAAAATTTGGTCATACAAAAGTACATTATGATGAAAGAAGAGGGAAAATTTCAGAAAAGATTAAACGCCCAAAATGAAAAATACAGAAAATGCCGTCGTGCTGGACGCTGGTATAGGTTAGTCGTGACCAAGATTTCCTGTGGCTGGCTGAACCCTCGGTGAGCCGTTGAGAAACACCGCGGAGTTACACCAGCCAAAGAATCTTTTCCGATACATACTTGTATATTGTAAAGGTTTTTCTATAGAAAACATTGACGAAGTAGGACGCTGCTTGGCTCCTCTGAAAGCGAAATCTTGTTCTACCACCACAAAGTAGGGCTGTTAATCTGTGTCCACCTTACCGGCGATATTACTACTAGCAGAATTTGTCCTTGCATGCGATATCACTATTATTGATCTCACATATCCAATGGTCATTTGAACAAGCTTGATGCGGTGTAGAACATGGTTATGTATTCTTTGTGGCTGCTGGTTATATGCCGTTTGTACGACTTCCGAGAGACTTTGACGCTGCTTTGAGGCAGGATGAGCAAAGCTAATAACACCTTGCAGAAGAGCTGCCGAAAAGAGCGAGATTGTGTCAGTCACATAGGAGGATTCATTTTGTTTCAGAATCTAGAGGCTGTAATTGGTTGAACTTGACATGTCTCAGACCTGTGGCGGGCTGAATCTGGGGAGAGAGCCTGATTTTGGTTGGATGGACCAGAGTCTTGGTTTGTGATAATGTAAGACCAGCGGCTAATTATATCCATCTCTAGAGTATATATCAGTCCATCTGTCGGCCTGTATTTGTCCATCCGTTTGATTGCCCTCATAGTCTCCATACAGCCTCCATCCTCCTCCCTGATACAATGAAGGCGCTTGCCATTATCGGTGGGCTCGCAGCTTTGCTTCCCAGAGCGTTGGCCTGTGGTACCGATGATTCGTGCTATGGCCCAGCAAACACGGTTGAACATGTTCGCCATGTCAAGCGCATCCAGCCTGGGGCTCCCAATGCCAGATACGGCCCCAAAGGGCCTCTTGAATGGGGGCAGCTAAACATTCTCCATACGGTACGTCATGATTGAAAGCGTCGAGAAAATGAGTCTCTTCTCTTCCATCTCCACAACCATACACATATACATGTACACGCATATGCCCAATTTACTCACACTCAGTCATCTTAGACTGATTCTCATGGCTGGCTTGAGGGCCATCTCAAAGAACAAAACTATGGCGGGGACTGGGGTGACTTTGCCACCCTTTCGCGTCGTATGAAGCAGGCGGCCCGTGATATGAACGTTGACTTCCTGCTGGTTGACACGGGCGATCTTCACGACGGTAACGGCCTCTCAGATGCCACCACAGTCGATGGCACCAAGTCAATGCCCATCTTCGACGACGTTGATTACGACCTGCTGACCATTGGTAACCATGAACTGTACGTGGCTGGAGTCTCTTATGAAATGTTCAACGTCTGGGCAAAGAAATGGGGTGAGCGCTACGTCACCTCCAACGTCAAAGTCCTCAACAAGACCTCGAACAAGTACGAGTATGTGGGTGCCACACATCGCTATTTCAAGACCGAAAAGGGGCTCCGCGTCATGGCCTTTGGCGTTTTGTTTAACTTTACCGGCAACGACAAGGAATCGTCGCAGGTAATCATGGCCAAGGACTTGATTAAAGAGCCGTGGTTCACTCAAGTTCTTGCCACCAGCGACCCTATCGACGTTTTCGTTCTTCTGGGTCATAACCCTGTTAGTCAACAGGATCCCGTAAGCACGTTCAAGATCGTCTTTGATGAGATCCGCAAACACCACCCCGTCACCCCTATCCAGATCCTCGGAGGCCACACCCATGTCCGCAATTTTTCTGTTTACGATGATAACTCCGTGGCACTCGAGTCTGGCCGCTACTGCGAGACGCTGGGTTGGCTTTCAATGAGTGGTTTCAATTCAACCAATAGCGGTTTCACAGGCCCCAAGAATCCCCAAGGCGTGGCGAATCCGAGCCGGCCAGCACGGCCAGGCGCAAAGTCTCCCTTTGTGTATTCACGCCGTTATCTTGACTGGAATCGCCAGACGTTCATGTACCATACCAAGCAGACGGAAAAGACGTTTGACCAACCCTTTGGTCTAAATGTCACTGCCGAAATCACAAAAGTGCGAGAAGAGCTCAAGCTGGGCCAAGTCTATGGCTGCGCGCCTCAGACGTGGTGCCTCTCCTGTGTTCCCTACGATAACCCGTCGAATATCTATACCGGAGTCGTTATCCCCGCTGCTTCTACCATTATTGTCAATAAGGCGCGCGAGCACAAGTCCCGTATTGTTATTGGCAATACGGGAGGTGTCCGCTTCGATCTCCATAAAGGGCCATTTACATACGACGACGGTATTATCGTTTCTTTTTTCCGTGACGTCTTCAAGTACATTCCGGATGTGCCCTATGACTTGGCCAAGACTGTTCTACCAAAGTAAGTTGAACTTTGCTGAAGCTGTTGCGCTCAAAATCCGGCCATGCTTACCGAACGTATTACTTACTCAATTTAGACTCAACAAACCGTCGCACTCCACGCGGGATGATAACCTCGCTGCTATGCCTGTCCCCCGCGACTCCTGCACTGACCCCTCTCTGGGTTATCTGACCCGGCGTGAAATGAATCAAGGCCATGGAATCGTCCGCCGCCAAGAAACCATTACTTCAGGCTACGTCACTACAGACGACTGGGGCACTGACGGCGATGATACGAAACACACCAATATTTCAACGTATCCGATTCCCAGATACTGACAAGCGGAGGCAAATTTCTCCAAGGGAAAAGATCCCGAGTTTGTGGATTTAATCTTTTACGATCAGTAAGTTGTGTGCTGCTCGTAGCAAAACTAAACACTAAAATGTTCTGCGTAGTCTCGAGAAGTCCATCGTGTCCGTTCTTGGAGCCAATTACACTACTGCCGTGGTAAATTGTTACATTGACTGTAATATTACCTCACAAGGTGCGTTTTTCATTTCGTTGTCTTTTCGATTCTTGTGTGGCTTTACTGATTTCGTACTAGACATTTTGCCCCTTTATGCAAAGCTCATGTGGCAAAAGAACATTGATAACTGCCCGATTGAATCGTAAGGATATTATGAAGAGCATGGTGACCGAGTTATTAATGGTAGCATAAATGGACAGTAAGAGATAATTTACAAAGTACCAGCACCACCGTCTTCACTCCATTTCAAGATGGGAGCCATATTATGTACCCTCTCCCACAAGTCTCCCTTTTCTGCTTCTTTTCGAAACCACTCTTCTGGGGACTTGATCCGGTTGGGATGAATCTCGTCGAGAAGCTTGTAATTTCTCGTAATGATACCCTTGTCCCCTCGAGTTTCCCTCCAAATGTTCCAGAAACCGGTAAAATTTTGTTCAAAAGTCATGACGCTTGGGTCGGTGGGGTCAGAATTATATGCAGATGGCCTTTGCGTAGAAAATGAGAGGCCAAATCTGACTTTATTCCAAAGACTCATGTTGGGGATTCTCAATATAGATCCCACCGTGCCAAGCGATGCAAAGTCTCGGAAATACGTCGACAAAGGTACGTCAACGTACTCCGCTGGTCTACCGGTCACCTTTGTAAAGGCGGTAGCCAGCTCGTGGTACGACATGTGAGAAATGGCTACCTCAAGGTCAAGGCCATTGGCGCGGTCTGGGTTATCGAATAGCCACCGAGCGTAAATACCACAATCCGAGAGAGCTACATGAGCAATCTCTCCAAGACCTGTCCGTTTTACGTTAGCAAAAAGGAGTAAAAGGAGTTGTAGAGTGCCACCTACCCAATGGAACTGCCCATGTCACAACACCATTAATAACTCTCGGAGTCATGAGTGTAAGGGGCGCAAGGGCCATGTCAATGTACGGGCTGTAGTCGGCTCGTGTTAGGATAGATGGACCTCAACATCATGGTAAACTCACATACCCGGTTGTTAAAAGAGCAACGCCCATCTTTGGCGTCGCTTGCTGCAGGATCCATTCTTAGAAAGCTGATTAGCAAGAGTTTATCCCCCTGATCTGTGCCGTCAACTCACCTCCAACTCTGCCCTTGCCATCGTAGTGTCCACAGCGAAACTTTGGATCCCAGTTTGCCTTTTTCAAAGTATAGTCAAGGTTTCCCCAGACATAGAATTTGACACCAGCGTCTAGGGCTATTTCATAAGCACGTATGCCCCAGAATAGTTCCGCTTTTTCGCCGCAGTTGAAACCGTCAATGTTAACGTACTATTGATGGCACGTCAGAGACTTAGGAGTTTGTAATCAAAATAGGTAGGTCTTTCAAAAGGAGATAGAATATGTAGTAAGCTTACAGCACCATCGCAGCCCTCGAATCCGTTCGTCAGATCAGTCTCATTGGCAAATGAGCCTTTGAACAGCTCCACACCAGGCAATGCAGCCAGTTCTTTGGCTCGTCGACCCTCTGGGTCTCGAGTCATGACCCTTACTGTGTACTTTTCATCTTTCACAAGCTCTAAGCAGTGATTCACTCTCGATTAGCAAACAGGCTCACTTAGTTGTGTGTGTTCATCCAATAGATGCCTAGCTACACGTCAACTATCTACTAACCTTGGATAATGGGGATGCCTTGAGCACCCGTCCCGCCAATGATGAAAATCTTCTTTGCTTGGAATTTCGACATCTTATAGCTCTTGCTTATAATGAGTTAAGAGTGCGATGACTATAAAGAAGAATCCTCGAGCTCTACGAAGAGAAAGGTGACGATCTATATATAGCTTGTACTGGGCAACTCTGGATAGAGTTCTTAATAATTCCAAGCTGACAAATTGAACTCGGAAATTTCCTACAAGCTGATTTACTTGCGAACATCTCATATTTGCAAAGGAGATCAATTGACCAGCCACGCTGAGCTTCTTGCTTCGTAGCGTCTACAATCATTGAAAAGCATCCCGAAACTAAAAAGAGGGCTAGTGAGATCGCATTAGAGCTATACTCAATCAAGGCAGCAGACTGCCGTTTTGAGACAGCATTCTCCGCCCTGCATTGCCAGATCCTTGACCCAGTATCTAGCAGGCAATATACTGTATATGTGATTATTCATCGGCAGATTAGTAGGAACTTTTCGCCTATAGCTGAATGACGTTCTCATCTATCTCTGGTAAGGTATCGATTCAATTAATTTCATGTATATCTGAAGAGTTCTCCCTATCTTGGTCGCACTGGTCGCATAATGGTATCTTACAGCAAACCCTTGACCTTGGCTAAACCCGGCATTTCCCATAGCAACTACAAAGTTTCGAGAAGCAGATGGAGGGAACTATTGACAATACAATGCTTGCTTTTATCCCGTATCATGGGACAAAGCAGTCCGATGATAAAAGCCAGCGTGCGCTGATTCGTCGGAGAGCCATGCGAAATGTTGCAGAAGCCAAGAAGAAAAGGGTGACTGCAAGTAAACGTAAGTTGGGACTGTATCTTCTTGCTGCCCTCTTCGCGTCTAATTCTGTCATAGCGCAAAAGGATACTAAACCGGGCAACCGGCATCAAAGTCGTAGGCCGCGGCCTCAAATATTGAAGACTGAGTACCATCAGATGATTCAGCAGCAGCGGCTCCCAATACAGCCGCCATTCTCGTCTCCTTACTCTAATCTCCTTGTAACCGAGTACTTCTCCATACTAGACCTGGCACCTTTTACTGGGCTTCGTCTAGGGGCCACTACACTCTCCTTCTTCACCAAAGACCCTTCAAACATTATTCAAGCTTTGTCTTCATCCGTTCCAGGGAGTCAAAAATTCTTGTCATATATCTTCCCACGATACGGCCAGGCCCTCACTTTAAGCCTCGCTGTGGACTGTATCGTGGCAAAAGTTCAACAAATGATAATGAATACTGAGAGCAACTTTGCTCACAATATAGTGTTGCGCCAACATACCAGAGTTCTTGAGTGTATTCAGCAAGACTTGAACGATAGAAGCCAGTGGATGAGCTCCGAGACGTTGTGTGCAATACAGTTACTAGGGTTATTTGATGTACGTACAATGTTACAGTTTCAGCTCTTGCGCGTAATAGCTAACTTTGTTGTAGCTAATCAATGATGCCAGCCTTCATTCATGGTTGTGCCACGTCGCGGGTGCCTCAAGGCTGATTGAGCAGCGCGGCCCTCGGAACTTTAAAACAGACTTTGACTTGGCCATTCTCACGACACAGATTGGCCCTATAGTAAGAATCCATATAAATTACTTGTCCTCATAGTTGAATGGGACGGGTTGAACGCATCAGTGTTGTCATGGTCACTAAACAAGTACGGTCTTTAGATTACGGAAGCAATCCTTGATAACAGGCACTGTTTCCTTACGGACGAATCTTGGAAGACAGTCATTTGCGAGTCCATTCTTAGCGATGAATATTATTCCGAGTATCGGGATATCATAACGTGCTTATGGACGCATCTTGTCTGGGGTCCTAACCACTTCAAATTGGCGACTGATATGATCACAGCAACGGAGGCCCCAGCACCTGAAGAGTATACTGCTCTCATCGAGGATATGATGGGCCACAATGAGAGGTTGATACTTTTGACGAATCTACTACAACAACGGCTTGCTGCTGCGAATAGCAGAAGCAAAATTATGCCTAGCTCCAACGGACCGCAAGTAAATCCCCTGGAGATTGAGGGAACTTTGATCATATGCCGATTAATGAAATTACGAATTCTGTTCGCGTTGGATCCAGCCCGATTTTCTGCCACGGAAATTGAGAGCCAGAATTTGGCAAATCAAATCATGTACTTTGACGAGCAATTAAGCGAAGAAAAAGAAGGCAGACTCATGGGAGGGTTGTTTATGTCTCAGACAACGTGGATAGCGAAGGCGACTATAGAAACGTATGATATGTGGAAAACTGAGGTGGAGAGTAAGGGTATGATTGCGAAATGGAAGTTTGAGGCTTGGTGTTGTGCCATGGGAAGAAGGACTAATGTCTAGTTTGTTCGTTCGCAGAACATAAAGTAGCAGTAATAATAATTGCTGATTAGAGCTATCTGATAATGCTCTCTCATAAGCATTGGAGTAACTCTCAACTAAACACCACTTCGCCATTTTCAACTCTCTATTTGCCCCTTCCTTAAGTCGCTCATAGAATCGCTTCTATGCATTTAGCTCTCATTGCAGATGACATTCGCTCCAATGCACATCCATTTGCCATTCTGGCGCTGATACTCGTCCGTGTATCTTCCGTAGCACACCTTGCCCTCCAGGTTGCGGAAGCTCATTCGCGCCCTGACAAGCGCAACATTGCCGTCACCAAAGATGCCGATGTTGACGTCGTAGCACTTCAGCTCGGTGAAAGGTCGAGGCTTGGAGATCATGTCGAGAAACTCCTCTCGGTTGTGGATGCTTGCGTCTGCAAGACTGGCCGTGAAGCCTGGGTCGAGAAAAGTCTCGTAAGTTGCGACATCGGAAAATTGGTCGCTGTTGAGATACTGGAGGTTCAGCCGCTGGAGCTCCTCAATGTCCTTTTGTCGCTGCTGCTGAGCTGCCATTGTGTAGTTATTTTGGTATTTTGTATATGTGTGTGGAATAAGAGTGTTTAATGATCCAAGTGTGGTTGCGTTTGAATGTTGTTGATGCAGAATCGATAACTTGTGCTGATCGAACCGGCTTTCTTATACCTATTTTGAGGCTCCTTAAATAACCAAATCTGTAAAAAAATCTACGCGTATGTAATTGACGGACGAATGATTAGTGAATGCATCAAATTCGGCTGCCTGTCAATGCAAGGCGCAGTGCTACAAGATAGAATTGCTTTCACGCAATTTCACGGACCAGTCGGCTCAAGCAAGTGAATGCAGTCGTCAGCTGTTTAACATGGCCGTGAATAGCGCAATTAGATCTTACCACCAGAGATAGATGTGGCGCCCATCTCGCATCAAACTGAGATCCGTCCCGTGGTGTTTGTTCGATCAGCGGCATCTTCACCGTGGCGGGTAACTTGATGAGGAAACAGTTTGCGATAGCCAATCCCGCGCGAGATTCTAGCGTTGGTTCATGTCCGCTGCCCTGGGTCGATCTCGGAGTGAATGGACAAATGCAGGATCCAAGCTCTCCGGAATGTATTACTTGTTTGGTCGATTGCGCTAAAGAGCTCTGCTGGCCGACAGAATAGCTCTGATGTGGCTTGGAGGCTGCTGAGACATTCATGCTGCTGTGCAGTTTCTTCCTCCACACGTTCCCCTTTCACTTGTTTAGTGCTGCTTAAATATTGCCGATTGGTCTGGGCAAAGAGTCAGGCATCTCGTTTTTCGGGTTAAATTCCCGAGGGTGCCCGAGGGAGCTCGTATCATACCAGATCTTACCGTGAGACAACTGACTCGGAATCAAAGTCTGCTCTCAGAAGTATGGGCGGAGAATATTTTTTTTCTTTCAAACTCAGAGATAATCGTTGTTAGATTGACAAGTAATTCTCATGTCAATCACAGTAGCCCCTTCATCCTGGAGACCCAGTTATGGTCACTCAGATTGGCATGCTTTGTATGATGGAAATTCTTCAATACAGCCTCCCACTATCACTCGAATACCCAAATCTATAGGGTTATCGTGATATAATTGGTAAAGGCTATATTCTGATCTATCATTCGCCACGCTATGTACACCTGCTGAAGAGATAGAAAAAAGATATGCCTTTGAGACCTTTCGTACTGCGCTGTCTAATTGGTATACATCGATCGTGTAGGTAACGTCTTCGCCCAACTGCTCAATAAAATACATCTCCTTTCATCAAAACACGGGCCGTCCGCAGCAGTTTCGCCTCTTCAATCTTGCCATTTCTCACTGCTGTTCCCACGTCTACCACGCCGCTCGGATGCCCAATTCTGATCACATCCTTCTTCTCGCCGCCTATGAGCTCCGCTGCAATTGTCCCGTCAAGCTGAGACGCTGCACCCAGGCACAGCGATAACGTCAAGGGAGCGGCCTTGTGCGCCTGCCCCATGGACATGGCGAGGCACTGAATGTCGATCTGGGAACTCTTTCTGGCGCTTGGGGGCAGCAGCATGACAACCTTGGGGACACTCTCGATGTTGGGATCGAGGCCCATTGCTGAGGCACCAGCTCGACGAATCTCCTCAAGGCGTGTTTTGAGGCCGATATCTGCCTCGACTATGGCGGGGGTAAGATATGCGGCCGTGGCGTCGTCGAGGCCCAGACTTGACGTTGTGATAAAGACTCCGGGATTGCTGACGTCTACCAGCGACACCTTGACGGTGTTTCCGTCTGCAAGCGTTAATTCATCAATAGCATTTCCCGTGGGCAAAGCCTTTCCTGTCTTTGCGCCCGCGGGATCCAAGAAGCTGAGCGTGATCGGAGATTGCGTGCCGGGCACACCGTCCATGGCGTAGTTTCCCTGCGGATTGTACATGAGAGGGTCTCCTTCAAGCTTGAAATGAGAGACGACGATCTTGGATGTATTTGTGTTGAGAATCCTTAGTGTTGCCCAGCGGGAGTGAGTGGCCTCATCGTAGGATACAAGAGATGGAATGCGAGATGGCGGCACGATGCCCATGTCCCAGGCGGCCGGGCCGACAATGGCTGACATGTTGCCGCATGTACCGGCGAGATCCAGAGAGCCATCTCGGATGCCGACCTGGACAAACGTAAACTCGGCGTCAACGTTCGGCCCCACTCCGGAGCCATGGCCGGAGGCTGAGCTGGAGCCGGACGGGGGAGGTCCGATGACGACGACTTTGGACGTGGAGGAGATGCCGGAGCCCATGCCGTTGAGCTGGCGGCCGTAGACAGGGTCAGGGGAGCCCATTGCGGGAGCGAGGATGGGCTGCCATTGGCTGTGGATGGGAGGGAGAGAGGCGCGATTGAAGAGGAGGCCGGTGGAGGTGCCGCTGCGGACGAACCAGGCAGGGAGACGGCGCATTTTTATCGGATGATGGCTTTGGAAGATTTACGTTATATGTGGTCCATATGTGCTATTGGCAGAATATGGGTGTAGATACGAGCGTGGAAAGCAAAACTGTGGAGTGGTATGATCATGAATGTGGCATGGCGTAGCTGTGAAATCTGGGTCTAGCAGATCTAAGATAGCCGAGGAAGACGGGCCGCTATAAAATATGGAGATTGGCATCGTAGATTACATGAGCACATGTTTATCGAAATCAGCAAAGTTGTTGACTAAAAATGTGCGTTTAATAGTTTAGGAAATTAATGCGTAAATTTGTTTCGGACATGGCTCATTATAATATGATTGGTTTGCGCCTCTGAAATATCCTTTATTCGCTTTGGCCTCATTTCCCGCCAATATTACGACTAGGTATATGTAAGCTAATTCATCCTTTGACAATCTGTGTTGGTACCAATCATATTCATTCGGACTTTGGAGCTTTCGTAATTCAGTCTTGAAGAAAAAAAAAACAAATGAAAAGAAAAAGTGCTCATAACTTTGTCATTACCAAGCCAGCTTTTCGCTCATACCATTAGAGCAAGCTTCCCCTTGTCCCTGCTCCTTGGTCCAGTCATAAACACCACCCCGTTCCTGGAAAGCATCTTCATCCCACTTAATCTCTTGCATCGCCGCCTCCACGCCGACATCTAAAATAGACTTTGTGAGTTTATTGCCGTCTTTGTCGATGAAGCGCATGTATTCATCCACCAGCAGATACGACGACGCCATGAGTCTGTTTGGCTCTGCGACAAACGATTCGTGGTGATTATGCTTGTTGCAGAAGACCTCAAACTGCTCGTCTGTAATGGTAAACTTTCGAGCGTCGCGTAGAGTTTTCTCAGAGTCATTCTGCCCCTTTTATTAGCAGTCATGCAGATTTAAAAAAAAAAAAAAAAAAAAGCGCGAGATCCAAGGGAAGAAGAAAAACGACTCAGTTTACCTCTCCTTCCACGATCAATACCTGAAAGACCTTCCATCGGAAAGGGCTAAGAATGTTGATATGCTCATTCATGTCCTCTTCATAGTTTAGGCGAGTGACCACGGTGTTCAGCTTAAACTTTATCTCGCTCTCGCGGCACCACTCCGCAATACGATATAGAATCTCAACTTGGTTTCCCGTGCCGCGGCCAATTTTGACGTTCGTATCCTCATCAAAAGAGTCGCATGAGCATGCTAAAATGTCGAGGTTCTTGGCGTGCTGGCGGACCCATTCCTCTCTAACAAGGCTTCCGTTGGTGATGATGGATACAGACTCCAAGTGGAGGTCTTCTTTACAGTAGTCGACCAATTCGCCGAGAAATTTGGGATAGAGGAAGGGTTCTCCACCTGCGAAATTAATTTTCTTCATGCCAGCCTTTTGCAATAGCTGAAGACCTCGCTTTGCGCGAGATATGTCCTCCATGTGCGAAGTCTTTGCTGTATGAAAGCAGAAGCCGCCTTTGTAAGTCAAGTTAGTGAATCTTCAACCAAGCCGCATGGAATTATACGTAGAACGCCAACCATTGTCGCATACGTCGGTACTCTATCCATGTTCATAGCCCGACGCAAGAAAGGGTTATGAAGACGCCGATTTGCACGACTTACATGATTTATTGCATTGGCGTGTGAAAAAATAGTTCACAGAGACGGGAATTTGGCCTTTTCTTTGTTGACGAAAGACTGAGGCTCGTGCAATGACAAAGGCCAGTCCAATGGCAACAAAGGTGACAAGAGTCAAAGCCAGCAGCATTGTGGCTTGGGAAGTATTTGAAAGGTCAAATGTATGAACGGCGTCAATGGGATGAGTAAAATAGTTTACACAATTCAAGATTGAAGAAAATAGTTGAATACGATCCTTTCACTCTTTACAAGTGTATGTAGAAAGAATATCGCGCAACGGAAAAAACGGGCCGTGTGTGAAGAACATAAAGATTGTGCGGGGTCCGCGTTCATGACGCTTTGAAGACAAACCGTTCGGATCTGTTCGTGGTCAGCTGTTCAGTGTCTGCAGCTGGTGGTTGCACTATAGTAATACGGAAACAAAAGATAGGTGTAGCTTCAGATCCGATAATTCAGCGCTAGATATCTTCAAAGATGGATTGAACAGTCATGTTTTAGACGAAGTATATGCTGGAGCACATGTTCATTTGCTCAGGAGATGGGTATAAAGAGCCGAGTCAAGGTCTCTACATTTGAGAATTTTGAGATGCCACTCCGAAACCAAAGCTTTGTACAATCTCTGCCGTGAAGCGATACTTAACACAAGAGCTGCCCTCAAACTTGCGAGACGTAAAGATACTACTGTTAAACGTGTCACCAGCCTACGCTAATCACTCTCGTCCTCCACATATTGTGTAACCCTACCTGCTAATATCAAGATATAATGGCCGACTCTAATATTGCCTGGCCTTATTTTCATCTCTGTCCCGACCTCAACTTTCCCCCTCCACCCGATGGCCGACTTAAGCTGGGCACAATGTTGCGAGACCTCAGTATTGGTAACGTCATATTCCCTTTTGACGCTGGCAAAGCTATTGAAGTTCCCGATTCGCAGCTAAGGCCGCTTGACGGAGCTTCCAAGATTGGTGGCTTCACTCGTAGCCTGGAGGAGCTCGGCGAAGGAAATATGTTGGAGGCAATCGCTGGTAATGAGATGGGCTCCAAACCCTATCGCTTGCAGTTTCTAGAGAACAAGAACAAAATCTTGACAGTTGAGAAGCTAAATGTGCAATGTTTTATTCCGACGCCCGAGTACATTGACAAGGCTCTCAAATTGGATGATGTAGCCAGCTACATCGAGAGCACGAAGCGAAAGAGGCCTGTATACATGGTCACTGGGCTCATGTGGACCGAAGGAGCTACTAAGCTTGTGGACAGGCGTGGTGGAGGCGGTTTTAACAGAGACTCATCAAGTCCATTCATCGTCGGGATCCGAGTCCGAAAGATATGGTGGCGTAAAAACGGTACGAGGTATGAATCCGAAGATGAACTTGACGCTACATCCGACCCCTCCAGCGGCAAGGAAGAGAGCGATGAGAGCAAGACAAAAGAGAAAGAAAGCGAGGGCCAGAGGAAGGAATGCGGCTCCAATCACCTTAAGGTTTGGTGGTCGTAATAGTCTCAAGGTTGACTTTACTGGCCTGATGGCATAGGATAGGCAGCTGAATGAGGGCCATTTCCCAATGGATTAGGCACTTGAGATTATTAGTCTTGAGTAAAATAGCCAAGCGTTTGTTACAGGGGGGATACAGTAGTAATGTTCTCAGCAGATTAGACTGGGATGCAGTTTAGCAACGAAATCAATTTTTATTTCACTTTATTTAGAAGCGTAAACAGATATTGGAAGCTCATTTATCAACCTACAAAAGTAATCGCGGTGTAATTCCAACAAATTTATAAGACATGGCGATAAATTGAGCCGAGTTATGCGCAGCTTCTCCCAACAGGCACCTTCGTATATACAATTTGCTCACGGCTTGTTCATCTGTTTCAATTCTCAGGATGATGAAGACAGGAAGAAAGAGACGTATACTCTCAGCTTCATCTATAGAAGCTCAAGTGTCCATTACATCTTCAGCTTGGCTAATAGAGAGCTGGGATAGTAGCTTATATCACCGAATAAGTGAATCTAATAAGGCTTTACTGGCACCTTCGAATTTTCTGGGAATACGAGGCGTTTGCTCTGCGTTCGTTTAACATCTTTACATGTAGTGAGCAAGTTACCCCTCACGTTCCTGTGCGACGTGGTGAGACTGCCACCAGCTCCTCCAGCCTCAATTCTCAAATGCAGTTATTGCATCCTAACCAGAATCCTCTCTTGTATGCACAATTTGCAAACATCGTGATATATTTATTTATCAGCTCTGTTTGGCATACTAAAGCAAAAATGGCCACTTCTATTAGCCCCCAACCTGCTTTCCATCTATGCCCGGATTTCAGCATCGCTCCGCCACCCAACGGCCACCTACAGCTGGGCTCTATGCTGCGAGGCCTTGATTTCGACAGCATCTCTTCCCCCCTTGATTATGGGGACACAGCTGAGATTCCCAACTCTCAATTGAGGCCGCTTGACAAACCTGCCGAGAAAGATGGTTTCAGTCGCAGTCTGAGAGAGCTCCGAGGCATCGAAGGCAGCATTTGGGCCAGGATCTTCGGCAATGATGGCCTGGGCGCCATGTTCTCTTTCTTGCATAACCGCGAGAACGACGAAACCTTGACGGTAGAGAAAATATTTGTCCGATACTTCATTCCAACGCCCGAATACATGAAGAACGCCCTCGAAATCGATAACGTGGCTTTTCACATTAACAACACGAAGCGTAAGAAGCCCGTCTATATGATTACTGGGCTGATGTGGACCGAAGGAGCCAAGCTCTCCAAGGTTCAGTCCAAGAAGAACAAAGCCAGTGGCCAGGTCGCGGCGACTGATCCGCACTCGGGCACTACGTGCGGTGGGAGTGCCGCATACGAGACTGACGACAATATTTCTACGAGTTTTGACGGCTCGACGCCATTCATCCTCGGAATCCGAGTCCGCAAGATTTGGTGGGACAAGGACGGTACGAGACGGGGTGCTGAAGACATTGTTGGAGCCACGCTGGGAAAATTGAAGGAGAAGGATGGGGACGTTTTGGACGGGCTCAAGTTCGTTGACGACGAAGTCGATAATGCCGCAGGACAGATTACCATAGATGAAGGCCAGGCAGGCGAAGAAGACCCTGTGACATGGATTCTGGTTTGACGTGTCTATAGGCGGTTAGCCGTATTTGATCCAGAGTCAGATTCATCATAGAACTGGATTATGTCTAAATATACTGACTACGTTTAGTCTAATTGATTGATCAATGAGCTTGTTTCTGGAATGTTGATGATGATCTAGCATTCTATTAAATAATAGTTTGATATAAATTAATATGTTAAAAAGCTTATTAATTGTGTCCCAGACCCATCGGCATCTTGTCTCATCTATCTCCCAGCCGTCCTCCCAATGAAGCCACGGTGCCACATAGTGCAGCCGGCCTCTGACGTCGTCCTTACCATTAGCTGTTGACATAAGCCGCAGAACCTTTTCCATCTCTTCATGTCTTCTTATTTTCTTTTTCGCTCGGCCGTTAATCTCTTTCACACGCGCTGCAAGGTCCAGCACTATTGCAGCGATACCAGCAGCGACGGGCGTTGCAAACGACGTGCCCGACTTGATTTCCGTCTTGTATTTCTGAATCATTCTCCCATTTTTGACGACTCTCTCCCTCCCCATCAACTCTATGCCCATTCCGAGAGTCATGAGATTGAATCCATTTCCCAGCTCGGGATTGATGCCACCGTCTTCGCCATTCCCTTCTGAAGCATGAACGCAGATTACCCAGGGTTGATAGTTTGCCGGGAACGCTCGTGGCTCATTTTTACCACTATTAGAAGCAGCCGCAAATAAGATGCGAGATGAGTTGGCCGAATCTCGTATCGCGATTTCAATGTCGTCAACGATCTGGTTGTATCTTTCCATGGCTAGGCGTTCTTCATCTTTATTTCCATCTCTCCGAGCTTTTGGACGCATCAGTCCGAAAGACATAGAAATAATATCGACATCCCACACATTTCCTGCGTGGCTAATTGCCTATCATATAGATCGATTTAGTACGCATCGACGGAGAGGAACACTCAGCATAATCCTACTCCTTTATGCACAGCGTAGTTTTAGTGACTTTTGGCCGCAGTGTGACTTACCCTGGCTATATTTTCGGCTTCATAGAGCCTCAGAGCATTTCGTTCGAATACTTTTCCAATATATATATCGGCTTCCGGAGCTACTTTGTGCAGGAGGTAGGCGCAATTCGTTCCATGTAAATCATCGTCATCATCTTGTGCATTAAGTTAATCGCCAACCCAGCTATAGCACCATTCAGGCCTCATACGCCCCTTCTCTTTAGCTTCTAAGATAGCTGAATGATTAAAGTCGATGCCAGTATCAAGGACTGCTATACGGATTCGACGAGGCAGATCTGATCCTGATAATATGCCATGCTCAGAGATATAGCGCGAGAATGAACTTTGAAATACCTCGAGGAGTTCCCAGAATTCATTGGCTCTATTAAATTTAGATCAAGTTAGCTTTTGAAAGACAATAACAAGTTGTGTCATATAGAGAGTGGCTTACGTTGAAGGTTTCGATGTCTGCTTCGTGTCAAATAGTTTAATATGGTAATGACCCCAAACATATGGGCCCGATAAACTCATTTTCGTGGCCCCTTCTGTGACGATGGCAAGAGAATTGTTGCTTATGGTGGCGCCCGAGCTGGATTTACCCAGGCTTTTCGAAACCAGATTGGCGTCGATCTTGACAAGAATTTTATCAAAGATCACTTTCCACGCAATTTCAATCTCTTGATTTGGCATAGCGCCTCTCAAACGGGCCTGAAACTCTCTATGGAAGTTCAAACAGCCCAGAGCAGCCTCTAAAAAGGGCAATGATTCCTGATTAACTTCTGGTTCGCATGTCATTATCTAGTAGTATGATTCGACTTTGCTCTGAAGTTCTCTCCACGCATCTATGAAAGCACTTTGAGGGCCTTCCGGTACCTTGATTGACCGAAGACAGTCTCCGTACGCAATTTGCAATAAAGCTTTCGCTAACAGCATGAACTGGGGCAGTGGTTTCAAGTCCTCCTCATCTTCATCAATGGTATAACAAGAGTGTAATCCGGCAATTGAAAGCCGGTTTCGAATGCTTGCGCTGTTCTTTCCATGGATAGAGACAAACGGGGTGTATTCTTTGTCTATAGGATTCAAGAAGTGGATATTCTTTGGGTCCCATACGTCGAGGTCATGGTTGCAGTCCATAGACAGCATCAAACCAAGAACGAGGCTGATTGCCAATGTCTTACGCTGGCCTGGTTGAATAATAGTGCTGCTGTCGGCATTGATCCACAAATTTATGGTTGATTGCTTTGCGAAGTAGCCTCGTTTGATCAAAGTCCAAAGACTATCATCTTGATTCGGAACACTCTTGCCATATCTCCGCGCTCTGTTCGATCTTACGGGAACATGGAATGTATGTCGGTGTTCTCTGCGCCTTTGTAACCATCTGAGATATAGAATTCGAGATCCATCTCATTGTCGTAGGAATCGCTCAGAGCTTTGTAAAGCGTTCGATGTTTGAAGGGCCTGCTATGCTCCGGCCTGTCATCTGTCAGTATGTGTCTCAAAGTATTAGATTGGAGATACTGAAGATGATTTACAGTAGAAACGACATTCTTGCAAACTGCCAGTTGTTGCTTTTGCTTGGGCATATTGTGAAGAATAGATGAGTTGGTGAATTGTCTTTCACGTCTTGAGATTCGCCATTTGAGATATCTTCCCATCTCGGCAGCTGGAGTAGAACATTGTGCCCTTTAGGCTTGCTATCGGTACAATATTCAACGTGGGACACAATTGCGCGGTAAGCTGTCGTTGTTTGCTGGCCAAACTTTTGGAGTGAAGCAAACATTGGAAATTGCTGAGTCTTAGTGCCGTCTGGTGGGGGTTCTATAGAAGACAGCAGGCTATCAATACAGTCGTTCCTTGGTGGGGTTCCTGTAGAAGACTGTAGTCCATTAGAGTTGTAGACGCTGTGTTCCAGGGGCACAGAAGGTTGCAGTCCATCAATAAAGTTTCTAAACGATAGGAGACCATGATACATGGTCTCAGCAGATGTAATCATTCGATCCCTAGTTTCTCTGTCAGGTAAACGCTGCCCTGGGGCAATGAAGGCAATAAAAGCATCTGCAATTACTGTATTATCTGCGACGTTGAAGAGAAACTGAATTGGGGCAGGTCCAAGAGATCCAGTAGATTCCATAGATCTGCAACGTGGGATGAGTTGCAGGGGAGTAAGCGGAGACAAACTTGCTGTACGAAGATACTGCATCATTTGCGCCAGTCGTGGGTAATTTCCAGGCTGGTCGCTGTCTTCGGGCCAAAAAGGGATTAAATAGCGGTTGACTCGTGCTTCAAGCAGAGAGCATAGCTGCTGTAAATTAAACAAGATTTCAGCAGGTAGAGACGTCGACTTTGAACATGATGAGCCGTCTGAGCTCCCTGAGCTCTCTGCGCCCTCTGCGTTCTCAGACTCGCCATCTTTTTCTACATCGATATAGCGTAGTAAATCAGTCTGTGAAAGGCTGAGTATTGTGTGAAACAGTACCTCAACTTTGTAGATGGCGTTTCGGAGTTTTAAAGTTTTTCTGTTTCGATCATCATCATTAGCCGCAATACTTCCTTGCCTTAAGTAATAGCTGTTCTCCTCCAACCCAGATATCAGCCTCCACTCGGTAGAATTCAAAATGCTGCGAAGAGTCGGATATTCTAATGGCATAGCAGCATTCAGTTTGCTGGGTTTCAGCTGAGACAGTCTTTCCAGCAAAAATAAAGATATATACGCAAACTGGAACAGAGGATATAGAAGAAACAGAGGAAATGTCGGCTTTGGTGTAACAGGTTGGGCGATTTAACTCTGTCCAAGACTTGACAATGTGACCAAGCCGTGGCCAAGATTGCGTGCAAATTCTAGGGAGAAGTAGGGGACAAGATCAAGTCTTTGATAGATGATGTGACAAGCAAGAAAGACGACACAGCTGTGGGAGTCGGTGCCTGTGACTATCGAAGGAAGTATTCCTGGGTGTAAGGCCGAGTGCTAGTACCGGGGTCCGATCGACTTCCGTTATTGTATCCGTCGGGTTCATGAAGACTTGGGACGGTCACAGTAAAGGTAATCCGAGCACAATACAGTCTTTGAACTCTGAGTTTGTCCGCGAAACAACAATGCGCTTTCGCTGAAAGCTCGAAGTTCAGAGCCTTTGAAAAATTTTCCTTTGTGTAACCCGTAGGTTTGCGGGGAACTGAAATTACAAATACGTTCGCATATCTGCTCCGCTCAATCAATTTCCATCGTGCCACAACAGACAGGCAGCTGAGAGCAGTCGCTCTATGCCTACGTAGCAACACTGAAACGCTCATTACCTGGCATATATCAACCAGAAAAGTGCATCCAGCGTCAACATTAGCAATGGCGGCCTTTCGAGATGAAACACCTCCCGAGCCCGATGGTTTTGTCCTGGTCGAGGCAGCAAAGGGGCTCATCTCAGCCCAAGCCAGTGACTGCGAGTCCCTTTTCGTAAATATCCTTCAGACTCGGACGTCAAATGGAGAAGACAGATACGACTTCGTTTTACGGAAGCTTGCAAAGAGATTCCTCAATTGGGCGGCTTATCTCGGTGTCTTCGCGGGGGTAAATGGAAGCCTTGATCAGCGCCTGGAGCGTCATCCACGATACCGCGACCTTATTCTCATGTTGCTGAAAATGCTTAGTGCGAGCCTTCTTCAGGGTAAGATATCGGCGCAAATCTCAATGGAATTGCGAGTTGACTGGATAGTAGTAATGGCCGACCCTAGTGAACAAGATGCGGACGATGTTTCGGACGATGATTCGGACGAAGAAGTAGATATACGCCAAATCGAACTTGAGGGCATTCAGCAGTCTTTAAACGAACTTGACCGACTTGCAATACACATACGCCATTCTTCTGCTTCTGCTCTTGATAGCCGGGTCAGAGTGTTTGAAACAAAAAATCCCGCAGAGGCTTATTCTTTTAACTACAAGGCGATGTTGGCAGTCGATTGTCTCTACCCCAGAGCTCCTGAAAGCCTCCGAAGGTATTTGAGCCAGTTAATGACGCAAACACATATGAGATTTTTATACTGGCAATCCCACGACAAAAAATTGCGCAAAGACCGCCGCTTCGACAGAAACTCCCAAGATGGCTCTGCGCCGATGCAGCAATATTCGCCACTCTTGCTTGCTAAAAGGTTGCCAACACAGCCATCAGTCATGGATCAAAAGCAAGCTCTACTAGAATCCGAGGGAAACAACACCCCCGTTAGTACTTCAGCGCTACCCGAGACTCTGCCATCGGACTTGGATTCCGGATTCACTATACCGGCAGCAGACGCCGAGATTCCTTGTCCAAGACGAGCGGGAGCATCAACTGTCCTCGGAAGCAGAGCAACATTCCCTGACCCTCCAAAATTCGAGAATGGAGAGGCTCTGAAACCTTGTCCACTCTGTCGAAAAAGTTTCAGCAAAGCTGAGTTCAGCGATAGCACGTGGTGGAAGTAAGTCGCTTCTCTGGAGAATCCCCATAATATATTCTAATAATCATGATATAGAGGCCATGTGAATGAAGACTTGCTACCTTTTGTGTGCATTTCAAGTTCATGTATACAGCCCCCAGCTTTTGCTCGCCGGTCTGACTGGAGAGCCCATATGCGGAAGTATCATGGTATGTTCTGGCGAAGAGGTCCTTCCACCCTGATCAGCAAAAACATCCACTCTTTCTGCCCTAACAGTCATGCAGTATCAGATGCTGGCCCCTCCGAAAATATTTGCCCCCTATGCTGCTTGCCACTTGTCGAGCCTAAAGAATCAACAATTAGTATGTCTTTCTCCCGAATGTCTTCCACATCGCAGACCGCTGTCGAGCTAACATTACTAGATTCCAATGATATCGTTGAGAGCCGCAAAATCGTTGAGAGTAGTAAAAGCAGCAAAAAAACAGTGCGATTCCATGTTCTAAAGCATGAAGGGAAGCCAAGTGGAGAGCGAACAACCCAGGATGAGGCTGCCCATGCCGAAAAGCCTGTGGCGGACAATATGATAAATCCAATGATGAACCATATCGCTGACCATTTACAGTTCTTAGCGTTACTCACCATACGATTATCAGCAAAAAAAATCACAGGTGGCGATGTAAATAGCTTCTCCAGCTCTCAAGCTCTCAGCAGCGATCAAGGCTCTGAAAAAAGAAGCACTTGGGATGATGAAACTGAATTCGCTGATGACAATGTACCCAGAGAAAACGACGAGTGGGAGCTCCTTTCCGAGGCTCCTCCAGATCTAGAATGGCCACAAGGCGAGTGGATGGAACCGCGCCTCAGAGGTCTCGGCCAGGAAGCAGAGGCTTCTGACACACTCCTTCTGCACCTCTATGAACATCAGCTTCTCCAAAAGCTTTGGGATCAAACTTACCACTCTATTAAATGCGACAATTCCGAATTAGTTGAGACATGTGAAACTATTCTATCGAATAAGCTTAGTCTATACAGGCCGAATCATGTTGAGCGAACGATATACATGATGGAAGCAGCACAGAAGTTAGAATTGCACAAACCAGAACAACTTATTCTAGAAGCTTTGAACCGTATGCTGGAGGCATTGACTAATAGCAGAAGACTAGACCAAGGCAAAAAGGCAACCATTTTCATTCGAGAAACAATGAAAAAAGTGATACAAGCGACTCCGGGAGCCATAGGCGTGTGGGAAGGCGATTTATTCTTGGCAGAGGTATGCGAATCTGATATTACTAGCCAAAGAAAAGAGAGTGAATGATGCCCTGCTAACAATGAATAGATAATTCATAGAATTATCACCAATACAGGGGACACTGGTAGGGGTATCGCCTACATCCTGTCAAGAATAGAGTGGTATCGGGAGCTTGCATCCTTGCTTCTTGATGAGAATAAGGCAGAGGGCTCCTCCCCGCAGCTACGAAATCAGCTACAGACACATATTATCCAGCTCTACAACAAAGCCCTCATTTATTTGATGAGAAATGTCTGTGTTTCTCACGGGAACTTGGATGCCACCTTGTCGAAGGATATTCCTAAAACAGATAGCTGGGCCCGCCAATTCAGCGAGATTCAAAAGGCCGAACGCGACGTACAAAGAGATCTGGAACAATATAACAAGGAAGAGACTAAGACAAAATTTCTGAAACTGGCCGACGCAGCAAATACTCTCGAGATGGATCTCCAAAGCATGCGGCCGTCAATCGGAAGTCAGCCCAATGGACAAACCGAAAAGCTTATAGCAGACATAGATAAGTATTGCCGCGGAACTCTATATCTCACTGATCCCAGGATAGACAAGATACGTCTTCAGGATATAGCGGGCGGCCTACTCAGAGGTTCATATTGCTGGATATTAGAAAACGAGGTCTTCAGAAACTGGCGCGATGGGAAATCCAACCGGTTACTCTGGATCAAAGGTGACCAGGGAAAGGGCAAGACAATGCTGCTGTGCGGTATTATTGACGAACTGAAGATGGCGACAAAATTGGCGGACCCGGCTGCCAACAAGTTGCTGTCATACTTCTTTTGTCAAGGCACTGATTCGCGCCTCAACAGCTCAGTGGCTGTATTGCGCGGGCTTGTTCATCTCCTAATCGAACAGCAGCCCTTTCTCACCTTATACGTGCGGGAGAAATTTGAGAATGCGAGAGAAAACTTTTTCAAGGAGGTCAATTCTTGGACGACTATCTCTGAGATGATGACCGAAATACTGAGCGATCGCAGGCTCCAAGGCGCGGTAATAGTTGTTGATGCTCTCGATGAGTGCACAGAAGGTCTTGAGCAGCTTCTCACTTTTATTTCTCAGGCATCTTCATCTTTCGATACCAAGTGGATAGTATCAAGTCGCAATCGGCCCCTAATCGAACAATCATTTCACCACTATGAGCAAAATGTCGATCTGGATCTGAATTTGAACACGGCTTCCATTTCAACCGCCATTCAAACTTATATCAGCCACAAAGTACAAATCTTGGTGCGAAAGAAGCGCTGTAACGAGAAACAAGAGCAAACACTCAAGCACTACTTGATTTCAACGAATGCCAATGATACGTTTCTCTGGGCTGCCTTGATTTTTCGAAATCTAGACGATGACAAAATCGAAAGTCAGCATATCATTAAAAAGCTTGCGACATATCCGCCTACTGTCCATGGTTTATATCGGCGAATGTTGAAAGAGATGCGTCAAGTTCCTGGATATATATCTGACTGGCAACATATTCTTGCTTTGGTGTCGACTGTGTACCGACCAGTTACTTTGCCTGAGCTTTGCTCTCTTTTGCCTGGGGATTATCCGCATGACATCAACGCAGTAACGAAGACAGTGAGGTTGTGCAGCTCTTTCATCACCATTTATAATGACGTGGTCTACTTTCTCCATCAATCGGCGAAAGAATTTCTGCAGCAGGGCCCGCGCCCTCTTTTCAAGAAAGGCGATGTTCATTACTCGATCATTCGGCAATCGCTGCAATCTATGATGAGGACATTGAAGCGTGACATATACTGCTTGGGCGGCCCCGGGCGTCAAATTGATCAAATTGAACAACGCAATCCAGACCCTCTAAGCGCGGTACGATACTCATGCGTCTACTGGATTGACCACCTCTGCGATTGTGACGATCAAGGCAAAAAGAGGAGCGGTTTCATTAAACACGGCCCGGTCCAATATCTCTTGAACGTTTACTTTTTCAACTGGCTTGAGGCGCTAAGTCTTCTACGAAGCGTGTCAGCAGGCGCTATTGCAATGACAAAGCTCAACGATCTGGTTCAAGTGAGTTTGACGATTCCCAAGTATGTTTGACGTTTAATTAACTACAATAGGACCTGGCACCTGATAGTTTCGCATCAACCATAGTACAAAGTTGCATGAAATTCACTCTTCGGAATAAATGGATGATTGAGTCTACGCCACTTCAAGTATACGTATCTGGAATTCTCTTCAGTCTAGCGAAGAGCCCAGTCCAAACGGTTTTCAGGACTGAAGAACCATATCGGGAAGTTATAACGCAATACATAAAAGGAGACTGGGATCGCCCTACACATCCTCCAGAGGCCCATAGTGACAGGGTAAACTCGGTCGTCTTCTCATCTAATGGCCAGCGGCTTGCCTCAGGCTCCAGCGATAAGACAATTCGGATATGGGATACAACGTCAGGCGGCTGTTTGCAGGTTCTGAAGGGCCATAAGAGCTCGATCATCTCAGTCATCTTTTCACCTGATGGCCAGCTACTTGCTTCAGGTTCGAGCGACAATACAATTAAGCTATGGAATGTAGAGTCAGGCGTCTGTTTGCGGACATTTGATGGTCATAAGAACTGGATAATCTCGGTCAGCTTCTCACCCGATGGTCGGTTGATTGGTTCAGGTTCGAGAGACAAAACGGCCAAAGTATGGGATGTGAATTCCGGCAACTGTTTGCAGACTTTCGAAGGCCACAAGGATTGGATAGCCCTAGTTGCTTTCTCACAAGATGGCCAGTCTCTTGCTTCAGGCTCGAAGGATCAGACAGTCAGATTATGGGATCTAAAATCAGGGCACTGTCGAAAAACTCATCATATCAGTCAGCGTATATGGGGCTTAGCATTCGATGCGACAAGTGGCTCACGATTTCCGGAATTCACAATCCAAGTGACTCCTACAACGGCATCATCAGAGGGATCGTCACAAGATACAGACTCCCAAGACTATCGCATTAACCCTAGTACACACTGGGTTACAAAAGGAAGTACACCTATGGTTTGGCTACCGCCAAGATATCGACCAATTGTATCAACTGTATTTGGATGTTCAATTGCTGCTGGGTGCACATCAGGCCGGGTATACATCCTGCATTTTTCGGAAAACTCCGTAGTGCGAATAACTTTTTAAATTGATCTTTTTTTTTTTTTATTTTGACATTGGGGTAGCCCGCAAGCGTGTTACACATGAGAAGAACTGTAAGATAGGAAAATATTAGTATAGCGAATGTTTGGCGATGTGCGTGTGTCGTCGTTTCGTTTGTCGTGATCGTATGGAATTGAAGAGAGGGGCTGAGGTTCTTCATGCGGCCACGAGATCATCCGAGAGATCAAAGTGGTTTAACATTTTTCTCTAAAACTAAGATGCGAACTAAGATGTGTAAGCTACTGTATATCTCAGTACAAGCGAAAGTCTTCGTTTTTCATGGAGATCAAGCGGACGTCCTCCAAGAAAGAAGCAAATCTTGCACGAACAGGTGCATTGCGATAACAAAATAGTAAAGGATACCTCAAACATTGCTTTACAAGACATAGTTACGCGCTGGTATACTAACTAATTGGTAGCTGAACCGAGCGTCTCCTCTTACTTTACAATTTATATACAGTTATACGCAACATATGCATATATTCCAGCCTGATGTCAAATTTAACGCCGCATCTAATTCAACTCCATGTGTAATGAGCAATTGCCATCTCCCCTTCATTGGCCAGAACCCAACTCACCCATCAAAATCATTGCTAATACTCCTCGGTAATGACAAAACCCAAAGCAAACCAAAGCAATAAAAAAAATCACAACAACATCACCAACCTCATCATCACCCATCAACCCAAAACCTCCTCATAACCCTATCCGCATACTCTTCACTCATCCCCCAATTCTCCACCGCATCCCGAATCCCCCTCTCCATCCTCCCCACATACTCCTCTTTCGGCTCTCCAGCTCTGACGCGCTTCCGGTCAACATAAACCAGCACCTTCACCGGCGTCAATTCCTCCCTGACATACGTCCCGCCAGTCGTGCTGACGGCCTCTGTGTGGCTCACCCAGTCCGCTTCGAGGTAGACCTTTTCGTAGGCCCAGGGCACGCCTTCGTAGTGGTCTAGGCGCTCTTCGTCTTCTGTCGGTAGGAGGTAGAGCATGCCGTATACTTCGCTTATTTCTTCTCCGTGTTCTTCCATTATGCCTTTGCCTTTTTGCTCTTTGACTGCTTCTTCCCCTTCCTCCTCCTCTTCGCTGCCATCACCTTCTTCTCTCATTTCAGCGTCTTCGTCTTCTTCTCCCAGTTTCACAACGTTTGCATATCCCCTCCTATTGATAATCCACTTCCATCCCGTCATCTTGCCCAACCCGACTGCCGTTGAGTAAGGGCACCGCTCTCGCATCTGATCCGTCGACAAGTTGCTCCCATACGCAAAGTACAGAATCTCTCTTCTGTTCTCGTCCGTGATAGTGAGGGTGCTGTCCTGCGAGTCCTGGCTGCTATTGCTGCTCTGAGACTCCATCGCGATTTACTTCCCCTCTTTGTGTGTGTGTGTTGGTTGTAGTGATGAGTTGATGTTGGTGGAACCTCTAGTGTAAGTCGATCCCTCAGAATGCAGGATAGTAATGCAGAGAGTAATGCACGTCCGCAGCGCTGGCTCAAGTAAATAAATAAATACTAGTAGTTAATAGAAGAGCAAAAAAACGCCCGATTGATTTAAAAAGTGATGGTGTGATTGTCAACTGCCTAGCGCCACCCAAATCTGCCCTGTACCTTTTTTTCCAATAAAGATTTGGTGATCAGCGATCAAGTCAATCAGGCCTGCCACCACCACTACGCGATTGCGCCCACGGGAGGCCGTTAGTCCTGTTTCCCAAAGAAGCAATTGGGATCTTGGTCGCGTAGAATTATGCAAGGCTGAGCGCGCACACGGCCACTCCGAGAAAGGCCAACCCACAAAATGTAAAAATAATCATGAGAATCACGTAAAGAGGTAGAGGGAAAAAAATTCAAGAGTCACTGTTGATGTATCTCGTTTTTCTCTTCTCCTCATCATCGCTGCTATTTTTACAGTCTGTATTAATGCAGGGAGGGGGAACCATGACACACAAGGCCTTGGTATTGGGTACATTGGTCAGCCGACTTTGATCTCCAGGCAGCAAAGCAGAATGTCACCGTGGCCGGATACCTCCATGGACAATTGGCAATTAGGCCGCTAGCCGTGGAATGACTGTCCACAGCCCAATGTTTTCTTGGAAATTCTCTCTTCTTCTCTGCGGGGTTGCGGCTCTTTGAACTGTTGTGCTTATGAGGTACAGGGACACGGTACCTTAGGTAGGTGGTACTCATCATCTTATAGACTCACAATAGTTAAACACGCAGCACAATACGGCAAATTATTCCTCTTCAGGTATCAAATGATCATAATTCATTCATGCCAAGTCTCATATAATACACTCTTAAATGCTTCCCCTCCATCTCAATTCCCATGCTTCGCCATTACCACCACAGCCCATTCACCCGCAGGCTGCCTCCGACTCTCGTGAGGCTTACTACTTTGCAACAGAGATCCCTGCAAATATTCCCTCTCGCAAGCAGCCTTGCAAAAAGGTTTCCGTAACACATTTTCTTTTTTACCATGGCTGTGCAAAGCAAATCCAAATTTCCCGTCTCTGCAAATGATGTATTGAATAAAATCCCACCCTCAAAAGAAATCAAGAAAAAGAAAAAAGAAAAGAAGAAAACCACCGCAATTGCGTCTATTGATAACTTGTTCATCTGGAATGGGTGCCTGCCTTGTTGGGTCCACAGAAATGCGACGCAAAAATTAAAAGAAAAGTCAAAAATTCAAGAACGAATAGATATAAAAGTAGAAAAGCTCTCGCTCCTTCACGTAATCTGAGCGAGGAAAGGACTCAGCATCAAGTCGTCAGCACTGGGGCGCAAGTTGTGATCCAGCTCAAAGGTCTGGTTCAGGAACGTCTTCGCATCGTCACTAGCATGCTCTGGAATGGTAGGAGTTGCTTTCCCGCCACCGATCCTGAAAATGGCCTGCAGCTGGCTGCAATCCGGGAACGGATGCGACCCCGTCATCATCTCGACAACGAGGCATCCAAGAGACCAAATGTCAGCCTTGCGCGTGTACGAGGTCTGCTTGACGACCTCGGGCGCCATCCAAAACACTGATCCCTGCAGCGAAGGCCGGTGCTTGTTGTTAGCAGCGCCGTTGAGAATGTTGGATGCCTCTAATTTCTTGGAGATGCCGAAATCGGAAATCTTGATTGTGCCCTTGTTGTCGACCAGGATGTTGGCGCCCTTGATGTCGCGGTGAATAATGTCCATGTTGTGTAGGTAGGACAGGCCCGTCAAAATCTGCCTCACAAAACTGCGAACCAGGGGCTCTGGCAGGGCTCCATACGAGTTGAGCATGGTCTGCACCGAGCCACCAGGGACGTACTCGAGGAAAATGTTGAGGTTATCGGTAGAAGAGCTGCATCCCAGGTACTGCACAATGTTGGGGTGGCGTAGTTCCCGGAGAAGGCTGATTTCGCGCTTCAAGGCATCAATCATGCTCTTCTTCCGGCTATCGGCTGGGTTATTCTCGCCAGGAGCAGGCATATCAACTTGCTTGACGGCCAAGAGTTCGCCCGTTACGGCGTGTAGTGCCAGGAAGACACTACCGAATGATCCCTGGCCAATAAGTGCTCCCTTCATCCACTTGTTGTCATCCCACGAGTCTCCTGCCAAAAAGCTCTCCAGTTCCTCATCAGCTTCGTCGTCGTCGTTGTTGAGCGCTTGTTGGACCTCTTGGAAAGAGCCAGAGCCTGTGGACCCATCTGCGTCGTAATAGCTCGTGCTTGTCGTATTACCTTCAGGATCTGTAACGCTGAGGCCAGTAGTATCACTTGCGTCCGAAAACGATACATAGGACTTCCGGTTTGGCTCCGTAGGTGACGACGGCTCCTCTTGTAGAGGTCCGAGCATCGATGAGGCAATCGAATCCCTGCTATAGATGGTGGGAGCACGCCCTTGAGAGCGAAGCTTGGCCACATGGGCATTTCCGCCCAGCCAGGAGTCGGCAATGGTAGGGATGGGAGGAGCATCCTGGATGCTCGAGGCAAAACTCAAGTTACTCGCCACGCTGAGCCGGCTATTGATCTTGCTCAAGCGGGTCGACCTCCTCATGGATAGCCTGGCGGTTCGATCAATGTCCTCGCGGGCATGATCAGGGAAATAAGAGGTAAGATCCGAGGCAATGAGTTCGCTCGGCGGACGGAGCCCACCGAATTGACGAAGTCCTACCTTTCTCAGCGGGTTGCGATCGGGCGACAAAGGACGGTCGAGCTCCTTGTATGCGTTGGCTGTGTTTCGCTCTCGGGCAGCAAAAGAAACAGGCGACAGGGGATTCTGAAGCTTCTCGTTCCAGCTCTCGCCCAGCACCTTTTGCACTTTTAGCTGACTCCTCTTGTCTACAGCTTCCAGCGCCCGGGCGTGCTTCTGCTGCTCCTCCTCCATGGCAATTTGAGCAGCGCGTTGCAGCTCTTGCTCACCCGGTTCGCCAGCCGGCACCCTCCTGAGAATCAAGCGGTTGCGCTCCGGCCTCCGCTGGTTCTGAATGATGCGCCATAGCTCTGTGTCGCCCAGGCGGCGGCACTGCTTGGGGTCGGCATCGATACCGGCCAAAACCCAGAAACAGTAGTTTCGCTCATGGTCTTCGCGGAGGCCAAACTTGCGCAGAGTGACACGCATGACATCTTCACACGTGTTGCACTCGGCAATTTTGACGACCTTTGTGACGCCGCCAGTGGAAATGACACGAATGATATGCTGTCCCTGAGGCAAAGTAGCCATAAGCGAACCATCCACACTGGACTGGTTCCGCGTGTGAGCGGTGCCCAATCGACCGCTGGAAGAACTGGGCGTCGGATTGCTTGGATTTCCGTGAGCCACATATCCTCTTCCGGGGAGATATTGCTGAGATTGTTGAGGCTGCTGTCTTGTTCGTACATCCGATGCCTGTTGAGGAGAGCCGGGCCGAGATGTAGGTCTTCCGTGGTCGGAGGCGCCGGCGCCAGACATGTCGACCTGTCTCGAGTAGCGCTTGTTCCCGGGCGCGGATCGTGAGTTTGAGACCTTGGGAGAGCTACCATAGGCCTGCACGGGGAGGACATCCAGGGCAGCAAAGGAGTCCTGAGACAGCCAACGTTAGCTATTTCTCTCGCTGCCTTTAACCGAAAGCATATTCGATACGAGGTGGATAGAAGAAAAAGAATAAAAATCTCACCCTATGTCGTTTCTTCTGGTTGGCATACGCCTTTGTGCGCAGCTTCTTGATGCTGAGGAAGAGGCGCACGCGGTCGCCAACCTTGTCGATTCCCATCTCCTTGAGGACCTCCTTGTCCATCTCCAGCAAGTTCTCGCCATTGATGTGATTCTTGCGAAACAGCTTCTCGTACTCTCCACACTTAACACTGGCGAGATAGTCACACACTCTATCTTCGTCCCAGTTCTTGACCGAGTCCGGGCCATCGGAGTCGGAGTAGTCTGATTCTGTCGGGCTCGCATAGCCGCCGCCGTGTGAGTTGCCAGTCACGGCGGGAACTCTTCTCGAAGTCGGTAGGCCAGAGGAATAGTCGGTGGTGACCATGGTGGGAGCACCGCCCATGGGGAACGTGGTCTTCGCGAGCATTGCCATTTTGTCTATGTCTTTTTAGGTGCTTGTCTGTCTTTTTATATGAATTTTTATGCTTGAAATTATTAATAATAAAGGGCTCGTCGAAATCCTGGTGCGAATGGCAGGTTGATTATGCTGTTATTTTGATTGCAAACGCGGCCTGCTGCGTCTACAGATGTCGTCCAAGGTAGATAGGACCACCGGATGGTTGTAAGTCCGGTGTTGTGGTGTGTCTTTCGCCGCCACCAGTTTCCTTCAAATTCGTGTTCGTCGCCGCCCGTCTTCGTGTATTTCTCGTCCGCCTTCGAATCAGCGCCCAGAACTGCAAGCCACCTCGTGCGCGGGCTGCTGCGGCGGTTCGTCACGACAGAGGCTCCCGGCTGCTGAAGTTTCGCTCGACGATACCGAAGGAAAAAAAAAGAAAAAAACAAAGAGCGGAAAAGGGGAGCCAGCTGGAGCAGTTTAAAGCAAGCCACGATGACCGGCACGAAGTGTACAGTAGGAGAAAAATAGCGGCGCAAGGAGGCGAGGCGGGGGCGCTTCTCCTCGTACGGTAGGCAGATGGGCGATTGGTGGCGATTGGCCGCTACGCTACGGGCGGGCCTCCCCCCTGTAACCTCGTGGAAATCAGCAGCGATGCGCTAAAAAGGTGCGCTGAAGAAGCGCGGGTTTTGGGAGCTGCGGGCAGTGCACGAAGAGTCGCCGCGGGCCCGGCAGACTTGACGTGAAACCTGCGACAGAGTGCGACGAGCGTCGGGCTGGAGCTGCGCGTTTCCAATGCGCTGGTTGGCGGCGCGCCTGAAGATCGTGGCGGCTTGTTAATGAAAGGAGCGGCCACCAAGTGCCGGCTCGCGGTATCTCAGCGTGCGGTCGACGTTTCTGGGGCCTGGCGCTAAGAGCAAGTGGCTCAGGTACGAGTACAGGATTAGTGGTTTTCAGGTACAAGAATTCAATGACAGCGCGTTTGTCGTGGAGAGCAGCCACCGCACGGCCAGGCCTGACACGAGCTGTTGGAAAACTCAATGTTTGCACCAGCAAAGCGAGCATCTGCATCAGGGTCGTGTTGTGATATAAACAGCAAGCCGTCCCGCAGATGGACAGGGTATCGAGTTGCGCCGAGGTGACCACACCGAGTCAATATACTGATGGCGACATGGGAATTTAGAGAGGTGGGATTAGATGATGCCGTCTTTCCTTATCTGGCCAGCTTACAATGTACTGGAATGGATGTATACTTGTATATGGAGATACCAGCAGCTTACAGCCGAAGGCTCTTTTCTGTTGATGGATCGGCGTCCATGCTCTGGTAAGAGATGCGCGGCTTTGAGTCCCTTCTCCATCGCATCTCGCATCATATCTACAGAAGCTGTGGAAGCATCCAGATATGGATGACAGTAGGACCACCATAACTCGCACAAGCACCTAATTTTGGAATTGAATCCCATCGCATCGTAACAAACTGCGATCCTTGCCGGCATCATCATCGTCATGATGGTCATCACCATCGCCAGCATCAAGCTGCACGCTCTTCCGCGTTCCGCGAGCCATTTTCAGGGTTCGCCCAATACGGAGCCCTTTGCGGTGCGGTAGCCCCACGACCCCTGTGGAGATTGGCGCCGGTGATAGGCCCGTCACCTGCAAAACGTGAAACCAACGGCGTTTCGAAGTCTCATCGCACCCACCGCATTTTGATGGCCCGTTCCCTCGTAGTGTGGCCGCCACAGCTGCGCAGTAATACGGGAAGCTGATTTTGTTTGTGCTCAAGTACTCGTGCCGTATACGCAGCGAAACAAATTGGAAAACAGGAAGCGTCAGATTGGCTGATGGAGGCGGTATGCTGGTTTTAATGCAAGGAAGATGCTGGCAGCGTGGGCTTGGATAAGAAACAAGCACATGTAAGAAGAAACATCAACGAGAAGGAAAATATAGACGAAGACCCTAGCGGGAGCTTGGACGTCAATGACGAACTTTGCTAAAGACCCGCTTGATTTCTCGATTCTCGTCCCCAAGGTATTCTTCCACTGCGGATGCTAGTATGAGTACCCCAACGCTTCTAGTCATGACAGGCATTTGTATTTTATTTTTACTTTTCACTCTTCTTTTCTTTTTCAAGATCATCGCATGCGGGCCTGTTGATCGGCTGTTGGCGTGTTACAAGCAAGGGATACCCAAGCTTTGCTAGGCTTCTAGAACTCCTAGGTGGTTTTTTCCATTTTTTCTAGCCCACGCCATCTATCAAAAATAGAATCGGTCGGCTGCAAGGCAACGCATGTGCCAAAGCTGCTGCAATAATAGAGATGCAGAAAATAACTCTCTATAAAAACAGAATCACGACAGCCGCTGTTCCCAGCGTGTTTCCACCCGAGGGAGCGGCCGTCCAGTCAGATCGGCACAAGTGTACGAGAGCCAAATAAGTGCTGCACGCCTGACGCCTCACCCACGGCGCATCGTGTTTCACGTCGTGGTGACAGGCTCTGGCGCTTGAAACAGCTCACCAATCATGCAGTGGCAGACGGCTGGGCCCCCTGCTCGGATGCGTGATGCGATGCGATGCGATGCACCAAAGGCCCAGACTGCCCACTCCGGTAAGGCAGAGACGAGATTCGGAATATGCTCCGCAAGCACGGCGAGGCGGGTTTGCGTAGCATTTCGATGTTGAGTGCAATTTGTTTGCCTGCAGCTCCCGTCGACCTTCATTTCACGCTGCAATCAACCCCAAACGGCGGACGCCCTCATTTTGCGCCGCCGGGACTGCGCGTCTCGTATCGCCGTGTCTTTGTCCATCACATCCTTTAATTATATCACAGCGGAACAATCACCTGTGATTACGGACAACCTGGTTCACTTCTTAATTAGTTGCACACTACATTACATTGCACAGTAGCAAGGACGATACGCGACGAGATTAAGTACTGCTGCACCTATTAATGGAAGTGGGACACAGATCTGCTGTGCGCAAGAAAGAAATGGCGGCTTGCACGACAAGATTCGTTAATTCGGTAGCGTGTAAAAATAGCAGCAATCGTCTCTGGGATCTCGTGACTAGTTCCGCGAGAACCGAGATTGCTGTTCAGGCTCCGCAGTGGTCGCCTTTCATCCAGACATTCTCCAAGCTTTCCGCGATATCGCAGCCAGCTGAATGATGGCCTGCTCCAGCGCTCGTAGATGGCGCCTTTTGCTAGACCCCGCGATGGCCATTAGTCGCGCACTAGCAGTAACTGCCGACCATATCGTGCTATTCCCGTTAAGATGAGACCTCTCTTCCAAGGCGCCCTGTTTTCGGCCGTGGACGTCACAGTCATCCTTATGTCAGGCACCACAAAAGAAGCTTGAGATAGCTCTTGAGCTGCTACGTTTTTATCGTCTCTTCTCTTTTCACTTCCCTGTAGAAATCTGGGCAGCGACAGTAGCCAGTACGAGATCTAGTAACACGATTCATTTGCGATTCGGCAAATACTGTCAAATTCTGTCCCCCCACTTTCCAGGAAGCTGTATATCCGATCTTCGGCAACGTCGACGGAGGGTCGAGCTAGGAGCTTGCTTGGAGCTTAGATCTTGGATCTTGGAGCTCTGTAGAGTGTGTTTTCTCTGGTCATCAACGCCAACATCCACAGCAGGGCGTCAATTGGCTTCTCGGCTTGCTCCTGCGTAAATCAGCTAGCTCTATACATTCGGCATGGCTTCATCCGGGAAGCCTGTGGTTAGCTTTCTAGGCCCTATCGCCTCATATTCGCATCAGGTAATTCTTGGGTTAATCACTGCGAAGGAACAGAGAGAAAGACTAATGCAATTCCATCATCCAGGCAGTTCGCCAAGTCTTTCCAGAATCTTCTTGGGAATTAAGACCTGCAGCTACAATAGATGGTACGTCAATCTGCAAAATTGCATCCTGTTGGCCAGCCAATAATGTTGCGTGTTAGATGTCTTCGACCAGGTCCAATTCGGAGAGGTAAAGGCCGGCGTGGTCCCCATTGAGAATTCCACAAATGGCTCTGTCGTATTCACGCTGGACAATCTAGCCGACCGCAATGGCCGGTACAAAGATATCACAGTCGATGGAGAAATCTTCGTCGACGTTCATCACTGTTTGGTCGGACACAAGAACCCGTCCCCATTGCTGGACATAGACGACCACGGCGACGGATCGGGAACATGCACGCCCACTCTTTCAGATCCTCGCCCATCAAAGCCCAAGTCGAAGCCCTTTACAAACCTGAGGCACATCAAGAGGCTTTATTCTCACCCCCAGGCTTTCGGCCAGTGCAACGCTTTCATCTCGACATATCTCAAGGGCGTCGAGATTTTCGATGTCAGCTCGACCAGTAAAGCCGCTGAGATTGTGAGCCAGGACACTACCGGTACTTGGGCCGCCATCTCCAGCGAGCTCGCCGCCAACCTCATGGAGGGCTTGGATATGCTGGCCAAATCCATTGAGGATCGTGACGACAACACCACGCGCTTCCTCATCATCGGAAAGAACACCCTTGTTCCTAAAGACTGGGGCCTGGTGAAGCAGTCGGTGGGAAAGGCCAGCACCAGGACTTTGATATCGTTTACCGTGCCGCACACATCGCCGGGCGCTCTCGCAGAAGTTTTGAGCGGCTTCAAAGCCTACGACCTGAACCTGACGAGCATAAACAGCAGGCCGAGCCTATTGGCGCCCTTTCAATACATCTTTTTCGTCGAGTTCGAGGGTAACAAGTACGATGACCCCGATGGGAGAGTAAAGGGAGCGCTGGAAACCATCGATCGAGTTGCAGAAAACTGGAGGCTGCTGGGGAGCTGGGAGAGATACAGGTAAATGCTGCGTCGACCAAAAGTAAACGAAAGGGGCAAAACAGTTGGGAAACGAAATGTGTATACATACGGAGAGCGAACCTTACCAATACAAGCAAGATACCTTGCTTTCCCAGTTGAGTTATTGCGAGGCGAGCGCTGCATCTGCTCTCTGCGCAGCCCTGTCCCGCTGTTTGGTGAGCCTCCTTTGCTAGGATTCAGCTGACGGCTGATTGACCGCCTCGCCGGCGAGATCTTGGCATTTGTGAGAGATGAGCCGCCATCGTCTTTGTTTGTGATAGGTGTGGTAAAGCGGATAGATGATTTGACCACTACACATGAAAATGAGAGTCAGAAATGCATTGTATTTACACCACAGAGTCAAGATCTACAAGGTACATGCACAACTACATGTATGCAGGCCAGTAATCGCAAGACTCCCGCATTGAATACAAAGCGCGGTCCAGATCAACTAACAGATAACAAGCCGCTTTCAGCCGCTCAAAACGGTGACGTGTAGCATGTCCTCGAAATCCCACGGCTTCTCGGCGCTCTTAGGCCCTAGTCTTCCATGTCTCTGGTCGCCACCAAAGCCTCTTATTGGCCCTGCCGGTGCCCAGCTTCTCGCCGGGTTGTCGGCGTGGGGTCGCCGTTGCGACAATCAAGCCTGGGATCCTCGAAAATCTCGCCGTTTCTGTCCAGCGAAATGCTGTTTGTTCTGGGGGGGTAATTAACGCTGCCCGCTTTTGCGGAGAGTCACGGGCATTCCGTTGGGAGAAATCTGGAGGAAATATAGCCATGTACTCTTTTTGCGTTAGAACTGGATGCTCTGCTCCGGCTTGCTATCTCGGCTCTCCTCTTCTCAGACACACCACCTATCACATCCGCCAGCTCAGCCACGTCCGTCCAAGCTCTGCAGTCCAGTTCCTCACCTATCATCGCGTCCCAGCCATTACTAGGAATTTTATAATCATATCGTTTGAGTCTTTTTCTCCAACCTTGCTAAGCCTCATTGAGATTCGCCTAGAATGACATGCAGCCGCAGCAAAGATAGCGCCCCTCCAGCCCGTGTGTCTGTCCTATTGGCTTTGCTCGATTCAATCACTCCCCCCTTTAGCCCTTGACAAGCGACCAACTTATGAAGACAGCATGACGTCGAGAACGAAGGCCAAGGGGTGAATGGCAACAGGCCTTGTAGGGCTTGGTCGGCAAGGTACATGTGGGGACGGGTCCATATAACTTGCTCCAGGGCAAGCAGCTAGAGGCAGCGGCTGCGAGCGAGGCGTCCCATGGGCGACGTTCCGAAGCTGGGCTGGCAGCCCTTCCGAGACATGTGAGTGGTGATCTGAGGGTCGCTTGGAACGCCGCCTGGGGAATCGATCCAGAAAAAGAATGAAAGCGACATGGCTTCGGTCCCTCGGCGGAGGGAGGGTACCTGATAGGTGGTATAATCTTGGTTTGCGTATGTACTCGTAAGGATAGGAGGGTTCAGGTACCTGGAGGGTTCCCATCTCTTCCATAGATCTCTCTCCTCGCGCGATGGCCCGAAATCTAGTTCTTATTTAAGGTGCTCTCTCCCGTGCCGTACCCCCCTGTGAGATTCTAAATTCCCGCTGATCTACTTCGTATTTACTTTCTCTCTACTTTCTACCCTCTTCTGTCTATTATCTCTCAACAGTAAAACTTGAAATTTTCAATTTTGCTAGAAATCACCATGGCTCCTCGACCTATTTTTGCTGCTACTCACCCCAGAGCTTGCTCTACGGCTTTTGAAAGGGTACGTGAAAAGCTTCGGGCTGAAAAGCATATATCATTTCATTTTTTTTTATTCTACTTTTATTCTTACTGATATGGATAATAGGTGTTCATGGCCCGTCGTGATATCCTAGAGTGTGCTCACGAGCCGTTTGGCGATGCCTTTTACTTTGGACCAGAGTTTATGAGCGACCGGTTCAGGGATGATGCTGCCACTCGCCAGAGCTCAGAGTACCGGGATACCACTTACAAGAGTGTCCTGGAGAAACTTGAGGATGCGGAAAAAGAGGTTAGAATTTTTCCCAGTGCTGAAGAATGAGAGAGAAAAGAGGAATTGTCTTTTTGATGCAACAGTGGCGTGAATCCCAAGTGGGAGAGACGTCACGAGGGGGCTTATATGCAAGCGCCTCAGCATCAACTTGGCGTCTTGATTTTTTTCCCCTGGCTTGCAAACTTACACATTAAATCTCCATTTCGGATGCTCTAGCAATTTCTCCGGAATAGATGTCAAAGCTGAATTGGAACGATGCTTACACTTACTAGGGCAAGCGCCTATTCATCAAGGACATGGCATACTACCTGATGCAGCCCGATGACAAGCCATCACAAATCGCACCGTCTCTCGGAGGCGGCGAGGAAGCTGGAAACCCAACAGTTCTGCCCGTCAACATACTAAAGCGCTTCCACTTTACCTTTCTCATCCGCCACCCCAAGCGCTCAGTCCCCTCCTACTACCGCTGCACCATCCCTCCCCTGAGCGAAATCACTGGATTCGACTACCTCATGCCCAACGAGGCGGGCTACGTAGAGCTCGTTCGACTGCTGGACTTTTTGGTTGAGCGCGGAATCGTCGACAAGGACCACATTACGGCCATTGACGCGGATGATTTGCTTGATAAGCCGGAGCAGGTTATCCGGGAGTACTGCGCAAGGATCGGCATCGATTTCAAGCCGCAGATGCTGAATTGGAGCGAAGAGGACAAGGAGCATGCGGCGGAGATGTTTGCCAAGTGGAATGGCTTTCATGACGATGTGCTCAAGACGAATTGTTTCCAGGCACGATCTCATGCGCAGGTATGTTGACAATTTCAAGGCACAATAGAATTCTCATCTCTTTCGACATGCCACTGACAAATGAGTTGCATAGAAAACCTCAACCGTGGAGTCTGAGAACAAGGAGTGGTTGGAAAAGTATGGCCCTGAGGCGCAAAAGCTGATTCGCCAGACCGTCGATGAGAATATTCCTCACTACGAATATTTGAAACAATTTTGCATTTCTGTTTAACGAGTTATGACATCTGGGTACACGGTACATATACGGGAAGAAGCAGCATGCTTCTATAAGAGAAACTCTCTTTTTTGTGTTATTGGTCTATGATACAGTATATCGGTCTGGCTCCAAGGGCCCACCGACTATCTTCTTTTTATATATCCGTAATCAACATCGCCTTTAGTAACAAGACTTCGTGTAACGTAAACAACCATCCTACCGTTAATGTACACCCAAAATTTCATTTACAGCTGACACCAGTCGCAATTTTCCCCTCTCTAGTAGTCGACGTGACATTTCACATTCCTCAGTTTACTTGTAATTTTCTCCCCCACTACGCCGCTGCTGGCTTTGCAACCTGCTTTTCGGCTTCTCCTCCAACATATGTCGGCACCTCGAAAAGAGAGTGTGTGACATTTTTTGACCATGACTCGGCAAACTTTTTATCTTGATCGTTGGCCCAGTTGACTGTGACATCCACCAATTGCTTGCCTCCATCCTCGCTCTCTGCAGCCACAATTTTGTTGCCGCGGCCCTGGCCCGCTAGAACAGCCGCAATGTCGGCGATTGCATTCTTCTTCTGCGCATTGAGAGCAATTCCACGCTCCTGTTTGCTTCTGATGGGCTGATAATCGATTCCCTTGTCCTTCTCCGCGGCAATCTTCTTCTTGTCTTGGCTGCTAAACTCTTCAGGCCGCTTGTGTCGCAATTCGTCTGTCCAGGCAACCTCGTGGAGGTGCTTCAGCTCCCGCAGTTTCTGGAGCACTGAGCGGCCAACGGAGCCCTGGCCGGGCTGGAATCGGATGTGAGCGAGGGGTGACCAGTAGTCCTTGCGAAGCTTTGCTGGCTTGGTCTTTTTGCCATTGAACGGCAGCTGTTTCAAGCCTTGGAACCCCTATAGAGCCCGGTAAGTAAGCATGGTGACACGACGAGAGAATCGCCTGGAAAGAGAGCCACTGACATCCAAGACCTTGCTGAAGCTGTAAATCACCTGGTCTGACCTTCTATGGGCGAAGACCCAAATGTCCTCCCCATGGCTCTCTGCGCTCTGTGCCCCCGTCGCAGCTCCTCGAGGCCGACCCGAGTGCGCGTACCGCGCTCCGGCTCTCAAGAGACCCAGCAATTGGCCTTGCCCAAGTTTTGAATGATTCATAGCTGCCGTCATCGAGTAAGCCGCTCGAAGTTTCTGCTGCCAAAGAATCGCATCCAAACAATGAAAGACTGCGCAGAAGTCATGTGACGTCGAGATTTGCGATTAGATTAATTGCATATCCACCAATCAGAGCGCGCGCTCCCCACTTCGCGCGGCTTTGCCCAAGCTTCTAGGCTTCTAGTGACATCAGGATGAATCTTCAGGGTTCCAGTGACTTCTGGGCAGCTCAAGCAGCTCCTCGGGCTCGCTCGCAGCTTCATGGAGGTGCCAGCTGTCTGCCCACTTGTCGGGCTGAAACTCCACCCAACGCTAGATAAATTGCTGACGCCGTCCTGACGGTCCTGGCTCTTGTTTTTGAATCCTCATCCTTTACTCTACAACTCGCAGAGGCTCAAGCCCAAGACTTGCAACGCTGTTTGCTTGCTTGATTGCTAATCCGCTTTGCTGTGCAAAACGACGAACACAAACAAACAAACCGAACAAACTACGCCGTTTGTTCCTTCTACTCTATTCACGCTACCTAATATCGCGCTTTTGCATTTACTACTGTTCAACAACCTCGTTTTAGCTGTTCTCGTGCAGAGTTCAGTACATCAAATCATACCATTTTCACGACTTTCGACTGATTTTCGCACATATTCACCATGACTTCACGAATGGAATTCACAGACCGTGCTCAAAAGGCCATCGAGGACGCCATGTCCATGGCCGAGCAGTACGGCCACTCACAACTCCTGCCAGTGCATCTGGCTGTCTCCTTACTCGAACCCTCCATCGACCAGTCCAAGGACCAGCAGAATGGACCTCAGCAGAACACAATCACCCTCTTTCGCCAAGCCATCGAACGAGCTCACGGAGACCCTCAACTGCTCGACCGAGCTCTGAAGAAGATTTTGGTGCGGCTACCAAGCCAGGACCCTCCCCCAGATCAAGTCTCCCTGTCACCTTCGTTTCATTCCGTTCTGCGAAAGGCCCAAGAACTGCAAAAGGTCCAAAAGGATACCTACATCGCTGTCGATCACTTGATTACGGCCCTGACGGAAGATGCCAGCATCCAGACTGCATTGAAGGAGGGCAACATTCCCAAGCCCAAGCTTGTTCAAGAGGCTGTCAACGCCATCCGTGGAACCCGCCGGGTCGACAGCAAAAACGCAGATACTGAGCAGGAGAACGAGAACTTGGCCAAATTCACCATCGACATGACTGCCCTGGCCAGAGACAAGAAAATCGATCCCGTCATTGGCAGAGAAGAAGAAATCCGACGAGTGGTGCGAATTCTATCTCGCAGAACAAAGAACAACCCGGTTCTTATTGGTGAGCCCGGTGTTGGAAAGACCACCGTCGCCGAAGGTCTGGCACAGCGCATCGTCAACCGAGATGTTCCCGACAACCTGAAAGCATGTAAGCTGCTTTCACTCGACGTCGGTGCGCTTGTTGCCGGCAGCAAATTCCGAGGTGAATTCGAAGAGAGAATGAAGGGCGTCTTGAAGGAGATTACCGAGTCAAAGGATATGATTGTCCTTTTTGTTGACGAAATTCACCTTCTCATGGGAGCCGGCTCGTCTGGTGAGGGCGGCATGGACGCTGCCAACTTGCTGAAACCCATGTTGGCTCGTGGCCAACTTCACTGCATTGGTGCTACGACATTGGCAGAGTACCGCAAGTATGTGGAGAAGGACGCCGCCTTTGAGCGCCGTTTCCAGCAGGTTCTTGTCAAGGAGCCTAGCATCGGCGAAACAATCTCCATCTTGCGTGGCTTGAAGGGCAGATATGACAGCCACCACAAGGTTACAATCCTTGACAGTGCCCTGGTGGCTGCTGCCAATCTTGCTGCTCGCTACCTTACTTCTCGACGCATGCCCGACTCAGCAATCGACCTTATCGACGAAGCCGCAGCAGCAGTTCGAGTTGCTCGAGAGTCTCAACCTGAAATCATTGATTCTCTGGAGCGCAAACTGAGGCAGCTAAAGATTGAAATCGCGGCCTTGGAGAAGGAGCACGACGAGGCATCAAAGATTCGCTTGCAGCAGGCCAAGAAAGATGCCCAGAATGTGGAGGAGGAGCTTCAGCCCCTCCGTGAAAAATACCAAAACGATATCAAACGAAACGATGAAATTCACCAGGCTAAAGACAAGCTTGAGGACCTGAAGAAGCGTCTCGAGGATGCTATTAACGCAGGAAACCACCAGCGAGCCGCCGATCTCAAATACGGCGCCATTCTGGAACAAGAGGCTTTGATCTTGAAGCTTGAGGATAAGAAGAACGCTGCAGATGTGGCCCTCAACGCTGCTAGCGGTGGCGACACCAACGTCATGGTCACCGATATCGTGACTGCAGACAACATTAATGAGATTGTAGCTCGATGGACCGGCATCCCAGTTACCCGATTGAGGACGTCAGAAAAGGAAAAGCTCATTCAGATGGAAAAGGTCTTGAGCAAGGTCGTGGTTGGACAGAAGGAAGCTGTACAGTCAGTTGCCAATGCCATCCGTCTTCAGCGCTCAGGCCTTGCCAATCCCAACCAGCCACCCAGCTTCTTGTTCTGCGGTCCATCCGGTACCGGTAAGACGCTTCTCACCAAAGCCCTGGCTGAGTTCCTGTTCGACGACCCAAAGTCCATGATTCGCTTCGATATGTCAGAATACCAAGAACGACATGCATTGAGTCGTATGATTGGTGCTCCTCCAGGATACGTCGGACACGATGCTGGCGGTCAATTGACTGAAGCACTTCGCCGCAAGCCCTTCTCAATCCTGCTATTCGACGAAGTGGAGAAGGCAGCCAAGGAAATTTTGACGGTGCTTCTCCAGCTCATGGATGACGGCCGCATCACTGATGGCCAGGGCAGAATTATTGACGCCAAGAACTGCATTGTCGTCATGACTTCCAACCTTGGAGCCGAGTATCTCGTCCGCCCGGGCGTAAAAGAAGGCAAGGTTGACGCCAATACAAAAGAACTGGTCATGGGCGCTCTTCGCAACTACTTCCTGCCCGAGTTCTTGAACCGTATCAACTCTGTTGTCATCTTCAACAGGCTTACACGCAAGGAGATTCGCAAGATTGTCGATCTGCGAATCTCTGAGATCCAGAAACGTCTGGAAGACAACGGCCGCAAGGTCTTTATATCAGTCTCGGACGAAGCCAAGGACTATTTGGGCAATGCAGGCTATTCGCCTGCATACGGTGCTCGACCTTTGGCTCGTCTGATTGAAAAGGAGGTGCTGAACAGACTGGCCATCCTTATTCTACGAAACAGTATTCGCGATGGCGAGACCGCTCGGGTGGAGCTCGACGATAACAAGATTATTGTGCTGTCGAACCACCCTGACAGCGGAACAGATGATGATGACGATGACATGTTTGATTCTGATGATGTTGAGGATGTTGTTGGAGAAGATATGGACGAGGACATTTACGATTAAGCGCATTGATTTTTGAATTATTATTATTGAATTAGGTTGACAGAATGGTCATCATTCCTTACATACAAGGCATATCGGGCGTTTAGGGTGGAATAGGCAAGCAGTGTTTTGGTTTTACGGTAGTTGTTTAAAAAGTTATTTCTCTATCTAGATGCATTCATATTTTCAAAAAAAAAAAAAATACATAAAATATATTCTAAAAACTAATGAGACTCTATCCAATGCGACTCGTGACTTGTAACTTGTGATAATTAATGGTATGTAACGCAAAAGAAGAAGAAAAAAAAGCAAAGAACAAAGTTAGGATGCTTGAGCTATATCCATTCTAAATAAGCCCAATCAGTACGCCGTCTTCTCCAGTGGTCCAGCCGAAATCATCCATGAACATGGACCAGTCTACATCTTGGAATGGATCGGTGACGGGTGCGTTATTTGTCATTTGTTGGTCTTGCGCGGCGGTATTTGCGCCTGAGGATGGATCTGTGCGAAATTCTGAGATTGATGTTAGAAAAAGAGGAAGGTTACTAGTCATAGATACTTACGAATAATCTCGAGGCACTTATTCACGCCATCGGTGCTCTTCTGCGCCGTGAGCAGGCCGTTTTTGAACTTCTCCAGACAGGCAAACGTGATGCCCGCTCCGCCACGGCTAACCCACGAGGGAGGCACGGTGTCGAACCGGGGCACGTATCTCCTAAAGGACCAAAAGGTCTCCATGATGACGCTGCCGCGGTACCAGATGTCCTGTTCCTTGACGGAGCAGCGCATAATGGAGGTGTAGGCCTGCTGGGCGAGCAGATCGGCCTCCTCGGCGGAGAGAGAGTCCGGGCTGGGGCCCCAGGCGGAGTGGAGGAGGTAGACGATTGTGTTGGCGGCGTCGGTGAGGGCGCGGCAGAGGACGCCGGGGCAGTGGGCGATGAATTTAGAGCGGGAGTCGATGTCGAGGACGGTGTGGATGAGGGAGCGGGCGGTGGTGAAGGTCTTGAGGGCGTTGAGCTGGAGAGTTGGGTTTGAGGACGGCGGGGGCGCTGCGACGGAGGCTTGGGCCGCCGGTTGAGGCGGGGAGGTGTTGTAGTTTGTGCTGATGGCGAAGTTGTTGTTGTTTGCGTTGATGGTGGAGGGGCACATGAAGTAGAAGAGCTGGATTTCGAGCTGGGCTGCGAGTTTGAAGACGCGGGATACTTCTATTGGGTGTGAATGTCAGCCTCATATATACGAAACTAATCAATTGAAGAGACTTTACCTGTGTCGAAGCGGACAAGCAGCGGCTTGAGCGTCTCCAGTTCGGTTTCCCATATAGCGATGGCGCTCTCCGGGACACTGCCCACGTTGGAGGTCTGCGCGTGCATGGCCGTGTGGAAGCGGTTGAGAAAGCGCTGGAGCTCATACGTGGCGAGCAGGTCGGCCCAGTAGTTGGATTCGAGGGCGGCTTTGCAACGCGCATCGCTGTGCTGCATGAAGGGGGGAGGGAGGCCTGCGCTTGCTGATATCCTGGCGGATTCGAGGAGCGTTAGCCATGTGTCTTGCTGTAACAAAGAATTTGAAGAAAACGGAGAAGAAGAAACGAACCTTTGCGCCAGGAGGCAGCACGCTATCCATGTCGATGAAGCCTCCTCGTCGGTAGACGTATAGCAGTGTCGACTTCCAACACAGAATTGAGGGTGCGATCCCCGGCCGGTGTGAAGACCAAGCGACATGCACGCGTTCATGGCGATGCTCACCAACATGGATGATGGATCCGTGACGAAGCGAATGGTCGGGTAGGGCCATGCGCAGACGAGCAGGATGGCGTGGATCTCGTCGAGGCCCAGCACGGCGCTGGACATCATGGGCCAGAGGTTCTTGGTCATATGCTCGACGAGGGCGGGGAAGAGCTGGGTGTCCTTTGCGTACCGGCGACATGTCACGTACAGGATGGCCCAGAAGAGCACGGGCTGTGTGTCGTAGCATTCATCCGGTTCTTTTTTGCGTAGGATGGGGAGAAAGGGGTGGAAGTGCTGGAGGTATCTAATATTTGTCTCGTTAGATGTCTGTTTTACGACTGGTAGCATGAGAGGTGAGTGTAAACAGTTCTGAGCATACTTGCTAAAGTAATAGTCGACATCTTGCCCAGAGATAACTATGGAGTTTAGAACGCGAGCTTCTGTAGGCCCAGTCTTCTTTTGCCTCTTCTCAGGAGGGCGCGGCGACGGTCCAAGTTGAATGGAGAGGGGAGTTCGTGCTGGTTTCAGTATGGCTGAGAGCGGTGTCTGGCCTGAAGATGCGGAGAATGGTGCCAAGGGGCTGGGTGGTGACCAGGTAGATTCACTGTTGGCCTTTTTGTTGTTGACGACTTGTTGGATGCTTCTTAGCTCCTGTTCGAGCTGCTCCAACTTGCTTTTAAGAGAGGTGAAGCGTTAGCACGATCAAGCTCATCATACAGCCAGAGTTCATGTAAAATTTATTAACAAAAAAAGAAAACACTTCTTTCAAATATCTGGCATAAGAGAAAGTTGAATATACCTTCGTTTTGTTACCCTCTTATGAGACTTATCGACCACGCATGAGATTTGCAGCTTGGCACACCTCTGGCATGGCTGGCCAGGGATGGTACTCGACTTGCATCGGACCTAGGGGCGTACCATGATTAGTTATAAATTCCGACGCAAGGCTTGATGAATGAAACGCAATTAAAAGCCCTGTGCAAAATACGAGGCAGCTACAGCAGAATGATTCTCAGTCTAAAAGAAGCCTTCTTACTCGCCTTTGAATTCCGGCAGTTCACGCACGCCACATTCCGCCTCGTCTTCTCATCGTGACTCGGTGAATCTGCTGACGGGGGCGTCGGCGCCATTGGAGTAAGTCTCGTTCTCCTGCTGATTCACCTCCGTTTCCAGAACTTCTGAGACATTCCCCTCCACGTCCGGCAGTATCTCCCCAAATCCGCAACAATGAAGTCGTGAGTCTCTCTGTTTGCCAACTCGGGAGTGGAGCCTCGCTGCAGCGGATGTACCTCCGGTTGACGTAGCGTGAGTGCCGGGGCTCCAAGTACCACGGCGTCGGAGAATTTAACAGTAGCAATAGCTGGAAAATACGTCAGCTAAATCACTTTCGGCTGATCTTTTTTTTCCTCTTCCTCGTGCCGCGCAGATGTCGGTGGCATCGTTGCATCATTGAATCCGATCGGGGGGCCTGGCCGTAAACAAGAAAGAACCAAGGGCCGGAGTCGTTAACCCCGATTGCCGGATCACGTGCTACGACTGCATGAGCGGAATTGGGATCACGACTTGATAACACCACGAGACGAGTACGGAGCTGGGACACGTATGGATGAAGCAAATGCCGGGATCGGGATTAAGCATGATTGTATGCTTGCTTGGCATGTCGCAAACAGGTGCGCTGAAAATATGAAATTGAAATTGATCCTCTATATAGTAAACACCTGCAACAGCGCTGCTGCCCTGCACATGCATATCGTGCCTCGCCCAAGATCCATTCTAATCCAATCCCGCCATAACCGTATCCTCTCCTCGCGCTTTCCGCCAAATCTATTGCTTCTTTTTGCTATCCTCCGCCTTTTCTGTTACCGTTGAATGTCCAGATTTGGCATATCCTCCCGTCAGCTTCAACAAGACCCACAGAAAGCCCACTGCCACCGCTGCGGCTGTTCCAACTCCCACCCACTGAGACGCTCCCTCTGTCACGACGGGGACTTTGATGTTGTTGATAAGACGGCCGCCAGCCTCTGGATTGGGGCTCACGTGCCAGAATTTTGTGCTTGGGCTAAATAGGCTGTCGTAGCCTAGGTTGGCACGGTCAAATGGACTGACTGTGTAGGGAACCTCTTCGCCGCTGTCACACGCCCAGAACACGGCGGGATACGGGATTCCGGCCTCTTCCTTACCTGTCGGTGTTGGCTTGAGATAGCGTAGGTGAAGGGGAACTTCAGCCGTCCAAGTCGTTCCTTCAGCGCCGTTTTTGGGAGGTGCCAGCTCCAGAAGCACATTCGACCCCCAGGGCTTGGTCGTATATGCAGGTGCCTCGAGATCCACCGGCTCGCTGACGTATTTTGTGACTGTCAGATTTTTAGACGCAAGGAACAGGTCGCCTGCCAGCTGGTATCTGTCTGCAAAGATCACCTTGGGGAAAGTGAAATACGCGTACGGGGCGCACTCAGCCTCGCCATCGCTGGGAGGAGCTGCGCCGCTCAGACTCAGCTGCAGGGTCGGGTGCAGACCTGTTGGTTGCTGGAACTTGGACGTGAAAGAGCCAGCCGCCGCCCTGTGGCGGGCTTCAAAGGCGAACATCACCGGCGATGGCTCCTTGTGCTCGCCGATGACGGTCAAAACGCCCGAGGCGCCAATTTGATGAGCTTCCATGTTTGGCGGCGCATCTATGCCTAGAATGCCGACTTCTGTCCGGCCCTTGGGCGATGCCGGAACGGATATCTCGCGTTGCTGCAGCGGCCATAGGGCTTGGAGCTTGACGGAATCAGAGGTAGAATCGTAAGAAATGTCTAGGCTGACGGCTTCTTTGAGGTCTTGCAACTGTTTCCTGCACTCGCCGGCAGTTGGCCCTGAGCAGACTACCGTACTAAGCCTCTTTGCAAAACCGTCCAATTTTTCGAGTTCATTGTAGAAAAATGAAGTAGAAGGTTCTTTTTCCTCTTCGTTTTTGAGGCTGATGTAAACCTATAAGCGTGGTTAGGCATATACTTCCAGAGGTCACGTCTGGACCGGTGATGGTAATACCTCTTCTGATGAGCAGTCCAAACGTCCAAACGCTTGTAAAGCCGTGCACAGTTTTTCTCTAAGTAAGGCGTTAGCCGCAAAGATTCTCATATTCTGACATCTTCACAAGGGGTGAAGCTCACGGATCATAGTCCTTCTTCAGAGGCGTATATGAGACGTGGAGACCAGGAGAGACGCGAGAGCTAAACGGCTCCAGAGTCTCATAGCTGGCTGAGGTCGCCCATCTCAGATGCAAGTCTTGGAGATCACGAAGAAGACTGGCCAGCTCGGAAGGCAGTTCTGGCAGGGCCAGAGTGATCTTGTGCTCGCGTACCGCCTCTGTGGCTGGACCTTGGACCTTTGTGTCCCTGATTTCCAGCTGCTTCGGGTCGATGGCCGCACCGGGCGGATGAAAGTAGGTGATTCTTTCTCTCATGATGCTGGGAGTATGAGACGTAGCTCCTCTTCAATACGTGATTTAAATGAGAGGCTGATTGTACGACAGTGAGTGGCGGCTTGGCTTCACACGGGGGAGTTGGACGTTTAATGTTTGTTTCAATGTTTTGTTGCTGCGATATGACGATCGGGCTGAGGTGTCCACTACGTACGCCACAGCGGCGCCTTAAGCTGCCGAGTTAGCGGCATCAGCCGCGTGTCAGGGTTCCTCCACGGGCGTTATAGGGGAATCTACCCCGCTGCGTATAGGGGGGTCTCATTAGCTGGGCGATTGAAATTATATTCAGGGCTTCGTGTGTTCTACACCATCCCTTTTTTACGAGTCGGATTACATAAAGTGAAGTCATAGTAACATTCCAGAGCCGTGGCTGGTGTTACATAGAGATGCCAAGACGCAGCAGCATACGCAATACGCAATACGCTACGCGGATCTGGCAGAATACGAGAGCGAAACAGCTTTTTGCTGGTAAAGCATTGAGCATATTGAGGATGAATTGAACAACTTCAAAAACTATCAATACAATGTTGCTAAAATAGGTCAGCATAAACAGCTCGTCTCGTGTATTAGCCAACACTTTACCCCCTTTTGCCCAGGTACACATACGTCTTCCGACCCCTTGTTGAAAACGCCACAAATAACCTCCTATTCGTGTATTGGTACCCTGGACTGCTGCTCTTACTCCAAGCTTCATGTTCTCTTCATTCAATACCGCTTTTCTGCCTCATACAGCGCAATCGGCACTCCTTGGCCAGGGCATCCCACAATGTCTGCCTTGAGATACTGCGCCGCCCAATCTCCCCTATACTCTATCCTCTCATACTTTTGCAAAAGACGGATCACTACAGAAAGCAAACATCAGCTCATGCTCATCAACACAACAGGCATACAACCCTAGCAAAACACTTCCTCATGAATTGCTCTAAATCTCACGACATCACTTACTCATAAATGCCATCTCCGTCATGGCAAAATTCTGCCCAATGCAGATTCGAGGCCCGCCATTGAAGGGCACAAACTGCCACGGCTTGGGTGTCCAATGCTCCCATCGCTCGGGACTAAAGATTGCTGGATCAGCAAACGTCTCGGAAACTGGAGGGTAAAGCTCTTTGCGACGCTGCATGGCTAGAGTGCTGTAAATGACGTGATCGCCTTTGAGTGTGGCAATGTCGGGTTGGCCCAGCATGCCTGGCAACGTAGAGTTTTCGACTTGTCATGAATGCGTTAGCTCACGACACACCATCATTGAGATATCTTCCAGGGTGAGACTACTCACGACATGTTCTGATGTTAAACGGAACTGCAGGGTACAATCTCATCGTCTCGTACAACGTATGAGTGAGGTACGTCAAGTCTTTGATATCTTCATACGTAGGCGCTGCATCCGGCCCGACTTTCTGTAAAACGTGAGCCCGCAGCTTTTTCCAGGCCGCAGGATAATTGGATAGCTCGTAAAGCGCCCAAGATAGAGTCGCCGCGGTGGTGTCTCTTCCCGCCAACAGCACTGCCATGATCTGATCTCGGATGACTTTGGGGTCTCGCGAAAAGAGGGCGATCTGATGCAGAAATGTAAACTCTTTGTCCGACTTGGATAACTTCTCCAACTCTTCGGGAACGAGAGCCAAAGTTGCTTCAATGAAAGGCTGGATGAATGCTTCGAGGACCTTGATGCCCCTCTTGTATTCGCCTTTGGGGATGAAGCGACGTAAGGGTCTGTTGGACAGCGGTGTCAGTACTCATTGACGTTATACGTACGGGATCTAGGAGTATATACATACGCAAGAACAGTGAGAGTCATCTGTTTTCGCTGGACGTATGTGAACGCTTTCGAAAATTCACCCTTTGGGCTGGCAGCGAGTTAGTCAGCTTAACGGTGGTTCTTATGAAAACAATTAAACGCAATAAAAATCTCACTTCTCAAGACTCTCAACGCTGTGTCCCAGTAGATAGTCCGTCGTGGCATCAAGCGTCATGCGATAAAATAAGTCGCTAATGTCGACCGTGTGTCCAGACGGAGGTATTTTTGAAATCATCATATCGCTCCATCTTTCGATAATGTCCATGTCTCGAATCTTCTGCTTCAGAAACATGGGTCGGATCAAGGTCCTGCTCTGCTGCCATAACTGTCCATCTGTGGTGAAGATGCTGTCCCCGAGGAAAGGCTCCCAGGTCGCGTGAAAGAGATCACCTTTACCAAAGTTCGTGAAATTCGTGGCGAGAACTGCTTTAACATGTTCTGGGTCAATAGTTATTATGGATCGGCGGCCGATAATGCTGATTTCGACGGCATTGGGACAGGAAGGGTCAGCGTTCTCGAATATGCTGAAATAGTACTCCAGCAGTCGGTTCTGTGAGTGCATGTAGGCGCACTTGAAGAGGTTGAAGAATGCTAATACATTGGTCAATATCGTGAACTAAGCGAAAGTCACTGGGAAAGCAAAGTCTTCATACAAGTGATTGGATTGCCGGCGAGGATAGAGGCTCGAACTCCATCAACTTTGCTCAGCCGGTAATCCGTTACCAATCGCTCAATGATCCAAAATGAAGCAATGGCGCATGACGTAGCAATAGCTAGCGACCCTGCCGATGCTGGAACTAGCCATGATAGATTTTGCAACATGGTCAATATCAGTGAGCTGAAGTCCAGACAACAAGTAGCAACGCCAGAATAACAGCACAATGCTATCTAATCCCAGAACAAGGGTATGAGTTATAGGTGGCCTGGCAAGCGGAACTCGGGAATTATTATACAGATCGTGCCTATCAAACCGTGACCATAGTCATCAACTTGGAGCCCCGCACGAAGCTAAGTCTCAGCTGCTGCACATTCGAGCTCCAAGTCACTCAATTTAGCCTGTGTGGGTATGTGTGTGTGTGAAGATCCTTCGTTTCCCGAGGGTCGATCCTTCAATTGTTAATGTTCAGCAGTTTTGACATCTGATTGCCCTTAGTATTTCGACTATATCTTTGTATAGCCAAGTTTGCCTTAGTGTGCTGTAGTGACGTCGAATTATTCCCCATTAGAAATGACATTGTGGATATCGAAAAGTATATTAATTAACATTCGTCCAATCGACGGATTGTATGAAGAGATGAAATAACATCACATGTGTATACATGCATAAGATTTGAAAAGCCAAAGGACGTATTAATAGAAAAGAATCCCGAGAGGCCGCCTTCCCCCGGATGCCGCGGGATCCGATCTCTTAAATATCTATCACTATTAATGGTATCATTCCAAGTAGACCAAGAAATACACTTTTCTGTTGTTTTCACTCTGAAACAACTCAGATGACTGGTAGGTTGCTGGGCCATCATCTTCGCATTGAAGGGTTTTAGCCGGTCAGGTTTCTAGTAATCGTCGCGACTAACAATAGCATTCCGACCAAGTTCTCAATCGCCGCAGTCTGTCATTAAGCTCTCACGGTGAAGATCTGGCTGACTAGTAAATAATTACTTGCTGAAATCCTGAACTTTCATCCTGTAGCAATTTATTAGTGTCTGTGTATATCTTTACCGACAAATGCTCCATTCGTCCTGGCGATCGCGCCCGCCTTCAAAATGGCTGCATTTGCAAGCTTTGACAGTTCAGTTATAAGTTGGTGAGCTTGTCCAATTTCTATGGATTCGCAGCCTGAAGTGGCTGAGAGTTGTATCCTTTCAATGATACCCAGCGCCAAAGTGAGTGATTCCGCATCAGCTGCAGCTTGAGGGCCAACGGCATGTATCAGAATGTTGACAAATAATGACATGGCAGCTATAAGCGGGTAAATGATGTTATACCTATCGTTTGGTGAGTATTTACCTATGTCAGCCATGGTATATAGAATAGCACATATCAATACATACCAGAAAGTATCTTGTTTTAACATGGCGATCGGTTCATTCAACAGGCGCAAGGTTGAGCGGCTGGCCTCTAGAGATAGGTCAATGCTTGAATGCATGACGCTATGGAGTTCCTCGGGTGGACTTGTTTCTGCATTTTGGACAGCTCCAAACCTCCTAACTGGTGTGTGAATAACAGTCAAAAGGAAATGATATTCTAACTGTAGTTGTACTGATCTCAAATAACTTGGAAATGTGCCACTAGGTGACAAGCCTTGGCTCTGGGAGATTGATAGCTTGGGACGGATTTCGTGAGGAACAGACAAGCGCCAGCCCTCAAGTTCATCATCCAAATGGCGGATTCGAGTGAGAAGTTCACTGTCGATAATCTTTAGAGCTGAAGGCGAGTAAAGTAGCCGAAATATTTTCTCTTTTAATACGCCAAGAGGCGGATCACCAGGGAGAAATGGAATAGCTCTATCCCAAGAGACGGTGTAGATATTGCTGGCATCAGCACCTTCCATAAATCCATGCAGAAAAATGTTGTGGCTGAAATATTGCTCGGGTCCACCAACATCGCAATACTCATTGGCGAGAGTAGGGGGCAGTCCAGATAATAAAGCAAGGTCTTTGTCGGCAAGATAGCATAGCCAGAATAATTTTCGCGTATGATCTTTTCTGCGCTCGAAGATGGAGCTCTCAACCTCGTTGCGTTTCACTGGCTGATAACAATGGCCATTGAGCTCACAAACCATGCGGCAAGCTGCTGAGTGTAACGGTACAGCGCTGGTATACTGTCCAGACGCTGTTTGGTACTTGGACTAGCAAATTGTTGGTCAATTTTTGGCGATTATAAGGGCATGTATGAATAAATTTACCAGTAATATTAAGGCTTGTAAAAGATCCAAGTTTGCAGGACCCTCGGATAGTTCTAGGAACCGCCCTGCTCTGGCTGCACATGTGCTGCTGCTGAGGCTTGAGGAGACCTGTCCAGAGATCTTTAAATGTGACATTATAGCGCATACGGCCCAGAAACATGCTCTTGCGGAAGTATGTAAGTGAGAGGCATGCATTCGTTCAAAAATTTGATAGGCAATGTCCACAGTCTCTTCAAAGAGCCCCTTGTCGAGTGAGGGGAGCAGCATTTGCAAAGACATATGCGGGAGAGCATTGAACCATTTGTGTATCAGATTCTTATCCGGCAAATCCCATAGTTCTCCGGGGGAAGCATGCTCTCGAAGGCTTGAGACTTTACAATATGACTGGCTGTAATGGCCTGGAGACAAATATGTCCGTAGGGCTGCAGTGCTGCGATCAGTCCTGGAAGCAACCCATTCCAAGCCATCCTTAGAAATAATGGGTGTTCCTTTATGATACCAATTCTTCCCAAAAAGACGACTCGCAAAAACAATATGTGCATGGATGCCATTTTCGAATATTTGGCTACTTTCTTGCCCGGCGTGCATTAAGTCTCGGGTAGCACTCTCATCTTGCCGCTCTGCGCTCTTGGATCTCCCGTATCCGTCTTCATCAGAAATGGATGGCCTGAAACAAATACTTTCGGTTGGTGTTTCGGCAACAGATGGACACGGAGAAGTATTAGCTTGAGCAAGAGCACTCTCAAGCTGCTTAACCCGTTCCAAGAGTCTCTCTACATCTTTCGCTTTAAGCCTATCTCTTCAGTCAATAGGTAGGCAGCAGTCGGGCTCGCGCTTACATCTATCAATTTACCTTTTTGTAGAAACTGTCTTCTTTTCTCGACTCAATGTACATGCTAATTTCTGATGGCTGCACCAATTGCAGGGTACGTTGGGACCTGGCCGGCAACACTGGATCTACGGAGAAGTCAGCGCAAGTGCGAATGCATGTATCTAGTGTAAAGAATGCAACGTACTTTTCTTTTGAAACACACATCGCAAGCCCGTATTGTTGGCATTATAGCCACAGAGTGGAACAAGCAAACGCACAAAATGAGCTCCTGGAGCCAACCTGTGTTGAACGATGGATATGGCATCGGGTCCAGACGACTGACTAATCGGCCAAAATCTTCCTGCTGTCCGATTATGTAATTCCTATCATCTACCAATCAATTTACATCACCATGGAGATCTTCAAAGCCTGGGTAATTCATTGCTCAAAACTTCCAAACAAAGGGTAGATACTCATGGCTGAATAATTGTGAGCTTGAGAGTTGTTAGATATTTATTTTGGCTAAAGAAAAATTGTATATACAGAATGCGCATTCATTGGCCAATGTTTCCGCTCTGCGTAGAGAGCTGGTATCTGGCCCTCTCCTTCATTCCTCTTCACATCTTTTGTCATTCGCCGCTTCAAATGCTAATGCTTGGATTTTTCACAGAGATCCTCTAACTACTCAGTCAGTTGATGATGACGTAAATACGAGCATCATACACACAACATCAAAAGATATTCTGTCTTCATCACGATGCCAAGAATGTCCCGCCCTACTAGTTAGTATCGTCGCTGTATTAACTCTATTTGGAACCCGTCGTAAAAACGCTGCCAGAGCCAGCAGGTGCACCTTCAACCCCTCTTGGCTCGGTCTTTGTGACGGCGAATTGTACTATTGGCTTTCCACTGGGCGTGGGGGCTATGTATGGATGCAATTTGAGAGAACGGGAAACTGTAGCAATACAATCTTGCCACCAACGAATGGCAACAAGGTGTTACTAAATCGTCAATGTATCCCACGCCACGACGACAGAATACACTATTTTTGCACATGCAGGGCCGTCCATTTTGGAATGAGTTCTGACATGTGGGCGTTAGATACTGGTAATACGATAGCTTGCATATATGAAGCTTTACTTCAACTCCTTCGTCACTTGGACATACAAGAGCTGGGAAGTTGTTGGACAATATATGGATCTTCAAGATCGAATCTTCAAACTTCAGCAGAGTCGAAGCCTCAGAACAAAGCACCGCCTTCGCAGCCCAAGAATGATTTGGTGCAAATGAGGAGTTAGGGAAGATGCGTCAGCTGGCTATGGAGACTTTGCAGAAAACAACGCGAGGTTGGGGAGTATATGGAGACTTGAATTTCTCGTAACGTAACGAATACTACGGTTTTTGATGTTTCCGCTCAACCTTAACAGCGATTGAGTTGCGACAGAGTACCTAATGCAACTGTCAGGCCATATTTAAAAGGCCAAGATCGAGCTCCTCATTGGCAGGTCAGCGTTATGTAAGCGGAAAAGATGCTGTCCGTGGCGTTTTTAGCGTTCATTTTCGACATGGGATATTCACGTCAGTGCCGAGAAGTTGCATTCATTGCCGTCGACTGAGTCGTCTCATGGGTCCCGACTTAACTCTTAGCAAATAATGTAGCGCTTAATATGAGAAGAAGAAGGGAGGGAAAGAGAGAGGACAAAAATTTCATACCCCTAGGAAATTGTAGAATGTAGTCTTTTAATCATCTTTCGCTTGATGGTTTTGCTGAATCTGCATCATGGCCTCCAATGATGATGAGCGCACGGCTCTGCTTGAACCAGCCCACCATGTCTCACCTACAATCTCTCGACGGTTATACGTGTCGCACTTTTTGTCAACTTGGAATTCCAGAGTTTTTGAATTTGGCGCAGTGCTGTACTTGGCAGCAGTTTTCCCTGGAACTTTGCTGCCAATGTCCTTGTACGCCCTAGTTCGCGGCGTGTCTACGATCATCTTTGCGCCGGCGGTTGGGTGGTACATTGACACGGGCAACCGTCTTCAGGTTGTGAGGGTTTCCATTGGTGAGTATAACTAGATAAATCTACATCACTGTTTTATACGGTTGGGATTTTGTATCTTGTTCGCTCTCTGATAAGATGCAGTGTTCCAGAGACTGGTAGTTGCGGCATCCTGTGCAGTCTTCTATATCCTCGCCATTGATATACCACTCCCCTCTGGCGTAAGAGCAACACTTCTCGCTGCCGTGACGTTCTTTGCCTGTGTGGAAAAACTGTGTTCGATATTGAATCTGGTGTCTGTGGAGAAAGATTGGGTGAGCCATTGTCTACCAACTGCAACAGTTCTACAGCCATGTTTTCATGACTTTGGATTATATGCTAACAATGGCATTATAACAGGTCATTGTGGTCTCGGGAGGCAATCCGGAAGTCCTTCAAGTTATGAATGCGCAGATGCGACGAATCGATCTGCTCTGCAAATTGTTTGGGCCTTTATTCATCGCCATCATAGACGCTTATTCGTCGCGGGTAGCCATTATCGTCAACTTTGCAATGAACGCGGCGTCTATTGTGGTGGAGTATTTTGCTATCGCTCGAGTCTATTACGAGGTTCCAGAGCTGCAAGAAGCAAAGAATAGCCCACGACGTGAAGTGCTTGCGCAACCAGAATCCCAATCGTCTCATAACTCAAGACCTATAGTTGGCGCCATCTGGCAGCGATTGGCTGCTGGCATTTACAACTCGGTGCAGGATGTCTCTTTGTATCTGAAGCACCAGGCGTTTCTCCCGTCCATTGCCGGCGCAATCTTGTATCTTACGGTTCTCAGCTTTGGAGGCCAGATGGTTACATACTTACTCTCCGCAGGCTATAGCTCCTTGCAAATCGGCATTGCGAGAACGATTGGCGTGATATTTGAGGTTATGGCAACGTGGGTGGCACCATGGCTTATAAGACAAATCGGCGCGGTCAGAGCCGGCCTCTGGATGAGCAGCTGGCAGGTTTCGATGCTAGCTGTGGGAGTATCTGTATTCTGGATGTTTGATATGAAGAGTGACTCTCTCATAGCAGCAAGCGGCCTTGTGGGAGGCACCGTGTTGAGTCGTCTTGGCCTCCGGGGATTTGACCTGTGCGTCCAGCTCATTGTTCAAGAGGTATGGTGAAGATATTTAATCTCCGGAATTCTACCATACATCGTCGCTAACAGCGCTGTCATCATCATTAGGAAGTCGAGGCCGAGAATCGTGGCATCTTCTCTTCCGTAGAAGCCGCCTGGCAAAGCGCCTTTGAGTTGCTCGCCTATACGTCTACCATCGTCTTTTCTCGCCCCGAGCAGTTCAAATGGCCATCGCTCATCTCAACCATCGCCGTTGCGTCAGCCAGCAGTGCTTATGCAACGTTTGTCTACCTGCGCCGAGGCCATCTGCTGCATCTCGACGCTCTCACATGCTTTCGGCGGACCGAGAAGGGAAAACAGCGTGACCGAGGAGGAGACATTGAGCAAGTCTCTGTTGAATCCGAGACGTAGAGAGGCAGATGTGCTTGTTACATGCATTTCGGGCACCGGATCCGTCAGCGGTCAATGCTACCGTATTGTATAACAGATACTACGCTTAGTGGCACTCGTGTTGCCTAGTTCTTCAACCGTTTCTCAGAAGAAAGGGTGGTCCTTGCAAGTGAGACATAATCGGTCGCTCGTTTTGGCAGTTGTTGTTACGGAGATCATAAGCCGTAGTTCCATCGCTCGCTGCCTGGATCTTTTGCGGCTCGGGCAATTAAAACGACTTAGAGCGAGAGGCACAAGCAGAATTTCCTCATAGGGCACCGAGCCGCACGAGACTCACGCGGACCTGAATCGTGCCTTGCGTCGACATGTGGCTGATGCACCGCCCGTGAGCTGCTATTGGGTGCCCTGGAGCATCGGCTGGTTGCACTGACGGAGACCTGTAGCAGCATCTGTGGCGGTGCGAGGGCGCTGAAGCCACCTGGAGAACCAACTGATGTCGATTTCTGCGGCTCCTGCAAGGCGACTGCTGCGGCCGCTAAGCCGCTTTGGGGACCGAGTGGCTTGTCCACAGCCAGCCTTTGACTGACACTTCACCGAAGCCCACCAGAAATGGGCGGCCGATCCACGTGCAACCGCGCTCTCCACTTGGCCTTGAGCATCAAAGTCTCTCTTTGCTGGCCTCTCAATGCCGCAATTTCTACCATCGCACGGCCGCCATGATTCTTCTCCTGCTCTCTGCGCGTCCGTGCTAGCAGCTCGCCAGTTTCTGTAACATCGTCGGAGTACGCGATAGCCTCTAGTCAGGCCAGATGCATGTGGGGTGACTTGGGGAACGCCCACTATTACTACCTTAGCCGCCGAGCTGTTTGACCAAGCGATTCCACCGGCAAGCAAACAATGAGCGATCAGCAGTCGTATGTCACCATCCGCTCACGGCACCCGGCCGACGGAGCTGGTATATCTAATGGCGCCTCACCCGTATGTTGGAGCCCCCTGCATCTCCTCCCCAGTCTCTGCGTGCAATCTGGCGCATAGAGTTTGGACGAGGAGAGACAGACAGACAACCGCGAGAGCGAGAATGAGAGAAGCAATTGGCTCACTGGGTGTGCAACAGGGAATGGGTCCGCGAGATGCCTACGCACGATCCGCAACTCATGACATTAGCCGGGCGAGCTTCCATGTGAAGCATATCGGGCAGTTTGCTCAGCGGCTCGAAGATGTGCGTTTGCACCAACTTGTCCTTGGAGTGAGCGATATGTGATCTAACTGATAGCGTGTGATAGTCGGCGGCAAGAGCGTTCCCAAATCGTGGGCGGCCATCTCAGCGGTACAAGAATGTCCAGTCACTGCTGATGCACTGGGGTTCCGACGACTTATTCGTTCTTCCCGAGCTCGAGGACTTGGGCAAGTGCTTGCAGGATGACTATGCGTTTGGCACAGAAATTTACTCCATTCCATCAGAAAACTCTCATCTGGAGCTCATGATGAGAATTGGACAGCTCATCAGAGACCACGAATCACCCGATACACTCTTTATTGTCTACTACGGCGGCCATGCCCGGATTGACGAGTCGCGGCAGAGCACGTGGTGTGCGTAAGTATAGCCTTGACCTCATTCATTCATTCGCTCAAAAAGTGTTTCCGGTGTGAAGAGAGCAACTTTCTAACTTGGCCAATAGTACGCGAGATCCTGGCTCACCTTGGCTACAGTGAGTATCTCAGTCATAATCAAGATCTTAAAAAGTGATCAATCTGAGCATCTTTCTAACTCTTTCTAGATGGTCTGCGATTCAGACGCTCTTGGAACGATCTAAATCCGACGTTTTGATATTGTTGGACTGCTGTGCCGGAGCTGCCAGTGCCACGTTTCCCACTGGCAACAGCGTCACAGAGACAATATCTGCTTCCAGCTGGGACGCCATTGCCCCTGATCCTGGAAGCTACTCATTTACCAATGCTCTCATCGAGGTCTTACAGGAATGGCGCCATAGAGCCTTCTCTGCCGCTATGCTGCACGCCGAGGTCCTTGCGCGGTTAAAGCATCCGAGACCCATTACCATCAACGGCAAGCACTTCGAGGCTCGGTCGACGCCGGTCCACTTTATGATGACAGCGAACCATAAAGCGCCAAGTATCGAGCTGTCCAGGACGCAACCAGTGGAGAAGAGATCCATGTCGGCTCCTACCATCCCTCACGTGGACGTAGAGCCTGTTGGAGGCCATGTTGGAGGACCTGTGGGTGGTGTTGCAGGCATGGAGCTCGCTGGACGAGCCGGAAATCCTGCGGATGCTCTCATAGGAACCCCCTTTCCGAGCGAGCCCACCGAGGATACTCCTCATGTGATGATCTCTCTAGCTTTGGAAGATGATCAGAGGCTAGACATCAATGCGTGGGAGCAGTGGCTCAATGCTTTTCCCGCCATGGCCAAGTACGTCAAGATTCAAGGTGTTTTCAAGAGCCACTCTACCTTGGTCTTGGTTTCAATGCCCGTCATGGTCTGGGATCTTCTGCCAGAGGATCCGGCAACTTCATTCATCGCTTTCATTCGATCCAATAATATAGCGGCTCAGAAACCCCAACCAACACCAATTGCCACTCCTGTCCCAGCATCACAACACCAGTCTGAAGCGTTGGCACCGGATACAGCCTCTTTTATATCTGGCGTTTCGGGCACCACTTTCGCGCCAACAGAGGCAAGCCGCTTTGGCGACCAATTTAGGCAATTCAGCTTCAACTCTACTCGAGGCTCGAGATCAACTCGGAATATGGCTTCTTCTAGTCAATCTGCGTCATCACAGCCAGGCCCAGCTTCATCTTCATCCCACCAGCCACCATTCTCTAGATCCATCAGCGCTGCCGTCTCTCTTCCTCCCGTATACTCAGGTTCATCGTCGTTGAGTACAAGCCCTGTGATTTCCAGGCAAATGATCCTCAATCAACAGCAGTCTCAAAGACGTACTACATTCGACGGTAGCGACGTTCCTGAGCCTCAGAGCTTCTCTGCTCATGTTGAGAAACGATTAGAAGAATATTACCAGAACCATCCTCTTCCCAACGATGGCGAGAGCGCTTTCCTCGCTTCGAATCTTGGAATAGAACCCTTTCATCTTGGACTGTGGTTCCATCACCGTCGCGAACGAGACTTGGTCACTAACCGGCTCGCTACTATGAAAGTCGGCGACCTCCCATTCAATGAGGGCGGCGGTCCGCTCCTAATATTACCAGCAGACCTCAGTCAGTTGCTCGATATATCTCAGCCTGGACAAGTACTGCTATTTGATATCCGACCGCAGTCAGAATATCAGAGATCTCACATCCGTGGCGCCGTAAACCTTCGAGTTCCACAGAATTTCATCAAAGATGCCTCTCTTGAGATGATTGGGCGCACTATTTCCGAGGAGCATGGCCATGACGCCTTCTCAAAGTGGAAAGAGGCAAGGTGTATGGTGTTTTACTCTCGCGGGCTGGAGAGTGCATGGGAATGTCCCTCTGCAGCGTCGTTGTTATACAAGCTAGCAGAATCAGGATGGATGGGAAGAAGTTTCGTGCTTAAAGGCCACTACCGCGAGTTTAGTGTATCTTTTGGTCAGCATATTCTGGACAGCAAAAAGGCTCTTGGAGCTGAGAGTGCCGAGCAAAGCGAAGAGTCGACGACCGAAGCTGCTGCCGATCCCGCTCTAAATCATGAGCGATATACCCAGTGGCTAAGTCACGTAGAAGATGAGGATAGATCACGAACGAATGCATCCTCTCCTACGCGAACAGTAGAGAGGACAGAGTTTGTGGAAAATCAAGAGCAAGAGCTGGACGCAGAATTGATGGCTCGGTGCGGTGATCTATATCGGAAAATCCGAGACGTTCAGGCAGACAGAGATCCGTCTTGGAACGATAACTTTGACATCAAGGCTCCAATGGTCGAATATCTCGACCGTGGCCTGAGAAAAGTGCGCGCTTATCAGCCGTCGCCGCCACAAATGCCACCAAGCTCCAAGCTGGCTGCTGAGTATTTCGATCGGCCTCCTCATGAACAGGACGACGTCGAAGGTTATGTTGAAGTTGGCAAGGACGGCGATTCTATCGGCGCCATGAGATCTGGATCTCGGGCTTCGGCAGATAAAGCAAGTCCCAGCGAAGAGCCTCTGCGCAGAGGGCGCGGAGGTGGGTTATTGAATAAGGTGTTTCGGCGGACATAGGGTGATTTGAATGAGTTTTACAAAGGGGGTCCATGATTTCTGGCATAAAACGTGCTCGGGTAGCACTATGGGTGTTTTGGATATCATGATACCATGGATATATATATCAGCGTGAGATACAATCTCTGGCGTTAGTTGCTTTTTATCTAAATTTATTATTTCGAATTGTCTTGAATAGTGTTTTTATACCATCTACTTGTTTTATCTTACGAGTAATAGCCCATAAGTGTGTCGTTAGCTGAACATTCATCCATTGTGCCAATTCTTGGATTGAGTTACTGAAGCTCGTGATGGTACAGTCAAGCCCGCAAACTGCAGCAATATCTTGAACTCGCAGTCCAAAGATATATTTTGATCAGATGAATGTTTAAATTGGCAAATTCACGTATCCATGAATAACACAAATGACAAGCAGCTTTTGGTTACATCTCATGCGTTCTCTCAGCGAGAAAGGGAACAGGCTGCAGTACCACCCCATCTTCATAATGTTCTCCTCAACAGACACGGTTGTTTCTCAAGAGTACTCATTATCCAAAATTCTCTGCCTGTTTTCAATTTATAACTATAAATAAGTCGAAAGAAACTGCAGCGTGATGTGCATCATCAGAGCGTCCCAGCCACGACGATTATTTCCCAGCGTGATCTACTCACCCTGCCCCTACCCTGTCATCGTCCATACTTGACACTTTTAACTTTCTGTACTTATTTTGTGATTATAAAATGTATAAACAAAAAAGCTGATTTAAATAATACGGCAGTTTGGTCATCCAAAAAGAAAATCTTACGATTAAAAAAACCTTCTCACGTATCCCGTGCAGGTGTCAGCCATATGACAAAAACTCAAATACGGGCCGTAATTCCTTTACGTCGTTTTTTCCAAAACGACCAGGCCACACGCCCCTCCCCCTTGTCAATGTCAATTGTCAAAAAAAAAAAAAAAAAAAAAAAATCCTCTCACGGGCTGAAGATGTCAGAATTCACGCGCCGGCACAGGACAAGGAATAAAAAAGCCAGACTAAGACCAAAGAGTATGGCAGCTCCGGGTATGTATGTAAGATTTCCGGGATATTCAAGATCTGTGTGTCTTGTGCAAAGGTGGACAAAATCGGGTTAACGAGAAAAATACGCAAAAAGAAAGAAAAGGGAAAAAAAAATATGATGCAACCTTCATTCGTTCCTTTATTTTTTTTTCCATGTTAAGCGAATGCTACAGTACCTCTGTTTCATTTTTCCCACCCTTTACTGCGTTTTTGTTTTCAGCTTCCGGTTTTATTTCTATAAATATACATAGAGAGATACCACTACTTGCTTTTTCAAACGCGGTGATCCAGTCAGTTAGTTAGACTTGACATCTGACAAGCATGAACATGCCAAGCGTCTCCCCTACTTTGAAACGTTTGAAACGAACGACTTCGGTATTGTGTTTGCAGCATGGCTCAACCGGAAACTCGTTATGCATTTGCCGCCGCCAGTTTCTTTTTTTGGAAATTTTCTTTTTCCCTTTTTAAAACGCTCTCGCGCCCCCCCTGAGAATCTACCCAATAGCACAGCATATTCGGGTAGTTTTTCCCAACAGAGGAGGAATTGGGAGCACCCACAACCCGATATCGTCTGAGGCCGTTGCCACTAGCCATCTCCATCTCTTCCTCCTCCTCATTTGCGCCATTGCCCAGTAAGGTGATAGGAATAGCCGTCTCCTGCCAAGGAAAGGGTCGCGCTCTCCAAGCCATATGTACCCGCCACCACCCACTTATGCAAGCAAGCAAGGTTGCTGAGCACATCTTATCCCAGAGGACGGGCGAAGCACATAGTGAAAACAGGAAATATCACTTTCCGCCCCCTCCATCTTCTGCTCCTGCTCCTCTTTCTCACCCTCCAACCACTCAATCTCATTGCACGCGCAAAAGACGGAGCACGAAGCAGAACCCCCTCCTTTCTGGCGAGGCATTACTCTCGTGGCTCTCACATGTCCAGCGCAGGCCATCTCCGATAGGCTCATAACCCCTGTCTCTACTGTACCTGTACTGCACAACAAATGTGTCTTTCTCACCGGCTGACCTCGCAGAGCCAATGATTTTGGTTCCGTAAATGAAATGCTTGCGGGCGCTAGGCAGGGTCAGAGAGTGTGCGTAGTGTACTGTAGTGTGGCTACTGTATCGGCCACCCTGGCAAAGCAGCAGCCCTACCACCAGAATCAGTCGGGTCAGTCGTAGGTTACAAATACCTATTGAAGCGACGGCCCTTGCATGCAGGAGCAAGGTGATGAGAAAATAAGGCTATGAGCAGCCTAGGCAGTATGTACTGTGCAAAGGGTGTCATTCTTCGGTCCCCCTTTCAGCGTGCAAAGAGGCTGTAGTGATTGTTGCTTTGTGTACTGTCCATATTTCAGGTACAGTGTCGGGTTCATATGCGTGCCGCATGTGTAACTTGTGACTGGGCATCGGGTGCAGCAGATAGCTGCATGATACTACACCAAACACTCAACGAGATACGAGCATCGCGGACGGCAAGATAATCATAATGACGACGAGTGTGGTACACCACCAACTGTTCACAAAGACAACAAGATCTTGATGCACCAACTGGTCACACCGAAAGGAACAGGACACCGATGCCCATGGAAAAAAGAAACCTGCGCAGCTACCCGGCACCACCACGTTGTTGAATGAGCACATCTCGAGCTACACAAATCCAGGTGCAACGCGTTGGTCTAACAACGCAGCCAGGCAGAAAAGGAATGGACCAGGCACGGCTTTTCTGCCATTCAAAGCAGAAAGGGCGGCTGATTTTGGTTTAAGGATTACCATGGCGGAGTAAATTGCAAAAGTCCAACCATAACGTGCAGTCGGGAGAAGTGAGAAATGGTCAGATCCTACACACGGGAAGGAATCGCCATTCATTTCCGGATGAGACCTTTGCCAAGCAAAGCAGGTTGGGCTGGCAATATAACTGTGATACAGAATCCGGGACAGCTATTGGTTCCTCTCGCCTTGTAATACTTTGTATATTTCGTACGCAAAAAGTAATATCGGATATTAATGGCATGTACGCATGGGGCCTCTGGGAGACTTTATCTCTTGAGTAACATGGCGACGCACGCGAGCTCGTGTAGGTCGATGCCGTGCCATGCGTTATCCGAGACAAAAGCACATCAAACCCCATCTTTTGGAACTATCGCCCATTTGCGTGGATACTGCAGTACCCTGAAACGATATGGCTGGTCGATGTTTCGGTTACCCGCTTCGATGTGCATTTCTCCCACACATACCGAACAAGACTTTGTTGCGATTCGCAACAAGCATATTGGCGCCTGTCTGTCCATCCGCCGAGAGGTTTTGATGGTTGTTGCTACAATATGCTCCTGCTCTGCCGACTTCGCACTTTGTGCATCAATACTCAGCCATGATGACACCTCCTTGTTATCCTTGAAAGCGGGCGCACTTGCTGATATACATAACACCCCATAGCCAAATGTGCTGACACAAGAACAGGTGTGCCCGCTGGGCAACGAAAAGTAAGAAGATGAAAAGGGAGCTATTTGGTTACAAGACTCTCTGGCCTTGTAGTGCTCTAAAAAGACGGATTGTGACAAAGTTTTGTCCCGTGCAGCCTGCAGCGTCTCATATACTGGCTTGTTACGATAACATTGTGCATGTCGTGCCCAGGGCCGTAGCCGATCGTCTCTCACCAGATTCCGAACCCGCTTCCGGAGGACATGATCGTGGAGATAACGGTTGCTCAGAGGCGGTGAAAATGCAACTGTCGAGGGGCGCTGCTGTTTTGATTAAATCAAAAAAGGGCGCTAACGTTTGGTTATGTCGCTATCCGGCGTGGCATTCAGTTATTTTGTCGAAGATCCGGAGACCGGCTACTGGCTGATCTTCGAAATGTGGCACTGGATCTTGGCGCAGCACCAGCTCCCTACCGCCACTCCAGACACGCGGAACCAAGTGTCAGCACCATAACGCAGACGGCGGTACATGGCAGCTAGGCGCTCGGAATAGAAACTAAGGAGTGTATGAGCCCACGATGCTGGCAGGCATCACGGAGATCCTACGGCTAGCGGCAGCGAATGCTTCGCAGAGCTAGTAGTGGCTCGCAGCAGTCCTATTAAAATAGTATCAAGTCTTGTAAGTCCTGACTTCTTGAACATCATAGGTTCTCCGGTTTGCTACCTGTCGGCGAATCCTTCTGATTTCTTCTTTTGTTCTTCGCTCTCAGTAAAAGGGTAAGATAGATGCTAAAGCAAGCGTCCCCAACGCCGTCTATGCAGTATCACATTGCCAGCTGCAAGTCGAACTGAGTCGTCGCTCATAAGGGGCTGAGGATCACAGGTGCTTTGAGCATCATCGTACATCTGGAGTGGCACTATGCATTTGTATGGACGTCGATTGATGACAGCTGAGGCTTAAGCGTGTGTCAGGTCAGCCTGTATTCTGCTACGTGGGGTGTAGCGTGCTGGCACAAGTACAGCGACCAGCTAATGTCGAATCCCAGCAGCCGCGTTGCGAGTCCTGTTCCCAGGAGCTGGTACCTTGCTCGATGGCCAGAAGCTCTTTTTCCAAGTTGAGTTGGGCTTGCGAATGCACGGTCCCCTGCTTCGGGAATGTGGGTAGGGGATGCTTGCCCTTGCTGTCACCAGACCTGTAATTGCCAGTTCCAAAGCCGGCACTGCGCCCGATGCTTTACTTTGTGTGTCCTCGCACAGAGCACCCCATACGTCCAAGTATGGTCAAATCAAGGGCAGCGTAATTTTGCGGGAGGTATTGCTGAGAAGCGATGAGCCAAATGGGAAATGGCTGATGGAGCAGAGCAAGGGCTTCGGCGTCCAGTGGTAATGCAAGTATGCACCAGTTGAGTAATATCCGTCGCATTAGCCCATCTCGCCCTGCTATACGGCGGTAGCATTTGGATTGCTCAGCATGTCGACCTGCCAGACTCGACATCTGTCGATGGGACGTGCCGCAAGACGGGGTATTTTGGCAGCGGCATTGGCTGCCGACCAGCCTGTGTGTCCACCATGCGATATTAGGAGATCTCTGGGGTGTGCTGATACTAGGCGCATCACGTCAATCTGCAACGTCCGGGTCATTTCGGCCCACTGACTCTGTCTTCCACTACTAGCATAATGACACGCCCGCAGGCCAGTCATGAACTGACATACTAAAGCGATAGTAAGTGGCCTAGCGTAGAGCGAAGCGCGAGCAAATCAGAGTGCCATCCTCAGCGTACTGGCGTTGTTTCAGGAAATCATCTCCGATAGCGTAGAAATTGATGTGGGCAGCTGAGATCCAGGTTAGGTGAAGTGAAACGCAACTTGGCTTTCTTGAGCCAGCAGACTGCTCGTACGAGTCGTGAGGCAGCCTTGGCCACGCCGCTATCAACGGCGAATACTAGTAGGTAATTCCGTCTGCCGAAAGGGGAAAATGGCACAGCACCGTCATCTTTGAGTGGCATGCTCGTATCTGCACACAATCGTCAATGTACAACCCAGTACGCGTGAAGGATGCTGCTGTTTCTGCCATCGACAAGTACGCCCGATGTAAGCGGACGTCGAGCTTCAGTTGTGCGAAACTTTATTGTTTCACGGCGTCAATGCTAGTTTCGAAGCTTTATTGCTTTGTTTATGTTTAGCCGAAACCAAAATTGCTATTTTTGGTGTGATCTGGCGATGAAGTTTGTTTTTGAGAAGGCCAAACTCGATGGCACGTGTATTTCGTAACCGTAGCTGTTCCAGAGTCGCATAATGAGGAAAGGGGGGATGTTGTTGCGGTTGAGCGGCTATCAAAGACAGCTCCACACTCGCGTTAGTACAGGTAGCACCTAGCACCTAGTAGGTACGATAGTAGGTACCAGCATCGAGGCATAAAAATAGAGAGTTTCTGTGACAATGCTTGAGCCTGCGCTACTCTTCAGCTCCATATGAAGCTTGACTCGGCCTGACGTCCACGATGCGAACTAACAATTCACGGGGAAGGCACCCTGACTTCTCCAGGTGCTTCTGAGTACGACCAAGAGATCTGGCGTGCGGCACAATACGCATGGCCGCCGTATGTCAAGGAGCTGCCCCTTCTCCTGCTCGGAACAAACATGGTGCATCCACATTTCAACACTTGGTGCCGTATTTGATAATCCCCCGTAGAACATTACTGCCGCATCGGCTGCGGAGGGGCTCCAGTCCCACAAATTATAGTGAATATTGAACCCCAGTCCCATCAGTTAAGCGATGGCAAGTTGTGGGACATTTGCAGTAAATCATGCTCAGGAAACTTTGCGCCTATGAAAGCGCACGAGTAATGCCATGTAAGTAGTACTGTACGAGCAGAGGAGCATGTTCGCCTAGCCGTGACCCTGGTCCCAGAACTTGTTGTGGCATGAAGCTCATCCATCCATCCATCACCTGCAACTCGCCTGGATCCCAGCCTGCGTTCCGTCGGATCAAGGTGGAGCAATATTCATCGACGTCTCTCTAGGCCTGGTCAAATGCAGGTGTCTCACCAACAAGCTCACCATTCAGCCGGAAATACCTGGGAAAAAGGACTTATTTACGTAGCCCCCACATGCCAGAGCACGGAGCGCATTGTGCCAGCGTACGACGACAAGCTCATGGAGCTTGGATCGCAAAGAAAAAAGAGCTGCCTGGCCGTCTCCATAGTGTACATGTATACTGGCATTCCGCTGTGATGGCACAGGGCACGCTACGTAGCACTCGCACGGGTTGATTTGATAGGTACGGCGTGCATATATGGACCTGAACCTAAACGTACGAATCATGTCAGAGAGAGGCCCTAGTCTGTCCGCTTTGGAGATCCCAAACCTGTCATATACTACTATAATAGATTGAGAGAGGGGTTGGAGCAGCACGCCCAATTGTAAGCTCCGTGGTCAACTGCGCAGCGGGCTAGCACTCATAACGTTCTAGCAAAGCAGATAGCAAGAATTCTGAGAAAACCTTGGTAGCAGCCACTGCCAGAGATAGGGCTGGGAGCTGTGCCCGCAGCGCCGTTGATCAGTTCTCGCCTTGCCTCGTCTGCCGCTGGGGGCTTTGGAGACGTTGGAGATGGAGGGGTTGAAGCTTTGGCAGCCACAGACGTCCGGGGCTGCGGCAAGCGACACTGTGCTCGCGGCGCCGGCAGTACCAGCGCAAGCGCGCTAGGCGGGGCAGACCCCAAGTACACGTGAGAAATCTGATACTGTGCGATATGGGCCGTGGGCAAAGGCCTTACGCACTGGCTCCGTACATTGACCAATCGCATCGCGCCAACTTTAATTTCTATCATCCAGGGCTCGGAAAATTGATCTTCTGCCAGCTGCCGTCTTGTCGGCTATTCGCCTCGGCCAGGACAGGGCATCAACAGGCCTCCCTGCGCGCCAAATGACGAGCACGTCGTCAGCCCATTGCTACAGCAGAGCGTTCTGACAAGATCCCCACCCGCCTAGGCCTCGTTCTGTCACGCTCGCCGAGCGATCTGGCCCCTACATTGAGAGATCGCCAGGTCCCCATCGCCGCGCTCCTTGTACAAGTATGGGCGACCAGGAGCCTCGCTGGAGCCGTCCCGCTAAAGATCCAGTCTAGCGCTGTCAACGCTGGTGCGAGGGGGTCAGACGGGGGGCATTGGGGGCCTTTGGAGCAGGTACTTGTCGCAGAGGCTCTTCGCATGGCGCCCTCAAATTACCTCGTACGAGCGACCACGCGGCTGGTCCAGGGCTGGCAGGATACAGAGAGATGGCAGAGATGACCGGGCTGGCGCTGCGGTACAGTCCATGCCAAGCGGGTACCCCTGGGGACCGTCACCGTGTTTGCAGGCACAAGGTGCTTACATGGTGTGTCCAACGTGTGAGCAGGCTGAGTGGCCAGAGCTGGAGGCTGCACAAGATTTTGATTTTGACAGCTCCTTGTGGTGGACCCAGAATCCCAATCAGTTGCGAGACAAGCCTTACACAAGAGCGTGCATTGTGCCGTGACACCACGACGGCCTCTCCTTGTCCTGTGTCTGATAGCGCCAGCAGCCGGGGGCACAAGCGTACCACTAGCTGGAATACCTGCCTGCCAACCTCTGGACGGGGCTGGCTGAATACGATAAACGCCAGCTTGATTGTCCACAGGAGGGCTGCGGGTGGCAGAAGTGGCAAGAGAACGAATCACGACCTGTGGTCTGCTCTGGAGTTGGCTGCCAAGCTAAGCAGGAGAGCGAATGAAAGACAGCTATACAGCCCCAGGAATGCAGCATGGGGATGGGACATGATATCGGCAACTGGCAGCTCTGCAAATTTGCGGCCAACAGTGCCGCCCGCTTTCTCTCTCTTTGTGGCGTCGACGGCGCACTTTGTAATCAAGCACAGCGGAGCTGGAGCAGAAGAGACATGACTCTCTCGCCCCGTTGCGCCAGAAGTGACCGAAAAGTTATTGGAACGCTAACCCACCGATATGGAGGAGGGTCTCGGTGCAATAGACTGACTGAATCGTCAGTATCTTGTCTTCACTAGAGCTGCCACTGATACAAGGGTAAGATAAAGAATGAAAGCCTGGTCCTTGATCGTCTATAGGGACAGCTCTCGCGTGGCAATCAGCAGATGGGCAACGAACTGTCTGCTTTCATTATCAGCACTGCGCCTATGTACATACTTGATACGGAGAATTTCACACGGCATATCGCTGCTCCAAGTTGCGCACTTCGCATCCACCCCACTGTCTGCGATGGAACTCGCTGCTAGTGTCCACAACCACAGCCGCTATAGATTCAGCGGTTCCCCTTGGGGCAGCAGCCTTGACGCTGGACGATCGGGTATTAATATGGAGACTGTTTTTTGCTTTTTGCCTGGGATGTCCTGACAGGGCCACCGAAACAGCTACACCGCTCGCATGCCGGCCCATCGCTTACAGGATTCGCATTTCTATTATTGATTCCAGAGGGAGACATCCTAGCGAAAAGCCGCAAATGGCCGGCACGCTACTCGGTATCATCGTTTTCAATTCAACAGAACGTCACACAAGCCTTGCATTTTCTTCGTACTGAGACTTATATCCACTTGGCCCCTGGCAAAACGTTGCTACCTTGTACTCTCGGTGCCTTGTTATACCCTCCTACCTAGCTGGCCAGCGCCTCTTCATTATACTTACATGGAGCACGTGTACGAGTACATGGTATGCACCGACGTCAGCATGCAAGTGTAAGTCGATGGCCACGGACAATCGAATGGTTGCACACTTGTATCCCGCGTAACTTACTGCCTGCAGTAGTCAAGGGAACTTGGATTACTTGTAGTAGTACGGGCCAGCTCTTTCATCTGCTCGTACAGTACAAGTACGTGGGCAGATTAGTGCTTGCTGCACGTCGACGGAGCATTGATCTGACTAGTATGATAGCTGCGTATTCTAATGATAACAGATCTAATGCTCCGTATGTGCAATCGGATCAGAGCCGTATGGCAGCTCGACGGCTCGGATGGGACTCTTCTTTTCTCTCACCCACTGATCATTTCACGTACTCTGCATCTTGCTTTGTAATTGCGAAATCTTCAGATCTTGGGAGATAGATCAGGCAGGGCAATAAACTCTACGGAAGCCTCCTCAGACGCCTCCTCAGACGCCTCACCTTAACAATCTCTGTCGCTAGGATCTTGTGCCTTATCCGCGCAGAAATTTCATTGCCGTATGGAAAAGCCTTCAGCCAACCCCGTCATACAGGGCCGAAAGGGCTGCAGTCTAGGTTGCACGGTAACTGGCCTTGTCAGAATAGCATTCAGCACACACACCCCCGCCGTTTTTACATCGACGCCTACTCGGCCCAAGCCCACCCACACTAGCCGCTTGCCTGCGTTTCTGTGGCCTTTCTATCTGGCTTCCCTAAATCGAAGGTTCATCAGAACAGGCTTTGGACCCGTGGAGCCGTGGCCCACCAGCACTTGTCTTTTGACTTCCCTGTCCATGTCCTGTGGCGACCCCGTGCTGTCCCTGGACTCACTACACCACTGACTTGACCGGAGTTGTCAGACCAGCGCCACTTGGGGGCTTGAGTCGCGAATCCCTATTCATTTTGTCGCAAGGCTAATAATCCATGTTGCCGCTCCTATCGCAGAGGCTCGTCTATATTGCTCTTCTCCATCCCTCCATGCTACCACTCTATGATGCGACGTGCTCTTTTTAAAGTTCCGTGAGCCCACTTTATACTCCTCCATATTCCCTTCTGCTTGCGGTGCTTGCTATCTGGCCTACCTGCTCTACTTCTTCTGCTACTTATAATATTGGCCTGCCCTCCTCCCAGCGGTCCCTACACGGCTTCCTTTTTTTGTGGCTGGTTTACACTCACGGCTCTCAACAATTCCCCGTTTTGGCAACCTATTTAGTTTGGTGCATCTACCCGTCCTCGACTCGACACAATACATCCTGGCTGTGTAATTGCGTTGACTACCAACACCGGATTTCTTTGACTTTCAGCTACGAAGTGGCTGGGCGTTCATTTCGATATCATTCTTCGTCCAATTAATTTTGTTTCTCAAAAGCCTCTACAAACATTCAATCTGGACAGTATCTTTCTGCCTAGTCCTCTGGTCAAAATAGGGCTTGTGTCTGGAAAAGTTAACTGGAACGAAAACGCCAGCCCCTTGCTCACACGCACATATATATTCGGGCTGCACCCACAGCTTTGACGTCTGGACAACTGAACCTGTCAACCTGATCCGACAACTTTCCTGGGCAACAACTCGAGTTTTCACAGCAGGAGATCCCTTTATGGACCCTAGTACTGTCCGACTACAAAAATCATCGTCGTTCACAATGCATCCCTTTGATCACCACCTCCCCAATAGCGAGGGGCGAGCTCTTGCTTCGCAGCAAATCGAGCTCCCCCCTCTCAGAGATGTATATTTCTTCGCTTCCTCAAAACCTCTAATCTTGTATGCTCATGTGTTGTTAGATGTTCCCCGAAATCAACATGCGCTTGGGCACACGCGAAGTTGCCGATCATATATCGCAGGCCCAGCAGGCCTACGAGCCCCAAGAGTCCCATGAGCGTGGCAGTTTCTCCTATTACATTACTTCACCCACAACTGAAAGGGGATCGACCCAAGACGAAGCCGGAGAGGGATCGCCAAGAAGCCATGTTCCGCGGATATATCGTGGCCCTAGACACCGAGTACCTCGCAGTCGTCAAATAAGCCCATCATCAAGGAACTCGGAAAGATGGAGCACTTCAGCTAGAACCTATTCCGTTACAACCAACGGCATTCCTCCCCCAATGGAGATGCAGATACCTTCTCCTGGTCCTCGCGTTGCTCTCCCAATCATCACTCGCCCACACATCGCTCTTCCGAGCTTGACGTCAGAGATAGAATTCGAAGACGAGCCGCCAAGCAGACCTCGCCAAGTCTCACGGGCTTACAGTTATGATTTCGCCATGCACCATGGTCCTCCAAGCCCCATTCGGCCACTTGAGCGCTCTTCAATCTCATCCAGTGTATTCTCAACGCCTCATTACCATGATGCAGCCCACTTTGAGAACCAGGAACTTGCTGCCCCGGCAAGGGAAACGAGGACTCGAAAAAGACGTGGTAACCTTCCCAGGGACACAACAGACAAACTGCGGGCGTGGTTTGATGACCATTTGTCGCATCCTTATCCTACAGAGGATGAAAAGCAAGACTTTATACGCAAAACGGGACTTCAGATGAGTAAGCACTTCACTCCCTGTTATCACTGACATTGAGACTCCGGGCTGACAATCTCTCCTTCTAAGACCAAATCTCCAACTGGTTCATCAATGCCAGAAGACGCTATTTGCCACTCATCAAGAAGAAGATGGCTGAGAAAGCGGCAGCTGAAGCCAAGGCGGCTTCTGAAGCTGTGCAAAATGGACAAAGCATCTCTAGCAGTGAAAGCAACTTCGCCGCTTCGCCAGCTATCAGCGATGGTACAGCTTTTAGCGCTACTAGCGACGGCACACTCTACAGCGCCGCTAGCGATGGAACAATTTACAGCGACGTTGGCAAACATGAGGCATGAAGCGGAACTGTGAAGGGAAAAAGAACTACTATGAAGAAAAAAGAAAAAAAGCAACCAAAAAAAAAAGAGGCCACGAAATACAGAAAGTGGTCCAGCGAAATGATATCACGACATTATACAATGATCGGGGGAGCGTGTTTTCATGTCTCGACAGAGGCTTTTTTTTCCGGTGTTTATTCCGGTCACTACTTCATACTTCACAGCGTGGAGTGGGCGTTTAGGAAGGGAATGGCCATGGGTAATGTAATTGGATATGATTGGCTCCAAAGACTATATACTTTTTTTTATTGTCTAGAGGCGGGAAAGAAGGGTTACTGGATATCGCCCTATAGGCTATAGGGCATCTAGGCTCGCGGCGATTCTTATTACATACACCAAGGATAACATCCGCCGAGCTCTTTTTTACTTTTTTAAAAAGTTAGCTACAAAAAGAATTACTACTATAATAATTCACTTTTAACCTGTTATCTTGCTTCGGTGAAAATTATTTGACATGTGTGGTTGCGCTTTTTCCTTCAAGCTGCCTAAGTTTTTCTTTATTCGCCCTTGGTGATAATGATGATGCATTTTTGAGAGTAGGAGGGTATTTGGGGGAGGCGAAAACAATACGAAAACAAATAGCGATCATCAGCCCCTTCCTTCTCCCTACCATGCTTTTCTCTTCAACAAATTACTCGATACAGTTTAGATGCTCGGAGAATGCCCTCGAAGGAAAAAAAAGGGCAAAAGCATCCGTGGAAAAGTAAAAAACTCTGTTTTACGCCTCTTTTCTTCCCCTCGGGTCAGCCACCTGAAATATTGACGTTATATGGAGAGCGGTTTACAGTTATAGTGTAAGCCGGTTCGGCGCGGACTATAAGCCCCCCCAGAGCTTGGCATTGGAACAGAAGGTAAAAGGATAAAAAGTTGTGTTCCTTGGGGTAGCGTAAAGTTTTTTTTTAAAAGATTTTTTTTTTATTTTTATTTTTTTTGTTTTATTTAGTTTTCTTCAAAAAATCTGTACGCGTCTATTTATCCTCTGTCAGAAGTCAACTTTTTGCCAAGGAAGAGCTGAGTGACTTGTGTTCATTTGTGGCTTTGGGCCTATATAATTCGGCGGCGGCGGGTACTGCTTCGTGTATGATGTGCATGCGCGCCAGTTGAGAGATATAATCACGCACTGCCGTATTAAGAAGTTGGACTGCAGGCGGTGCGCTTTCTTTTTAATTCTACACAAAGATTTAGATCCCGTACTGTCTATTTGTTGCGTAAAAACGTGGATATTGTGGCTATGTGGCGGCGGTCTACTACGTGGGCGCCGCCGAGGGGGGGCATTTGATGCAGTGCTATAGGTAATAGGCGTACTTGGCGTGTAGGTACTATCAGGTTAGTATTGCCTCGCTCCAGGTAGGCAATTACTGGAGAGAAACAAGAACATTCGCGTAGGAGGAAGGGGTCGGAACTGCTACTATGGCTAGGATTTCCAAAGGAGGTAAAAGATTCACCCTGGACCATCCAGCTTGGCACACAGCTTTTGAATTCCTTTTTTGCCTTTCGGCTGCATTGAGTGAGAAAAAGCCCAAGCCCAGCTGAAGCAGATCCTAGCAATGATTCGGTGTAGCATGCTGTATAAGTGACATTCTCCGCTGCATCTACTTGGAGTTCGTATTGCGATAGCGGCTGCGAAAGCCGCACGCATGCGAATATACTATTAGCCGAAGAAATAGTATTATCAAACGAAAACGATGACGGTTTTGCTGTTTGAAGCTTCTTGTGCAGTAGTCAAAAGATTAACGAGCGTCAAAGGGGAGACTAATGCGGGAGGCAGAGTTTGACAGCAGCGGTGGGCGAATCGTAGCGCAAGAGATACTTTGCACGCGGCCGCTGCATAGTTTGATGGAGGGGGCCGAGACTTGATGGACGTGCAGTCTGACGGCTGAAAGCTCAGGAAAGTAGAGGGGAAAAAAAAACAAGGGGAAAAGCTGGATGTGAGGTTTAGGGGGGGATGTTTCGGGCGATCCATGGCATGTAACGTGCTATTCCGGTAAGCGAAGGCGTCACTCGTACGAGGGCATTTGCATTTTGACAGCTGCTTGTAAGACTTGTGCTGCGTGCCGTGGACGACTGACAGCAGCGTATATGCGCTGCTACGGCGCATCAGCGAGAGGCCAGAATCGGACATCGCAAGGTCTGGTTCCGCGGCAAATGGTGACGGATATGGAAGGTTGCCCATGCCAACTCAGGGATTATGCCATGATTGACTGGCGACAGGGCTGCCTTTTGCTCTCCTTGTTTGATGCCCGGAACTTACCATGGCCAGGGTGAAGTGCTGCAATATCCATGCTTGCACATGCAAAAGGCCTAAAGCTGGCGATCCAAGCTTGCTGGGGGTGTATATATGGGTGCACGGCTCGATTCGGTTTATGAGATGAACCAAGCTGGTACGAAGACAATAGCCACGGTGCTTTTAGCTGCTGAAGCATGAAGGTAGGTAGAATGTCACCGATGAAAACGAGTGTCGTAGGGTTATGACGGCATATGCCTACTGGGCAGATCATACGGCGAAGCGAATCAGCAACAAGCGAGATAGTACAGGCTCCGACGACTCCATTGTCGTAGCATAGCATCACGATCGCTCATATAGCGGGATGCGCATCTGCTACCTGAACGGGACTGTCTTGCAGAACGTCGTGGCGCACCCACTTGCTGTAGAGGTCAATCTCTTCGAATAACGGAAGCGAGCCTCGACTCGCGAATAGGAGGCGAAGGATATTAACGGCATGCTCAATGCTAGTCGTATTCTTGCCGGACCCAGTTGTTTGCCCCCTCGTACGGAGAACCTAGGTCGTATAGTGTGTATGAGTCCTGTCACTATAGTATGATGCTCGTACGAGCGAGTACAGTACGTGTACATTGCAGGGCTAGCAGGCAACATGGACATGACGCGAGGAGCTGAATAAAGCTTGAACAGATGGGATCCAGCAAAGCGTGTGATTGATGTGATGGTGCAGGGGGTGCTTGGAGCTCATGGGTGGTTGTCGACTAGCGAATCCCTGCTGCAGCAGAAAGCTACAGGGGTTGTGCTCCCCTTGCCATGCAGCTCCAGGGAGTTGGTAAAATGTCAAAAAAAGACGCTGCTGGAAATAGCATACTGGCACATCCATATTGGTAACATTGTATGGCAGCATCCTTCCGAAGAGCCGCTTTGCCTTTTGTTGCCTTGTCCTGCCTTGTCTCGCCTCGTTTGTGCCGTGCTGGGGTCTATTTGGCGCAGTGTCAAGTCAGGTACTATATTCGTGTGGCTGGGGAGGGCGTCAAGGGCCAGTTGGCCAGTTCCTACGTGGACTGCAAGCTGAGTCAGGCACTTGCACAGCGAGCAACACAGGAACGAGCACAGGAACAGGACGGCAGCAAAGACAAAAAAAGCCACTGGGAGAAGCCGGAAAGGCTAAAGTGCTCCGTGCCAGCAGCGCCTTGACGTTGCGCGCGGCCCTGCCCTGCCCAGTCCAGATGCGCTGCGCGCGGGCGCTTCTCCCGGTTCCCCGAGCGGCCAACTGGGCGGCAATCGCTAGTGCGCTGGGATGGTTTTGACATCTGCGGGAGTGGGACGAGGGTGGCCGGGAAGTGGGAAACGCTGGTGGGCATTTTTGGAGATGTCGATCCAGCGGCTGCCTGCTGTGCGGCTGATGGTGGAGGCGTCAACGGCGCATTTGCTGCACAGTGTGCTGTAGCGACGGAGAGGCAGCGTCGCAGAGGAGGGGGATTGCGCTTATGCATGTATGCTCGTTGTGCATGCGCAGCGTTATGCGTGTAAGTGCGCTGGGCGAGCTGATTGGCCGCCAGCAATGCACAAAGTCACCGAATACCACGTCGGTGAGCGCAGGATGCGATTGATTCCACGTGCTGGGCTGCACCGGACAGGGGCGCTGATAGGCATCGCCAGGATAGGGACTGCGTCGGCGAACATTTCAACGACTCCCAGCTGTTGGCACCCAAATCCAGGCAGTGGATTACCCAGGAGATCCCCTCTTCCAGCGGTCCTCTAGTCGCCCGAGTCGTGGATACAGTGATGCCTCAGAACTGACTAAGCGAGCCGCCAGGAGTTCTTGGCAGCAGCTTCGGGGGTCGCTTCGCCGAGCTGGCGCGGCCCTCTGGTAAATGCGGTCCGAGCTGCCTCTGCTGACTACGCCTGCGCCGCATGAATCGGGATGCTGGTCTGCCCCCCTCTGCAGAAACCGGCCTGGGAAATGAGGCTTGCTCCGTCCACTCCATCCAGCCCAGCCCGCTGGTCAGTGGCTCTGCTTGTCGGGTGCTGGAGGCCAGCTGTGATTGGCCACGAGACAGCCACAAGCGCTGCCAGCTGAAGCCCAGTTGAGCCACGCCAGTTGAGCCACCGGCCTCGCAAACTCTTTCCTCGCCCTCGAAGCTCATGTGGGTTCTGGGGGTGGTAGTGGGCTTTAGGGTCTGCGGCCGGCCTGGGTCGGATCTCGCTAACGCTGTTGCATGGAGGTAAAGTCGCAGTGATCTCGATATCGGCAAAACGTACACCCAGCGCCAGGACTGCCGAATGCCTTTAGAATGTGCATGCATAAGCGGTTGGCTAGCAGCACATGCCCTGCAGGGAACGGAGCAGTGCCTGTATATCGCAGGTCCCTCCTCTCCTTGCCTGGTCACGTTTCTGCTCCATGGGCCTTGTCGCCTGTCAAGACATCAGAGCGCATAGCCTATGATTCGTTTGCTACATGCGGAAATTTAACCAGCAAAGACGCCAAAAGAAGAAGAATCCGAAGCCGGGGGCGCCCATGCCCGCCCAAACGGTGCGACGTGCAACGTGGGGGCCATGGGTCCTTGCTGATGCTAGCAGCGTGTGCTATACTGACGCTACAAGTACGAGCAGCATCAAGTGCATGCCTATGGCAGCCGTACTCCATATTGTTGGTACAGTATAATAGCAATACACGACGGAATCTCGACGGAATCCCTTTGCATACTCGTAGGAGACAGTGGGCTATTGCGGAGAACAGCATTCGATAATCTAGTCTAGGCCTCAGGTTGTTCTCCAGGAGCTGAATAAGGCCCATTAAACTATTGCAAAGGGTGGATTTCAAAGGATGAGATAGTACGTCTTGACTCTCCGGAATCTACTTCGGCAACATCACCTTGGGCGGATGCTATTGACTATTGGCAGCGGCATATCCGATTCCGATGGTAGCAGTGCATAGAGCATTGCTGCCAAGAATACGCTGCTCATACGGCCGGTTCAGCCACTACAGCTTTGACACAGTGGATTCGAACATCTCTCTTTTCACCTCCGGTACCGAATAGCTTCTGCGCCAAGTACGCGTACGACTTGACATGACATGACACAAGCCCACCCCTTCAATTAGACTAGGCATTGCCCCCGAGATTTGTCGGAATGTGGGTGCTGATACCTGTACAGTAGTTTGGCACCACTGCCTCGGCCGATACATCATATCAAGCGTGGGTCACCGCCCGCCGCGCTTCTTTAGTTTGCATAACGAACTCCAGGTGTCGAGATGAACTTCTTTGTGGTTCATCAGCCTTGTCAGGAAGCAAGCCCCTTTTTCGCCCCTCAGCAAAGGTGCCCCTCAGATGGGCGCCCCTCAATATTGCTAGTCGTGTCAACCATTAGCGTTGACACCTGCTGGCGTGTCTGTTCCAGCATCACGGCTAGTAATGAGCAATTTAGTCTATGGAGTTTTTCGATAACTTAGCTTGACGTTTAGTTTCCTTCAAGGGATGCGCTATCCGCCATATATGCGGAGTGCTAGTCTGTGATCTACCCTGAGATTCTGTCTGACGGATTATCCGATCATTACCTAATACTGGGATTCTCTTAATCTCTTTGTTCTTTTAAAGTTGGATCTAAAGAAATCGCTGGCGTGCTAGCACGCAGTTCAACTTCGAGGGGGCGTGAACGTAAAGATACGAGCAATGCGACCTTGGCGATGGACGGCTGAGGCAAACAATGGCGTTTGTCAATTTTTTTTTTCTCGAAACACTTCCCGAAAGGCTACGGAGGATCAGGCTAACCCGCGAAATGGGGAAGAGGATATACCCGGTGGCAAAGTCAATTCCTGACAGTGGCAAATGGTCTGGCGTTCCCTTCAACTAGAAAGGGCGCTAGGGAAGTTTTTTTTCTTTCCTCCTACGTCGGCGTGTTTTCTGTCAGTTGTTCTAGCGGCCAGTCAAATTTGATGGATGGGCTGGTACACTAGTGTGCATGTAACAATCCTGAAATTTAACAGTTTGGTGTTGGTTGAGGTGGTATTTGGGACTCAGCGGAAGATGTGTTTTCGGGGTTTGTGTTAAGCCAAGGCAATACGCAGTAATTGAAGTGAGAGGTGGGTGGATTGACAGTCACTTAGATGCCAAGTGTGAACTGTTCGTAGAAAAGTCCCGTAGGGAACAAGGTAGCAATTCACCAGTAGCCATCATGTTGGTAGTTTGTGCATTCGGGGTTTATCGATCTTGATTGACTCGGAAACAATGCTTTAATTTTCAGGCTTCTGACCAGTTGTAACTCATGTCGTGAGTGAGATGCTGAGTCGATTATATAAAGCATTCATGAGCTTAAAAGTCAAATTGTATCTTTTTATGATCGTAAGAAAGGGCAGAGAGAAAAAGGCATCATGACCAGGGCAATTTCGTGGATTGTAAACAATTCACTTATAATGAATCAAGTCTTCGCAAATACTTGTTTGCTGAAATAAGAAAAAGTAAAATTGCTTGCTTTGTATGAGCGATTATGTTCAGTTAGATATGAGTTTTGAAACTCTTTGTTCGTCGTGTTGGTAGATAGCTTGACTATATCTTCATATTTATTCGTTCTCTTCCATTCAGATGCTAAATTACTCAAGTGGCAAGCCAATGAGGCTTTAATTCATCTGAGAGCCTGTCGTCCATATGAGTATTACGCTTAAGTTATCTGAGAGTTATGTGATTGAAGTTATGTGTAACCGTCCACCGTGAGATAGTCATCATTCAATTTATTGAAAACTATTTCAAGGGTTTGTGCTATTATAACGCCTCATTGTAAAATACAATTGATAGAGTGTGGGATTTGTTCTGTTTAGAAAGGGAAAAATGTCAAGTTTTTATCACTCAGGATGATGTGAGAAATGTTAGCGATTGAGTATACCATAGTCTTTTACCACTTCGAGTCAAGGTTGTTCGTGACGTTCACCGCTCAAGGGGTCAATAAGCCAGACCATTAAGATGACTATATCGATGTTTTTAGGTAGCAAATGAGATAGTTTGCACAAAACGTCTCAGATTATATGTTTCATTGGGGGGGGGGGGGGGGGGTGGGGGGATTTTTGAGATGTTTCATGTCGTACAATGACAGACAAGTACCTAAAAACAATCGTAGTATGACGAGTTATGAATCGGTGCACGATATGAGTTCATTTACGGTCTTCATACTGTAGACTGAATGTCTTAGACAATTCGCTGATGACCAATGCTGAGATTGATTATCCTCTGCTGATACCATCACTCATTTGAACAGTTGTGTATAATCTTGACGTTCTATTGTCACACGAGCCGTTACCTTGCGAGGAGATACGGGTTCGCAGTATGACAAAGAAGACTATGGTTTCGAGTATACCGCCATTAAATTCGCAGCGGATGGTAAGATCTTAGCATTAGGATCTAGGGCCTACGTAGAGAACAAGATGTTTTCACCATCGGCGATTCAAATACAAGTATGGGATACAGTGACCGGGGAGTATCTTTTCAAAATTAAAGGAAATGAAAGTATTCTTAAAACGGTTATATGACATCCAAGCTTTGACTTGGCCTAGGACAGCGCATTTCGACCAAAAACACATCATGGGCTATGCCTGTGAGTGGCGTTCTTGTCATATGACTCTCACCATATGGTGGTAGATGCTTAATGGACTCGAACGATCAATGAATTGTTTACTACATGCTAGTTTATGATAAGTAGAATAGAATTTGTTTATTTTTAAAAAGGGGGGTGAGGAGAGGGAGTAGATTATCGTGCGCAGAACCGTCGGCGCAGAAGATTTACCCAGGAAACGTCGTTGTCATCATATCCTTTTCGCCTTTTCAAGTTGAGAATGTATATTGAAAGTATATTTGAGACGGATAACCTTTTATCGAGTGCGAGTAGATATGAATAGAAAGGGAATCCACGAATGGCGTATCTCAACTAATTAATGATGCCGCGGTAATAAGCATATCCTTAAGTACCATGAGTTACACAACTGAGTGCACATGTGCCAGAATATGACAACATCCCACTACCAGCGGAATTATACTATACCAACTTCAATTTCTAGACTATGGGATCTCTCCGCCAGTGAGATTCTTCTCAGCCTCTACATATGAATCCAGCATCATCGTCACCAATGGTAAGCATCTCATGTGTGGCAGCAAAGCTTTGAGCTTCTGGTACGGGCAAGACGCTCACGCTTTTGCAATATCGGCAACAGTAGCAGCATCGAAGATGGCTCTTTACCTGAAGAATCCTCATCTGAAGTTAATGGAGCCGACCGGCCGACACGATATCACCGGCTGTCATGTAGCGATAAGAACCGAATTCTCCGCTGGATATATGCGCAGATTATATCTTGCTGAATTACATCATCTTTTCGTGAACTTTATACTCGTCATAAATTGTCTACTATGATGCATTCAGATAATCACACAACCGTTGCTGATGATATCTTAGCTGTATAGGTCCATTCATCTCTCGTCGTTGGCCGTTCTTGGGCGCAAAACAGAGGGAAGGTTGGCACACTGAAATGAGTTTAATAAAGCTGCTGAGGATATAAGAAGTCTCAACTGAGAAACTGTTGAGTATTCAACATTTACTACCTATGATCAACTTGCGGAGCTGATAGAACCTATATCTAAAACTTACTATCCACTATATTTACAATCTGCTGCCATTCCTCCTCTTCTCTTATGTAGGGATTCTCAATTATTCTTGCCTCTTCTTAATTTTATCTACGATCAGCATCCCTATACCTTGATTCATTGTACCATACCCAGCGTTATAAGCCTGCTGCAGATGCGACGAACAAGCTGAACTTTATGCAGCTGCCGTTGGAGGCTTAGAAACGCTGGGAAAACATGAACCAACAGGCTCGCTCTTCTTTTTCCTCTTTGCAACGCACGTCCAGGTGCACTCACACCAGCCACATAGCAAACAGCTCGATACACCCTCCGTAAGCCGTAAGACGCTACCTAGACTCTAGACTCGGCCTCTGTGCATCCCGTTCTGACGCAGTTGACAGATCCCATAGCGTAGTTCTCAGGTCTTCGTCCCAAAATGCAAGGCGAGATATTGCAATGAGCTCTAAGATCTCGGCACTTTGCGTTAATGTATGGGGCTTTTTCATTGAATAAGCAAGCCTGAGCTATTTTTATTTAAGCCTTTGTCAGATGAGACATAGTCTATATATAAGCATATCTCTCACCGCACTACGTAGGCCTCTTAAAACATGAGATTAGTAATTTGAACCTTTCTTTTTCTATTCCTTTTACATCTCACTTATCGAGCATGCTAGGCTGCGTCCCATTCTAAAAGTGTATTTATGATATTATTCAATCTCTAGCACCAGGTAGTCATATCGTAGTTGCTCAGGGCTGTGCAAGTTTTACCCTTGACGTCTGCTACGGAAAACTATGCTTGGCTCACAATGGCTGCTTATTTATGCCATATTGTAATAATAATAAAAAGTAAGCGATTTGAACTCTATATGGCGTGTTACCTACGTAACCTTGGAAGTTGATGACTGAACATTAAACCATGCAGTTGCATCCTTCAGGGCTGTACGAGCTATACGACGAGTATCACTGCTCTTTATCAGCACTCCGACGTAAGCCGGAGCTTGCTTGTGACCATGAACCGACGGAACCAAACACAAGTGCCGGATTTCACCGAGGATTCAGACACGTTGCCAGAAGAAGGGGACAGAAGCTATTCCACGTCACGGTTCCTCGGAATTCGCGAGCCAGAGCAATCGTTGCTGTCAAAGCTGAACGTGGCTGGCCCGTGGCTGAGATTAGAAAGCCTGAGACGCAGGTAACGGGCTTAAGTCAAAAACCCGAGGAAGAGCGCCAGATGCCTTTATAAGCTCGCCGACCGCTGGCTAAGAGGTATTATCTAATTGGTGGGAGAAGGATAATTGTCCGCTGAATCGGGGGGTCGGATGTCGGACTTCGGCGCGAAAACGCTCCGCTTAAGGAAAACGTGACTTCGCGTGAATAAGGCGCCGCCGCCGACATTGGTAAGCTTGGATCGCTAGGATCAGACTGACCTGAGTTGATGTTCACGTCACGGCTCAGATGCTGTATCTGCCTCGTCTGAGTTGAGTGCAGCAGAGAGTGCAACAGAGAAGAGTCGTTGCATTTCGGATCCCAGTTCTATATAGAAGCCCTGGCGGCTTCTGTCGTCTCACCCAAGCCGAACTGCCCCGCGACGGCCAGCTGGCCACGAATGTAACTCTCCTTTTTCCCGCCATGTCGTCGACGGATGCCCAGGCCGATGCCTCCGCGGCGTCTATGCAAGGCACAGAGCCCCTTGCCTGCGTCTCGTGCCGGGCGAGGAAGCTCAAGTGTGACCGAACGAAGCCTGCCTGTACTCGCTGCGTCAAAGTAAACAACGAATGCGTGTATCCCGAGTCACGGAGGAAACCAACTTTCAAGCGGCGCAATGTCAAGGAGCTGGAAGCTCGATTAGGTATTTTATATCCGCATAAAGGTCCGTCATAGTTATGCAAGCTTACTCATTCTTCTATAGCTCAAGTTGAAGAGTACCTCAAAGAGGTCAATAGAGGAGGCCATGATGATGGAGCCATCCTTCTGGACGAGCCTGATATTAACCTGGGCGACCTTCCATTTTCCGCTGATAACGTTAGCCAGGCCAACACTTCTAGCACCGCATCGGATCCAAATTTGTCCTTTGACATACCGAGCTTTGCTGGCCAAGAGGATGGTACTGGCACGTTTATGGATGGTCAGTTAATGGGGCTAGGCATGTCTGAGACACTGCCTCCCTTCGAGGTCATTGAGGAATTGTAAGCCTGATATCTCGTCTCTTCGTCATCTCATTGGAAGGGAAAATGCTAATAGCTGTAGACACAACGTCTACTTCTCGACGCATTATCACTATCTTCCCATTATTCACTCTGGCCGCTACTATCAGTCATTTTATGGACCGCCCACGAGAAAACCGCCAATGTGCTTGCAGTACGGAATCTGGGCATACTCTGCCAGCGGACATGCCAAGTATGACCAATATGCCGAAGCTTTCTATAAAAGGGCACGGCAATACATAGAAGCGGATGAGATGAGAGTGAGTCGACTTCTTCCCCACCAATTCGCCATGTCCTCTAACTTCGTAATTCCAGAGCGACGGCGAACATTTTGTTACAGTAAATCACGCTCAAGCATGGGCTATCATTGCCAGCTATGAGGCTAAAACAATGTTGTTTACAAGAGCATCCATGAGTGCCTCTCGCTATGTTCGACTTGTCCAGATGCTGGGATTGGACAGACTCGATAGAGAAGGAGACGACATCCCCCCTACGCTCGGCCCAATCACTAACTGGACAGAGCTCGAAGAGCGGAGGAGAGTGTTTTGGGGTGCGTTTGCGATTGACTCCCATGCAAGCATGGCAACGGGCTGGGCAAATATGATTAAATCTGAAGACGTGAGATTTTATTGACCCTATTGCTGCGAGATCATACTGACATTATATAGGTCATGACCCGCCTTCCGGCCTCTGAAGAAGCATTTGTGTCAGGGAATGAAGAGAAAACAGTGTTTTTGGAAGAGGTATTTACGGGAGCGCCCTTCGAGAGCTTCTCTGGCGCCATTGTCATCTGCGAGATCTTCAAGATTATCTTGCGACACGTGCACGGGGCAAAACCTTCAGATCACGCCGATGATCTGTTAAACGGCCAGTACTGGAAGCGTCACCGCGATCTCGACAATAAGCTATCAAGTCTTTTCATGTTTCTACCGGAGAAATTCCGCCTACCGCAAAGGATTGGAGACCCGGCTGCGGTGCATGCAAATCTGAATTTGCACGCTTCCATCATCTGCCTACATCATGCTGCCATTGAGACCGCGGAGAAGCATGGTTTCAACGAAAACATTAAACAGAGCAGTATATGCAGACTGAGGGCTGCCGCCGAAGAGATTGTCAATATTATCAAATTGACGTCTCACCACACCTCATTTTTCGTACGTTCTGTTTCTTCGGTCGACTATGCGAAATTAAACTAACCACGACGAACAGAGAACTCAGCTTTGTGCGCTCTCCTTGTATTGCGCTACAACTGTATACGTTTACCTGGCCAAGGATGACCCTGTGGCTGGCGTGACTCCTATCGATGTTTCCAACTTAGAAATCATTATCAACGCAATGGAGGCCATTGGTCGCGTTCACATGGTCACAACTGCCTTCCTACAGCAAGCGTGTCTCGATATCGAGCGAAATGGTTTGACATCAAGCCTCAAACTGCCATCTCTATCAAAATACCGCGATCTTTTCGGCGGCCCGGCGTCCAGTATCCCCCTACTGGCCCGAAGCTCGATTTCGAAGCATACTGAGATGTCACCCCCGCTACCCGGAAGGCTTCCTCTTGGTATGCCCAAAGGAAATAGGCGGCCGGCTGGTTTGAGAATGAACAAGCCACTCAACTCTCTAACAGGCGTCCAGCCAGAGTTGCGTCACACAACGGACTGCTTCAATGCTATCCTCGGCGCCGTTACCCGAAACGTGGCGCCAAAACAACCCGCCCCTGTTAGCAACAAGCGGAGGCGTGTAGCCGTAAGCCCGGTGCCAGAGTCGGCCGCGACGGGTAACCCTAAGCCATCTGGGACATCGGTGGGCAGCATCTTCCGCTACAACATTGACGGGGGACGTGCAGATACCCTATGGACCCAGGGAGAAATGGAGATGAATATTCAAGGGGCTATTGACCCGATCTTTGCACTTCCGGACCGCACTACTTCATCAGAGTCATCACCAGCACAACGCGGAACAGAGCCCTTTTCAGGTAGCAGCAATACGTCACCCGGCCGTGGCCTTGGCCTTGGAAACACACCCGAAGAAAATCGCGTAGACCTTCGGCAATTCCAAGGCCGTATTGCAACGCCGATATGGCAGAGCACGGAAGAGGGTCTTTTCAACCATATTACAGAAACAATTGCTCAATTCTCAGGAGATGGCGATGATCCCTGGGCGATATTGAACGGAGAGAATAGTTGGAATGGTGGCACTACAACATTGTGAACGGCGTTTGGGTGCGAGAATCAACAATTATTATTGGAGCATATTTTAGAAGCCGCTTAATTATGCGGCTGTGGACAAGGGAATATTTCTCTTTTCGGTGCATAGCGGTTTGGATAGGGCAGTGTACGATACGATACCCCGGGCGTGAGACAGACGCTACTCTTGTGAAATGGGTTACTTTGGCGTTTAGGATGGAACAGGATTAGGACGGCTGGTCTCATCACCTCTCTTTTGGAAAACGGAACATTATATACAGATATCTACCGATAGAAAATATGATGAAACATGCTGTATAAAGCAGCTTTCAAACCACCAAATTGCTGTAGTACCCAGAAAGCCGGTAGGAATTAAAAGATCAGGCTGGCTGCAGCCAATCGGTGACCAGCCAAGATCCTGAATAGGGAATCTGCGGAGTGACTGGGCTACAGCTTGACGGAATGGTTTCACGTCTCCATTAACATCCCGAGGGACTTCCGTGCCTGAGATTTCGCAACATGCCGAGAGATTTGAGCTTAAAGGGCGGTCAGGTGACAAAGCGATCATCACTGAGGGTGTCCCCACATTGAATTTAGGATTCGTTACTTCCGACTTGGGAAACATGAATGCCAGACCTTTACTTGGGCCTGCATATGAAGACTCGATATAAAACCTGTCCCTCCGTAGATACTCTTTTTTCGGTGTCTCTTTTTCTCTAAACTCTTTCGCCGGATTCCTTCTTGTTGGTTCTCCTAGCACAACGGCCGGTGTATTCACCAAGGCGAAAAGATGTTTTCATACATCGTCGGCTTATTCGCCATCCTTGTCCTCGTCGCAAACCCAATCAGTCAATACTTCTTTCCGCAGACATCTCGTACGAAACACTCGCTGTCTCCAAGACCGCAGCTGAACGAATCGCTGCTGGCTATAGATGTAGCGAATGCGAGTGTGCCGAATTGTCCTGCTGACGCGTACGGGGCGCGGATTTTGAGTCGAGAACCTCTGGTTGTGTATTTGGAAGGGTTTTTGAGTGAGAGCGAAAGGAGGCATTTGCTTGAGATTAGGTGAGTCTACAATAAGAGATGCAAATTGCTTTTGTAACTTTTTACTTCTTTGCTTGTATATTCTCATTGATACTCAGGTGAGCGCTAATGGATACTATTTATACATAAAGCGAACCTATATTTGAGCCGTCAACTATCACCGATGACTCTAGCTCTACCCACCGCGACAGTACTATCCGAGACTCTGCTGTTGCTCTTTTGCCACGGACAGACATTGTTCGCTGCATTGAGGCTCGCGCAAAAGCTTTCCAGGGCTGGCGACGAGATTTGTGGATTGAGCGCCTGCGAACTCAGCGATACGTTGCTGGTGGGCACTACAACCATCACTTTGACTGGAGCCGCAATGCAAACGGGTGGGGTCGAGTGAGCAGCTTCATGGCGTGGATTGATGCTACAGATGAATTAGAAGGCGGAGGAACAGAATTTCCACTGTTGGAAACTATTACGGAAGGCAGTAAGCCGAAGTGGTGTGAGTTTGTCGAATGCGAAGATGAGGGGGCTGCAGATGATGATGGCCAAAGAGATCAGAAGAAGCTTGATGATGAAGGAGCTGGTGGAAAAGGAACGACTTTTCGGGTTATTCCTGGAAACGCGGTATATTGGGAGAATTTTGCATCTGACGGTCGGGGATATGACGAGACGTGGCATGCTGGGTTGCCTGTGAAGAAAGGAGTCAAAGTCGGATTGAATATTTGGAGTTTTGGACGAATCGAATAAAGAATGGTTTAGAATTGAATAGTCTATAGATCGTCGATGAAATGTTTGTACTGTTAAGTAAATAGCCCCTGAGCGGTAATATTGGCAAGAACAACAATTGGAGTATCAAGATGAAAAGAAAGAAAAATTAAAAAAATTCAATCCGGACAAGACACATTTGATATCGCTGTTTATTTCCATACTCTCTCACATTGGCCAACCCATCGCCCCCAACCCAAAATCTTGCCGTCGACTTCTTTCGCGAGTTGCTCCAGAGTGGGCTTTGAAGCTGCGAGCTTTTCGTCTAACGGTTCACTTAGAGCGATTATGTCGAAGAAATCTGCGAATATTTAGTCTTTTTCTTCCTTGCAAGAAAGGCTACTAATATGAGGAGATGACAAGACACTTACATCTATGGATGCCATGGTTGAGAAGAGGTCGGGGAGGAATCCAGAGTCTGTTGGTACCGTAGTAAAAGCCACCGTTTAGTCGTGTAGACTTTTCGTTTTCTGGCTTGAAGTCGCTGTTTGTAACCGATAGCTTGTCTTTGGAAATTCCCAGATATAAGCTGTTGATAAGTGAGGATAACAATTAGTCGCTGCACATCCACTTCCAATAAAGTATATATAATTCCACCCTTCTTTCAACGTACCCGTGACAAATGGGATTCGGCAGCGGCGCATCAACATCTTCACATATCAATAGCCACTGCTTCACGCCAGGCACCGATTCCCACTCCAGCCCAGGCAAACGACCATCTCCCCCAGCCATGTACTCTGGCGATAGCGTTGCGGGACTTGCGCCGCAGTCTGGAGATGTGATTTGGATGGTGGGTTCCGGGTATGCGGCGAATTGGGGCCTCTTGACGAACGTTTTGGCGTCGCGACCTTTGGCGTTGGCGAAGAGCCAGCTTGCGGTGAGTTCGACGTATTTGAGCATTTTCAGCTTGTCAATAATCGCGTCTAGATAACAATTTTATGATTAGGGTTATAAAGAAGGTTAAAAAGATGTAAGTTGCTTTGGAGATGGAGGATTTGGTTCTAAATGGTGGGGTCTCAGGTTATTGATTTGAAGACATACTCATTGTTGTAAACAGAGTTTCATTCGGCCGGAGATAATGAAGACTCTAATTTCCTGTATTTCCTGATATATTCCCACTCGCTTGTCTACGTAACGACCGTTCTGCATTTACTAGCGGAATCCTTCATTTATTGGTGACGTTTTTCGCAAAAAATCGGGCATCGGCGCCGAAACGGCGGACTTCTTTGGCCGACAATGGCCTGACAAGATCCACACTTTTCTGACGATGCCGACGTTCGCCTGAGCTACGGTTTGACTTTGAAGTGGGAGCTCATTTGGACTGATTTGTGATCACTAACTTGTACGAGTATGGGCTGATTGTTATAATTGCGGCGCGGGCTTTCTTGGGGAATATTTTGTAGGCGCCGGAAGCTACCTCGATTGCAACTGCGATTGCTGCGTGATTAGCCTTATATAAACTTTAGGCAATAAAATAGTATGGCGGAAGGGGCTTAACGGCGGCAGTTCAAAGACCCTTTTTGTATTCTGTACGCGTGGAGACGCGAAATCGAATGCACTTTGCTGCCAGAGGGTTACATCAACCATCAAATATTAGCTGAATCTGTATACGCTGGGGCTAGATCTAGCGGGAAACTGCTATTTATCCCTTATAAAATTACTATCTGAGTGTAGCAGTACATACTATTTGGAAGGATTCAATTGTGATGAAGCGATCTTAAAGGTTGTCTTACCAAACTGTACACTTAATACAGTCATTTTCGGGTGGTTCTCATTTAAGTACTGACTCAATTCTTCAGGCATCCTTACTTACCTATGATGGCATCACTGACCTGACGCCCTATATGTCTGACACTTTAGTCACAAGTCTACCATTCAGAAGCTACCTAAGCCGAATGATCATAATCTCCCCCACAGTAGTGGAATAAGCCAGTAGTGAGTCTGACATTGCCTCACTCTGCTGTTGAGCAACCATTAAATGGGGACTTACAGGAATGCAGTAGACCTCTTCTCCATTACAACATAACCAAAGCCTTCCTGAGTCCCGGCACATAGTGTATCTCCGTTGTCGAAGCCGGAAAAGTTCGTCCCAGCAGTCCCATGAAGTCGCTTTACGGAAAGTAGCACGATCTGTGAGTATTTGGTTCGTTAATGGGTTAAACAGCGGCACGCTGTAACTTTTCACGGCTGTGGCAAGAGTTAAGCGAATACCAGTGGCGACTTTCCAGATCTGGACTTCGTATAGTCCATCGACCTTTTCGCAAATGACTGCTAAAGCTGTAGCATCGGAAGAAAAAGCAACACTTTTAATGTCAGACTTGAGGTTCATAAAATTGTGTTCCAATCCGTCCCATCTTGGTCGTGAAAACGTGGAGACGCAGTGATTCGCGCGCCAATCCCAGATGCGCACTGCCCAAATCTCCTCGTGGTCGCCAAAAGCCATAGCAAGATATTTCGAGTCGCGAGAGATCGCCAACGCCAAGGGAGAGTCATCACGACGATTTCTAAGTGTACTTCCATCCGTTTCAAATAAGCATTTGCCAGAATCCACGCACCAACCCTTCACCTCCAAATTCTTATAAGCTATAAATAAGTATTTCGAATTGTCTGAGAATATCTTACAGGGACGTCGTAAGTAGCCCTTCTGTTGGTTTGAGCCTTGAAGTTTGTGAATGGATTTCCCAGTGTCGACACGCCATATTCGGACATCAGCCTGACCCTTATCTTCGCAGGCAATGAGTTCTGAGTTGGGTGAAAAGAGAGGCCAACCGTCGCTGCAATCTTTTCCTTTAAGCACCTGAACACTCTCGCCGCTGTCTCCGCTCCATATGTTGATGCACCCATCGAGACTCCGTGCTGCGATGTATTTCGATCTGGGCGATATAGTTACGGACTCTGGAGGGCAGGCAGTATTGTGCGATTCAGCAGAGGTATCTCTTGCATTAGCTCTCCATATTCGAATCCCTCCGTAATTGGCAGATGCTAAAAATGAAGAGTTTGACCAATCAGGAGAGAATGAGATTTGATATATAGTAGTGTCAGTTTGGATATTAAATAGTTGCTGTCCTGTTCCAGTACTGCCCACAATCAAATCACTGTGTGAGACCACTACAAAAAGTGATGCGTCGGGCGATAGATCAAGGTCGTCTATCCGAGTATCCAGTTTAATCCAGCGTGTCATTGTCCATGTCTTAGAACACCAGAGATAAATATCAGCATTGAAAATGTCCTTTGCATGCACCAAAGCCAGCAATGCTGAGTCTTGCGAAAATTTCGAGCATTTCTTATAAGCGACTGACTCAGTGTTGGGAGCCCGAATATGCTTCATCTCTTCACCTGTCTGGGCAGAGTAGATTCTAGCATCATCTTGGTGTATCAATGCTATTAGTGTAGAATTAGGTGAAAAGATTCCATGCAATTCGTTGCGATCAGTAGGTGTATGAATCAGATCTATCTGACACACACAAGCACAAGTTTCTGTCGTCCAAATTTTCACCAAGCTCACTTTATATCCCTTGAAACAAATAGATGCTGCTAGATCTCCATGGGGTGACAGACTAATCACCTGTTCCAGGGGCATCTCCCTGGATGAGTAATTACTCTGAAATCTGTTGACGTTAAGGTTGAAAGAACGCCGTTGCATTTGGGCCCCGTTATCGATGATCCAGGTTTGCACGATGCCAGTAGAAGAAACTGAAATCAGGTGTTTAGAATCGGGCAAAAAGGAGACATAATGGGAGTTACTGCCTATTCTCCATTCGGCTGTTTGTTTCATGGAATCTGTTCTGTAGACCACGATTGTCTGATTCCCCCGGTTCAAAGATCTGCTCATAACACAGAGTGCAGATGAATCCCAGGAATAAACTAGCTTGCCGACTTTGGGGACGGGAACCTTATGCCGCAGAGAGAAACGCGTTCGTGGCGTTTTTAATACGGTGACGCTATTCCCAAAGTGAGCTTGTATAGGTTGCCGGAACGACCTGTAAATTGCACTGCACTGGTCTTCAAAGACAATCGCCGAATAGTACAGCTGTAGAGGCCAATTCTTGACGTAATCTTTGCAAGAATGAAAAAAATTGAAGGCGTCGCCAATGAACATTCTGAGAGAATTTGAATCTCCTTTCAAACCGATAAGATGGTAATCACTATGCTTGTTTCCGAAAGAACCGTCGGCCCAATCTCTCAGCTTCTCGATGGCCTTTGCCCCACGTGGTTCAAGACTACGTAAGAGCGCCAAAGATTCTAGCCAGCATAGATATTTGGTTATCAAAAAAGAATGAAGAATACTATCATCCTTCAAGAGATCTTTAGGCGTGGCCCTTTCAGAGCTGCATCCGCGGACTAGATGATCGACCCAATATACGCAAGAGTATGCTACCGACCTTAGCTGATCAGGAATTTCCGAAACGTCATCGTATAGTTCGCTTCCAGGCTTTTTTAAATCGCATATATCGTACTTGAGATTTTGACACATTGTCTCCAGTGAAGTTCTGGCCATTTGGTAATGCTGGTACTCGATCCCCAACGGGAAGGTGCTTGTAGTGGCATAATCCACTATGTAATCTTTGACTGACTGGTGGATAAAGTAGACAGTATCATCTCTTATATATAAGAGAGAACCAAGATCTTTGACTATATCCTGTATATCTCGTATATTATAGGTGGCTTTGTGATCTGCCCACTGAGAACTTATAAATAAATAAAGTTCTTTAAGATGAAGGGGTCTCTCAGCTGTGGTAATAATAGATAAGAGAACTCGACAGGCTTCTTGATCTTTTGGTCTTAGTTTCGAGTTAACTCGCTCTATAATAAGTTTATAGAGGTTTTCTAGACCTGTTGGTATTTCTTCCAGCACGTCCTCTATATTCCGACGGTCTGTATCACGCAACTGTTCAATCACGAGAGCCACCCATAGGAATGTGCCGTTCGCTTTATGTTTCAGGGCCTCAGTTGTCTGCATTTGAAGTTCAGTGTCGTCTTCCAAAGCTTCAATACCCTGGATAGAGTTATTAATGTAAGCGTCGACAGACTTGGAGATGTTTTCGGCATTCGCTTTCAGCTCTAGGCTTAGTATTCGATTGGATTGGATTTTTCGAAGATCTCGTTCAATGTCTTTAACATTTCGACTCGATAGTAGCCACTTTACGTGGGTGCTTGTGTTCACGATGAGCTTTAGAAGTGGTTTGCAATTATGCTCGCACTCGTCGAGAGCATCGACAACACAGACAGGATCTAGCATTGCTTTATCCTGGGTGATAGTGTTGAATATATCGCATAGAACAGTCCATGCGTTAGGCCCTTCAAGCTGATTTAATTTGTCATCGTATTTTTTTCGAAGAGTTTTAATGATTGCCGCACGCTGCTCATCAAGCGCTGTTTCGTAGAATCTGATTAGCAATGCTTCCTAAGTAGATATTTGGAGTAGGATGAACGAAAGAGCGACTATACCTTCGTTATTGACGAGCGAGAAAATTAACCCCGCGACAACTGAAGTAGCAGAATTAATCCTAGAATCCGTGGCTTGGCAGAAGAAATAGCCCAAGTTGGTATTTATTCCAGGATTCTTCTTTAAATCTTCAATAATACCACAGAAGAGCATTGTTTTGCCTTTTCCAGGGTCGCCTTTAATCCAAAGTACACCACTATGTTTAGCGTGGCGCCATTTTTTAAAGCCTTCATGATCGAGGATCCAATTGAAAGATTCATGTAGAAGGGGACCCTTTGCTTCCAAAATTCGCTCTTTGTCGTAATATGGGTCCGTTTTGCTAATCTTGTTTAGAAAGGGACCTTTTGGCGGGCGTGGTTAGCCAAATTCTGTGCGCCTCAACTTCAGGCCCCAGGCGAAACATACCAGCATCAGTAGTGTTTAAATCACCCTGAACGATGATTGCATGGTCCCCAATTGTATTTCCTGAAATTTCGCGGCGATCGACCATTGTATCTTAATTTTTGCTGCAAAATCGCGCCGTTAGGTGCAGATGTGAAGATGTGAAGATGAGAGTTGCAACCCAACCTCGAATGTTCGCATATCAGGCTGCATTTCGTATGTAGTCGGGCATCCAATAATAGTTGGAGAAAGTCGTTGGGTACAAGGCTTCACTGTAGCCGTGTGCTTGGCAATTTGGACGAGGCTTGCAATTGGCTGGCTGCATATTGGAGGAGTTGTCGCTGCGCAAAGGTTGTGATAGGCCAGCTTGGGAGTTCGATCCATCACTAGAAGTACATGTATGCAGGCTCTCGTCTTCGTTGGGTGCTGAAAATACGTACTAACGCGCTGGCCATCACATAGGTATCCAGTGTAGATACGACGAGGCTGAGCCATCGACCTGCAGCAGGAGATTTACATGGTTATAGATATCTAATCTTTCGTAGCTAATCAGATTGGGGTCCTTCGTTCTAAGCCTTAATCGACCTTTGTGAGACAATGGATACAAGATAAATAAGACAGACCAGTGACTGTAAGTCTATAGTCGCTGTAGCAAAATGTACCACGTCTGCATATGCCGAAGCTAGAGCTAAATGGAAGCAACTGTGGAGCACGATGTTACTTTGCAACGGATCTAGGACCTTATGCCATTTCTGGAATCTGGCGATTTGCTGTTGTAAGTAAGTCGGCATAGACGAGATACACGATAGGTACATTTCCTCTGCAGGGGTATTGGCAGACCTATGTATGTGTAATAGATTTGTAAGTGTAGCATTCGGCATTGAGGGATTATTTATACATATCTGCCGCAAAGGTCTCGCTTTGCGTTTCCTAGAGACAGCAACCACTCCTCACAGCCGTTCATACCAACAACATTTGCATACTATGCATCTCACTATCTTGGGAGTAAGTTCATTGGACCCCAAAGCTCACCAGGACAATGAACTAATAGTTTAAAGCTTCTCGCTCTGGCTATCGGCTCTGCCGCCGCCACCGACGGACTCAACTTTGAGATATTCTTCACCGGAGACGGAAGCCCTGCGGCCGTGCACTGCGGAGGAGACAGCATCCAGGCCTTTAACGAGACGGTGACCAATAACGGATGCGAATCGTGGGCGTTTGCCTATGGAGATGCTGTGAGATTGGTATCTGGACAGGCCATCCCCGCGTCTTTGCAGACCAACAACGAGCAGACCTGCACTGTTTACTGGGTTCAGGAGATTAACGGTGTCAACTCGCAAACCTGCGCGGACGCTGTTTTGGCCACCACGGCTGAGTTGACCGATGAATGCTATGTTGCACCGGCAGGGGTTTATGGGCTGAATGTTAGATGTGAGCAGAATTGAGCAATCTGAGTATCTACCGTAGACACTGCTTGGTCATTATGACACAGTGTTATCGAATGCAGTGAATACTTCTTGTTCTCCAACGACGAAGCTGTTTCGTGGCTGTGATGAAAGATGAATAAATGGCGACAATTAGAGACGTAAAGGCACTTGAGTCGAGAATAGCTGACATTAGATCCATTATGTTAGGCCAATTTCATGGATAATGCAATAATAACTATGAAAGCCATAATGATTGCTGCCAACTGTTGGTTTATAGTCATATATCGGCAGTTCATTATGCAAGAAAGTATTGATGGCTAATTGTGTAATAAATTTGTGAAAGACCTCGAAATTTTCCACATAGCTATACTATTTAGCAATGGAGACCAATATGCGTTGACTCCAAGGATGCAAGTGTTTCTTCATCAAACGACTGCCAAAGATAAAAGAGAAGCTGGCCATGTACTGCTAACTTTTAGTTGGCCTCGGCACGCAGTGGCGTAATGGGGCTTGTTTTGTAAAACAAAACATCGGGGTCGTATTTATGTTTCAACACGGCCAGTCGTTGTTGATTGCCGCCGAATGGCGTATCGGTTACAAGATCGCCAGCTATCGTCGAGTATTAGCTGTGTTCAAAGTCAAACGGGGCCAGTAACACTTACGTTCGACATAGTTGGCATACTCCAACGAGTTTTTAGAATCTTCGGAATATTCCTTGCTATCGATAATAGCTTGTCGGCACTTGGCCTGAATCATTCGACCCCAGGCTCTGTTCTCCTCATCCATCTTTGGGTCAGTCCATTCCAAACCGACAATACCGGGCCTATAAGGCCCTCGATTGGAGAATGCCATCGATTCCAAAGGCACGCTCTGGATTTTCGATACGTCATGAATCTCTATACCTATAAAGGTCGCAGACATGTCGGGATTCTTCTCTATCTGCTGCGAATAGTCGTTGTAAAGCTCTTGCACAAACGCCGGGTCTATATTGTTGGTAACCGTGACTGCTTTCAAAGCTTTGCGGCGACCATGCGTAGCTATAGGATTTAATAGCGCATTGAGATGGTTGTAGGGCATCATTTTCGCAGTGACGGCGACAGGCTGTAAATCGAATAGGAATTTGAAATATTCCTTTGCTGCATCTTCGTCACCGTTGTAGAATACATTGGTGACAACCACAGCAACGGGCATCCCAGGGGGCCTTGCAAAGACAATCAAGCCCGCAGCTTGGGGCTCTGGAGTCTTCATCCTGGTATTGAATCCCTCCACGACAGATGTCAGCTTATCAGGGGTAAATACCAAGCCACCAGCGTATATTTCGTTTGTTTGGTCGTATCCCCTAAAGGTGAATTCAACTGCAACTCCAAAGTTGTGGCCTGCGCCGCGAATCGCCCAGAATAGATCAGTATTCTCATTTTCTGAAACCGCAAGGATGCGTCCATCAGCAACGACAATCTTGGCGGCGACAAGATTGTCAACAACAGTGCCGTACATGCCCGAGAGCCAGCCCATGCCGCCGCCAAGCGTTAAGCCGCCGATGCCTGTATGATTCACAGTTCCGCCTACTGTTGCCAGGCCTTTCTCGAATGCGGCGTTGTCGACGTCTTCCCAGAGGGCACCGCCTTGAGCAACGATCAATTTCGCGTCTTTATCAACCTTCACGGCGCGCATCCCTGATAGATCAATGGTGAGCCCGCCATCCGTAGAGCTAGTTCCTCCCGTAGAGTGTCCGCCTCCTCTCACAGCAAGCTCAAGCTTATTAGTAGAAGCAAATTTGACCAGCTTGGACACTTCCTCGTATGAAACCGGAACAGCGACAGCACCCTATTATAGTGAGCAACAATCCCACCGGAAACTTTAACCAAAAGTATTTTCTGGGAGTACTTACGGCGCGTTTTACCGCGTTATCTGCCCAGCGGGCAATTAGCTTCTCATAATCATCCCCATCTGCGGGGGTGAGCAGTCGAGTGGAAGCATCTAGCTGAGAAGCAAGCTCCTTTATCTGCTGCGCTGTGATTGAGTGTCTCATTTTGGCAAATAGTATGATAGAGGTCGTTGGTATTGTATTATCTTGGAGCTAGAGATGAAAGAAACTCTCAGCCTGTGAGCAGGATCCTATAGTTCTTATATATCTGTTGGACCGGTCTTTAGCGTGGCTTTTACAGCTATGAACATAAATCCTCCAAATCCTCCACCGTTGCAAAGTAGGTAAGGTCGGTCCCCAGCACTTTAGTTTATAAATCCTAAAGCTAATTTCGTAGCTTATTGGCCACTTGAAAGTGCTCTATCATAATTGAACCACGCATGGGAGAAGCGCTTACTCTCTCATACTCCGCAAGGCGTTTTAGCGATGGAGGCTATGCAATTTTGGCGAGCTCATTGTGTACTCTCTACTGCATACACATAGTCTCCAGACTATGAAACTTATTCCCGCGCTGTAAGGCTGTATGCATACATGTAGCTTAAAGCCACGGCGTTTACACTAAGCATGGAGCTTACGTTATAGTCAGCTATCATTACCACGTTCAAGATCCGCCAGCTGAAGCGTTTGACTATTTTCTCATTCATGTTCATTTGACAGCTCCTTTCCCTATTCTAGTCTAGCCTAGGAGCTCCTTAAAAATTAGCAATATTGTAACCCGTACGAAATCCGGAGGTGTGAAGGATGAATTCGAATTCGGGGTATAGGGCTTATGATCGGATCTTGCGGAAAGTAAACCGCAACACCCGCTATACGATTCGATGGTCCTTTTTAAATCGCCGGCCGCTCAAGTTAGGCCGGGTACCCATTTATATCTGACGCGGAGGCAATATCATGCCTAGGAGCCCTTCCGAAGCAATATGCTTACATGTAATAGAGAGTTACGTCAAAAGTGTCACGAAATACAGTATGATGATAAGGTTCGCTTATTAAATACTATTTTCTATCGCGTATCTCGCTTCGACATTTCCATAGCCTATTGATATTTCCCATAGCGCACGTCTTAGTACCTACATGTATGTATAATGAGTATAATTTGTGGAGGTACAAATCCTGCTAGCTTAATGGCCTGACATTGAGAACCCAAAGCTACGGCCTGACTGACGAGTAAAGCAATACAAAAGGATGTATGACGTACGAGTAACATTCATGAAGAGACCTGCATTTGTAGCTGGAGCTGAAGCTTGATCCTCATAGCGGTTTAGAGCAAGCTGTGGAGCAAATTGCCCCTAATGCATAGCGCTCAGGTCAATCCTGGCTAGCCCATCCTGACATAGGATTTCGTAAGGGAAGATATAAAAGTCTGATACTCCTTTTGTATTTATTTGACGAACAATAATACCATAATCTCGTTTGATTTGATGTCAGAGTGCTATTGTAATGAGTAAATAAATAGTCTATACATAGCACACCACAGGGTAATATGATACAACACTGATGACTTTTTCAGAAAGCAAAGCGATTGCCGCAGCTATTTCCGCCTCTAATAAAGCCACAAGATACCGATGTATTCATAAAGGAGTGGTCGATAAGAATAATTATGGAGCCTGTTGATGTTCAGAACATTGTTTATCCACAATAAGTGGAAGGTTGGAGAGAGAGGGCACTAGGAACGAGGAATTAATATTTGTAGTGTGACGAAAGAAGATACCTTATTACCTCGCAAAATTCGCCTGTGGATATCTCCAGCTTTTGGTCCACTACTTTCCAATGTCAGTAATCAGCTAACTGTGTATTTATAATTAAGTGATAAAATCGAGGAGACCCACAGTCGAATTCAGTGAGGTTATACGGTACATGTATTCTCTTGAAGACTTGCTTGAAGACTTGGGATAAGACAAATGAAGAGACAGAATTGATCAATGGATGAGTTCGATTAGCCTTTGCCGATCAGACACAGTAGAGCGGCCAGGGAACGTAGAAGATTAAAGTTAATCGTGTACTTATGAAACAAACATGGGATATTTTATGATCGTGGCCTTTAAACAATTATAGCTACACATACTTAAACTAAAAACGGCGCTTTTGACGTAGATCCGAAGCTAGGAAGAATCAAGAGCCCCCAACTGCGGACGGGGCTTGCTGCATATTAGTATATGCTGAAGAAAAGATATCTGTTGTGCTTCTATATACGAATATCAATCTATATTCATTTTGAACGAATAGTCGACAAAGCATCACAAACTAATTCTTTCCGCCGTTTTCCTGACACCGAGTCTCTATTCCTATATGTGCCTGACTAATAACAGCCGTAGACATTGTGGATCTTTTGATTCGTATACGCCTTACCACTCATCAACGAGTCGGTTTTATAGCCGATCATAAATCTAATAGTAATGTGATAGGACGCGGATAAACGAGCCTTGATTGACGAAAATGCCGACCCGTCCAAGTTGAATTCGTATTACAGAAAGAGACCCCTCGTCTTTGAAGATGAATGACTAGCGATTACTGATCAAATAAAAATGCAAATATTAGAACCATGCTCGAGTTCTCTATGCAGTTGTATTGAGTTCAGCAACAATGAGATAGGTGGAAGGTGCTTCATCAGTTGCCAGATACCCGAATACCCGTCTTTGACCAGACCGGGGTATAGTAATCTGTTCTGGTATAGGTGGAAATTTAGTATCTTACAAGGGCCTAGCTGGCGGCATAGGCTGCATGCAGATAGGTACCTATATCTATTTCTCGTTAATACTCGTTACAAGTACGATTGGTTTGGGTAATTTTGCCCGAGTTTCCTCTCATTCACCGGCGGATACTCGTGTGCGCTATAAGCCTTTCTATTCTTAATCCTCTTTCATTTTGTGTATGTGATGCCACTTGGCATAGAAGCTTAATAACAGTTGAAAATTCAGAGTCAAGGGTGTGCCAGATGACTATGACAGCATAGCAGTGTTGCTCAAATTAAATGCGGTAATGGATGTGTCTTTGCGCAACCCTCACCGATCTTTCCGTGCGACTTCGTATCGACCTGCAGATCTCAACTAGCAGCCATACGCATGATTGGCAGCGCTCGTATTACTTTGGGACGTGTGCCGAATTTGCCGATAGCCGGAACTTGCTCATTACTCGATTAGGACGGAGACTATTCGGGTACAGCAGTTATAGAAGCTGACGATCATATAAATAAAGCGAGCACCCTCCTCGTCAAAATTGCCACTTCAACAATCTCACAATAATCCAAAGCACGCATCTAAGAAACTCTAAGAATCATTCAAAATGAAGACTTCTGCTTTCGCTACGACTGTTTTCGCCAGCCTGGCTGCCGCTGCCTCTCCCTACTGGTACATCACCAACCTTCAATCTGTCGATACCACTTCCCCCACTGGGGAGAGCACTCTTCAATTCACATTTGAAGATGCCAGCACTTCCTTGGTTACAAAATGCTCATATGTCAACGTTCCTGGATCTGCCCGCCCGGTCACCGTGTTGACTGCGACGCCCTGCGAAAACCCGCAGGTGCTATACACTTATATCAAGACCAGCCAAAAGACTGGACAGGTCAACATTACCCTTCAGCATCTCAACGCTGCGTAAGTCGAAGTGATTTCGACCCTAATCATGCATTTATAGAGCTAACATTGAGTTTGACCGAAAGTGGCAACCTCCAGGGAAACCAGTACGGACTTGGAATCGCCGACCTCGCTTGCCAAGCAGACGATGCCCAAGGCTCAACAGCCTGCTTCGCCGCGAACACTGAGATTATTCCTGGCCCTGAAACCGGCGCCTAAAGTCAACGTTGGATTTACAAACGCTGTTAATGTATATTCAGGAGCACAAAAAGTCGACGGCGTCGATGTTGTAGCAGAGCGCAATTCTTTTTGAAGACTTGGTAATTTGGTCGTGCGTCGTGCATTTAGTCCAATTTTGGCCGTTTAATAGACCGATTGTTTTCAGAGTCATAAGGATTTTACCGTGAAAAGGTGTTAACATAGATTATGTCGCTGATGTCACTGGAGATTAATTTATGGAGATACGCCAATGGACAGCTGGTGAGATCAATGTACAGCGAGAAAACAATTAGCAGAACACCACTTGTCTCGGCACACGTATAACTTCGTTTAAGAGTTCAGATGAGAACATAAGCATTCCAATCTTTGTGACGCTGTTTATCAAGCTATGTCCTACGATAGCCAACAGGTAATTCAGGGAGCCGCCGTGTGACGCAATACTGCCAGAATATAAGCTACCCAGTCACACAGTATTCTTTCGTTTAGTTGTGCTTTAGAATCACCTGTACTCTTCGAGTCATTCATCTTCAAGTTCTGAAACAACCTTGCTGGGTCTTCTTCGATGCATTTCAACATAGTTATATCGCTTCTTTACCACAAAAGTCCTCTAGCCACTCCGATACTAAGAAGAGATGAGCACCTTTAAATGTCCTCTAAAAGTATGGGGATCTATAAAAGGAGTTGTACAGACGTGTAAACAGGTATTTGCGAGCAAAACTATATTAGCTCCAGAGGCAAGGGCCAAATTTCTTCTAGAAGTTCAAAGAGCATACTCAAGGGGGTAATTAAGAGGATATTGAATCATCATTTCGTATTACTATTCATAACTAAAAATTCGGGTACTTCTCGGGCAGGGGATATAACAGGAACTCGGGAATTCTTGCCCAATCCACTTTTTAAGCTACTGCTCGTGTCATGACTGCCGCAATGCCGAGACCTGATATCGTTGACGTGGGGCACAACCTGGACTTCCCTGCAGCTGCTCAGCTGTGTTACCCTACCTGTATGTAGATTTTTGCATATACTTGCATCGAATCACTATAGGCAAAGGTTGTTGCATAATCTTCTTAACGTCTTGGATTAACAACGCTTAGGGAGAGTTATACATACAAACCGGCATGTGGCAAGAGATTGAAGGGTAGATCAAAGCGGTCAATATCTTGTATTCTAGTCGACTTACTCTTATTAACCTTTATTTAAACTGTCTATACTCAGAGTTGACTGACTATCATAGCACAGTTATATACCATACTAAAGCACCGTTCTAAATGCTTCTACCAATTTTCACCATCCGCCTGCTCAAAGTCACATATCCGTCTTAATTTGACTCATAGCTCATCTTTTTGTAAATGGCTCTTTTGCTTAAACTTTTCGCCGCTCACACTACGCAAGCGATAAGCTTTAGCAGCATGCCTGGGCACATGGACGTCGAAGCGGCCGCCAGACTTAATAAGGCCAACGCGCTCGCCAAACAACCGCGCATCTTCGCGCTTCAAACCCTCAGCGTAGGAAGTCTCAGTCGAATTGTACCAGTTTAGTTTTTGCAGCTTTTGCTTTCGAGCTGAAGCACTGTCGGCGTCAAGGACAGCTTGGGCGTCCTCGCTGCTCATAGCAGCACCAGTCTTGCCCCATAGATCATGGACAGCCCAATCATTCTTGTTCTGAGGAGCAGTGCCACCAACGCCATTTGTAAGGAAGATTTCCTCGAGCGTGGCGCCCATATCAAGGTCCTCGTCGGCAACGTTGAGGAAGATGAGGATCTGGTCTCCATTTGCTAGAGGACCGCTCCAGATATGAGTCTCACCAACACCCCACTCGTCCTTGGGAACATTAAAGTTGCGTCGGATACGCTGAACGGCGCGGCCACGGGGATCTTGATTGATAGCAATTACGGCCGGGTTGGTGACAATAGAAAGATCGGAGCCTGACCACTTGCGAAGATCGGTTCCAAGAAGGAGCGGTGCTTTCAGGGCTGCCCACATGGTGAAGTGAGCTTTGTACTGTCCATTAAAGTTAGGTTTCTATGTATCGACATATGACGGTTTCTAAGGAGATGAAGGTGGAATCTTACCTCTTCCTCAGTCATGCCGCCGTGGCCAACTTCAAGCATGTCGAGATCATTCCATCCGCCTGGAAGACCGCGATCGATGTAAGGAACGACTCTGTTGATGATGGCAAGAACTGAGCAGTGAGTGCCAGGAGCAATACAAGCCGGATTAGCAGGATCATTGCAGGAGCATAGATCATCTGGTCGAGCAAAAGAATCGTAAATGTCTCCAAAAACGCGCCAAGAGTTGCTAATGGACGCAGCCCACTGCATTATTTTGACATGTCAGTATCGACAATTGGTAAGTGCTAATTGACGTGATAAGACTTACACTATATGAATAGTCTTCACCCCAGTTACAAAGACTGTAAAAAATATTCTTCCCTGTGGCCTTGAGAGCTTCCGCCATGGCGTTGAAGCGCTGGAATGAAATGAGGGGAGTGCCGAAGCGACCCATGTGGTAGCAGTTGTCATATTTAAGATAATCGACACCCCAGTCTGCAAAGCTTTGAGCATCGTCTTTTTCATGGTCCAAAGAGCCAGCTATTCGGCGTTTAGAATCGTTTCATGATAATATATGCTGCTGTTTATGGAGTGAGAGATTGAAGGTCTCTTACCATAACGTGCGCATGTCAATTCGCCAGCGCTCGAGTACATGCCGAATAAGAAACCCTGAGCATGCAAATCATCTGCAACGGCAGCCATTCCGCGAGGAAACTTCTTCGTGTCTACGACCAATTTGCCCTTCTTATCGCGACCATCGGACCAGCAGTCATCCAAGACTACGTATCCGTATCCCAAGTCTTGAAGACCATATTCTGAGATGAGCTGCGCATGGTCAAGCAGCAAATGCTCAGAAACATCGCAGCCAAAAGAATTCCAGTTATTCTGTCGCGAGAATTAGCTATCAATCAGCCAATGCTTGACTTCTCATAGGTGATGTAGAGAAAAGCTTACCCATCCCATTTGCGGGGTTCTGGCTAGGCCATTGTCGATTGCCTCTACGACAGCCACAGAGGCTGCGACAACCAGCGCACTTTTGGACAGCATGTTGTGCCTGAAAGACTAACCGGTCTTTGAGACGATATTAGTGATTGATTGCAGTTCCAATTGACTTGCTGAATTGCTATTGTCATATATATATGCTATATAAATAAAGAGACTTCATTCTACTCTGGACGACTTCAGGCTCACCCCACTAAGCCACTCATCTACAGCTACTCTCCGCGATAAACGGATTCCTAGTTTCCAGATGCGGGGTCTTACCTGGGTATTCCCATCTATTTGCCCGACCCCACGAGGTTTTCCGACTTCTCTATTCAACAGCTGGCAATAAAGCTTAACGAGACTGGTCACGAGGAGCTAGTAGCTGATCGCTCATCGCCTGGAGAAATGTTCGGGAGATTGGAGGGCTCCACACGGATAAGAGATCCGAGTCCACGGAAAAGTAAGCCAAAGCTCGCATGCTGAGCCAAGGTTCTGGACATGGTTCGTGGGATTGAATTGGCCGTCTACCTTGGCTTTACTGACCACGGGGAGCATATTGGCATTTTGACTTGAATGCGGGGACGAAGGACTTGAAACAGGGTTTTGTGTAGATGAAGAGGTGGCTACAAAGTGCAGTGGGCATATGGCAACTCTGCCAAGCGAAAGGGAAAGACATGCCTGTGTATCATTATTTTGGATCAAAATTTCTGCATTGAAAGCGATACATACATATATATATATATATATATATAAGATTATAAATCATCATTTTGTCTTTAATTCTATCCTTTGTACTGATTCTGTTAATTCTGAGCCTACTCAAAAAGCTTTGGCGCGTTGTCTAAACGATAGATACGTATCTAATATTTAAATGGTTTGCTTAACCACTTGCTCACAATAAATGCAAGGCAATTAGTTATTACATATGTTAACCAACCTTCAGTTTAGAATTGCTATTCTTTATATGCGGCAGCGGCATACTCTGAGATAGCTCAATGTGCTGGCATGTTCCTAATATTTCCGGGTAGCTATTTTGTTCACGACTCTCTTCTGTTATACGGAATGTGATGAACAAAACATGCGCGTCGTGCGTATAGATTGCAATGTGGATGCTAAATGGAAGATTGCTATCTTTTGGTAATCATAATTCGGAAACTTAAGCACATGCATATGCAGGGACGGGAGATGGACCCGGAATAGAGTAACCGTACTGCATGCATCCTCGTGTCTAGACCTGTGGTATGGAAGTTTACGGAATCCATGATTGGTGGGTACTGTAGATATGGAAAGAAAGCTGATGCATAATCTTGGAGCAGTGCATCATTGCCGCAAACGGAAAAGCATACAACATACTCGTCAAGGTTGCGGATTGGCTCATCATGAACCATACGGGAACTAGGAACAGCCTGAAGCTGTTCGTTATCCACTGTTGAAACAGACATCACTATTTGATAAAGTTGGGTTAGAGCCACAGGTGACTACGATTTGGAGAGACTTGCATGGATAACTGGCATTAAGGAGAATGACTGGGGATCTACAACAGATTTGCTTATCGTGCTCGAGATCTGTGAAGATAGAGTAATATCCTAAAGGATCATCCAATATGTTGGCCACAGCATACTGTAAACTCCCTCTAACAAGCTTCTATTCCGAAACTCTTATAAAGAACTTCTAACATTTTGTTTTCTGAATAGAAATTGCAGTTTTCATAACTCTAGAAAACGTTCTTGTTACGTTTTGGGTCAAGGACAGCGGGGGAGGCCCATACCGTCTTCTATATTGCCCTTTGACGAGAGAGATTCTATTATTACTGTAATCACTTAATTAGGGGATCTAGATGCTACTATATACCATGTTTTATCGATAAATGACACAGACAACATCCAATTATCTCAAGCTGATAGAGGAATCCCATCCTTTGAGCCTAACCGAAACTCGTCTTACCAATGCTGAAGCACAACACCGTCTATCGAAACCAAGCACCAGCACTTCTATATCCTAGTCAATATCTCTCGACTACCATTCTCTGATTTCGCCATCTGGGCCTCTAAAAGAGGGCGACTCCCATGGTACGCAATCCTTGGACAACTTCCGAATTGCCTCTTCATCCACCTCAATGCCCAAGCCAGGACCTGAAAGCACCTTGATGTAGCCGTCATCCACTTTCCAAACTTCAGGATTCTTTATGTATGTTTCAATATCCTGCCCTGTGTTGTTGTAATGGATTCCAAGGCTCATTTCTTGGATCGAGAAATTGGACGATACTGCGTCAACTTGCACATTTGCGGCCAAGGCAATCGGTCCTAAAGGACAATGTGGCGCCAGGGCAACATCGTATGTTTCTGCCATTGATGCGATCCTTCTGAGCTCAGAAATGCCCCCAACGTGGCAGATGTCAGGCTGTAAGACGTCCACGCATCCTGCTTCCAAGTACGGGCGAACATCCCATCGACTGTAGAGACGTTCGCCGAGTGCAATAGGGGTGCTGGTGAGTTGGGCCAGTTCTTTAATCCCACCAATATTCTCCGATAGTAGTGGCTCTTCAATGAAGAGAGGTCGATGCGGCTGGAGCAGAGCGGCCAGTTGCTTTGCCATTGGCTTGTGAACACGGCCGTGGAAATCGACCGCGGCATCCATCCCAAGGCCTTTGACGACTTTTACCCTTCGCACTACATCATCAAGCACTGACGGTGAATCGAGCCAGCAAACATCTGCGGTTCCATTCATTTTGACCGCATGGAAGCCTTGCTCTTTGCGAGCTATTCTGTTGGGGATTATCAGCCTTGATCGCGCAATTTCAGCAAATAAACAAAATTTCTAGCTTACGCTTGTTGTTCCACCTCATCAGGGCGATCGCCCCCAATCCAGGCGTATACTTTGAGCTTATGCCTCACTTTGCCGCCAAGGAGCTCATATATCGGGACACCCAGTTTCCTGCCTAAAAGCCAGTCAGTATTGTTCTCAAGTGCAAGGAGAATTTCGTTGAAAACACCACAACTCATTTAATGTTCGTCTTACCTTTAAGATCCCATAATGCAATATCGATTCCGGAGAGTGCACTCATGAAAACTGGCCCGCCGCGATAAAACCCAGTGCGCCACGCCATTTGCCAAATGTGCTCGATCTCACTGCGTTTGGTAAGCTCATTTCCTAATTTGTCCAATTGCCAAATCTGGTGAACCTACTTAGCATCGTGTCCTTTGAACTTCTCAAACCACGCATCTAGACATCCTTCAACTGCCTGCGTGTGTCCTTCTAGAGATGCTTCGCCCCAGCCAACATTTCCATCTTCATCGGTAACTTTTACGAATAGCCACCGAGGCGGGACGCGAAAGTATTCCATAGATTTGATCCTCGCCATGATGAAATGTGTGCCGAATTTGAACTAAATGACACGGCCTGTTTGATGAATGGGCGCAAGTTAAGATGACAACTTGCTGCTCGTGTGATTTGTATGTATAATAATGCTTGTATATACGTATAGTAGCAGCCACGGCGAGAAACCAAGGAGAAACATGAACGAGAGTGTGGCCGCGGAGCTCCACCAATACCATCATGGCTTACTTGTTTTTACTGGTTTAGGCGTAGAAACGACTCCCCGCTGAGTGGAACACAAACCCCCACCACTCCACAGCGCACGGAAAAGCAGAGAGGGGGATGAGGATCGGGCGGGGATGGTGCCTATAATCCGGGAGAATGTAGCCCGAGTGCCATGGACCGATGATGCCCCGGTAAGAGAGTTATTTGAAGTGGTACGGGACAGTTGAATGGCTAGAAATATCTAGATCCTCCTCGGCGAGAACAACAGTTTTGTGTTCACTGCGATCATATAGGAACATCTCACATATACCAACAGCAAAATGGCCTCACAGACGGCACCACCACCGGGGGTCTTTGTGCCCGTCCCTACGTTCTTCAAGCCTGCCGCCGATTCAAATGAGCCCAAAGTCGATATCGAAACCCAGGTGGCTCACAGCGTCTATCTCGCCAAAGCCGGCATCACGGGACTGACCATCCTCGGATCAACAGGCGAGGCCATCCATCTCTCCCGGAAAGAGAGATCCGACCTTGTTGCCGGTGTGCGGGCCGGCCTGGCAAATGCTGGCTTTGAAAATTACCCGATAATGGCTGGGGTCCTTACAAACGGCATTTCTGAAACCCTCGACTGGCTGGAAGACTACGCAGCAGCCGGCGCTCAGTGGGGTTTAGTCCTGGCGCCTGGCTATTTCGGAAAGGCTGTGAACCAAAGCAACCTTATCGAATGGTTTACAACAATCGCCGATCGAAGTCCATTGCCGATTCTAATGTGAGTGTCCAGTTTGAAATGTTATTATGCGCATATTAGGATCTAATGCCGGGTTACATAGCTACAACTATCCGGGAGTTACCAATGGGCTTATTGCGGAACCGGATACTTACAGAGCTCTAGCCAAGCATCCTAAAATCGTCGGATGCAAGATGTATGTGTTGTTTTGATCTCGTTTTCCGATTCATTTCCGAGGAATCTCTCTAACATGCGATGTGGCTAGGTCGCATGGAGACGTTTCTTACCATGTTCAAGTATCCCTGGACCCTCAAATTGACCATAGCAAATTCCGTGTCTATAGCGGCTTTGGGCAACAGCTTGGGCCGATTGTTTTGTTTGGTGCTGCCGGTGTGATTGACGGGTTGGCAGCGTTCTACCCCAAGACCGTGGTCAGACTCATGAAACTTGCAAACCAAGCATCATACCAAGAAGATGTTTTACAAGAGATTAGAAAACTGCAGTTCGCTGTTAGCCGCGCTGAAGAGTTTATTGTGAGGTCTGGAATCATTGGCATTCGGGAAGGTATCATCCGTAACACTGGTTTGGGAGCACTTGAAGGAGGTCGACTCCCGCTGAAAGGCAGACTGCCTGAGGCGAATTGGACATCATTGCATCAATTGTACTTGTCAGATATAGAGCAGATAGAGGCTACATTGTAAATCTAGACGATCATATAGAGACTAAGTCAGCTATTAAGTATCAACTAGCAAGATGCCGCGCTGTAGTAGTGAGAAGGGCAAGTTTACTGACCAACGCCTCCGAAGAAATATATTGGCTGCGCGAGTTTACCTTTAATTGCTCCTCATACCTTTTTGGTCCAAGGTATCGCGCAGTGAAAAGTAAATGGTCGTTTTCGCGTGTCAACCATCCAAGCGATCGTTTATCGTTTAATACTAATATAGCAGTGGGTGTCAGATGGTTATATAACGGTCAAGTAAGACCATGACTGCATACCTGCGTGAACAGCGACCAGTTTTAAACGATATGCGAATACGAAGATCTGATTTTTCCACCAAACAAACTACCGCCTTACACCACCCACTGACGATTTCTACAAGCAGTGTAAGACGCAAACAAAGGTTTAAACTGATCAGCCTGCTGTGAGATATCTTGTCGTGTGGCCTCAGGTTTAGGAATCTAAATTTAACAGAAGATAGTCAGAATGAATCCCAAAGACGCTTCGACATAAAGAGAAGGTAAATGATTCCGGTCAAAGATATTTCAAGCAGAAGTCAGTGTTGAGTAGTTGGAGTTTAAAATAGCGAGCTTTGGTAATGAGAGTGCTATGTGTTGATGTTTGAAGATAAATAGCCCATGAGATTTGCATGTAAACTTCCTGAACAGTTCATCAGTTAATCACTTCTGCAATACCTTCTACACTATATTGCACGGAGATTTCTATAAGATCTTTCACAGAACAGCTCAATATGAAGGCTGCTGCCATTTTCGGTGCCATCTCCGCCCTCGTCGGACCCGCCGCTGCTTTTTATGGCCAGATGGCTGCCAGCGCAATGACAGTTAGCGGAGAGGGCCCCGCCTATCAACTCATCACTTTAACCGACTACAACACTGGATCAATTTACTCTGGCGATCTCAACTACGGCTTTTCAAGCACGCAGGAGTCTGTATAGTAAGCTCATTGAACATGAGAAGGAAAAGAAATGGCTGCGGCTTGAAGATGACTGACTTGAGACCAGCTTCGGGGAGGATACTCCGGGCGGTTACGACTTTTACGCTCTTATGTGGAGGACTAGCGATGGATGCCACAATATTGACTTTCAGGGAGCTTTGAGTGCAGGGCACGGATGGTGCTGCGGCTCACTTCCATGTGATTTCACCGCTTAGATTTAGGATTGGGGTATGCTGGACCAAGTCTCATATGTCCAAGGCCATTCAGTATTAATTATAATACGTCTTTCCCAATATACTGGAGATTTAAACGCTTTCCGATAACATGGAAGTTATTTGAAGTCATGAAGACGAAACGCGCGCGACCACGAGATTCCGAAAGCTCATTTTCAACAACTCTAAAAGCCTCAATGCGAATATAGAGAGCAAGTTGTTCTGATTCAGGAAATCACTTGCGACGTTATGTAAAAAACGATGAAAACATCCTTATACGTAGTAAGCACAAAGAAAGACGTTCGAGTTTCTGGTCCATAGTCTTGACTCTCCTCATGGCTTCTTAAGTGCTCATGAAACAGCGTTGAACCCCATGCAAGAAATTTGCCGGGAAATCGCTGTCTCATTTTGTAATTATTGCTAGCTATTGATCGGAATCAGAATCAAACTTATTTGCCACGATATGGCGCATCCAATTTGAACCCATATTTTTTTTTTACGAAATATTCTGAAAGAGGAGCATGGTGCGAAATAGAGATACGCGTATTTTGCAATTGTCCATTATAACCCTATGATACGTTCCATATCCGCAGATTCTATTTTCGCTAATTAGCCACGGTAGAGTATATGCGTCTTCGAATATGAAGTTTTGCGCGCAGGAAAATCTCCGACATCTGTACTGTTTCCGTCTCAAGCTTCAGACACCGTGAAGCGCTGCCCAGTTCCGACGCTTTAAATGGGCCGAGGGTTTATTAGCGGAAGAAAGCGAGTAGCCAGCCATCGTGTGCCGGAAACAGTGGAGCCTGCCCGCACTTTGAACTGAAGCCTCCGCATCGTGAACTTGATGAGCACCTAGCCTCTCGATTTATGGAGTATTGAAGAACACTGCGCCAAAGTCTTTCGAGATTTCATCCACTTGGCCGTAGTATATAGTCTGTTTGTGAGAAAAGGTATTGAGACAGGCCGGTCTTGCTCTCTCTTTGTCTTCTCATCAAGCTTACAGCCCAACTGCTATTTTTCACACTACTTTGGCCGCAAAGATAGCTCCGCCGGCTATTTCGACCTCAGCATACATACAACAGAGGATATAAAATGGCTTTCACGGGCAAAGTTTATGCCGTCACTGGGGGTGCAAGCGGAATTGGATTAGCTACTGTTAAGCTATTGGCTGATAAAGGAGCTACTGTATGCTTTTCAGACGTCAACACAACTGCTCTGGCGGCAGCCGAGACCTACTTGAAAGAGAAGGGGGCAAAGTTCTCAGCCACAAAGGTAGACGTATCAAAAAGAATCGAAGTAGATGCGTGGATTGAGGGCATTGTCAAGGAATTTGGACAGCTGGATGGCGCGGCCAATATCGCTGGTATTATTGGCAAGCATCACTCTATCCACTCTATTGAAGAACTGGAGGACGACGAGTGGGACAAGATCATTGCAGTAAACCTTACGGGCTGTATGTATTGCATGAGAGCTGAGCTGAAAAATGTCAAAGACGGCGGCTCCATTGTCAATATGGCTTCGATCCAAGGAATCACGGGTAAGTGGCCAGTCTAGCTACGGCTCCGTTCTATATGTCACCTAACTCTTAGTCATGGATAGGTCTGGGCTTTCATGGAGGCTATGGTGCGAGTAAGCATGGAGTTGTTGGCTTGACTAAGATAGCGGCAAAAGAGTACGGCAAGAGGGAAATCAGAGTGAATGCTGTGGCTCCCGGATCAATTTACACCCCAATGATGCAGCAGGCTTGGGATAATACCGGACGTCCAGTAGATGCCCCTTTTAATGACCCCACTGCATTTCAGAGGCAAGGAAAGCCAGAAGAGGTCGCAAAGGTTGTTCTATTTTTGCTGGGCCCCGACAGCACCTTTGTTAGCGGCAGTGTTTATTCTGTCGATGGTGCTTGGCTCTGATCTTGATGTAACACTAATATAGAACAAACTTCACATTTATATCATTGGGTACTAGATCATATCACTTTGGTCATTATGCCACTCAAATTCTATTGTCTTCTTTTACAAAATGTAAAATAAATAAATGTTAATGTATTCTATTGAAGTTTCTATTGAATCAGAATTCACTGCTGTCAAAAGAATTCCAGAATTATTGGAGACTAGATGTAGTTGGAAATTTCACGAATCAACCAAGACTTTTTTCTTTACGGTAATTCTATTCCTGTCTCTGTATATGTTCTACTCATGCAAAGCAACAAATACAAACAACTAGGGAATGTGATTGGCTACAATATTGATGATACTGTAGCCTTCTTCCCCAAAACATCTTGGCTTTCTCTTACTAGTATAAACAGCTTCTGAAAAATCCTCTTTTTTCAGCTCGGATAAATAATCGGTAAGTCAACCGCTCAATGTCAAAATAGTTAATATAAATCAGCCTATGCGCTACAGTAAAATGAATCTATCGGAAAATGCCATCACTGCTGTAAACATAGAGTCTTGACGTCGTGTTTTATTTGGTGGACAAATCTGTAGTGCCTTTTTCCGACGGAAATGCTGTTCTATGTTGGCGGAAAAGACTACTGTTTCTCGGGAGCTTTACACGACAGCCCATTTGGAGTTCGCCTAAGTAGCTAAACGGCGTGCTCTTCACGGAAAATGAGAACTACTAACATGACTAGTGATGAAGTCAAATCATTTTGTCAAATCTGGAGCAATATATGGGGTTTTACGAGATAATTGTAGTAGATGGTAATCGACTGCAAATTGATCGAACGTGACACTCTAACAGGGATGTTGAAAAGCGTATTTTCCCGGCTAAAAACCTGTCTCTCAGGGAATTCGATGTGTTTACGAGTGACATGCGAGCATACGAGCCTATGTCAAGATATAAGCAGAATGCTAAATATAAGACCATTGTATATACTGGGGGTAAGTCATAAATACGTCCAAGTACTTCTGTATTGTAATATAGCAGACAGCTTGTTTATGGAGGAGCTCAGCCTGCCAAATTGTTGCTTGCCCCAACATCAGTAGATCGATGGCCTCTTGTACCTACTAAAGAAGCATGCATCGGTCTTGTTTCCCGTAAACGGTTTACTGCTCTTATTCTAGCGTCTCGCATTATACTAGAGCATTTCAGTGTAATAATGATTACATTCAGTTGAAGCACCACGAGGGTAGGCATTTCGCCGCTACCATCGCCACTTGCATAACCCATATGCCTCTCTGTAACCATCTTTTGTCGTACCTGTTTCTCTGTATTTTTTCACCACTATATCATTTTATTTAGACTCAAGAAGATGCCCCAAAATAGTCCAGCTGTACTACCAACTAATTGTCGGTAGTCAAACGGCACAACAGTCAAATTCAAGAGGCCAACAATTGGCCACACCCGATATCCTGCAATTAGCATGGGCCAGAATTCCTGCACGTTTGGTCATTAGCTTCCTCTTAAACTTCCTACAAAGGGATGGTTATTAAAGGTGGAATGACCTACGTTTTGGATATTATTCCAAATCTGACCGTTACTCTGAAATGTCATGCCACCCATGAGGTAGATGAATGCCACTGTATTGATAGGTGCACTAAGCGACTGATCCAAGATAAATTTGACCGCCGTGTTACTTAAGCTCAGACGATCTTTAACTGTGTCTTTGCTTTGTTTCTGTGGTGATTTTAAGTCCGCTGATGATTCGTTTACTGGCTTTCTGGAAGGCCATCTGCGCTCTAAGAACTCTTGCCATTTGTAGTTTGGTGGCGTAACAAGAGCTGTGTATACTACAAACCGCAGTATTGACTCTAGTTCGACTTCTTCAAAAGACTTTTTGTTGAGTGGCAATTTTAGCACCCAATTAAGTAAAAAGCGTAGAAAGAGGCGAATCAAACAGATCATGTACATGGGGGACATCAACGAACCTTTGTTCTATAAGCCGTAATGCCCTGAGCACACACTCCAGCAAGACCGTTGAGCAGAGTCGCTTGGAGAGTCGCTTCCGCAACTTTGGAATCCAATATCATCGTGGAAAACCTTGGTGGTACCGATCAATAGTCTGCTGTTCAATACAATGCCCTAACGGTATGCCTGCGATGCAATGAAGCTATTTGAACGCCACCCACGGATAAGCCAGTTTTGGCGGCAAAAGATATCCGTCAGACTAAAAGCCATCACAACGGGCCGGAGTTACTCAATCGCTAAACAACAGTTGTTAGCACAGAGCCAAGAGTGACATCTTTAAGCACCTTCCTGGATAAAATAAAGCAAGCTACTCCGTAATTGAGCTTTTAGCGCCGAAACTGAAGCCAAAACCCCAGGCCACGAGGCTCTTATGGGCGCCATTCCAGGATTCTGGACGGCCGAAAGCCGGCATTACCCCGCGTCAAAGTTCCATGCTACACGAAGGAGAATTGCTCGGGAGTTGGCAAGCGACATGTCGAGGAGGCACGAGAGTCTTGTTAGTCTCAAAAGCGCTTTGCACGGATCGCTGATCCGCAAAAGGCTCGCCATTATGGGGGTTAGCCGATTGTGGGGTATGGGGAGTCTGGATCTAACCACGTTGCTTTGCAAGGGGTCAAACAGGGCCAAGTCCTTGAAGACAGGGCGTAGAAAGTTGTTTATGGTGGTGGTCATGCGGGCGAGGTAATCTATAAATTCTCCCGGCTTGGACATCTCCAGAATTGTGACAGTCGATCGTCACAGGGTGAGGCGAAACGCTACAGAGTAGTTATAAAGAGGCCCCTTGGACGCCTTAAACGGCCTTCAACTCTTCTTATTCTTCTTTGGTATCTTCACAGTCGTATTACCTTATCAGACCTCCACAATCTCCTGTCGATCTTCAACATGGAGAAGACCGGTGTGTCCACTCTCCACGAGGAGAGCCTCCCCGTGGGGTCTGGGGAAAAAGCCACGATCAACGAGATCGCAGATAACGCGAGGCTGGCTGCCGAGGCCGAGCACGAGCTGACGCCGATGCAAGCTGTCCGACGATATCCCAGAGCTGTTTTTTGGTGTATTCTTATCTCGATGTGCGTTATCATGGAAGGTTACGATACCAGTCTACTGAGTAACTTCTACGCCTACCCGGAATTTGCGAAGCGATATGGAAAATTCAATGAGAAATCTGGCAATTATCAACTGTCAGCGCCATGGCAAGCCGGCCTTGGTAACGCCTCTGGTGTGGGATCCTTCTTCGGAACCCTTCTCAATGGCTACCTCGTCCACCGGTTCGGACATCTACGGGTCATCACTGGCGCGCTCTTTTGCCTCACTTGCTTCATCTTCATTGTGTTCTTCGCTCCCAACAACAAAGTACTGCTCGTTGGCGAGTTTCTATGCGGCTTCCCCTGGGGAATCTTCGCGACAACGGCCCCCGCCTATGCGTCTGAAGTCTTACCTATGGCGCTACGAACCTACCTCACAAGCTGGACGAACATGTGTTTCATCATTGGACAATTGATTGCGTCCGGTGTTTTGGCAGGATTGGTGAACAATACAACACAATGGTCATACAGAATTCCTTTTGCTATTCAGTGGTTCTGGCCAGTTGTCTTGGGACCTATTCTTTTCTTCGCTCCTGAGACCCCGTGGCATCTTGTTCGGGCAGGAAACATCGACGAAGCAAAGAGATCACTAAAGAGATTGCGTCCCAACGATAGTGAAGAAGAGTTACAAGAGAGTCTCAACCTGATTATCTATACCAACAACCTCGAGGAACAACTCTCTGTCGGAACTTCGTACTGGGACTGCTTCAAGGGATTTGAGTTGCGTCGAACTGAAATTTCCTGCATGTGCATGGTTGGCCAGGTTACTTGCGGCCTTTGCTTTGCGTACAACTCTACCTATTTCTTCCAGCAAATCGGATTGACCTCTACACAAACATACCACCTCAACGTTGGCGGTACTGGCATGGCCCTATTCGGGACCCTTGTGTGTTGGTTTTTCATCATGCCCAACTTTGGCTACCGAACAACCTACTGGGTAGGAATGGGAGGCATGAGCGCCATTCTCATCATCATCGGCGGCCTAAACGTCCACACCAACGAGAAGCCTGTGGCTATGACACAGGCAGTCCTTACACTTGTCTGGACTCTCATCTTCCAACTGTCAGTCGGCCAATTGGGATGGGCTCTTCCTGCTGAACTCGGGTCAACTCGTTTGCGTCAAAAGACAATCTGCCTTGCCCGAAACTCATATGCTGTCACTGCCGTTGTTGCAGGTGTCCTCCAGCCTTACTTTATGAACCCAAGCGAATGGAACCTCAAAGGCTACACCGGATTCATTTGGGGCGGAACCGCTCTTCTCACGACCATATGGGCCTATTTCCGTCTCCCTGAATCCAAGGGCCGCACATATGAGGAGCTCGACATCCTATTCGCTAGGAGAGTTTCGGCCCGGAAGTTTGCCAAATACAGAATCGATGCTTTCAATGAAGATGTGTTGGCATAGACGTTTCAATCTATTTAAAGAGAGGCAAGGATGACTGGGTAACGTAATCTTGGCTAGGCTTCGAAGTGGAGAAGACGCCCGGACAGTTTCGAAGATGTCGATTATTTCATGGGACATACGGGCGCCAGCCGAAATTCGGTGTGGTGTTGAAGTGTTTAGTGTGCATGTATGTAATTTTCGTCGCTTATACCTAATGCCGCTCCTTGCCCGGAAGGGTAAGTAATCAAGGATCCCTCAGGACTGCTGGGATACAGCACTCTACATGACTTAGTGGCAGTTCGAAATCTAATGAGACATGTTTATACTTGCATCTTGCCAACCATCTGTGATTAGAATAAAACTTTCAACCAAATCGAGGAGTTTCCCGAGATGTGAGATATCTGGTTTGAAGGTAGGTAGCTGAAGATAGGGAACTATTGTGAGGCATAGGGCAGGGCTCGGCAGTTCCGATTGACTTACAGTGCCGACCCCTCCACTGAAGTATGCCTATTACTACAGGAGTGAGATCGTACTTATTTCTGACATATTCTCCGTACCTGGCGTTACATAGTATACCTAGTACTATTGACTCAAGATTCTAGTCTCCTTGTGCATCGTTGAGTCGTTTTACAGCCCTTGCAACGTAAGCGTTGCATCAGACAATGACAGCCACCACTTTGTGACGCTGAGTTGTCAAGTTGTCAGGACTATCCTCCATATACTTACTGCATGAGAGGATGGGATGTGCTTTCTGCGTTAGCTAGCATTTGTTGATAGACAGTTTCTCCTTTGAAATAACTATGCTACATCAAACATCAGCTAGATAGTACTTAGAAACACGGTTCATCTTCTCTTTTGGCGGCCCATCTTCGCGAATCCGGTGATACGGGAAGAGCCATAAAACCGCCGAGGCAAAGGGTCCACCCCCCATCCCATCTTTATTTTAGGGGCTAATGCCCTGCCAAAGCGCGGGGAACCAATGCCGCCGGTTTAACATCATTGGCTTCTTCGCCTGTCTATGCCTTAGTTGGCGTGAGGTTGCCAGGAAAACCGCAAGTTATGGAGGGTTGTAGACGCATAGTTGCACGCTAGAGGCCAACGAACCTATTCTTTATGGCTAGTTTCGTGTCATCCTCGCAATTCGTTTGTGGCTAAAAAAACGTTCGGTTTTACAGGGTGATTAATCAGGTACACGTTCGTACCTAGTTTCGTGTTTACTTACACAGTGTGTTTGAAAGAGCAGCTTTTAAATATTCCTGGCCCGCTCAATCTCCCGGCAGAGTGTCCAATGCATAGCCGTCCTTCTCCGAGTCCATGTCACGGAAGCCAATCCTGCTCGGATATCAGAGCTGAGCAGAATCAACATGGACGGGTACGCGATATCCGTTGCTGACTCAGGCGCACATCCGTCAACGCCTTCGCGGCAGACGAGCAGAGACCTCAGAGACTCGAAGCGGATGCGGGTGACGCGCGCCTGCGACAGGTGCAAGAAGTGAGGTTCACTCTATGCCCCCTTTGCGCGGCTCAGGACACATCCACTGACCAACACTTTTGCATCGCCATGTAGGAGAAAGATTCGCTGTACTGGCTTGCAGCCCTGTCGGCTGTGCATCGAGGCCAATACAAATTGCACATATGATGCTGCGTACACTCGGGGCAGACACGGCGCGGTGGTGCCTCGTAGAAGCAGCCGCGCCTCTCCGCCATCGCTGCCATCACAGCACAGCAGCCAGCATGAGCGTCAGACATCAGACTCGACGCGCTGGCATGCTGCTAACCAGCAAAGCCCTGTTGCCTCCAGCCGACATCAGCGACTCAATGACGAGCCTCCGGAGCCTTATCCAGCCCTCGGAGACCCCACTCAGCCTGGGACTGAGCCGTTATCTCGGGCCTCTCCTGAGCCTGTGCAGACCGATCTTGAGGGCCACTACGTCGGTCCATCTTCCGGAGTCTCGTTTCTGCTCAGGATTCAAAAGAGGCTAGACCAATTTGTGTCGTTTCCGCAAGGATCGTCCATCTTCACCTTTGGCGATGTGCCGCTGCCATACCTTGACTCCCTACAGAATGAGGCGCCGTACTTTGATCCAACGCTGTATATGATGTTGTCCAGAAGCGAAACGACGCGCCTTGTTCAGAGGTATTTCGACTTTGCGGTGCCTGTCGACAGATTTCTTCACCAGCAGACCATAGAGATGTGGCTTGAGGAGCTGTATGAGACCAAGGGGAAGATGCATAATAGAGAGGATGCGTCCATCCGGAAAGCTGTCTTGTTCATGGTATTTGCTCTTGCTCAAGCGCACATGAGCCAGAGACCAACATCTGATGACGCCGATGTGAGGTATGGATATATTGTAAACCGACATCGGACTGGCCTCTTGTACGACTGCTAACTTTTATCAGTGTCCGGTATTTTCTTGCGGCGCACCAACTGTTATCAAGAGAGAAAGGAGCTATCCGCCTGGAGAGCATCCAGGCTCGACTACTGCAATGCCTCTGGCTGTTATCCGAGTCTCGAATAAACCATTGCTGGAACCTCTTTGGAACAGCTGCGCGCCTTGCATATGCCATTGGCTTACACCGAAAGCGCCATGCTGATCGTATCGATCGCATAGAAGTAGAATGCCGGAGAAGGACATTTTGGAGTGCTTATGCTTTGGACAATTACCTCAGCATGGCACTGGGAAGACCACGCACGTTTCATGATGATGACATTGACCAAGAGCTTCCAACTTGTGTAGATGATCACCAGATTTATGCCGATCATGTCAACCAAGATAGCACCCTCGGACAATCAGTAATGCTGGGACCGGTGGCCTATGCCAAGTACTACATTCCCCTTTCTTGTTCTTAGTTGTCGAAAGTTGCAAGACTAATTATTTGTTATAGGATGTCTCGAATTCTGAGCATGATCCTTCGCAACGTCTACTCCATTCACGCAACGTCGCGTGATGACAAACACGCATTTGCTACTATACATACCAAGGAACTTGTTGAATGGCGAGAAAACGTCGCTCATTTTCTCGACCCTGTGACCCACATGCCACTGATACCCATCTTCCAGCGCCAGAAGAATGTCCTCAATCTGGCATACTGGCATACTATGATCCTCACTCATCGACCCTTCCTTCTGCGAAACTTTGCAAATCTGCAGAATGGCAGCAGGCCGAGGCGTGACGACCGCGAATTCGAATCTCGCATCGAGCAGAGTGTCAACGAATGTCTGCAGGCGGCTACAAATATCACCAGAACGGTTAATGATATGTACCAAGGAGGACAGCTTTTCCGAGCATATTGGGTATGTCGCGAAAAACGTCGCGCGGTCAACAAGCACTGCTAATACATCCACATAGTTCACATCATACTTCGCCTTTTCCGCTGCGGTCATACTGTATGTTTACACGATTCAGAAAAGCAATGAGCCTGAGGCAATATATAGTGGCTACCTCTCGGCTGCAACTCGCTGTCAAGACCAGCTCTCCAATCTCGCAGAAGACGGATCTTTAGTCGCGAGATACTGTTTGGTGTTGGAAGAGCTGCGCCTCGAAGCCCTAAGGCAAACAAGGCAAGGCCGAAACTATGCACGATCGCCAACACAGAAACAAATCGCCTCGCTACCAAATAATACGAATGGCACTGACGCATTTGAAACTACTGCAGATGGGACCATGGGCGTGGCGGACCTAGGAGCCGGTATGACGGATATGGGTGGCATTGGCGATATATACGTGACGCCCACCGACTCTCTCGCCGAGATGACTGGGTGGGCTCAGTTTGATGCCATGGTCAGTGTTTCGATGGATGGATTCTCACTGAATATTTGATGAGCCATATACGCCGTGATATCACTTCAATTATGGTGTACATATCAGTTATGCGAACGAAGCAGTAACGTCCCCCTTTCAAACGCCTTCTTAAGCCAGCGCCAATCAACTTTTTGATTTCACAACCACTTCCTTGATCCACTCAATCCTCCCATCTTCCGCAATCTCCGCAAACATGAAAGTCTGGGCAGGGAGCCCGGTTCCATCCTTCAACGTCGTCTTCGATACGTGCCGCTCCGCAAGTTGATTTCCATCACGCAAGAATTGCACCGTCGTGAGCTCGACAACAAGCTTCATTTCGCGCAAGCGGCGCATATGCGCTACAAAGCCATCAAAATCGTATTGTTCGTCTACAGCGTCAAACTGAAACGAGGGGGTGAAGATCTTTGCCAGATCAGTTTCGGTTTCTTCAGGCCTTCCAGAGAAGAGGCTCCTGAGGGTAGCTTGATATGTTTCAGCGCTGTCGGCAAAGGTAACTCGGCTCATGATGAATAGAGTATGGGAAATTAAATGATATTAAAAATTCTTTTCACTCTATTTTCCTGTCTTTTGAAGCTCTAAATCGTGACGAGCCTGGAGGAACAATTTGTTGTCTTTTATGTGTGGCGCGAATATCGCTGCCTGAAGTATTCGTCATGAACTCCGACGTTAGTATATCTCTTCGCGGATGGATCAAAGGAAGATAAAAAAAAAATACTATGGAAGAATGCTACTGCCTAAATCAGGCTACAGAAATTCTAATTGCGTAATTTTTCGTTACAGTTGCCAATCAATCGATCCATTGTGATATCTCCAGAGTGTTGTAATGAGTTTCTTGGCATTTCTTTGATTCTGACCTGGTTCCTCTGCAGTCGCGTCCAACGTAGCCACGTTGGAGAGTGGATATTGTACATCGAACTAGTAAATCAATCGCTAACTGAATAGTATCAAACAATTGGCTCTGGCAGATCTGTTCGAGATTCGCACAAGGCTTTACGCATGAAATTTTTATATACGAAGTAGTGGCAAAGCAATGGATAAAGCTATAGCAACCGGAAAGATGTAAGGCGATAGTAGGAACTCATCTACCATAAACATTCTGTAACTTGAGAAAAATAGCCACTATAACATGCTCTCTCAGGGTTAATCAAATATCTAGTTCAAGCAGAGGCAGTTTGGAAAGAAAATACGCGCAGCGGTTCCATCAGTCTGGACTGAAGTATATCGCCTCACCCGCTGACCCGCTTATGCCTACTAATTTAGTAAACTTTCGACAGGTAGACTGTTAAATGCGCTACTCCACACAGTTTCCGCCAATGCTCAATATACAGAGACTCGAGAAATGATCAATTAAATGTTGCCCAAAAACGTTGTTGTTGAGTCCAAAATCTGATGGTGATATCGCAGATGTGTACAATCTGCATGGGTGATTGTAGACCTAGAACCACGCGCTAGGCTAAGTACCTAGGCAGATAAATTTAGATAGAGTTAACAGCCGCGATGCTTAAAGCTATATTAACTTACACTGAGGAATAATCTCCATTCATATAAGATAAAGATGAATAAGCTGTCAAGTACATGCAAGACGATATTTGACGGAGCCGTTGACATCCCGAGCTTAGATCTGTCGATGGATCCTCGCCCTTCGCAGACACCGATGTCCGACAGATAAAGTGCAAAATACCTATGCTATAGCAGTACTAGGACACAATTAGACAATTTGAGCTCCAGTAGGAGTTTCTACATTGAGAAGTTGGAAAGGAACAGAGAGAAATCATTGGTTGCATCCTTTCATGTCTCGTTTACTCATTAAGGTTGTCGGGATCGATGATGGAGTAACTACCAGGATTCTAGTGTTGGTATATCTGCTAGAATAAAGGCCCTAGCTAATAGTCACGGTATTGTAGCGAGAACTTTACCCGTGCACATGCTCTTTTTACTGTTGTTATCTGACTTGAGAGAGGGAGAATTGACGCCGTTGGGTTATCTCATGCGCTGCTGGCCGTGATCCTGAAATCCGACCGATGTCAAAACTAACAGTACTGTGACTGTGACTCATCGGCGTCATCGCCAACCACACGAGGCCATCCACGTTACAACGCGTCCCGAGAAGTGGCGCCAGGTATGGTAGCAGCCTTCCGGTCTAGCTGTAATAGTTTAAGTACCAGCTGCATCAGTCGCTTCACAACCAGCATTGAAATACGGTTTATACGGCGACTCACCTTTTGAACAGCTCCGTCCAGGGCGATCCGAAGCCGAGCCCGATACGGAGTCGGCTTCGGAGTCAGGTTTGTCATATAGGAGTGGTTTTACGGCCAGCCGCGCAGAAAAGTGCTTGAAGTGGTGGGTATCTACTGTTTGTATTCTTGTAAAGCCTTCCTTCGGAGACTTACTTTCGCTCACTAACTTTGACCTGTTTTCTTCGCCTTTCACCTACTCTAGACCCAAACACTTATGGAACAACACTACTAACGATAAAATTTTGCCAGCCTTGATACTGTATAGCACGGCATTCTGGTTGCTTCATCATTCCCAATAGTTGTAAGTCCTTCATGCTTTCTCTACATCTCTTACTACAGTCTCCTCCACTGTTTCTGACTGTGTTAACTGAGCCTGCGAATGTGTAGGCGTGTCCTGCTCCAGCATATAAACACCATCATCGAGTTTACGGTGTCTGAGCCAGAAGATGATTGTTTGGACGAAGAGAGCAATGGCCGGGCCACCCCAAACCCACTATATTAACCAGAAGCAGTCAGCATTCTATCACGACAAACGTTCGGATTGAGTAACGTCGTTTCAACTTACAATCAAATGCGGGTCAGCAATGGCCGGAATCAGAATCTCGCCGAGTGCGCTCGACAGGGCGGTGGTGAATAAAAACAGAGCAAAGACGACAGACTTGAGATGGGGCGGAGAGCGCGCGTATGCCAACTCATATGCCGTGACGTTGCAGAAGAGTTCAGAAATGGCACCGAGGGCAACATTGGGAATCTGCCACCAGATGTTGATAGGAGACACGTTGTCGCAAGTGCTGGCCTGGTAGCCGCAGGGACTCGTTTCATAAACCCTCCACTGCACGATGGCACCAATAGCACCGGAGATTGCTGCGAGCATGAAGCCAAACGTCATGCGGCGGATGGGGCCAAACTTGATACCATATCTGGCCAAGAGAGGATACAAGCCGTGAGAAAGGACTGGCGCGATGGCGATGATGACGAGAGGATTGAAGTTGCCAAGCAAATCGGTCGGTGCTCCATTGTTCGTCATAGATGCGCCCTGGTTCGACTGAACCGCACCAACACCTCCGTCGTTGATATTATAGACGGGGAAGTAGAGGAAGATGACGCAGGCTTCCATGGTACGCTGAACGTCCAACACGGCTCGATCCGTCCATCCTACCTGAACACCTCGCTCTGACAGCTTGGAGGGAGTGGCTGCTGACCAAAAGTCCTTCTTCCAAACCTGAAATTTATTATATCTGAGGCTGGCCCAAATGATTTTGAAGAAGTTGACCAATTCAGATCCTTGAGGCTTCTTATTGATGATCCTCTTGTAGATGCTCAGCAAGAGGAATGGCAACAAGAAATAGACAATCCCCGGCAGGAGGAAAGAGAGCCAGAAACCAACATATTTCTCAGTGTACGTGGTCGCGATGGCGAAGAAAGCACCGACGTTAACCGCGGCATAGAATATCAACAGCACTCTCTGTATCGTCGTTTCCGGATCAACAATGACCTTTTCACCAGACTTGAGCGTCTTGATAATCTGTCGCTGGTCTTTGTATTGGTCGACAACGATCGGTGCGACGTTGGGCTTAAAGATACCTGCACCGATGGCCAATGTAAAGAATGATACGATAAAAGGCGCAACACCTTTGCCGGCTTTGAGCAGAGACGGAGCAGCTCCACCAATCATGATAACATGAGCAACAGCGCCGATGACAACACCGAGGATGATTGTCTTGCTAATCGTTGACCAACATATTAGCATCTTCGTTACGCTCGAAACCTCATTTCTTCGCATTTGAACGCATTACTTACAAGCGTCCCAGACGGGTATCGGCGATATAGGCGCCCAGGATGGGGAAGATGTAGGCCAAGAACGTGAACAAGGTGCTAAACGCCGAAGCAAATTGGAGGCCTTGGTTCCTAGATGAGTAAAGACGGCGGTTACTCTTGGAGTTCTGGTTGCAGGATTATGGCCATCGTGTTTCACTTACAATGCGCCGGCATGGCCGTTGGGGTCGCTCTTGGGGACAGCACCGCTTCCATTGCCGCCTTCAGGAAGAGGAAACTGCATATAATCGTTGAATACCTGACTGGCACCATAATAACTCGCGCGCTCAGCAACTTCGGCAACACAGAGTACCCAGGAGATCCATGGGATGGTACCAGCGACCTTTCGAAGAGTGGCCTTTTCCTCTTCCGTTGGCTCTCTCCCATCGACATCTAGAGGGACCTTTTCTGTGTCGTCATGAAGTCCATCAAGAGCGGCGCCAATATCTTCGCTTTCGATCGGGGCGGCGCCAGAGAGGATCTCCACGGTGCCATGCACATGCGTGGGACCATCGGCAACGTGGTCTGCATCTGAGTTGAGTGTTGAGTAACTGCGAGACTCTCATACAGGGCGTGGGCATTACATACTCATCTTGGACGTTGTGATCCAGACGACTCTTTTCAAAGCAACACAATGTTCTTCAGCAACGGACTGTGTCGAAGGCGTCCCTTACTTCGCCACATGCGAGCAATACTCATGGCGATCCAGCCCATTCTTATCTACCACAGAGCAGACCAACATGTTACAACTGCCACACAACCATACGCGAGCAGATGCCAGCCATCCACCCTGGTTCCACCCGCAATAAAGTGCTTGTTCCAGGGTGGAACATAACATGTGCAACCTAGCGATCGGTTTCCCATCATCTATTTACGAGCGCAAGGTAATACGCCTCTAACATTGGATAACGTTGGCGAGTCAGGGGACCATACGCCGAAACTAGACCACGCCTGAGACAAAAGTTCCCAAATAGTCCAATAATGCCGGGTCTATTTCGATACGGCTGAGAGGTGTTTATTTGGCCGTTTGTGTCTGCCAAGGCTGCCTCTATTATTGGTGAGCTGCCCTTACCAACAGGTCCTTGTGTTTGGGAGACATTTGTAGCCTCTACCCTCCTCTACATATCTGTTTCACGCTGATTCACGCTGGGTACGATTCATGCATCGCGGGCTTTACAACTTTAAAATAAACATATGCAATACTCCGAACGATTCGAGAAAATTACGACGCCGCATCCAGGGCAGATGGCAAGCCTGACGGTTGAGGGGTGAAATCAAGATGGAAGAGGGCTAGAACGAGCAGCATTCCTCATATCGTCGCTTACCCACATGGATTATCCTGCTACGTTTGCCTAGTCATGTATACCTATGCCTACAAAAGGAGACAGATTATTTGGATACAGAAATGAGCAACGATAAGAAGCCAACAACAGCATTCTCGCCTCTGTTTCGACCCAGTCTTTACGAACGTTAGTTCAAGAGAAAGATAACAATCCCCACGCGTTCAAGACCCTCCACACACTTCTTACTCTTATCCAGACATAACAGGCCGGCAAACCGGCACCGCAGAGCATCTGGCGCAATCGAGTGGTTTGGTTGCGACAAGCGCCGATTTGCCGGTTTTGACGACGCAGCTGCTTACCCCAGCTTTTGCCCTTGCTCCTTTACCCTTTGAACATATCGAAAAAAGGCCCCCCTTGACATCCAAATGCAGCAGGTTGGCTCGGTTGCGTGATAGCATCGCTGGGTGAGGTGCGAGGCCCTTTTAGCAGCTATCTGATTTCTGATAAGGAGTGTGGCCTCGCTGGCAAACTGTCTACACGCGGATATAACACATGTAGCCGCTCTTATCGTCTGTCTACTGGCTATTGACGGCATCTGGCTCCTTTCAATTTGCTTCAATTTACCTCTTTCCCAGCGTCTGCATTGCTCTGCTGATGACATTCAAACCTATTTCAGACTTTGCAACCAAAAAATCATCCATAACGGGAGGACGTTGCTGATTCTGATTAGAAGAATGGCAAGGAATAGCTAAAGTAAAGAGGCAGATTCCATGGCTTTCGACCTAGCACGGGCGGGGTACAACACCACTCGTCTGCTGCCATTACCTGCAGAATGGAGTGCTCTATACGATACGACTTACGATACGACTCAAAGCAGTAGCTCAACCATGCCTATCTTGATTTTCCGCTCTCCACCAGGATGTTATCCAACCATTTTCTCATTAGCGGCCGCACTTTCCAGAAGGAATTGGGTTGATTCTGGCGATCATTGTACAACGGTAGCATGAGCGGTGGGGACTTCTAATTGATGGGGGCGGCCTAAATACATGGCTCAATAATGGCGCCAGATGAGACAACCCAAGACATTCCGACTAGGGCACGTTACTCGTTGCATATGCGACGTGAGTGGTGATGCTAACATGAGAATTCAGTTGAGCTTGCAATCGCCTGGCATCATCAAGTTTATGCTTTAGAAGTTTGGAGGCGCCAAAGCGTTGGTCAAAGGTAGTGCTTTGCCCGAGATGCATCTTGTAGAATGCAGTTTGTGATTTTAGCGGTAAGTCTTAGCACTACATGTGCTTTGCGAGTGGCCTTGAATCTTGATTGAGTCGTTTTGTGTATCAAATAGTGTAAGAAAACGTCGCAGTATATATCTCCATCATAATGAGCTCGCTTATTTCAACAATACTTACGAGGTCTTGCTGTTGCTTGAGTCTACAACAACGTCCGCATTTACAATGGGCTTTTGTCACTATATTGATAGCGTAAGCTTCTATTTTGCGTTTATTTGAAACCGTGGCCCTTCTATCCCGCTTCTAAAACATTATATCCCGTTCTCATTTGCGAGAATTATGTGCTGCAGAAGACTTTGACGTGCTTCTGCACGCGCACACATCAGCAGCAGCTGAGCTTTTAAGAGAAATTGTATGTTTTGCCATTGCATACCTATGCGCTGGTTTATATATATAATTTATGCATCTGCTCGCCACATACGAAACGCAAGCCATCTGAAATCGCTGTTTTTTGGCGATCGACGCACTCAAACTTCCAGCATCTTCGAAGGTTGCGTCTATCCCGCGGCTAAAAGAGTTCATTTCTAATTCCTGACCATTCGTTTGGCATAATATGGATCATTGAATCATGCGGCGTTACGGTTCACAGCGGAAAATAAATAGATTCGTGTCACGAACGCAAGTAACAGCGTCAAAAGACTGAGAACTAGCTTCTGCAGAAGAGTTCGTCATATGGATAAGCATTACTGATGCAGGGGAAGGCACGAATTCTACACATGAAATACATGTCACTGTTGCTTACAATTAGTATTAGGCCAACTAGATTATTAGAGAGAGAGAAAAATTGTTTCTCTAAGATTTGGTTTGAAATCATTTGTGTATTTCTGTTGTCTCAGCTCTATTAGCAACAGTGAGTAGTGAAAAGTTTAAAAGTAGAAAACACGGCTATCTTTTCCTCTAGTATGCAATTTTTTTTCCCCCAAGAACAAAAAAAGTAAGTTATTGCCAGACGAAAGATTTACAGGCAAGCCCATCCATATCTTCTGAAAGTTCAATATCTGACATAGCTCAGAAGCAATATGTAATTGTGCCAAACATCGTACCAAACATCGTATTGCCGAGAGGCCGCTATTGTAGACTTCTGAATGTACCTCCAAGCGATTGCATACCTACCTATGAGTCAGAGCTTTCTAACATCTCGTATCACAACCAATTGGGATTCCGGAATTTTATGACATTCGGGAGCGCGCAGGATAGCTGCCTAGAATCAATTTTGTCATTGCCCCGTGCGTCGTCAAAGTCTTCGGCTGGCCACCGCCTCTGCAGCTTGGCTTATATGTGTTTGCGGCTTTCTCCATTGATACGGAACAAACCTATTCTCTAGCGCGCTCCTATACCTCTTCGGTGGGAATTCTAAGAAGCGTAATCGGTACGCAGCTTTTTGGGGGCTGGTCGCTGTATGCATTTTGACACATCGATAGTGTTAGATGCCCAGAAGTTTATGCTCATTCGGTTACTGCAGAATGGGGAGGTTTGCGTTCTCGATAGAAACATATTTAATATTTACAACAAATTCTGCAGAAATCTTTCTGGGGCTCACTGGCACAGTGCCGCAGGCATTTCGGCTGCTGTTGGACCCTAAATGCCGGATCTTGTTGGTGTAACGTGGCCCAGGAGACAATAGACTAGGTGGCCAGTGGCTGAATATCGATTTTTGTCGATAATTCTTTATCCAACAGTACACCAGCTACATAGCTCGCTCTTCCACTTCTTGTCTGCTCTGTCTGATTCAGCAATAGCCCATCTCGACGCAGCTATCGACTCCGCACTATCAACACTGGAGGAAATAGGTCCTCAGGCACCCAAGACTGTCAGCATCGTGCGCTTGTCTTTCCAGCCCACTCACGAAGACAAAATAGAAGCTTCCGAAGAATGGTTCACTGCGACGGATCAGCTTAAGCAAGAGCCTGATGTAGCCTTTGTGACCAAAGGTCAGGCAATTGATGACGAACTCGACATCGTCCTTTTCATCTCCTGGGACTATGCTGCTAAACCATCGGCTAGCTTCTTGTCGGGAAACATCCATCACATCTTTTCGCCCCTCGACAAATTCCTTGCAAAAAAACCCCGCTTGATGTGTAACCTATATTGCACTCACCAAGGGCAGTCCATTCATTCATTCAAAACAAGCACATCAGGTTTCCAAACCATGAAAGAGATGATGGTGGTGCGCGGGCCAGCTAATGCGAACGAGGCAACTCTGATGGAGATAAGCAAAGAGGCCGGTCAATATTTGCACGCTCTGAGTGTTGGAATGGACTTTCACGATATAGGTATTTCTGACCCTCGCTCGCTGAGTATGGGAAGCAATTGGCAGAAAAGGACCACCAGAACGATTAATACAATTAGACGTGCTGGCAGCAGCTGGATACCTCTCTAGTACACATTTTTTTCAATATCAAATGATAAGAGAGCTAAAATCACAGGCAACCCCTTAATGACCATCCATCTTCTTCGCTAACCCATCTCCAGACCAATCGAAATTATCCAAGTGCCTGCAAAACAATGGCAGTCAGTTTTCTGGCCATTGGCCATAGAAATTTATTTGCAGGATAGAGACTTACGCCATCATGGCAAAGTAAGCATACGTTTCAGGCCAGTTTGCCTGGTCATGCGCCTATCAATGCAGAGCATCAGAGGCTGCTATCTGCCATAATATGCTACGATATAGTTTCCAAGCATGATATTACCTCTATGGACTCTCAAAGCGAGGCTTTAACGTATAATATCAAGCCTGACGGGACAAATTACTTTTACTCTGTTTCATGGCTTGATGGCTGCAAGACAACGGTTGACAGACAAGGCGTTTCCACGCCATTGAGGGAATCTGGCCCCCAGTGTCGGGATTTGTTTACCGTAATATATACAGAATGTAAGTTTCTCATCACTGCATCAACCGAACCTGACTAATTTGCAACAGGTAATAATGGCGGTGTGGGTGGGTACATAGACGCTGGCTGCTTGCGGTATCAATTTATTGGAGGACAGTAAATAATTCGTTCTGACCTGCAAGACGCATAGCTTGGTATCTGCTAAGCTCTTCGCTTCTATTATGGGGTTTCATTTTCAACAAATATTCGCTTCAGCCCATGATTCAGGTATCTCGATAGTTTCTTCAACAGCTTTTTGATCTTTTAGACACGTTTCTATGTATTCTTGCTACTTGGCATTTTTTCTGATTGATTTAAAGTGCTGTATTACTGCTATTATGAAAGTATATTGAGAATCTACAGTGACCATTCACAGAGAGCCATAAATCGTGGCCTGGATAATCTGACATTACATATTAATTCAGCGACCTTATTCCCGAATGGCGTTTCTCGACATTTCCGTGCATGTTTCCAGACATCGGTGAATTCGTGTGATATTATGGATAATTTTTGAGAATTGCTGCAAATCGGAAAGTTTTCGGTCTTCCGCCTCCAATTGTGCTAGGCAACTATAAGTGGATGAATCTTTATCCTGGACAACTAAGCGCCTCTCCCCTCACTTACCTACCTTATAATAGATAGTACCATGGATTATACTACCTATTTGCAGGCAATTACTTTCATCATCCATCCGTATCAACAACATCTTGATTCAGTCATCAGCAAAGTTATTTCTACCATGGCGCAGCGCATTCTTCTTATCAACGGCCCCAACCTCAATCTTCTTGGAACTCGAGAACCTCATATCTATGGCTCAACAACACTAAACGATGTCATCAATCAAGCCAAAGCGCAGGCAGATCAGCTATCTGTACAAATAGAAGCCTTCCAGTCCAACCACGAAGGAGCCATTGTAGATCGGATTCAGGCGGCGCGGGGAGAAATCGACGGCATCATCATCAACCCTGGAGCCTTTACGCACACAAGCGTGGCGATCCGAGACGCTCTCCTTGGCGTAGGAATACCATTTGTAGAAATCCATGTCTCAAATGTGCATGCACGAGAGCCATGGAGGAAGCATAGTTACTTGAGCGACAAAGCACAAGCTGTCATTTGTGGGCTCGGGGTGTTTGGTTATACAGCAGCAATCGAATTTGCGGCAAAGCATATGAAGGTCAATACTGGAACATCTAAATTGTAAAATAGAAGTAAACTTTGTGTTATATGTTAAAACTATGAGGGATCGGATTCACAATAGAGCTTGAGCCTTGTGTTCCTCGATTGCCCGATCAAGTCCCAGATCGCGCTTCATCCGTCTCCATGACTGTGCTGCTCTGCTTGCCGTCATTTCTGGCACTCCATCCCCAGTATCTAGCAGAAATCTATTGAATACTTCGAAGCTCAACCAACCTTGATATCCAATTTCGCGGACAATAACGTCCAAGATTCGTTTAATTGGCAGATATCCACCATGATGAGTCTCTCCGTAGAATAGCCTAGCATTCCGAGACCAGCTCATACGGGGTAGCTGTTCTTTATTGTAGAATGGATGATTATCATCAAGTGGCTGGGCTAGTCTTTCTGCGTCTGCCATCTGGACGAGGAATAGCTTTTGCGGATTGACGCAGGCGGCCATATTATGTAAAGAAGCCTCAATAGCTTCATCGCAGTTCTCCGTCCGGCCGGACGATAGGTAAGGGTCTGCATAGATTCGACCGGCAATGTTAAAAGTGTCGAGACATAGGCCAAAATTAGGCCTGTTGACTCTTTGCACAACATCCCAACTGGATTCCCATGTATCCACCCGTGTGCCCCAACACAAAGCTTCATATGCATATCTGATGGTCGGGGTAGCTTTAAGGCCAATCTCAGCAATCTCAATCATATCCTGGACAATAATACCCATATCTGATGAGATTTCTGAAGGAGATAGGAAGCTGCTTGGCAGTAGGATCAAGTCAGTTCCAAGAATATGTGCTAGATGCACCCAAAGCTTCGCCTCCTTTAATCTGTGCTGATGAGCTTCTCTATCCACCAGGCCCTCATAATGCATAAAGGGTTGCAGACATAATATCGAGAGCTGGCGGTCCTCACAAAGCTGGCGGATCATAGCCGCAGCAGCAAGCTGATTGCTCGGCTTGTTCCCACCTGGCATCGATTTCGTCAGATCCACGAGGTCTTCGAAAAAGAGCTCAATGGCTTGGAATCCGTACTTCTTGGCCATGTCAAGCTTATGCTCAAGGGAGTGGCCCGCAGAACATCGTCCAAGGGATACAGTGCAAATGCTTGGCTTATATGACATGTTGAAATTAAAATTACAAAAAGGGTTTGATGTATAGAGTGATCATATGACGATTCAAGTTTTGCAATGAATCAATGACTTATTTCACTGTATATTACTTAGAGGTATCTACACTTTAGAGACAGCGAAGCTATCTTATACAAATTAAATACAGTGTCTCACAAATCAGATTATAGGCTTCTACCTATTTAAAGATGGAATATGATAACATGAGAAAATAGTTCTTGTACAACGAGTGTCGGATAAAGATTGAAGCATTCTTTGATGTAGAAGGAAATCGGGTTAAAGTTTGCAACTACCGGCATAGCTTGAGCCGCTTAGAAGCGAAGCGCGAGGCGCGAATAATGTATCTGTAGCATCGTCATTATTACAGAATCTACATGTATACTGTATTGGCATGTAGTCGTATTAGCTCCGGGCGTTTTGTTTTAGGCAGCGATCATGTTTCAGGGTAAAGCTTTAGCCGGATAGCGGGCATACCCACCACCAAACGACCCCCACGATTAGTATACCGATGTGATGGGAAGAAAGCCGGGTATTCGGTATACTTCAATGCGGCAACCGTTGCGAGAGATCCGTAAAGCTCGGATAAGCTTGTCGCGAATCAGGAGATTTCCTTTAACGATATGTGATTCTTATACCGACATTATAATGGCCCATCTCAATCTCTTTGAGTCTCTAAGAAATCACATCACTGACCTCACCAAACTGCTTACCAAACATCATGGCACTATCAGCCCAAGACGGTATTAACGAAGCTGAACGAGCCGGTCTCGACAAGCACGGTTATCTCTTTGGCAAGAAACTCACGCATTCACTTTCTCCCTTTCTTCATCAGGTCATCTACGACCATCTTAACCTCCGCTGGAGCCAACTTCGTCTTGATTCAGCGGACCTACAGCTGTTCTTAGATCTAGTACAGCACCCATCATGTTTCGGTAAGTAATTCTCAACGGCTTCTCGTGACTAAATCTCAGTCTAATCGCGATTGTCTCCCCTCAGGCGCATCCGTTACAATGCCCAACAAAGTGGCCATTATTCCCTATCTTGATGAAATGACAGACGAGTGCCGCGACGTGGGAGCTTGCAACACTGTCTTCTTCAAAGACCGCAATGGCCGACGAGTTCTATGCGGTACCAACACGGATGTCATTGGCATCCGCGACTCTTTTTCCTACAACGTCAAAGATCCGGCCTCCACGTACCATGACCGGCCGGCTCTTGTCATCGGTGGAGGAGGTGCCGCGCGCAGTGCCATCTACGCTTTAAGAAAGTGGATGAACGTCAAAGAAATATATCTGGTGAACCGAGACGCTTCTGAAGTTGAGGCTGTCATCCGAGACTGCACATCACGAGGCTATGGCCAAGACCTCTTGCACATTTCCACAGTTAGCCAGGCCAGAAATGCTGTCGGACCTGGTGCTATCGTTGCTTGTGTGCCAGATTTCGTACCTCAGACAGCAGAAGAGAAGTTAGCAAGGGAAATCACCGAGATCTTGTTGGATAAGGAGCACAAGGGCGCCATGCTTGAAATGTGCTACAACCCCACGCCGTTCACTGCTTTGGGTATGCTTGCTGAGAAGAAAGGGTGGGATGTAATTTTGGGAACAGAGGCGTTAATATGGCAGGGATTGGAGCAAGACACGTATTGGACAGGAAACACGATTGAAGGCCTGCCGGCTGAGAAAGTCAAGGCGGCGATTGCAGCAAATGTAGCTCAGAGATCTCAAGCCAAATTGTAATAAATATACACTGAATTGAACAAACTCTTTAATAATTATATATTCATAAGACAAAAGTAGTAATTGTTTCGCTTTGCGCCCTATGTCTCTAACTTCCACTTGCTTCGAAGAGTGTCAAAGTAGGTGCATGCGGTCAAACTGATGTTGCGTTTCACAGTCGTTCAAGGCATTATGATCAGAGCCAAATCTCAATCTACGATCAATATGCAGTCACATACACAGTTGGCGTTTCAAGAGAAATATAATATTCAATAATAGTTTTTTACACTGATGGTTGTGTATTCATAAGAGGTAACGCTTTGCTACTTGGATATTTCGTCGCATCATTTACATGTTCGTCGTCTCGCCTTCTACTTGCTCGGTTGCGATATCTTTCTCGCTATCCCAAGTAACCCCTCGCGAATTTTGCTCAAAATCCTCATTCTCGGCTCGAAGCTCCTCCAGCAAGATTTTGTTCGCCTTCCAGGTCGGCTTGATCTTGAACAGCCGATCCATGGCCTCAAGTGGCAGCGCTTTCGTCTCTGGGATGCAGAAAAATACAAAGACGACAGAAATTATCATGAGAGAAGCAAAGAAAAAGTACACCCCATATCCCCACGCTTCAAACATTTGCTGAGTGAATCTCGCAATAATGAAATTCCAGAACCAGTTGTTGGCCGCTGCGTTGGCTTGACCAAGAGACCGCGTGTTTTGGTCAAACATTTCGGAGTTGATGACCCAAGGTGTTCCGTTCCATGAAGGCGTGTAAAATGCCGTCCATAAATAGAAGAAGAAAACGGCTGCGATGCCTCCGGAGGATAGCGTAGTATTGCTGCCTACCTTGGAGGCAGGATCGGCGACTTTGATGTACGCTCCAATAAACCACATGCAGAGCGAGCCGCCGATGGCACCAACCATCAGAAGATTGCGCCGACCCATACGATCGATCAGGAAAAGGAGCCACACTATTGTCAAAACTGTTTTAACAACTCCAAATATTCCTGTCGTTAGAAAGCCTGTGTTTGTTCCTGTGATGCCAATGCTCCTGAAGACAGTTGGACTGTAGTAGTTGATTGCGTTGATACCAGAGCCTGCAACTTGTTAGCAACATATTATTACGTATTGGAACTCAATAATATCTTACCATTCTGGAAAATGAATAAAAGGGCACCAAGCAGGAATCTCCATTGGATTTTGCGCTCTTTCAAAGCCAGGAATGGCTTCCAGAAGCCAGCACCGACTTCTCGGCGGTAGCGCTCCAATTCTTCGTCGATGAAGCCCACTTCTTCCACGATATACTTGTCTTCGCGGTCAAGCTGCCTCATCCAGCAGAGAATCTTCAAGGCTTCCTCTCGCTTGCTCTTTAAGAAGAGCCAGCGTGGAGATTCTGGTATGAATAGGGCACCAATCAGTAGCAGCCCTCCGGGTATCAATTGGACGGCAAAAGGTATGAGCCACTGGGTGTTACTGGGTGCCATGGTTGTGTTGACGCCATATGTGATCCAAAACCCGACAAGCCCACCAATTTGCCACCCAAGTTCGTAGAGGCCCACGAGACGTCCGCGCACTGCTGGCGGCGCAAGCTCAGAGATGTATATTGGTGTCATGTTAGAGCATCCTCCCACTCCGAAACCAGCCACAACACGGCCACCAATGATGAGACCAAGGCCACGGCTACCGTTGGCACCCAGCATCATGCCCGCTCCAATCATGAACAGAGCAGAAAACATAAGAAGAGACTTCCTGCGTCCGAGGAAGTAGCTGGAGACATAGGCCGCCAAGCTCCCGAAAAAGGCTCCGGCTTGATATACTGATACGATGTTCTGTTGGACTAATGTGAGATGGGCAGGGGTGTATTGCGCAAAATTGAACTCAGCCTCGAAAGAAGGGAGAGCAAGAGTAGTGCCAATGAAGGCAGAGTCGTATCCAATCATACATGCTGCAAAGGATGCTGTGGCAGCGCAGGCATACACCCGCCAATTGTAAACTGCCTTTGGCGTAGGCCGATCTTCTTTTAAAGCAAGTAGAGTCATGATGAAAGATGGTTAAACACTGCAAGAGTGCCGGTTGACTTGAAAGCTCCTGAACAGAGGGAGTCGTTGGTGTCCATTGGTCAACTTATAAGAGACAATGGTCAGCCATAAGGTTGTCTTCAGCTTTCCCCATGGGGAAGAAGTCAGTAGCGAGGAGCTAATGCATGTACATTCGGCAGAGATTGGTTGCTGGATGAATCTGGGGTTGATGGACTGGCCGCTGAAGATTTGGTCCTTTGGTGGAATGGCTTGCTTGTGGAGCCGCCACCCACGCCTGGATAAAGATATATCCAGACGGGCAGCGGCAAGTATCTTAACCCTGCACGCATCAATAGTTTCGAGCCAAAAAATCACCCGTGACCATTGGCAGCCTCTTACGTAGAATAGCCAAACAATTGAGCGCTCTGCATCTACAAGGCAATACATGACTTGTTGAATCAAAACTTCCATTTCTGTAAATACTTAAAAATCGCGAATTGGTATATGGGTTCTAGTAAGTGGTACAATAAATAATTAGGCGCCGGAATTGGCATTGAACATTTCTTCCAGAGTACATCCAGGAGCAAATCCAAGATTCATCATAAACTGGGGATCCACTTCAATACTGCTATCAGCATAATCGATGTTACCCAGCTCCTCTAGGATTGCGTCGTAGTCCACTGCATTGGTTTGAGATTCCCCTGGTTGTACAATCCGACTAACAGGCTGCATTGTACCGATTGAAGTCGGTAAAAATTGCGTTCCGAGATACGGCGGAGGCTGGGCGGGAGAATATTTATGCTGATGTTCAATATATAGCTGGCCGCTGAGAGGTGCGTGTGCCTCCGTTGGGAATAGTCCATATCCTTGGCGTAAGGATCTTATTGGGGGTTCGCCATGATAGCCCATTGGATTATCCTGGCCCAATGGTTTCAGCCCGGATATGCCCCCCCAAGAATTACCGGATATTGGTGTTGATGTTTTAGGGGAAATTGCATTCTTGCCTGCCTCTTCTGGCAACCACACTGTCTTGATAGTATTCAATGCTAAATTCCATCTGTTGGTATCAGATGTAAGCATCTCATCAATGACGCCTTTCTGTTGGACAAGAGAAAATAGAGCCATAATGATAGGCGGGGTGCCGCATGCCCCAAAATTTGATATGCTGGATTCCACCACCTCTAAGAAATTAGATCTAAGGGAAGATCTTTGGCCCGGAACCAGCTCAACGGTTGCGGCTAAAAACATGGCCTGGATAAGGAAAGCCGAGGGTACCATTGGCGTTGCCTCTCCGGCAATAACAGAATTGCAGAAGCTGAACTGTGGATCCAAGGATGATACAAGATCTCCGACGGTAATAGCTTTACCAGGGTGGTCTGGATGAAGCTTTTCGGCAGTATGAGTACTTAAAATCTGGGCAAATCGACTCAACTGGTCCAGAGCGAAAAGAGGGGGAATCTGAGGGCGAGCGGAGTCGGGATTTAGTGAGAGTTTACCAAACCCATAGGTCGGAGAAAAAGAATCGGTGAAGCCCATATTTGGTAGACCAGTCAGCCGGAGATTTCTCATGTCCAGTACCCGAGATGGCTGCCCAATACAAATTGATGTTAACACCTCGATGAGGTTACAAGCGGCAGCTAGCTTATCCAAAACTGGCTTTTGCACATCGCTATTCATTATGCGCAGGTATGATATCAACCGCATGACTTTTCCTGTGATCAGTGACGCAGCCAACATATTTTCGCGGCCGATAAGGATAATTGCGTGCAGAAGGTTTGCTTGAATGCCGGAAATATCGAATTGATCCTCTTCCTGAGGGATCAGGCTGCGTGCTATGGAAAAAATCTCTATCGGAGATACGGCCCCCCCGCTAATGAGAGGAGCTGAAGAGTGTGCATCTTGGAAAGCCGCAACAGCCATAGCAGACCAGAGAACGGCAAGATTAGAGGAGGTTATGTTATCTTGCCTTGGATAGTGGGAAGCACTTCCATCCTGGAACTCGCATATTGTTGCGGTAGCAAAAACTTCTTCTCGATCGAGTATAGGGAACCAGCAATGGGTATATGCAAAATAGATGTTAAGAAGGTGTCGGTAATTCGAAGGTAGTTTTGTCGCCCGTTGTTTGATTGATTGGAGCTCTTTTAAAGAGAAAGCCCGGTCAAATGCTCCAGAGTCTGTTATGTGAGGGCTTGCCGATGAATCTGCTATTAGGTCGGTATTTTCTGCCACGGTATCGTCGTCTGTTTCTGAGTCTTCGGTATTAGACGCTTCCACTTTTGGCGTTCCCCCTTGACAGAGCAGCGATTCAAGCTGCTTGTGAACTCTGCACTTGCTCCACCGCTTATGAAGCTTATTCGCGGATTTGCCTTTGCTCATAAGAATGGTTGCGCCATCTTTCCCGTCCTCCTTCACCAGCAGCTGGTGCAAGGCCTCTTCATTGTCGGGAGTTTTCTCAAGCAACCACGCAAGCGATAGTTCAATGGCTCTCAGGTATCCGCTTTGTATACCTCTCTTCTTAGAAGCAGGCGTATAGGAACAAGACCGGCTCTGAGACACGCAACGGCCGCATTGTGGACGGCCTCCGTCGCATCTCTCTCGGGCAGTTCTGCAAGCATCACAAGCCAATGACACTCGCCGTCGCTTGGTTCCTGTGGTTGATTCATCTGATTTCCTAGCGGGTTCCGACTCGTCCTTGGATCTTTTTTGGGGCGACATGCCGATCGATCATATCTCACCGAGAATCTTTGTCAGCGCCGAAAAATGGATTGCCGTGTTGTCTATTCTCTGTCTCTGCACTGGCATCATCTTTCGGAATGCCGCCATCAACTCTGAAGGATTCTGCACAATCGACAACTGGAGGACTAAGGAGACAAAACAGATTCAGCCTCACGATAGTCTTTCAGCTGCGACCTCGGAACTTGCGTAATAGTACCGCAATGCAATCCCAACGCACTATTGGATACGCGCACCACTGATAGGGACAGAGTCTGGGGTAAAAGGAGCTAAAACCTCCTGGCGGGTGGCGAAGTTCCGGGTAAACACTTATCCCCGCGCCACAACAAAGTTTAGAACAGTTGTAACGGACGCCCAGTTGACGCTTCAGAAATCCAGTCATCGCTCCCATTGCAAGAGACTCTTGCCACACCACCACACATTTGGAAACTACAAGCAGAATGAGGCATCATGGCTGGCGTGAAGAGATCGTTGGCCACCATGATGAGCAATGAAGGGCCGCTCAGTGTCGACCGGCTGCGGCCATATGCCTTCATCAGCTCACATTCTGCATCAGAAAATGCATCAAGAACCCCTACTCCGCCTCTCACACCCACTAGCGGCAAGATCCCAGGTTTCAGTTCCGATGCCTCACTGGCCTTGGTAGGGCTCCGAGGCTCAGGAAAATCAACTTTGGCCATTATGGCCGCGTCGGCCTTGAAAAAGAAAGTCATCAATGTGGACGTGGCATTCCAGTCAGTTACGGGCTCATCGAGCTCAAATTTCAAACAAGTCCATGGGAACGCAGAATGTCAGCGGCAGCAAGCGGAAGTGCTGCAGGAAATTCTCCAGCAGAATCCAACAGGGAGCATCATCGTCTGTCCCTGGATGGATAGGAATGTTCAGATTCTTCTTCGACAGTTTACAGCTACCAACCCAGTTATTCATGTCCTTCGGGACATGGATGCCATCCAAGGCCACTTGAAGCTCACAGACAAGACAAAAGTCCGCAACTTGATGAAAATGAGCAACTTGTTCTATCGCAGTTGCACGAACCTGGAATTCTTCAACGTCTCCGAAGTTCGGGAAAGGAATGTGGAGCAATACGAGATCAGTGGCCGTGGATCCACGGCGAACGCACCTTACTTGGCATTGAAGCAGGCTGAACGGCACTTTTTGAAATTCTTGTCGCTCATTTACCCAACGGGAACCATTTCTTTTTTCGAGTCAGCATTTCCTCTTGCCAGCATTGCGCCAGAAGACAGAAATTTCACATACTGTCTCTCTCTGCTCATTGAGGACATTTTGAGCGGTAATGAAAAGTGGGAAGACTCAATAGTCGGCGTAGACGCGGTTCAAATCTTTGTCAACGACTTGTCAGCAGGCCGGGATCCTATTGGCGGTTTCAACGACTTAACTAACAGACTTACCGAGGCCACGGGAATTGTCCGAAGGAGCACTATGCTGCCAATCCTGCTCCACATCAAGTTGCCTGAAGTGCCTAATAATAGCATAGTGCGGTCATACCTGGACTTGCTTTCGCATAGTTTATCTCTAGCTCCGGAGATGCTAACAGTTGATTTGCGCCTCGACCAATCTGATCTTGCCAAGATCATCTCTTCAAAGAGTCGATCCAAAATTATTGGAAGCTATTTCATATCAACAGACGTCCAATCATGGGACTCCCCGTCATGGACATCTTGGTATCTGAAAGCATGCCAGCTGGGTTGCGATATGGTACGGCTGGTGCGAGAAGCGAAAACAATGGACGATAATTTTGTCATTTCGCGATTCAAAACCAAGATTTCATCCCTTAAAACAAACAAAATACCGCTCATCGCGTACAACAGCGGTTATCTTGGCCGCTATTCATCCTGCTTCAACCAGACCCTTACACTGGTTGCGTCCAGCCCGGTAACCCAGATCCAGGACAGAAGTCATCCGTTTCCCTACATAACAGCAAAGGAAGCCACCAACGCCCTTTATGCATCTTTTGTATACGACGCAATGAAGCTTTACGTGTTCGGAGCCAACGTAGGATACAGCATGTCCCCAGCCATGCATAATGCTGCACTGTCATCCTGTGGCATACCACACCACTATGCGCCTTACTCAAGCGATTCTCTGAAAGGTGTTGAACATTTGATATACGATACTCATTTTGGCGGAGCATCCATTGGATTGCCGTTCAAAGTTGAAATTACAACTCTAACCAAATATCTAAGCCCCCACGCCAGAGCCATTGGGGCCGCCAATACTTTAATTCCCATTCGCCAACTCAAATCCGATGGCACCATCCCAACAGGCTCTGCCCTATTTGCTGGAATAAATAGAGCTGGTCCCGTCTTGGCTTTATATGGTGAGAATACAGACTGGATCGGTATTCGGGCATGTATCCGACGCGGACTGTCTCCCGCAAATGCTGTCAGACCGACGACATGGGGGCTCATCATAGGTGCGGGCGGCATGGCCCGTGCCGCTGTTTATGCCATGCTGCAGGTTGGCATCACAAACATTGCCATCTACAATCGAACCTTGAAGAATGCAGAAAAGCTAGTGTTTCATTTTCAGAAGCTACTCAAAGAGGGGGAGCAGAATTTCTTTACTGATAATCAAGAAATTCGGTTTCATATTTTCACTTCACTTGACGAGCCTTGGCCATCCGATCAGCGGTATCCCTCCATCATTATTTCAGGTATTCCGACTCATCCAATTGGTAATACGCCATCGCCCGAGTTCAGGCTACCAGATACGTGGATGGCTAATCAAACTGGTGGTGTCATCATCGAACTCGGATACAAAACATTGAATACGCCACTCTTGAAACAAGCAAGAGACGGTGCTTCCCGAGGCTGGGTGGCTATGGACGGTTTAGATCTGCTTCCGGAACAAGGTTGTGCACAGTTTGAACTTTTTACCGGTAGAAGAGCTCCCCGACGTGTCATGCGAAGAGAAATCTTGGAGAATTATAGGGATGAATATGGAAAGTCACACCTCGAAGAGTTACAGCACAGACTACAGTCAACAGTTGAACAGGATTCATGATGGCCTTAGCTTCAGAAAATGTACCAAAGTTATGGCTTTTGATTTATATTGTTGTAAACTCTCTATTGTATATACCTGTTCAGCAAACGTAGGCAGGCTTTGGGTTTCAATATAGCATATAGTAGATAGAGTATTGTATGTACATATTTTCAGGAAGCATAGGCAATTTATGAATTATAATTCATTATTTAGTAAGTGTATGAATACAAAACTATTGATCATGACTGGTTTTAAATTTGGCAACCCAGATAGCGCAGGGATATCCCCATAAGATGTTTTACGCCACGCACATTACAAATTTGAAGTCTACTGAGCGAAATATTTCTTAGGCAGCATTGCTTTGTCACCAACACCAAGAAAATTAATTCTGCTTGGTCTTGGCCCATTTAAGAAGCGACCGTTAAACCACTATTATCCCTGTCAATTCCAAGCTATGTGATCCTACGAGCAAGATTGTCTCACTTGGAGGGGCATGCAGGGAACCTGTGCTTCTCTTATATAAATGAATTCAAATGAAATGAAACAGAGCAATTATCGATAATCGCTGCGTCATTTATTACTCACAATGAATAGAATTATTGAATAGCTACATACAGTCACACCTGTAAAGGTTGCTATTAGCACTCTGATCCAAACAGGAGACGCAAAAGGGTAGAATGAGCAACAAACTTACGACAGCGCTTAAATACACGTATATATCCTATCCGCTGGCCTATACCCTGTCCAACTCAGTCGCTTCAAAGCTTAAAGTATAACCTGCAGCCCAGTTGCATTTGCAACGTAGTACAGGGTATTTGCCCAGGGACCCCTCAAGTGGCACGACTTGCGAAGGATCAGCCAAGGCATCCCAGTTCCGATTAGAGGCATGGCATTCTATGTAAAAAAAGCTGGCAATCCATGAATCAACAGTTTGCAGCCTTCTCCACAATAGATCTTGGCTACCTTGATGTCTAGCCCTTGGATAACCCCGTAGGCAAGGAGCGTAGGGGTTGACGTGCGCTTGCTAGTATGGATCCGTGACAGGACGATTGATTACGCACTATCTTAAAAGATACATCACTCCGACAGGAACTCCGGATACCTTTCTGCCATGACTCCTAGCGTGCTCATCCTGGAAGCCACGCAGATGTAAATGAGTGATGGAAATACTCTATATGCCCAATTAGCTCATCCTGCTTATCAATGACTTGGCTACACAGAGTAATTATGCAAAGAAGAATCATGCCGCCGATATTATCACTACGCCACCTCCTGCTTGATAGCCATGTACAGATTATACCAGCTAGAGGTTGGAAACATACTGAGGCTTATTGAGAACTTTTCTACGCTTTCAATTTTCTCGCTTTGCCCCAGAAAGATGAAACAAACATTGATCACCTCATCAGTTAACATTTCCCATTTCCCGCATGCCCGGACTGCTTATTCTGGCAAATATAAGCGATGCGGACATATGGATGCTACAAGTACTAATAAACACTTGAGTTTCCCCCATGTCCAATTTGAACTCCCCACATCTAGGCTGCAGCGAAACAAGTATATACTTGGGTCGCCCGATCCAACGATCCATGAGATACCGCTACTGCATAGTAGTGCCACTTGCATGAATGCTATAGCCAGGATGGCCCCCTATGGGAACTCTCTAATCCCCGCGTGGATGGATACAAGCCTATTGACGTGAGAAAACAATATAGGAAATTCGGTCCCTTCGAAATTACCACTCTTGGCAAGTCGGAAACAGAAGTTGACTGTGAAGAGGGCAGCGTCAAGGCGAAATTTTAACGTTACTTCAGAAGCGCCCTCTGTAATCATCGATTTTCCTACCTTGCAAGTCATTTCAACTTCTACTGCTAGTATCTGCATGTAAGACTTGGCAGGGTTGAAAGACGAGGAGGCCTCATGATGCTATAGCAGGCTATAGACTTTGGTGTTATCAAACTGCTTGATAGGATTATATTCTATCAAGCGTCATTGATGCTACACAAAAGCAAAGTGCCCAGTGAAGTCATCGGTTTTATGCCATCTTGTCTTGATTCCGCGTTTCGTGGAGGTCGTGCACCATCGCCATATGATTACTGCAGCGTCTTACTCAGAGATCTCATCCTCTCGCTAAATCGCAAAGCGCTTATACACCACAGCGACCAAGCCTCATGTCATCCCAGCTTCCTCATTCGACGAGCACCAAGGCGCTACCACCTTTGTAGTCTCCATATTCCATCAGTCGATTCAAGAAAAAAAAAAACACCAGAAAAAAAAAATTCTCCTACACAGCAGAGCAAACAAGCACTAATGGCCCCGGCCCGCACCGGCCACGCCGAAGGCACCGAAAGCCCATTGGCTCCGCCAAGCAGCAGCGGCAGGAATAAGCCGCACTCATGGCCCTCGAGTCAACCACGCTTGTGTGTTTTAACCACGTTGGGCATAACGGCATGCTATTGTGCTATTGTCTCTTCTTCAGCTACGCCGTCCGACATGTCACTGGCCACGCAAACAGGAACAGGAAATGGCGCTTGGGAAGCTGTCAAAGACGGGTAAACGGAAGCAGGACGAAAAGCATAGTGCCACTGTTTCAGCTGAACTAGAAGCACCGAGCTCAAAAAGCAAACATCTTCGAGTCAGCTACATTCATTGCATCTAACTGTACTACTCCCATGCTCTTAGATATAGAGATCGTCAGAATAAAATGAATATGCCTAAAAAAAGCACAAAGAATAGCTTATTGATTAGTGCTCCCCAAACCAAGTAATAGCTCCTGCTCGTCCAACATGACCTACCGTTTTAAGGTCAGCTTCTCATCAGGGTAGCCCGGCCATCAAAATCATCTCTCCACGCCCTTCCCGCTAATCGGGCGACTCTAAAATTCCGCGTGGCATCGTTCCCACCGCCACCATCACGGAATCAAGACAAGAGGACAAAAAAATACAACGCAAGTCATGCATGTCACCGGGTCCACGTGTGAGAAAACAGAGACCAGGAAAGGAAAGGAAAAGAAAATGCACGCAAAGACGCATCATGGCACCATTTTAGCTCAGGGTTGACACCCCCGTCAGTGCGGCTCTCGAACCATCCAATGGCAGCCCCGTGCCTGGCAGGCGGTTAACCCGAAGAGGCAGGAGACGGTCCCACAGCAAGGATACAGACTGATTTCCTCAGCGGCATTTGGTTCCGTCTACCGAGCTTAAGGGGGGGGGTCAATGTTTGACTCGCCGAAGCCGTTTGGATGCAGCAGAGCGTGTAAGAGTATTGTTGGTCATCAAGTCATGTATATAGAGAGCCATGAGTCGATGGAGAAAACAACTCACTCACTCGGATAGCCAGGCACAGTTAGAGCCTTGTCTCCTGGTCGTAGCCTATCCCTAGCCCCCAACAACGTTTCACAAGCCGAACAGGGAATCCAATGGCCACAGCCTATTCCGGGCCCTCTACGACCTTCCGAGAGAGAGCAGGCTGTCAGCCTAGACGCCCGGCCCCCCTTCCAGGCTATCAAGCAAAATATAGAGTATACATAGGATTGCATAAACCCTAGCTGTCTGTTTGAAGGCAAAGGTGGATCTGTTGTCTGTATGCTCGATGATTCCATAGCACGCTGGTTGAGTAGTACATAGTATGTTCATGAGCAACTTTCCTTGAGCGCCTGTACCGAAAGATGTCCATAAAGGAAAGTTGTCCATGCCCAGATCGGGTTTAAGCAGGGGGTGGGCTTTATAGAAAAAAAAAAAAAAAACTTACACAATACTCATCCTTTGAAGTTTCAAGTCGGTACCTGGTCCAGTGAGCACTAAAACACGCAACTCCATAATGTTACAATGGAGCAGGGAAAACATGAGAAGGCATGGAATATCTCCAGTTTTTTTTTTGTAACCCCCCTCGAGGAATAGTCAGATCCTTGTGAGGCGCGAGGCTCGAGAAACAGATATATAAGTTCATCTCATCTTCCTCCTTGCCGATCTCTGTTCTATCCTTCAATCTGAGCAGCTCTTCAGCAAAGAAACAGTCCTTCCTTTACTCTCCTTTTCGAACGAAGTATCCAACTTCCTTCACACTCCTTAACAAAACCAAAACTCGGGTTACAACTCTCCTTTTTGCAAAGTCAAAAAAACCAACTTCATTCCTTAAGAAAGACAAGATGCCTTCCTTTACCTCCTCCATCGGCCTTCTCGCCGCCACCGCCGCCACCGTCTCGGCTGCCGTCCTCCCCCGTGGCGGCTCCGTCTCCGTCACCCCCCACGAGCAATACTCGTCCTCCATCGGCGTCCTCGGCTGCCACATCAACACCAACCGCGTCGCCTACTGGCCCGGCGACGTCGACTGCAACAACATCTGCGTGCAGCTCAACTACCAGGGCCGCTCGCTCAACGTCCTCAAGATCGACTCCTCCGGCGGCGCCTACGACATCTCCTACGACGCCTGGAACACCCTCGTCTTTGGCCAGTCCGCCACCGTCGACCCCCAGCAGGGCGGCGGCGTCACCATGGACTGGCAGTTTGTCGACGTCAGCCAGTGCGCCGACCTGCTGCACAACGGCAAGCTGCCCCTCAGCGCCGCCAACAGCGTCAACTATGTGGCCAACTGCCTTAACCAGCCCAACTCGTTTGCTGCTCAGAACTACGAGTTCATCAACATCCTCGACCCCGTGTGCCACTATGGTTATGACGAGGACTGCACCTTCAACCTCTCTGTGAGCAACCAGCCTAGCTGCCCTCACCAGCTCGGTGTCCCCAACACTCCCACTGGCGTTTCTGTCCAGAACATCCAGTACGGCACTGGTAAAGTCTACACTGCCTAAGTAGCCAGCAACTGTATATATCTAGCCGGCGCCGGCAGTGGTGACTGTATATAGTCTCCTTGCCTTTCTTTGCATATGAAAAAAAAAAAAAAACTTCATGGAAATGTTGTCTTTTTTTGGGTTGTCTTGTTGATCATGAGCAACCATTCTTGTATATATTTTCGAGCCTTCTTGTACATAGCTACCTATGCATATAAAACATTTTCAGCAGAAATCACAAGTCTCACTCCAGTGTAACACGCAAAGGATAAAAAAAGTAAATAAACTGCCATTGCCCAGTATATGGTGTAGTTGTCGCTAATGAATTGAGAATATGTGGTCGGGAGGGAGGGTATCTATACTTCTATTTCCACGGTGAATGTATTGAGTCCACCTCATAATGCCCACTCATCAAGGTTGTCATCCCGGGTGATGAAAGGCTCGTCAATTCTCTTGATGGCGAAGTCGCTGCAAAGAATACTATAAAAATTGGTTAATCAGCTGCTTCAGGGCTGAAGATGCCAAAAAGAAGAAGAAGAAGAAGGACTTACCATGCTGAAGCTACCAAAGCATCAAGTTCAGCAACAACAGCTTCTCGCCGCGCACCGCTCACAAGTCCCTTGTGAATTTGCATCTGAAGCTCTTTAATTCGGGATGACTTGGCAACACCAGCCTGTTCCAAAACTTTCCGTCCCATACAATCCGAGTGAAAAGAGTGCTGGCAAGGAAACACAAAGAACTGTCTGCTCAGTAGTGGCAGCCCACATACGTAGCACTTCTCGCCGGGCTCCACAATAGCGTACCGATGATCCAAAGCGGCGATATCTAGCTTAATGTTCGCGGCGGTTTGAGAAGACTCATCCATTTCTTTCTTCAAATTATCAATGTTTCGGCTATAATCTTCAAGAGCCTCGCAAATTTCCTCTTTGAAGTCATCGATAACCACAAAATCTGGAAAGAACGGAATCAGATCCTCAATCCGGAGCAAATCGCATCTCTTCAAGAATTCGATCGCCGTCTTGATACCGTCAGACTTGGATATGACTCTCCGAGCAACAGCCAGCCACAGCCTTTTACGCAGCTGAGGGTTTGACATTGGTCTATCAGCAATGACCGCTGCTAGCTCAACCTCATTGTGTGAGAGTGCCAAATCGACGGCCTGAAGATACTGTTCCATGCTGGTGTATATGTGAACGCAAGAGAGGGTTCGGTGATGATGGATACACTGTCTCAAGGCAAAATCAGAATCATATCGAGGATCATCGCCTTGTGCCTGAAGGTAAGCTAGCAGTCCCGACTCATCCTTGGAAGGGAGTGAAGCGTAGATGGACACAAGAGTGTTGTGAACCGCGGCATCGGTGGAGTTAAGTTGGTATACCACATAGTTGAGATATCTTATGGCCTGATTCTGAGCCGTCCCTTCGCCAGAAAAGTCGCGGTGATATTCCAACAAGGCGGGGATGAGCTTTCGTGGACTGAGATCTTGATGTCGCATAAGAATATCTACTGTATCTTGTGGGACGTGTGACATGAGCACAGTACTGTATCGATAGAAAACTTCCGGATCCGTCTGCTTCTTCAGAACATTGAGCGCATCAGTCCATCTTTCTCGCTGCACCCAGTATGATAGGACATAATTGTAGTCGTTCATAGCGTTGGCAAAGTATAAAAGCTCTTCCTCCCTACCGTGGCTACTTATCACGTCGTATACTGTCCTGTGGTCGAGATCGCTCTTGTATTTGTTAACAAATTCTTGAAACTCTTTCTTCACTGCATTCATTTGGTTCCTTGATTCGGCAGAATTTATTCTCTCTGTCAAGTCCGTTTGGGTGATGATTGCATCGTCGAGAGAGTTTAGCTTGGCCATGAAGATCTCCACAAGCCAGCTCGCAACCATAATTCTCTGCATAACAGCAGACTTTTTGGTCGTGCCCAGTTTCGTAAGCAGGAAGATGCGCAGTGCATCTGGCTGGTTGCTGTCGATAAGTTTGAGTGCAATTTCTTCAAATGGCTTGTTACTCCGGCCGTATACCATCGCAGCCTCGCTCCAGTGGCCCTTTGTAGAGAGGTAGTCGCCAAACGCCGCGGAAACGGTCTCCTTTTGCATTTGTGAGCGAGCTTGCTGAAGAGCCGGTTCAAACTGCTGGGTCTCCATCATGATCTTCCAGATGTTTCTATCTTCATCTCGCACCACAATCTCAAAGATTTCCTCCGACGTAAACAGCCAAAAGGTGTTCTTTTGAGAGTCTACCGAGAAACCAATAGGCTTTTGCCCGGCAGACAGTACGTCATGCTCCGACACCATCTCTCCAGTCAGTCTGTTGGTAGTAATGACACGGCCGCCGACCAGATTTACAATGTGCCACTGGGTAAGAGCAATGGCATCGATTGTTTCTGTGGAAGGCTTCCGTTTGCTTCCTGCGCCCTGGGTAACGATTTGAGCTCTGGGGAGCATCTTGGATTCTGCAAATATTTTCGATCCAAGGGCGGCGTCTGTGGGTGAATTTAATAGTTTTCCGTGATATACGCCGTGCGATGATAGCCAAGCATATGCTCGATCCGGCACATCATCATCATGAGGACTAGTATCCGGCGGATCGGGAGACACAACGAAAGTGGAATTTGCCCCGGAAGTAACTCTTGAAAGCTCATGGATGACGGGTTGCTCCGTCTCAAACATCCTTGTATAGATAGAGCCACTCCCATCATAGCCATGGCTGATTCTACCAACGAGGTGGAACAGTCTGCTCGGGGTAGCAATCATAATCCTGCGCATATCTGTCTTGCCATGCAAGTTATCTACCCAAAGTCCCGTGATGGGCTCGTTCGGAAGTTTATGTAGGTTCTTGAGATGCTTCACTTCTTTCTTGTAGAACTCGTTGGACGTTTCTATGAAGGCCTCGTAGATGTTGCCGTCGGCGGCACCGATAAGGATTTCTCTCGTGGAAGCAGTGGGCAAAGAAGGGTTCCAGGCTACACTTTCAATCACAACATCGCGCAATTTACTCAACGCTCGAGGCTGTTTGGATTGTGAATGCAGATAAAAGTTCTGGCCAGTCGATGTGCAAATCAAGAGATGCGACGCCGTAGGATCGAGGAACATGCGTCGAATGATGCCAATATCGGACGGCTTCTTTGGTAGGTCGATATCTACGTCAGGTCGTTCATATTAGCCCCAGCCTATACTTTAAACATTTCTTGACCTTCTATTCATCCTTCATACGCCGCCAAACTCACCGTCAATATCCTCTGGCCGGTTCAGGTCGATGCGCAGAATGCGGCCATTCGACAAGGCCAAAATGATGACGTTGTTCGCGACCTGCGCGGCGGCAAAGTCGGCGGCTATGGAGAACTGCAGCTGCACCCGCTCAATCGTAAAGATTGGCAGGTCGCCGCTCTCCAGGTCCGCAGCATCGGCGGCGACAAATCCGTCGTTGAGATCGAGCGACATGGTATCGGCTTCTCAAGCAGACATGCTCGCGCGGGGCTTGAACACGGCGGTGGAGGCCCCAAATCCTGCTTCCGGGTCGGTAAGAGTAGAGGCGAGAGAGTTTCGGTTGCTGTCGCAGAAGGCGGTCGGATAGATGGGCGGGAGATTGCGAGGCTGGGCGGCGCCTGGTTGAAGCTCGAAGCTGGCGATGGCAGAGCAAATGAGCGGGTGGTTGAGATCGCCAGGCTGCGTCAGTGACGGATCTTTGGGCAGCTCCAACGAGGTCCTGAGGCGCTCATTCGCTGGCAGAGGCGGTGGAGCAGGGAAGCTGGATGCCGTATCGCGTTAGGGGGTACATTGTACTTGCAGCCTCGCTGTGGTTCAGCGTGGCGGCCAAAGCCACAGTGGTTGCCATGTCGTCCCTCAAGATTTCTCTTCACAACCGACGCTTTGAACGTTCATATATTATCATTTTTACATTTTGTTATGCTTTTTCCGCAAGTACTGCTGAAAAATTCACACGAACCTAAACTGGCTTGTGGAGTACTTATGTACATGTATCCCTTCGAGTATCAGCTCCTTCGATCCCATTCCTAATAGTCTATATACAGCTGCAAAAATATTGTATCTAACCAACGGATTGTACAAAAGAAGTTGTCAAAGAATAAGATTCAATGCCGTTATTCAACTGACAAAAAAAAATGCATCCAGATCCCAAGATTCCATAGTCGAAGTTTCCATCGTTCGGCTGAGTGGGGGATAAAAAAGGAAAAAGAACGGTAAATGAAAACAAGAATTTTCAAGAAAAAGCTTTCATGCTTGCTTGTAATCAAATTTCGTCGTCTTCGTTAAAGTTCGTAATTGTAAATAGTGTTGTATCGCTGTCGTACCCCTTCAATAGCAAGATATCGTAGTGATTAGAGGCCTGCTTCAAGCTAACTTTTGTAACAGCTTTTCCGGTAGAATTCGACATGGCTTGTGAGCTTTTATCGAAGCAATATTGCTGCTCCTTGCTGCTCCCAAATAAAGATGCTGATGAATGTAAAGAAAAGGCCAATCAGCTTGCAGAGTCTATGCCAAGATGGGACATCTATTTGTTTGTTCTTCTGGTTCATGCTCTCCACAAAACTTCTTGCACACTTCTTCCCTGCCACCTCCTATAAAGGTTCAACATGTAGCGCTTGGTGTGGCGCCTCCGTGACAAGATACTCGGTCGTCTGGCGAGGTGTTACGTTCGATACAAAGTCAAGCTCGGGCGTTCCCTCCTCTCTTCGAGGGCGCAGAGATAGAGGTTCATCCGCTGGCCAAGCGGCGTTTGACCTAGGTGCCTGAAGAGGTTTTCGCGCTACGACGACGCGGAGCTTGTTGTGAAGAGACTTGGCAGCCTCGGGATTCTTTGTAACATTGGCTAGTTCCCAAGCCACCTGTTCGCAAACGGCTTTGCATTCTTCCGGATCCCAGTTCATGTACTCGGTAAGGAGGCGCAAAGCCAAGGATTCGATGCCGTCTATAAGAGCCATTAACCAAATTTTATCAATAGATGGTTCGCCGAATATGACGGGAAGAGAATAATCCACCACTCTGATATCCACGAAGCCCGCTGCCATGAAGTTGGGTGCGTTCAGATGAAAATTGGACACCTTTCGCCCCGCCATATCCGCGGCTATGTGGATGTCTCTGAATAACTTATGGATAGGAGATTCAGGCGGGAAGTGGTTGTTGAAATAATCAATGGTATTAAATCCATCAAAATCGAGGACCTCTATCCAGCCACCAGGCTTAAGCGAATAGTAAGCACAGTCGTAAATGAAACTCCAATCACGAAAGGCCCCTGTTAGCCAACGCATGTGGATCATGTCGTAGTGATCCGGCGGTCGGTCCCAGTCTTCGGCGTCCTCGATTTCAAAAAACACATTGACGGGAACGCTTTCGGTTTCGGCAATGGCTGATATGTCGGTTCCCACAACCTCGCATTCCGGATACATTTCTGCAATCCTGATTGCCCATTCTCCAGTGCCAGTGCCGACGTCAAGGATTTTCGAGGGCTGCTCTTCGAACGGGGCAAGAGTCAGTTCTCCATCAAAGATATGCAAGAACACTTGGTGTAGCAATGTCAGTCGTAGCTGTTCAATCTCATCGTTTGGCATATGGTAATCTCGACAATATCTGCGGCCATGCAGCTCACGATAATCGAGGTCCATGGTCCATAAAGACCGAGTCGACGCTCTTGGCATGATTGTTAGCAGCTGTCAAGTTAAGAGATGACAAGGAGAGCCAGGTATTTAAACCCAATTACTGCGCCACAGCCAGCATCGATTGGCCGGGAGTAAAAGTCTAATGATGAGACTTACAAGTCAGAAGTCAACGTCCGCGAATCTCCAGCCACGAAATGTCCGCCAGCTGACCTGTATGTGCTCATTGCGCCAGGTCGCATTTGGCTGGCTGGATAAAGAGAGGCAACCTCGAAATTGTCATTGTCGTCTTCAGAGTCATCCCTAAGGTCGGCGAGAGTATCGTTGCCTGCGGCTTCCTCTTCCTCCTCGGTACCGGCCATGCTGGATGATGCAGCTGGATATATGTCGCTTTCTTCGTCGATGGATGGTCTTTCGGACTGTGACACGCGGGACTCATGAAGATGTGTTTCTTGCGGTCGTTGGCGCGTTCCCTTTCGGCTCTTTCGCTTCTTCGGCGCCATGTGCCCGGCGTATGTCACGGAGTTGTGGATGCTGAGTAGATCAAGTCTTGTAGTGTGTTGGAGTCCAGAGTGTTATGGTATGTGAATGGTCGTGGTCGTAGGTTTGGAAGACATGGTACTCGGATTACAGCGCAAGCAACAGTGATGAACGTGGATATCCAAGTTGGGTCAGCGAGAAGAGAGTAATTGCAAGTCCCGTTGGGTCGAAAAGCAAAGTCTAGTGCGGCCAGCTGAAAATGAAGAAGCGAGAATATAGACAAAGAGCGAAGATGTAAAACACAAAAAGGAAATAAAAACAAAACAAAGTAAAATGCGGCGCAAAAGAACGAGCGACTTCTGCACGGACAATGGGAAGAGCGGGACTGGCTGATGGAAGCTGGAGGGACTCGGAGCAGCTGAAATGAGTTCCACGCATAAACTGGAAGCTGACGCAGAAGAAGAACAAGGATGGGGGGCAAAGAGAGGAGAGAAACAGACAGCCAACCAGCACCGGCAACGAACGAAGCCCTTTGAAGCGCTGGCTTCGCACAAAAGCCCGAGGCACAGGGGGCAAAAGCAAAACGGCCAACCAGCAATACGAAAAGGTATGAAGCTGAGAGTCGGGAGAGAGAGAAACAATCAAGACTCCAACGATGGCGGTCGATCAATTTCCTGAGTGGGCCGGCAGACGGGCTCTATGTGGAGGAATCCAGCACTGTGGGTTTACTGTGGGTTCAGCGGGTTGAGAGGGCCTGGAGCCCGCCACAGAGGGGCGCTCCAGGGCACCTCGGTCGCTAGCAGGGCTGGCCGCTTGCTGCGCTGCACGAGGCAAATCCTGGCCCTGATGCCTACCTGCGGCTGCGATCCGCGAGGCCAGGGCGTGTCGCGGCTCCAGAGCAGCAGTGGGTGCGTCGGCGGGCGGTTTGCGTGCCATGAGGTGCTTAAGCGAGCAGGATACCGTACAGTGCTGTGGGCGTTGAGGGCTTCGCTTTTACTCATTTATATGGGCCGAGACGGAGCATTGTCCGGAGCGCAAGGCGTGTCAGCGCCGCAGTATGGTACCTGGTAGATTGGGTATTTCTAATGGAGTAATCCATATGATTAAAGTACCTACCTATTGACATGTAGCTTGCAGACGCAGATCGGCCGACGCGGTCTCGTGAGACGGACATTCGCTGGGCTGGGAGAAGCCGCTCGCTGAGACACAGAGAAGGGCTGAGACTTTTTCCGGCTGGCTGGTTACATGTATGCTGTGCTAATTTCGGAAGATGGAACAATGGAACAATGGAACGCTCTAGAAAAGTAAAGGCAGGGCAAAAGACGTGCAGACATGGAAATACAACATAAAGAAAGCACAACATTGAACGTAAAACACAAAGCGCAAAAAGGGACAACTTCAAGTAAATCTAGGACCAGCACTCCTAGAACAAGCACCTTTACTTATCAAGAACTACTTACATGCATATATGCTAAAGTGGCATTATTCAATGCTATGCCAAACCTGGCTACAATAGGTATCCTCTTTAACATAAAGTCGCACATTTCACAAGTGCCACGTAGCAGTAGAAATTTCATGTAATAGAAACCTACCTGGTATAGAGGCCTGGTAAAGTGGCTGGGTATGGCACAGTGCAGAGATTTCAAGCCCTGGCCAGCGAGGTGCCAAATGGCGGCAGGTGCCATATCCTAAAATGGAAATACCGCTTCGTGTGCGGAATACATGTACTATGCCACATATTTCTCTATATCTTCCAGTACCTTATTCGTCCGCTAATTTGCATTTGACGAGTCAATGATGTACCTTGTGTAGAGTCTGAGATGAAGATGAAGCAAATCTAGTCGATGAATGTGCGAACTTATGATTCTAACAATTATATCGAAATTCATACGTCACTTAGGCAAAAGTATTAGTCCTCATTGTTCATGTCTATCTACCAATGACCTCAGCAAATACATGTAAATGATAAGCGGTATGAATATAGAAAATCAAGCATATACAGCTCTGGATGGTTCGGCTCACTGAAGAGCTATGTATAAACTATGGATGTTTTGCTACGGTTGGTTCGAAATATCCTCAGTTAAATACAGAAAAGTTACAGACAGATTACAAGGTTGTATTTGCGTGGTTGATTCAAATTGCGAGGTATCAATGACAGCCACTTTGCAACGGAAGCATGATATGCAGTCAGCATTCACTACCAGTTGTGTTGCAGCCGCATCATCACCTTGCCTATCTATCCAGGGGCCGTTTCCTCCAGCATTTTCCCCATTGGGCGTCATAAAGTCATGTGAAATCATGAAATCGTCTGATTTGTACGAAACATCGTCGTCCGCCCAGATACAATCTTGCTTCGCTCTTACTATATAGACAATCCATAGTGCGTATCCTCCATCTAAACTGTCTGGCGGAACATGCCGTAGCCCGGGCTAGCTGTTATATTAGCTGCGCCACACTGGGGCTTCCCGCGCCCTAAATCTTGTTTGGGAAAGGCAGAAATTAGGGTTGACACCACCAGCGCCTCGAACTTTTGACAGTTCCTTCCGACTAAACCACCGTCTAGCGTCGCCAAAACACAAGCTCTTAATCCATGCTCCATCTCCATACTGCCTCTTACTACTGTATGCGTTAGATCTCTGTGGCTACATCTCAGCGGCCGCTCTCGTGCCCGACATGCATACAAATAGCATCTTCATCTTCTGCAATACGCGCAACCCCTGCTCGTCGCCGAGGTAAAGCTGCCACTGTACGGTCCGCAGAGACCCGCGCGACCGGTCTCCCCTGCAGCGACGGTCAAATACATACATGTACCAACCCAATGGCGTAGCAATGCAGCATTGGACGCATCTGCAGAACCGGGGACAGGGCACCGGGGCTTACCAACATCAACCATACCTGCAGCTAACGAGCCGTGGCCCAAGAAAAAGCAACTGCATGGGCTCGCTGGAAACCACTGGGACCGAGCGGGCGAATCAGCAGCTGGGGCGCCTCGCTCGCTTGTTGGATACATGCACGTATGGGCTGGAGCCTGGGTACAGTACGAATTACGTCCATACGACGGCTTGAGCGACTTGGTTGAGCACACGACAGACATCGCGGGCGTCCCATATGTGCCGTTTGTTGTTGGTAGCACTCCCCAGAGCCGGGACCTAGTAGGCCTTTGTTCTTCGCAGCGGCCTCGGCTTACGTGTCCAACAGGGCTCTTGCTTAAGCTATTGCTTGACCATGTCAAGCCACTGGGCTGTCAGCATCACGACCCGACAGCTTGGACCATTCAATTGCACGAGAGAGCTATATGTGGAGAGTCCGTGCAACATAAGAGCGCCAACGACGAGCTTACATCTGATTTCAAGAGCAGGCTGCAAGCAGGAACAGGGTCCAGGTATCATGTTTCCTCATCTCTATCCGATCGTTTTTTGTCAGCGCTTATTTTACTACCGTTGACGGGATGTTTAAGCACAGCACTGCGCAGTTGCATGCATTACCAGCACTCCATGTGGTATGTAGGTACATGCCATGCCACTTGTAAACATGACACGGCAGAAACAAGCTCAAAAAGGCAGACTTGATTATTCCGGTACATCCCAAAGCATGCTTACTCACCCATACAGGCAGGCAGCTCACGTTGCGTCCAGGAACGAAGCAAAGCTAAGCCAGGGGGCACAGCGGCCACCTCCTTGTTGCTCAACGACGATCGTATCAGTACGACCAGTCTTCTACACTTTCGACGCAGCAGAAACCAAAAATTGAGTTTCCAATCTCGAACCCTTGTTCATTGGAAGCACTCCATCGGGGCGGGAGCGCAGAACGAGAACGACGTATCGAGATTACCCATTAGCCAGACTGCATGCAATACCTACATGCACTTTCCGGACGTTTTACTTTTCACGGCTGGTGCAAATAAAAGCAATGCAAGGGGGTGGTATTGCATTTGCGCCACCTCGCCTCGCCGCGACAGAGGCCAGAAGTGCCGCTAACAAAGCAGCAAATGCGCATCATACATGCACACGCGCGCGTCGAGCTGACGGATATCAGTGCTAGTACAAGACAAGAAAACATGCTCATGATATCGACTCATCTGCGCGGAAATGTGGCATATAAACTGACTAGCGATGACTTCTCGCCGTGCTAATCCCGCCGGACCGGAGTTGCCCTCCGCGGTCCCTGGCAAGGTTGCCATGTGAGAATCCGCGGCATTGACACGAGGGGAAAACGTGGGAGTGCCGCGCACTATGTCATCCACTTCCCGATAAATTAGGGGCCGTCGCAAATGCCCGCAAGGCTCATTTCAGATGCAAAGTGCTTCATCACATGTGTAAGACGAGCTTCATGCGTAGATAGAATCAATACATGAAGCCATCCCACGACGCTGCCGATGCTGAATCAGCCATACTGCATATGAGCATTCCCATGACATCAGAATTTCCTCTCTCAAAATGACTGTCGCGTCCAAGTGGAATCTCGTCCGGCGGCCGTATGCAAGACTTGACAGAGCAACTACTATTCAGTGGTTCAAAAACATGACCTATTACGGAAAGGATTTACAATTTACAATGCAAGTCAACATCCAAGTTTAGATAACACCCCGTTCCCGCGCACATCAATATACATACACAAAGTTCGGATTCTCCTTGTCCGTCATATCAACAAACGCCGTGGCATTCAACTCGCCAGCAATAAGCTCCCCGCGCTCTTCCAGCTCCGCTCGAAGCTTCTCCTTGCGCTTATTCTCCCATATAAAGGCGTATCGGAACACGAAGAAGAGCGCCAGTTCGACGCAGTTGGCAACGAGGAGAGAGCCAATGCCAAGGTGATAGGACGGCGCCTGATTGGTCTTGTAGAAGAAGGGGCCGGCAATGTTGCCGATGCAGGCACCGAACCAGATCATGCCGGAGACTATCATCTTCTTCGACTGCCCACCGGTGTTTGAGGTAATGAGAGAGAGAGAAATGACGAATGACGCTTGGTACGAACCGGTCAAGTAGCTGTTTTGAGTTCCGTGTCAGTCAGTGTCCAACAATAGATGGAGCTACACCCGCCAAAATGGGAGAGAGGGAATGACGGAGAAAGAAAGCATATGAATGGCTTACAAGCAAATCAGTCTCCCCACATATGCATCGTTCGGAGCAAGCAAGAATCCCAGGGCTCCAGCAATTGTGGGCAGCATGAACAGCGCACAGACAAGCGTACGACAGTTGTTTGGCATAAACCTGTTCGCCAAAGCACCCAGCCCAATCCATATCACCACCAGCACACCCTGCGGAATACCCAACAGAGCTGTATGCAGCGTATCAAAATGCAGGCCTTGGATGACAAGAGTGGAAAAGTTGGAAATGCCACCATTCGGGATATTGGACGCAAAGCCAAGCAGCGTGAAGAGCCAAGTTTTGTAGTCCAGGTATGCCTCCTTGATCTGTTTCCAGTTGATTCTGTTCTGCTCTACGCCCGTCTGGTTGCGTCTCATCCGCGCAATCATGATGAGCTTCTCGTCATGCGTAAAGCCCCAAATGGTTCGAGGCGAGTTGGGCAAGCAAATGAAAAGGCAGATTCCCCAAGCGGCGCAAAAGGCACCGACGATGATGAACTCGTAGCGCCATGACGGCAGCATTCCCTTGATTTGACCAATGCCGTATCCTGCAATTCGAAAGTACAAACATTAACAAAGCTTTACTCCAATCTAAACAAGCAGCAGTTCTTCCAGAGCTCATTTTCCTAGTCTGGTAAAATAAGCTAGGGCCAAACATTGCAACTTACCAATAAGACCACCCCCAGCAACACCGACTCCATTAAACGCATACCACGCAGATATCCGCGACGGCTGCTCCGCCCGCGTGTAGTACATGGACGTGATGAGCATAAAGGCCGGGTCAGCAATGGCCTCGAACGCCCCAGACAGAATCCGAAGAGCCAGCAGGGATTGCAGATTCTTCACCGCGGCCTGGCACATGAGCAGCGCGCCCCACATGAAGATGTTGAAGGCGAGGTAATAGGCAGGCGGGCTGCGCTGCATGAGGAGGTTGGACGGGATGGCCCAGATCAGCCAGCCAAAGTAGAAGCTGCTCGACAGCCACGAGTAGTCGTCGCCCACGAGGTTGAGGTCCTTTTTGATGCCGAAGATGGCGGCGTATGAGAGTGTGGTTTTGTCGACGTACTTGGGCCCAGGTCAGTCTCTCTTTCATGTCCCGTCAAAGTAGGATGGACACGTTGAAAGGGCTCACATAGAAAAAGTAACAAATGCCTAGCAACGGCAGAATCCGCATGTCTAGCTTTCGCAACAATCGCTTCTCCGCCGCTTGGTCAATCGCCTCGTCGTTGGGATACCGCTCCAGGGCCTCCAGGTACATCTCGTGGACAGGACGGTCCGTGACCGCAGCCACCACCGTCTTGATGTCCTTCTCCACATGTTCGACATCACCATCTCCCTCGCCCAAATCCTTGACAGAAGAGGGAGGGAGATGAGCAGCTTCGCTGGATTCCGTGGCCATGATCTCTACCCGTTTGCCTTCTGCTCAAGACCAGACTTATATGCACGCAAAGAAAGATCAGCGCAGAAATCAAAGAAACGCAGACTCGGCTCGTTTTGAGCAAAACTTCGCCGTTTTATATCTCGGGTGTTACATTCCTCACACGCTGCCAATCAAACCCCCTCACCTCATCGTGCATCCCCCAATTCAATCGTCCAATAAAGCCGTCGGCATACCGACAACCGAGCATCACTACCGGGAACGAGCATCCTCTGTGGGGGGTTTTAGCAAAGTCGGGGAAGCTGGAGCTGCTAAAAGGCAGACGAGAAGCGCCATGTGTGGGGGAGGAAAAGCGGAATGGCACCAACGCCGTCGAGTTTCTCAATGAGCCAAAAAAAAACGTGGGGTTTTTCCCCAGACTCTAGTCCCCAAGCTGAAGACGAAGGGCGAGTCTTGTGATTCGTTCACGGGGCGGGTTTTCAGCGAGCGGTTCTTGTGGCGTTCAAAATAAACGCTTCATATCCGGTTTACTTCCATAACGTACTCGCTTGGCGTTGCTAGCCCACGTTGCCGCTCGAAAAAGATCCACAAGCATGGCTTCATCCAAGAAGCTAGCTTAAGCGTTTACCCGCGCTTCTGAGCAGGGAGGAAATCCTTCATTCGTGGAAACCGGCGTCGCTTTTGTTCTATATTTTCTCCGGTGGCGCTCAATGGTTCTTCTATAAGGGCCATCAGGGCGCTGTCTCCTCCCAGCTAGCCCACGCTTATACGCAATGTTAGGCGGCTCTTTGACGCCTCGTCGGACAGGTCCCGATAAGAGGGCGTCCTTGGCATTATCCATAAGCTCTACTGCGGGTGGGTTTATGGCATGCCGAGCTGCCTTGACTAGTGATAGGCCTTGTGACTGAAGCGTCCTCTTCCTCAGGTCGTGCCAATTGGATTCTCAGAATGTGGTTCAGGCGTATCATCCACTCGCGCCAACTGGCTGCGTCTGAGTTCTGCGCAGTTAGATATGCAATCAACTTGACCGAAACCACAGTACAGAGCCTTCGACAAACCTTAATCTAATTTGGTGTTGTTCGTTAAATCTTGATTTTACATCTGTGACATAATGCTGCAAAACAAAGGTATAATTGCTAACTTCCTCCTCCCATTTGCCATCTAAGAAGTATATAATGCCAGCTTCTACGGTAAAGTTTCGTTGATACAGTCTATGAATTGACATCTATTCATACCAGAAAGTCTTGACAATCATTCCAATCATTTTTCACATGTTGTCGAATAAGATCAGCTCAAGAGAACCACATCTAATGTACTAGACCCAACAAAGCGAAAATAATGCGCCATTGACCACAAATTCAGCAAAAGCAAGCTATTCACACATTGCCCCATGCTCCCAGCGTCCAGTTTGTGTGATGTCCTCCACTGCCACGAATGAAACCTCCAGCACCCATGCTCTGCCGTTGCTGGGCCTTGACGTCGATTTCGTTCGGACGCGTAGCACCACTAGCTCCCTGCTGCAGCCATAGCTCGCGGTCTACCGTAGCCATGGCGGGGATCTTGAGTTGACAGACCAAACTCGCCCCGGCCCATGGCCCAAGCGAGTGAAGCGTGCGGAATTCTCCCTGCAGTTGCTGGATGTGTGGTCGATGGCGCGCCACCTTCGCCTCAATAGGGTCCGATATATCAGATGCCGTAGCTATTGAACTTGGTCGTGATGACTCTTGTTCTTCTCCGGGATCAGACGCAGTCGCCGTTGAGCTGACTGACTTTGCGACACTTGCTCTTCTGTCGGCAAACTGGCTGTTTCGAGTCTCTTCCACGTGCTTGCCCGAGACATTGGCCCATCCTTTTTTATTGACCATGCTCATGACTTCGTCTATAACCCGCTCTTTGACGCCCAGGATATTGGAGCAGCCGCCCGTGAAGATGATTCTAGGCATGCAAGTAGCCCTCACATCCATTGGAAGTTGTAGTAGGTGCTGATATACGAGCAAATGCAACGGAAGTTCGTGGTCGTCAAATGTCGTTGGTGCTATTGACAAATCAAAGAACGTCTCGTCGCATATATCCGCAATCTTGTCAGTAGAAACATCAAGTGTTCTTGGTGGAGTGGTCGATCTTAACGGGATGCTCGCCACGCCGCCTTGCGAATGTTCCGGCTCAGACTCGTCCTGCTCCTCCACCGTATCTAATTGCTGCGACTGTCTCTGAACTTGAACTTTCTTGAACGCCAACGGCCGGCACCACGCCAAACGGCACATGATGTCTTCACATTCCGCAAAACTGATGGCTCGTACACCGCCTTCGTCCTCGTCTTTGTCAGTCAAGAGCTTCCGGAGGACCTCGTAGAGTTTATTGTGAAGATATCTCCCTGCCCTCTCACTGCGCGTGCATTTGACCTCTCGGTACTCGTAGACGCTGGTGACTATCGTTTCGGACCACCCCATGTCAATAATCAGTCCTGAGCGGACACCTGCAGCTACCGCAGACATGGTGGCCGTGGACATGAGAGAGATCATTGGTGTCTGAAACCCCTTGAACAGGAGATCAAGCACAGTGGATAGAATCGGTATTGGCACCGCAGGATCAATAACAAGACCAGCCCTTCTTGGTCGGGAGTCAATCAGCAGACACCTAAGACCAGTGTCAACGTGAGCGTTCCCTGGAGCCAATGTCACACACAAGCTTACCTTCCAAAGGCATCTCTCAGCAGCCGGTCCAACTTGTCATAAACAAGCCCAAGATCGACTTGTCTCAAATCATATCGCCATATCTCGTACTGCTCGGCCCAGGATTCGACATCGCCAGCTCCAGGCTGCTGCCAGTCCCTGAAGTCTCCCGCTCGTCGCTGGTCTTTTGGCTCGCTTGTGAGCACCGCCTTGGGCTGATTGTCCCCCGCAAATCCAGCACGGACAAACCTTGACCCAATTTGAATGATTAAAAAGTCATCGTCGGCCCTTATAGTGGCGGGAGAGCCATATGTGTTTGAGATGATCCGCGGAGGCGTATTTGGCGTAGGGCCTGATCCTGAGTGCTCTTGAATCGTGGGGGCTGAGCGAATGCTGGCCACGCTTCGATGAGCCAGCGTCGGCCCCGTCCCTGAGGACATGGCCCTGGTGCAGCTGATTCAGAGCTTTTGATGCTTCTCAGTGTTTGTTTTGTTCCTGGCAAACTGAAGCTTCAACGTTACCAGTTCTATAGCTGCTATCTCCTTTTTGGCCTATGAGCGAACTCAGACGCCTCAATTGCAGCTCGTCCTCACTGTTAGAGCGCACTGCCTGGAGCCTGGATTGGCGGGTGCAGTTAGCGCTGATCCACCGATATCGATAAGGCATCCCTGCCAGCCCAAGTATTTCGGCCCTGTCGTCATGTTAACGGAGACAAACAAAACATCACAATCAGCATCCACTGTCCTCAGCTTTAACAAGCCGGGAGAGTGGAACCAGCTCAGGATACCGATGGGAATCAAAGGGTGAGCATTCCATATATTTCTAACAATTATTGATACATTTCGGGAGAATTCTCACATATGTAGGATATACAAAGAGCTGGGCCCTGGCAAGAGGATTTCACTGTCCAAGCTCGCATCCGATAGCTTCGAGAATCACAATCGGCCTTTTCGCCTTGCCATTGATATCGCCATCTGGCAGTATCAAAACCAAGCTGCGCGTGGTGAGTACCTTAAGGATTATTCAAGCTCTATGAAGGCTCATCTAACTTTTCAGAACAGGCGGCACGAACCCCGCAATCCGAACTCTCTTCTATCGACTCGTCCGACTCTTAGGAACACCCATCCAGCCAATTTTTGTTTTCGACGGCCCCAACAAACCCAAATTCAAACGCAATAGGCGGTCAGGACGAGGCGATGGCTTCTCAGCTGCCCATGCCAAGAGGCTCATTCGGCTTTTTGGATTCATAGCCCACGATGCCCCGGGCGAGGCCGAAGCCGAATGCGCGTTTCTACAACAGAATGGCGTCGTTGATGCGGTGCTCAGCGAAGATGTGGATACCATCATGTTTGGATGCACACGAACGATGAAAAACTGGTCGGCTGAAGGCAAGGGCACGCGGCCAACGCACGTCTCCATGTACGATGTCGACGAATTGAACTTGGCCGGCCTTGGCCTCGATCGAGAGGGAATGGTGCTGGTGGCCATTATGAGTGGCGGCGACTATATCCCTGAGGGAGTGCCTGGCTGCGGACCGAAAGTAGCGTGCGAGGCCGCCAAGGCTGGCTATGGGAAATCGTTATGTCAACTTCGGGCCTCGGATACAGAGGGGCTCCGCCGGTGGAAAGCGTCGTTGATACACGAGCTCAAAACGAATGAAAGCAAATACTTTCGAACTCGCCACAAGACTCTTGCTATTGCCGACAATTTCCCAAATATGGAAGTGCTTCGATATTATACCCACCCAGTAGTTTCGCCGGAATCCACGCTGGACATTGTCAGGCATAGGCTGAGTGAAACTAGGGAGATTCAGTTGGAGGGCCTCAGGGAATTTGCGAGAGAAACTTTCAATTGGGATTTTCGAATCGGTGCAATCAAGTTCATTCGCGTGCTCAGCGAGGGTCTATTTGTGAACCGTCTGTATCAAGACGGCGTTGATGGCGACTCTTTGGTCCAAAAAGTGTCGAGCCAGCGGAACCATTTTAGCACAGATGGTACATCCGAATTACGTCTGGCTTATATCCCTGAGGAGATTGTTCCCATCGACATATCGAAGGAAGTTGAAGAAGAAATTGCATATGCTCGAAGCGGGCTGGCTCTCAATAGCGATGATGAGTTTGCTGCAGCGTCAGGCGGCGTCGAGGCGGCCGAAGACCAGAGTAGCGGAAAGGTGTTTGATATAACAAAACCGGAGCTTACATGGGTTTTGGAAGAGGTGGCCAGGAGATTTGCACCAAAATCTGTTGAAGCTTGGGAAGACAAAAAACTCAAGCGCAAATCGCCCTCTAAAAAGAAAGCATCAGGGTCGAAGACGAAGACGAACAAGGGGGATATAATGCCACACGGCGCCCTTGACAGTTTTGTTCGCGTCACCAAGGCGGTAGAGTCTCAGGAGAAAGCTACCAGCAGCAGTGCCGCCAATACCATGGAAGATGCCAACGTGATCAACGAAATTTATGAGCCCGAAGATGCGGACATGTCTCTTCCTCCTCTCCCTCAACCAAACCGATTCTGCCGACCACAAACACCGCCATCACTACGGCAGTCCAGTAAGCAACCCACGCCTAACATCACATCCCCCAGCCTGGACGGTTGGACGATAACCAGCTCACCAGACTCAACTAGACGTCTTGACGATGCAGGAGTTTTCGAAGCTATCGTCATTTCGTCCAGCCCTGCCGGCGACGCATCGCCACCTTCACGATTTACGCCATCGCCAACCGCAACCACTTCAACAAGGCACAGTAAAGAGCTTTCTAAGTCGATACGGCCAATTCTGGCGGCTGGCGCTACCTCGCGGGTGACGAGCGAACACAGCAAACTACCTACTTCTTCAATATCGAAGCC